>CM046722.1:25093580-25743419 GCA_025584915.1 Monochamus saltuarius
GAGGCTATGCGACATACAACGTTAAATAAATAACTCGTTATCACATATTTATAGTATTATAATGGTGATGATTAAAAATAATGTAGTAATTTATTCATTAATATAAATAGCAAGTTGCGAAACTTATGATAATTGTATCATTCATATATTTAAATTCCAGAAAAGTTTCTCTGTTAAATTAATATGTTTATGAGAAGTCGTTTCAGAGTGTTATTACTAATGGAACTAATGCTGCACTGGATTAGAGAGACAAATTCTCAGACAAGATTAATATATCTAATTATAATCTTGTAATGTACATATAAGTTTTTGAATATTTGAAAATTTAAGACGAAGTAATTCGTTCTTCAGTCAATATTTATTTATTCAAAAGAAGTAATTTTACTTAATTAAAAATTAACAATATACTTATTGGTTTATCAGCAAATAAGTTATTTACTCAAATATTGTTACGGGTTCCCTACCCAACTTCTTCTTTTAACATAAAAGAAACAATCCGTAAATTATTCACAGATCTTTATTAAACACTGTACACTACTGAATATTAAATACAAGTAAACTAATCGAACTTGGGGTATCATTCTGGAGCGGCTCGCAAATCTTCCTGATGCCTCGCGAATCTGCCTGACAAGCCTCGATCGACGGCATCGTCGTTTATTGGTTTGCGGGCGATCGGGGCAAATCTAGTGTGTCGTGAATCCAACAGCCACTAAATTGGGTGCGATCGGGGCAAATCTTGTGACACTGCCCTCTCCATAGGACCTATCATCCCGATTGGAAGCACCTCTAAACGGGGACAGACGCTCCAGGTGGATGGTCCGCTGTATCCGGTAGACGACGTCATTGATTTTTTTGATAACGGTGTAGGGAGGATCCTCCCAGCGGTTTTGTAGTTTAGGTGATATTCCTTTCTTTCGCGTGGGGTTGTACATACGAGGTCACCTTGTTGGAATCCGAGTAAAGTGGCCCGGATGTCGTATCGAGTCTTCATGCGATCGCTCTGTATCGAGATCTGACTTGGTCGTGTATGACTGCTATTCTTTGCTCTAGCTGATGAACATAAGTATCTGACTCTGTGGACTGTTCTGCAGGACGACTAAATACCAAATCTGCTGGAAGTCGAAGCTCTCTTCCAAAGATGATCCACGCATTCGAGATATGACTTGGTCGTGTACGGCTGCTAGTCTTGGTTCTAGCTCATGGATATAAGTGTCTGGCTCTGTGGGCTGTTCCGCAGGACAACCAAATACCAAATGTGCTGGAAGGCAAAGCTCTCTTCCAAAGATGATCTTTGCGGGAGTCTTCCCAGTCGTTTCATGGACAGCTGAGCGGTAAGCTAACAGGAAGAGCGGAATAAGCTTGTCCCAGTCTGTTTGATTCTCGTTCACAAACATCCTCTAACGTGGTGTTGAAACGTTCCACCATACCATTTGACTGGGGACGCAGTGGTGTAGTCCTGGTTTTTCGGATTCCCATAAACTCGCAGGCCTTATTGAACACACCTGATTAAAAATTTCTGCCCTGATCAGAATGTATAAGTTCATGGGTACACCAAATCTGCTGAACAGGTTGTTAACTAGCGCTTTCGCTATGGTTGTAGTCTCTTGATTGGGAAGGGGGTATTGGATAGGGGATATATTCGGCCATTTGCTGAAGTAGTCCATCCATGGCTACTAATAGATATGGGTTTCCATCCTGGGTTTTCGAGAAGGGGCCAGCGATATCAATGGCAATCCTCTCGAACGGTGCTCCTACGATGTACTGGCGCATTTTGCCTGTGGAACGGGTCTTCGGTTCCTTGCTTATACTTTAAATAAAAAACTGCGATGATCTGCAAATTTCCCGACCATGCGAGAACAAATAATATTTTCTTTTAAAATAAAACACAATATGTTTTTATTGTTATGCTGTGGTAAGACTGATTTATAATATGTGCAATTGATATTGTAAGTTCAGCTAACAGAATAATCGAAGGGTTTTTTATATGTTTTGGTTTTAAATTGTTGAAAATTCCTCCGATCGTGTTATATTTATCTGTAAACTGTGTTTATATACCGACGTCAATAATATTACTTGGCAATGATTTGCGGAAATAAAATAGTTTGTTTTCATAATGAAATTCGTTGTATACCTCTATTTTTGTTTGATTGACACTCATTGAAACGTACGTAGGTATTGTTTTGACATTCAGCAGATGTTCATCCTTTATTTCAGTGAACGAAGGATTGATTTTACCCTTGGATAAACTATAAAACATTCTGAAATTTGTAATTTTTTCTATATCCTTATATTATAGGTACATGTACATTTGTTTGCTATAATAGTGACACTCTTTAAAATGAATTTTGCGATTTATTTTAAACTGCTGACATATTTGTAATGTATTTTCAATTTTTAACATTAGCTCTTAGTTGTTTCACTTAACAATAGAAATTTAATGAAATTTCTACTCAGAAGTTCAAAAACTGTTTTGAGGGAGTGTCATTATTATTGCAAAAGCAAGTACATACACTGTGTACAAAGAAACTATTTGTTTGTGATTCTATATGTATCGTCATTATATTTTCGAAGTTTATACAAGGTGATTCCAAAATACGTTGAACATGGATAACTTAAATGCTTAAAATTACATTTTCTGTGTTTTGTTTCAATTTGGCTACAAATTTTGGTAGTAATTCAGTGTATTGTTAATCAAGAACTTAAAAAAAACAATTAGTAGGTCAGTGCTGTAACAATCTATAAGTAACTTTATATCTTTGCTGTTGGTTATACAAGACTTCTAGGACTGTGTTTCAAAATGTTTAGAGTTATAAATTATTCTTATTCATATAGCTTAAAATATGCTTCAAAAATGAAACAGAAAGTTAACTACCAACTTATAGAAATTTTCTGGTTTTCTTAATAGATTGCGCTGAATTGGCGTTTCAATATCAAAATACTTGCTGCTAGACCTTTTTAGATCCAATTTAAATGCGTGTTACTCTGTTTATTTTGTGAGTTTTATTGTCTTTAGTAGATCCGTATATTAACGTATTTAGGACATAATTATTGTATTATGGGATGTTATGTAAGTCTGTCGAATAATGAATTTTGGGCGGACGTTGAGATTTATGCCATCATAAAACGTATTAGAACAAATTACTTTTACACATATATCTTACTTGTTCCTTAACCTTAATCACCGCAAAGATATATGAGCTTGAACATTTCATAAAGCAACGTCTGTGGGTTCTCTTATGTGCCGCCGCATCGTGTAAAATTAAAAATATTTGTCCCTCTAATTAATGATTACATGATGACGGTGAAGTTTTCAAAACATAAGCATTTTGCGCACAATACCTGTTGAAACGCCAAACTTTTTTTTAGTAGTTTTTCCGTTTTTAGATGCAGCTTAGATGAACTAATATTTCGAGACATTGGACATACAAAACTGTGTATACAACAATAAATGTAAAAATATAGAACATATAGATATACCGAAGAGGAAAACTTTTTCATTTTTTTGTTTTCAACATGGTATTATATATTTTCCATTCAATTTTCATAATTGGCTAATCATAATTTCGACAATAATGTGGACTTAACTCCTTGGTCACCTCGTAGTCTCACTTTTATCATTATGGGAAAAAACAGAAATGTAACGGAATATTTTATAATTAGAATTATGAAATTGAAATTTGTTTCTGCTTTTTAATTACAACAGCTTGTTAACTTACGGGCCACATCAGAGTTATAATCTAAAGCACGTACGGCTGTGGGCTGTGGATTAACAACCATTGATTTTTTGTAATTACCTGCCATGAGGGAAGGTTTCATTTTCAAACCTCACTTCATGTAAACCTTTAACATCATATATTTTTATTTTTTGGTTAATACAACTGACAACGAGAGTTTATTATTTCTCAAATATCGTTATAGGGCGTTCCTACAAAATTCTGCCACATTTTTATCAAAACTATAATAAATATGTATCAACTCATATGTGTAGAAGGGGCTATTTTTGTAATTGAATATTCAAACTTTTACGGCAATAGCCGAAAAGAGTTGTATATTTCTAAATTCTATAATGTGTTGAAGAAGATCCGGAAATAAGCACCAATGAACAGCTGCTATATTCAAACCTTAATCCGGAACTGTTCTTGAATTTTTGTAGGATTGGCAATAGGCAAAGAAATGGATGTACTTAATATCAATATATTGTTTACATATGATTCATGGAACTAGTTTCCATTATGAACACAAGCATGCAGTCAAGGTTCAAAATTTTCCATATAAACTATGTTCTGAAATAGTTGGTGATTGTGTTTAAAACCACGTAAACAAATGCAACCACTGCAAATTGACCACTATATACTTCAGACCTAAATATATATTTTTTGTAAGGGCACCTTAAGTTTGTGGTACCGTGCCTTCATAAATGATTACAAGCCACGTGATCAGGGTCGAAATTCTCGAATCAATCGCAGTGCAATTCATATACGAATATTCTTTTCCTCACAACGTCAATTGAGAGAGACAAGAAATCTATTTGCATACGAGTTGTTCTTCGAGAATCACAGTCCTGGTGGCTTGTAATCATTTATGAAGGCACTGTATATAAGCCATCTGTGAATAACAAATAATAACTTTGGTTTAGATGGAATAAATAATCTACCGTATAAATCGTGTTATGTATGTTTTCGTAAAATCTGCTCCTAATAATTAAAATACCGATTACGAATAAGTTAAATCATCGTCTGCTAAATTGCGTCGCCTGCATGCGAATTAGCCGACGATGGTTAAATAATCTAAATTTCGTACAACCCTTTTCGTCCATTGGTGTTGATATTTCAATTATTCAATAATTACAAAAATTACCTCATTCTATCCATATGGACTGATATTTCTCATAGTTTTGATATGGAACTTTATCCCATAAAGCTATGTCAACGTATCAGGACATGTAAAAATTGATAATTCTTAAACTTACCGCATGTAGTAATGTAAGTAAGTTTGTTTAAATCAACTTTTTCTGATCATGTGGTAGAACTTTGTAAAATTGTTTTAAAGATACACTTTATACAGGGTGTCCGAATATTGTGAGAAAATATTGCAGGGGGTGATTCTACAAAAATGATCGTCCCTAAGAGAACTAGAGCCTTTTAAAGAGTCGACCCTGAAAATGATTTTTGTTCAATATTATCGAAACGATTTGAGGTAAACTAATGAAATTTTGAACATATTAGCTTTTTATGCTGAATTTCAAAATTGCGAAATTTAAACATTTTATCCAGTGGTTTATTAAACAGGGCAAGCTTAGAATACTTTTAACCCTAACTCATTTGGTAGAAATTGTTTTTATAATGGACCATATAAATTCAAATACTTATTTTTACATTAAAAAGGTACTCTTGTTCGAATTCAATAAAATGTATTAAACATTTTTCCCTTTTATTAGACTATTATTATTTATTTATTTCGACTTTAACAGAACATTTTTTCATAAAAACTTTTCACGTAGTCAAAGAGCGATTAAACTTTGTTGTAAATGTGACGTTTAATTTTTACATTACATAGCAATTTGCATGGACTGTTTAAAATCCATTCTGCTCAAAAACGATGCATTTTATCGAACTTGAACAACCTATTTCCAAGTGTAAAAATAATTTCTAACAAAAAATGGTAAGGCCATATCTAAATAAAATTTAGTATAAAAAGTTGATTAAGTGTTCAAAATTTTACCTCAAACCGTTATCATAATATTGAATAAAAATCATCTTCAAAGCTGACCCTTTAAAAGGTTTTAACTTCCCCAGCGTCCATTTGTCAACCTATGTTTATATGAAGTTTTCGTATTTTGCTGTAGAATCACTCCCTCACTCATAATTTCCGGACACCCCGTATAAAAAAGTGATTTGATTGTGATTTGTAAACAGTTACTTAATTAAAAATCACTTACACAATTATTTTTTTTTCAGGAACTTGTGCAAGCAACCAGTTTCAGTGTTTAAGTGGTCAGTGCATTCCTGTGAACTGGCACTGCGACTCCCATGCAGACTGTGATGATAGTAGTGATGAACCTCTGGACTGCCAGCAAAACCAGAACTGCCGGGTGGGTCAGTTTCAGTGTAAGCTGACGAAAAAATGCATTCCTACGGGATGGAAATGCGATGAAGAGTATGACTGCGGAATGTCACCGGATTTGGGTCCCGATACTTCAGATGAAGACCCGAAGATTTGCCCTAAAGGCATCAAATGCGACTGGAATGAGGCAGCCTGCGGTGAAGGACTGGCCTGCATACCTATAAAAAAATTTTGCGACGGACATTTTGACTGTCCTGGCGAGAGCGATGAATGGGGGGACTTTTGTAGAAATAATACGGGTGGTTGTGATAAAATGCAGTGCAGTTTTGGTTGTAAACCTACCCCTCAAGGCCCTCAGTGCTATTGTCCAAGTGGAAAGAGACCCGATGGAAACAAGTGTATTGATGCAAATGAGTGCGAGTTAGACGGAACTTGTGCTCAAATGTGTATTAATACGGAAGGATCTTTTCAGTGCTCTTGCCTCTCTGGATACACTATAAATGGAACTGATTGTATTGCAGTTAATAGTAAGTTCTTAGTTATTGTGGTTTTATATACATATGTAATTAGGCATATTCTGGTTCCGACAACGACCAATTCCAGAACGGTCCAGAATAGTCCATAAAAGTCTATATTTTTTGGGAGAAGACTGTTCTTTTAGGGATCTAAACTAGGAATTAATTACACTAATTCGTTGCTTACACTCATATTTAGTAAAATTAAAACGTTACGCTCTTCATTTTTGGCAGTAGTAGTTTGTGAAAATTAGAGCGGCCATACTGTTATTTAGGGAATTATTTCTATGCTTATAAAAAGATCTTTCACGATGAAAATATTTCAAACTGAATATGGGAAACAAAATAGAGAAAAGTTAAATGGGCGCAGTTTCCTAAGAGAGGAGTTGACGAGGGGGTAACCACTGGGATCAAAATTATGACAAGATTTCCAAGGAATTTTGCGGAATTCCGGACAATTTCAAGGAATTTCCAAGGATTTCGTCTGATAAAAATTACCTCGAAAATTACTATACTTATGCAAGGTGTCTATAAAAGGTTGAGAAAAAACCACATATTCCCAAGCCAAAATATGATGAAATTTTATAGTTTCCGAGATATAGGGTGTTGAACTTTTTTAGTTTTTTCTCAATAACTTTATTACAAATTATAGTAAATACATAAGGTAGTGGTGAGTTTGCTGGCACGAAAAATTTAAATATGGTCTTAAATTTGCTGTTATTTATAGAGGGCGCCACCTACAGTACTTTACACCCTTTTTTTTAGATTATTTCATAAATATAAACCCATTGTCTTCTTTCATAATTTATTCAAGTACTATAAAATTTTGGACTAAGGTAAATTGGATTAGATCATCTTCTCTTGGCTCGAGAAACATGTGGTAGCATTTTGTCCAGATCTTTTAGAGACACTCTGTAAGTACTGGATGTACAGTCACCAAATGTGAAGTACTGTAGGTGGTATCTTCTACAATTGACAGCAAATCCGTGGACATATTTTAATTTCTCGTGCCAGAAAATTACTCTGTACCAAGTTTGATATATTTACTACAATTTTATGAAGTTATTGAGGAAAAATTAAAATAAAATTGTACTTCCAGCACCCTATGTAGTAAGTATCTCGGAAACTATAAAATTTTGAACAAGAGCAACTTAATTTAATAATAGATCATCATATTTTTGCCCTTGGAACATGTAGTAGTATGTTTTTCCAAACTTTTACAGACACCCTCTATATTCGAGTTATGGAAAAAATTTCAAAAACATCTCGATGTATTAACTCAACAAAAAATATTATTTCTGAGATTGCTCAGAATTGTAACATTCTATGTCAAAAAATTGATCTTTTGTTCGATTCTGGTCACACTCCATACAACAAGAAAAACACTGTGAAAAATGATTCAATGCCAGTGGTGAAGACGTGAAAGATGGCGCTTTACATTGGCTGAAACTCTCAAATTGACAAAAAATGAGAAATTAACAGCTTCTTAGAAATAGCGATATATTTCTTCTAAGTTTTGCGCAATAGTTAAATTGGTTCATAAGGTGCGAAGCACCGCTGTTAACTCTTGAGTTAACTCTCGACTTCTCCGCCCCTCAGGTACAGGGTGCCCTGTTTTAATGTTTACAAACTTTTAAATAAACTAGTGGACGGAGGTACTAATTCAAAATTTAATGTTGAAGTGTCAATAAAATGAAACAAAAAACATTGAACTTTGAAGACAAACAGCCTTCCAGTAGTTCCAAACAACCGTGACATGTGTCGCGCACCGCATGCTTTCAATTCATCGGTCATGATAATAACGTCGATAATGACACAAAGTGACAGTATTATCTGTCTTTCCGGGCAAATTTGCCTCTGTGTGATTTCGCACGATTTCTCGGGTTTTTGCACGATTTTGCAATATTTGTGATAAGATTTCCATTTGTTACCACCTCGAGAGTTGCACATATATTAAGAACAAAATATTATTTTTGATTTTCACAAAATTATGATTCTTTGAAATTATACCTCTTCAAATATTAATTAGATATCCCATTTTTCAACTTTCATAAAGAATGAATTTTCAGAAATACCTATTTTATATTGTGAAGAATAAACAAGAGAGTTCTCTAAGCATCATATGGCACTGATTCTTAGAAACCTAACACTTATAGAAAGGGCGATTTTCGATTTACCATAGTGATGAAATGAGTAGGATCAAATTGAAATAATTAGGAACAAAAAAATATATATATATAAAAACAGGGTGTTAATATTTTGTATACATGGAACTACCACATATTTTCGGAATTCAAACTAGACAATATCAATATTGCTAAATTTATGGCTATTTTCAAAGTGGCTTCATTTAGCTAAATGCACTGGTTATATAAGCTTCTATTAGAGCCACAGTTTTAGTTTTGGTAGCAAATTTTGATACTTATGTCAAATCTGACATCAGTAATTTTATGAGAAAACTTGACATGAAAAAATCGCGAGAGCAAAATTACTGATTGGCAAAATTTTGAGTTAGATAGTAATTTATCCATAAAAATAAAGGCTATAGAGTGGTTTCTGACAAGATAAATTAACTATCAAATATTTAAACTGACGTGTGCCTACTAAGTATAGTTTGGTTTAGAATAACAGGAGTTTTTATCGGTGATAAAAAGCTACATAGGTACCTTTTTATTGCCGTCAAACTTACAAAAATGTCACTATTATACACATTCTTATATGGAATGAACTTATCATTATTACTTTTTTATTACTTTGATTCAGTTTTTTGAGTTATTGGAAAATTATCATGTTCTGATCATGTCCAATAATTTTTGTGAAATATTATTTTAACTTTACAAACATTATTTCAGTTTTTTTTTTAAGAAATAAATTTAATTTTTCATGATAATTATATAACATTTTCATAAAAAAAATTGTTGATGAGTAAAATAATAAATAGCTTGAAAATGCTTCTGTATTTATAGCATAACAATAACGTAAGCAATAAGTAACATAATCAGCAAAAAATGACATTTGTTCAGTTGTATCTCAAAAATGTCCTGTGAACGTATCTAGCACTGCAAATTTTATTTTAATCACATAATGCTTTAAAGTTGTTTGCAAAAAAAGTTGTCAGTGTTTAATTAAAATTTCTGATTTTGAGTCCGAGGATATGTGGTATGGAATAGTGGAACATCTCGTTCAATAAAATATCGAATATAACAAATATATTTTTAGGTATTATCAATATTGTGTGAAACTAACTACTCTGCGAACTAAAGCCCCAGCCAAGCTAATATAAATCAATTCCTCTCAATGAAGTCATATGTATACTAATGCTAATGGAATTATTCATTAGCATACATAGATACTTATTTGGTATCAGAGAGCATACATATGACTTCATTGATGCGAATTGTAGAAGAATTGATTTTAGCTTAAAATACCTTTACAGTACCTACAGTAAACAAAAAATAACAAATACGTTGCCAAAATAAAGCTTGACATCCTTTGGGTGGCCTCTGTTTTTAATTGATTGATAGCTATTAAAAATTAATTACTTAAAGTTATAAATTAAGATTCCATAAAAAAAATATTAATATTTGGCTCAAAATATAACAAAAATTAACTTTACAGTAAATGCAAAAATAATTAACATTTAGGTAATTTGTTTTTAATTATTTGCAGATGTTCGTTAATACTGGTTTCATGATTCTTTGATAGATATGTTTCTTATTTCCAATTATAGCTTCTATACAGGGTGTCCGGAAATAATGAGCAAAAAATTCAGGGGATAATTCTAGACCGAAAATAAATGCTACCTCTTTGTATAACATTTTTTCCAAAACTGATTATTACCGGAGTTACAGGGTGTTAAAGTTAAAATTTTATTTTCGATATTTGTAAATAACTTCTTAAGAAATCCAAAAATGTACATAAAATTTGTAAATCGGGGGTTTTTGCGGACGAGAAACTCAAATATGTTTCTAATTTTCACGTCACTAGTAGAGGTCGCCACCTATGGCACATCATGTTTCTTTTAAATGACAGAACATTTTTGCTGCTTAGTGTATCCATCTGACTATTGAAACAATCGATTCTCCTACCTGTTATGTCTGAAAAAGGTATACCTTACTGAAGTTGTTAGGAGTAACAGTTTTCGAAATAATCTTATTTGAAACATTCAGTGCACCGATTGAAAACTTATCGTTTCAGTTAAAGTGCCTTTTCTACTAAAAATACAGCAAGATGTTACTTGAAAAAGTTGTTCAGAACGGTAAATTATGGAGATGTGCAAAATTTTTAAAAAATCGGCCTGCTTTGATAAAATATTTGTGCTTTGTTGATAAATGGTTTCATCAAACCTCGCCGATCTTTTTGAAATTTTGCACGTCTCCATAATTTATGATTCTGAACAACTTTTTCAAGTAACATTTTGCTGTATTTTCAGCAGAAAAGGCACTTTACTTGAAACCAAAACAGTTTTTACTCAGTGCATTGAGCATTTCAAATAGGATTATTTCAAAAATGGTTCCGCGTACCGACTTCAGCAAGGTATACCTTTTTCAAATAAAACAGGTAGGAGAATCGATTGTTTGAAATATCGAAAATAAAATTTTAACTTTAACACCCTGTAACTCCGTTAATCATCAGTTTTGGAAAAAATGTTATAGAAAGAGGTAGCATTAATTTTCGGTCTAGAATTATCCCCTGAATTTTTTGCTCATCATTTCCGGACACCCTGTATATACATATATGCTTATCGCTACCTTTTTCAGTTCCCGCTTCTGAACCCCCGTCTCTGATATTTTCTACACAGTCAGAAATAAGGAGAGTTAGCTTGGATGGAAAAGCATTTCCCGGAAATTCAACATTGCACCTTTTAAATAGCAACGCTCTGGAATTCATACATAGAAACCATACTGTTTGTTACGTGCACCATAATGTATCGAAAGCCACACTGGTCTGTGCAAATGTCAATGATTTAAATCAACAATGGAACTTACAGCCTGTTTCACCTCTTTTAGAAATTGATTCTGTTCACCAAATCGCTCTTGATTGGATTACAGATAATTGGTATTTTCTAGATGACCAAAGGGAAATTATTTTAGTTTGTACTTACCATTTAAAATGGTGTAATATTTTGATAGAATCTGGTTTGAGCAAACCTAGATCTCTAGCTTTGGACCCAACAAATGGTTATTTATTTTTTACTAAATGGGGACATTCTCATCCATTGCTCGTACGATGTAAAATGGACGGAACTGAACGAAAAGCGATAGTAGATCACACTATAGTGTATCCGTACGGTGTTACTGTTGATTATCCGAAGCAGCACGTATATTGGGTTGATACATATTTAGATTATGTTGAACGAGTAGATTACGAAGGGAAAAACAGGAAAACCGTTTTAAGGGGTGTTCAAGTCAGAAATTTATATGGAATAACTGTTTTTCAG
Organism: Monochamus saltuarius; assembly: GCA_025584915.1. Lineage (NCBI taxonomy): Eukaryota > Metazoa > Arthropoda > Insecta > Coleoptera > Cerambycidae > Monochamus > Monochamus saltuarius. The sequence goes on from CM046722.1 coordinate 25,105,599, forward strand.
AATAAATTGTACGTAACGTCTTGGTTTGATCATGTCATATTGGAGTTGGATAAATATAATCACAGGGCAAGAACTATTGTGGCAAATATTAGTAGGCCTTTTAATTTACATGTATTTCACAGGCAGAGACAACCTGATGGTAAGTTATTTTGTCTAATTATTTAATTAAGCCTCCTTCAGAGAACAATGTAGTGTTACTGGCAACATCCCCACCACCAGTTTAATTTCATTGAAATAAATATGTTATAAAGTTGGTTTTGTTTTTGCTGGTTATGTTTTGTACAACTGTTTCCTCTGATTGTTGAAGTTGGAAATTTTGAACTTCACCCTATTTCAGCAGCGAATGTAATTCATTTCATTGGCTGAAAAGTCACGTGACTTCGTGTTGCTGGTAACATTACATCGTTCTTTGAAGGTATCTTTAACATAAATCTTTTATTTACAATGTAGGGAAAAATCAGTTTTTTATTACTCAGGACTTGCTTTAATTAAAAATATATATAATGATAAAGCTTATACAGGGTATTCTGAAATTTGTAATACTACTGCTTGTACTGTACTATGTATTTGTTGTTTAAATAATAGATACGCCTATATTTTATTTCATGTAAATAAGTAAAAATTTCAAAAATTTTATCTGAAAATTTCAATTCGTATATTAATAGTGAAACATTCTTTAAAATGTCAAAATAGGTATCAATAAAATTTTTATGAAGATTTCATATGCAGCTGCCGCCTATAACAAAAACAGTACCTATTGCTAGTAGCATAGACTATGCTAGTAGTGTGTGAAAATACCGTTTTGATAAAGTTTTGAGAATCACAGCAAATAAACTCCCTCATCTAGAAGAAAACTAATTAAAGTTAAAGTATATATGAGTCTATACTGAGTTTTTCATATACACTATCGGAAAGTTCATTGTTCCTTTGTCTAAAAGGTACAATAGATATCTGTATGAGAGACAATGATGGTTATAGTTGTGATATTGCAATGGTTTACAATCTAAATAATTGTACTGATCTACATAAAATTAAACAAGCATACATTTCCAAGGTCTGGCAACTATGTAAATGTCAATTCCTTGCAGGAATATTACGAATGCAAGTGGGATAATAGTAGCTGAATAAAGCCCCCGTGATCAGTGGTAGCAGACATAAGTATCAAATCCAATTTTAATGTGTTTGTGCTAGTTTTAGATAATAAATTTTAAGATTTTAATTTTAAATTTAGACATTTAGAAATTATTTAGCTTGTATGATTCACTTTCATAAAATCTGTTTGACAATGCTTAAGGCTTCACTATGTGTATATTGGTCTGTTAAGCAAATAAAGCAATATTATTATTATTATTATTATTAATTTCTCTCTCACTGCCTTAACACAAGCGTATTTCTTTGTTATTGCAGACTAGAGGGAACTTTTGTACTTTCTAAACCTGTATAGTAGTAGGAAAAGATGAAGGAATATACGTCACACATACTTTGTGCGATTTACGCAAATTTCATATTGGTAGTAGGAAAATTATCCCTACTCCATTCATATAGATGATATTCAAATTTAAACTAAATACATTTTATGAATACAGTTTTAGTCATAGTTTCATTAAACCTATAATTTCATGTTTCTTTTGTTTTTTGACTTTTACTTTGCAAATGCTTAGTGCAGAGTTAAAGTACCTATATGATTTTCTTTTACTTTGTACTGAGCATTTGTTAAATTATGTGAAGCTGGAAAATGCAAGTGGGGTGTGTCTTTGTCTGCTATATGCACGGAACACGTAGCAGCTTAACAATTAATACAAAGTATATGGCAAGTATATTTTCTTCTTACTTTTTGGTTTTAAAATTTATTTTTGAAGAGCAGGGAAACACTATATAGAACAAAAGAAAGTATATGGATTTAACCAATGAGTTTTTCTAATTTCACATTATAACTTTAAAGTTATGGGCAAAACAATTCACCTTTTGATTTTTAGCAAGTGAAAGAATAGAACCATATACTACATGACAACAAATTTTAAGGTTTAAACTTTAATATCACTACTAAAATATTACAGTATACCTACTTGTACTGGTACATACAATCACGACCAAAGTTTAAATGCACGTGGTGCCAAAAAAGTCATAAAACCTAGTTGCAGCAAGTTTGTGTAATACTAATGAAAAATGAGAAAATTATCAGGAAATCGAGAGTAGGTGTGTTATATTAGATATCTTTTTTTTTTGTATTTCAGTTGCTCATCCTTGTAAATCGCCTAAACAGTGTGACCATCTATGTATACCTGTATGGAATAACAACGTAGCCATTCAAAAATGTATATGCGCATCTGGTTACGTACTTGAAAATAATAAATGTGTAATAAGAACACCCTCCACATTCTTACTAGTAGCCAAAAGTAATCCATTTTCAATAAAAGGCATAGATTTGGAGACTGGTAGTGACACTATTGTTCCTATAACTAGGATAGGAAAGCCGACTGTTATAGAGTTTGATGTAAAAGCTAGATCAATTTTCTATTCCAATGTACAAACAAATTCAATTGAAATGGTGTCAATTAATGATACGTCTAAATCCACTACTTTAGTGAAAAACGTAGACTGCTATGGACTAGCATTTGATTGGATCTCAAGAAATCTGTACTGGACTAATTCTGAAAAGGGGTCTATAAGTGTCATAAAATTATCAAATACATCAATATCCAGAACACTATTTCAAAGTTTTTCTTTCCATCCTACATCAGTTGTCGTCGATCCATTTAGAGGAAAAATGTATTGGGCTCATTGGGAAAGTAGGTCTCTTGAAACGGGGAAAATTTACTCGAATGAAATGGACGGATCACACATTATGACATTTATAACTACTGATATTCATTTGCCAAGCGGTTTGGCTATTGATTATGAAGAAAAGAGACTGTATTGGTCCGATAACTATCTAAAAAAGATATTAAGCGTCGATTTTTCAGGAGGTAATAGGCGAATTGAAATAGAACAAGGGATCCATTCGCCCTTTGGGCTTGCATTAGGTCCACAAAAACATATTTATTTTATCGAAATGTCTGAGGGTGCTGTAGGAGTCTATAATAAAACCAAGCTGCATAAAGTTTATGAAGGGGGTTTACCCATATATGACATAAAATTGTTTGATGCAGAATCTCAAAAAGGTATGTAAAATATTTTTTAAAAAGTCGATTTGTTCTGTTAAATTTTATTTCAGGGGAGAATAACTGTTCTCATATGTCATGTCCTGAACTTTGTTTTCCTAAAGAAAATGGAGCAGTCTGCTCTTGTTCTGATGGTTATCGTATTGAGAACAATACTTGTGTCAAACAATTGAATTATACATCCCATATTGCATTCTGTCTACCAGAAGCTTTCCAGTGTCAATACAATATGCAATGTATACCTAGTTCTTATTTATGTGATGGAGTAGCTAATTGTAAAGATGGCTCAGATGAATCATACGAACCTGGCGGACCCTGCGAGCATGTATCGTGTGGAGAAAACCAGTTAAAATGTGACAAAACCACTTGTATTGCCAAACACTGGGTATGTGATGGGGAAAAGGATTGTTCAGATGGAACTGATGAAGATCCTGCTATGTGTTCTAAAGTTTGTACTGCAACACAGTTCAAGTGTAAAAACTCTGGAAGATGTATACCAATAGTATGGCGATGTGACAATGTCAGTGACTGTGGCCCTGATGATGACAGCGATGAAATTGATTGTAGTGAGTTTCTTTATTATCTACACCAATATTTTATTTTTATACTTGTTAGAGATACGAAGTGCCCTAATATTCCGGGTGCATGGAAATAACACGGATTCTTGGGGTCAAAATAAAGTGACCCAATTAAACTTACCTTTATCTAATCGTGTTTAAATAACATGAAATAATTTATAGTTTAAATAGTTTTCTAATTTGACAAATTATTAACAGTGGTTTCTCATCAAATTCATCTAATTTTAATTTCTCATATGGGACTACAGATTTCCAAATTTGAGCTACAATTTATAGAAAGGGAATGTGAAATAAGTGATTTGTTTTTAATTTAATCTGAAAACATTTGGCTACAAGTCTCTGTACTTCCCAAAGCATTGTTTCTCTTTTATTATCAAATAAATCCAGTTTATCATGTTAATTATGTCAAATTTTCATTCAAATGTGTTAGCGACCACTATTAAATCAATTAATTATGAGAAAAAAATACAAGTAGAGGGAAAATTAAAATAGCTAATAAAAAGAAAAAGTATATATTTTAAAAAAGAAAAGTATGTTTTACATTCCTGTACTTAAAGGCCGCATTTCACTGAGGCTGGTCCAGCCAAATTTGAAATGTAGTATAGCAAATGGTCATACACTTACACAGGCTGGTACACGATGAGCTTGCTTTCGAGTTTAGGCGGCACAAGCCATGTTTGTAATAATTTACATTTTCAAGCGGGACCAGCTATGCGAGATCCTATATAGACCAATTAGATTTCTGCTTTTATACCAGTAGACAGCCGTAAAGTTGTGGATCCACTCCACAGTGAGGTTAGTTTTGATTTCTACTAATGGAAGAAGAAAACGGATAGTAACAATACAGAAATGTTTATAGACACTGTGAAAAGCTTTCTATGCTTATATGACCCTAAAAATGTGGGCTATAAAGATATAGAAATTAAGAAAAATGCCTGGCTGAAGGTAGTTAAAATTACGGGAATAATTAAAAGACGGTAATATCGTGTACCCACTATCTTTTAACTTTTCGTTTTCTTTTTGCTCGTGAGCGCTTTGTCTTCACTGTCGCTGGTCTGCACGCCTGTGTATACTGAACATAATTCAAATGAAAAATTTGTCTATGAAGTGTACGTAACTAAAAAATATGCTAGAAATGCAGCTCAATTAGTTTACAGTTGCATTTGTTCCAGCCACTAGCCTAGGCCGGACCAGCTCGGCTGGACCAGCCTCAATAAAATGCGGCCTTAAATGTAATTACTTTGGTTAATATATGAAAAAGTGTCATATACATAAGAAAGAAAAAGAAACCAGTGTACTATTTATTACTAAAACTAAACATTTTCTTTTCTAAAAAAACAGTTATTTGCATTGAAATTTTAGACAGATAAGTTTTTGAGAGGTGCTAATATTGCTGTTAGTTTTTAACCATCTGCAAAAGGTAGCTAGTTACTATTCCAATGTAAAGTCCCTAGAGTATCCAAATATACAACAACACTATATTTTCATTTGCTTCATTAATTTTCTATTCCAAGCATGTATTCATTAAAATGGTAAAAACCGGTGTAATATTTGAGTAATTTTCCATATATTTTTTCCGATTACATAATAATACTTTTTTTTGCATTCTGGCAAAAAATTATTGAAAATTTATTCTTGAAGTTTCATCTTTGTCAATCTGACTTACGTGATATTTTATTATGTAACTTTTTTTAGTATGTTCCATATTGTATGTAAAAGTTTGATGTTATATGAAAAAGTTATTCTTGTTAAAAAAAAAGGAATGGGCCATATTTCCCAGCTTCCTTGAATGAAAAGGAACCGATTTAAATCAAATTACACTTAGTACTATTTTTCTTCCTAAGAAAGCCTATAACTTTTTAAGGAAACAAAATTGTACTAACGTAATTTGATTTAAATTGGTTTATATTCATTCCAGAAGTAGCCCACTTATTTCTAAACACCTTGTATATTGAGGAATAGAAGCTAAATGATTTTGAGACAGTCACTCGTACATTTCAATGATATTTTACAATATAATATGCAGGATACACTGTAAAAAACTGAACTACATAAAATATATAAATTTTCAAGCAATAGCGCTCTCAATAATGTACATCTACCAAATTTAAATCCAATGTATTGTATTTTAGAAAAGATATGAGTAAAATTCTAACTTTGACTTCTCCTAGTGGCTAAACCAAAATAATTGAAGAAGTTCAGTTAAATCAGTCATATTTTGAGTCCAAGAATATATGGTAGTTCCAAAAAAAAAAAAAAAAATGGATTGTTGCATAATATTCTTAAAATTTTAATGCTATTCAATTTATAGCAATATCTTCATGTGATGTAAATGAGTTCACATGCAAAAATGGTCAATGCATAACGGTTGGATTCTATTGTGATTCGATACAAGACTGTGATGATGGATCAGATGAACAGAACTGCCTTTCGTGTCAGTCTGGTGAAGTTCCTTGTAAACCGCTCAATAAATGCCTTCCTATGTCTGTAGTCTGTGATGGTTCCATGGATTGTCCCGACGGATCAGATGAAAATGACTGTGGCATAAAAGTTAATTGTGAACCTGATGAGTTTACATGTAGCAATTATGAATGTATTCCAAAGGTAGGTTATTTAGGAAGATATTTGCTACTGTAGTATAATGAAAGAGCGGTTGCCGCAGCCGGGATTCGAACCCGGGACCTCTCGCTTTCCGGGCAACTGCTCTCCTAACTGAGCTACTATGGTCCACTTTTCCACTCTACTAATTTGGTATTGGTGTTCTACATAATTTACTACTACGCTACTATAAATAATTATGTACAGTAGACTCGTGATAATTGAATACATCTTGATGTGGACATGAATACATGTATTGACTACTCTGTAGTGTGAACAATGACCTTCAATTATATGAACAAAATTTTTTTGTATATAAATTTTAGCTTGTTGCTTACCTTCTGACAAAAAGAATTTAATTGAAAATAACTTCTTTATTGTTTTAATGAAATTTAAAAAAACCTATAAATAAGAATATATTACTTATTACAAATACATGATAAAAAAAAGTAAGCCATCAATAATTACTAGATATTATTCCCTATAGTGTAAACACTTCTAATATCTGAAATAATTCTGGTTTTTACTTTATCCACGTATTCGCTATAGTCAAGGCTCAAAATAATACAGAGTGATTCATGTTATAAACCCGCTCACCATTTAAAGGAGTCGACACAAAGATAAATATAATGCAGCCCATAATATATTTATCATATAAAATTTAAGTGCCGCGTATCTCACACAATATATCTGATCATACAGCTTTGGCTGCAACAAATATACGTGAGTCAGATTGGAATGGTTAGTTTCTATTGGTAGAGGCCTTGACGGATACAGCTGTTCCATCTACCGCAGTATCATGGGCGTGCACTTGGAAAAATTTTAGTATATATTTCCGCTAATTTAATTATTGTGACTAATTAATTTATTAATGATTTTATGTTTGTGTTCTTAAGAACGCTGTATTATTGAAATAAGTTTTTCTACAAATACAAATAATTTTAGATAATTAATATCTGAATAATCTAGGCCTTAGCCTTATAACACAGGTACACAAAAAAATAAAAGTTTTGTGCCCGAGCTCCGACCTATGGTTCTCCATGTAACTTTGGCTCCCGGGATAGCCCAGACGTTCCATATTTGCAAGCTACGGCCAAAATTTGGCCATTACCTGGAAATAAGCGTAAAGCTTTATCTCCGTGCCATTGAAGGGTCCAAACATGAATCAGTTGTTGGATAGGACCTCGCACATCCCAATTGTCACTTGAGGGCCACGAATTGGCAGAAAATTGGTACTAAAAAATTTCAAATTGTCAGAAAAAATCATATGATTTCATCATATTCAGGATCGAATTGATTTAAGAGGATTGTCTTCATGTTCATTGCACAGTGAATAAAGACAAAAAAAAAATAAACAAAAAATAAAAAAGTAAATAAAAAAAGAAAGAAAGGAGCTACAATACTTTGTACGTCAACGTCGTTAGCTTTGGGTCACGCCAAAGGAATGTAATTGTGACCCGTTCACAAATTTTTATGGAACTGCAACCCTGCTAACGACGTTGACGTAGGAAGTATTGTAGCTCCTTTCTTTCTTTTTTAATTTTTTTTTTACTTTTTTAATTTTTTTTTAATTTTGCCTTATTTTTTTTATATTTTGATAATTTTTCCATCACTGAGCAAATTATCTTGTCGCCTTAGCAATTTCTAGAGTTAGTTATTTAGATAACACATTGCCACTAATTAGGGGCCAAGCTACATAATGTAATTATAGAAACTATCCACAAATTTAAAAATTTCTGCAACTACTGACAACGTATAACCTAACTACAAAAGATTGCTTTAGGTAAAACAGTATTTTATGATGCCATGCATGGCAACAAAATTGTGTTAACTGCAAATTAATTTATTTTTACACAAAAACCTTACTACCTTATAAGTAATATTCTAAAACTGCAACTATCAACTGAATAAAGTAAATAATCATTTACAATTTGGTGATTTAAGAAACTGTTGTCATCTAAAAATGTAATACTTTTGAAATATACAAAATATACCAATATCTTTGCATTAAAATAAGAATCTTTTACACCACTGTCAAGAAATATATTTATGATGTGGAGAAACGCAGTTGCAAATATTAATAAAAATTTTTTATCAATTTTACATATTATCGGGAGAGTACACTTTTTTGTATTTTCTTAACTTTTATATTTGGCATTACCATTTAGTATTAATATTATCATATTTTCTGTGAACATATACATACTTAATTTGTAAATTGGATCCAGTTCTATTAGAAGCCATGTGCCTTTGAACTTAATGTATTGCAGAATGAAAAAGTGCTTGCCGGGATGGGAATCCGAGACCTCTCGCTTCCCGGATTTACTAATCTGACTTGTTGCATATAATTTACAACAATATCATGTTCTCAAATTTTAAAGAATTATTTATTGCAATTTAAAGAAGAAATACACATATTAAAGTTAAAAAAAATTGAAAATTATAGTTTGATTTTGGTAATACACATAAATTAATATTATTATCATTACATTACTCTATTTTATTTGAGGTGTTCCACTGTGATGCCGACTTAGACTGTGTGGATGGCTCAGACGAAATGAAATGTGACCCGATTAAAATAAAAAATGCAACAGAATTATACATACCTATTTTAAATTGCAATCCGCCTTTCAAATTATGCGATAATAACACGAAATGCATCACCCCAGCTCAGCTGTGTGATAACAGACAAGATTGTGACGATGGAGCGGACGAAGGAGATAAAAAATGTGGAGATGTGATTTTCAATTCTACTAGAGCAAAATTCCCCATTGTATCTGCGACTTGTGAATACCCCAGTAGGTTATGCGATAACAACACAAAATGTATCACTGTTGATCAGTTATGTGACGAGCAACCCGACTGTGATGACGAATCTGACGAGGGTATGAGATGTGGTGATATGTTGTGCGAGCACAGCTTTGCGTGTTCTCATGACTGCCACAATGCTCCCGAAGGACTCATATGTTCTTGCCCGCCTCATCTGCACTTACAGGCAGACCGGTCTCATTGTTTAGAAACACATCCTTGTAAGGCCTGGGGAGTTTGCTCACAGATATGCATTCCTCGGGGATCCAGGTACAAGTGCACTTGCATAGATGGGTATGTGATGCAAGAAGATAGTTTTACATGTAAAAGTGTCGACAGTGGAAGGCCTTATGTCATATTTAGTAACAGACACGAATTGAGGGGAGTCGATCTACATACGTTTAGTATAAAGTCATTTATATCTAATTTGAAAAATACTATTGCTCTTGACTTTTACCACACTAATGAGACTGATATGGTAAGTTCTTTTTTTTAATATCAATGAATGTTTTATTTTTATTGTTTTATATGTACCAATTTTTGTCATAAAGAATTGGCCAATAAATGGTTGAAAAAGTTTGGTCAATTTATTGATCAAAATTAAGGTATTTATCATTTAGCATAAAAATCAACAAAAAAGTCAAATTTATGGTAATAAATTCACGTGAATATAGTGAATTGAAAGCAATTCAAAATTCGTGATTCTCAGCTACAAAATTTGTTAAATGAAAATATTTGTAAGATGATATAGGTATTAAATTTTTGAAAAATATTTTTGTGACTAATTATTTCTCGTAGGTGTTCTGGACTGATGTTATAGACGATAAGATATACAGAGGCACCGTTATTGGTGGATCTCTAAGCAACATTGAAGTTGTGGTACAGACAGGTTTATCGACTGCTGAAGGTTTAGCAGTAGATTGGATTGGGGAAAACTTGTATTGGGTAGAAAGTAATTTAGATCAAATTGAAGTGGCCAAACTTAATGGCAGTTACAGACGCACGTTGGTAGCCGGTGAAATGGAAAGTCCTAGAGCCATAGCTGTAGATCCAAGAGATGGATATTTGTTTTGGACGGACTGGGACAATTCGCTACCTAGAATAGAACGGTGCTCTCTAGCAGGATTGAATCGACAAATCGTGGTTAAGGTTGTAAATGGCGGCTGGCCTAACGGTCTGACCCTTGATTATACTATGAGGAGGATTTATTGGATAGACGCCCGTTCTGATTCAATACACACCAGCGACTACAATGGAGCTGATTTGCATGAGGTTATCCGCAACCATGAAACATTGTCGCATCCCTTTGCGATTACTTTGTTTGAAAATTATGTTTACTGGACAGATTGGAGATCTAACAGTGTTGTACGGGCAAATAAGTGGACAGGAGGTGATATTAGAGTTATACAAAGGACGTTGACACAACCATTTGATATTAAGATAATGCATCCAAGCCGGCAACCTCGCGATGGAATTAATCCATGTGGCAAAAACAATGGAGGTTGTTCACATTTGTGTCTGATACACCTCAATCAGACATACAAATGCGATTGTCCTCACGTTATGAGGCTTAGTGAAGACAACAAAACTTGTGTAGGTAAGTTTATCATTTAATATTCAATATTTATAACTACTTTTTGTTTTGAAATTCTTCACAGAAACAAAGAATTGATAATTAATTATAGAGATTATTTCTATTAATTTTAGTGAATGAAAAAGTTTTGTTAATGTCAAGGAGTAATGAAATTCGTGGAGTAGACTTAGAACAACCCTATTACCATACCATACCAACAATAAGTGTACCACAAGTAATAAGTCCCATACAGTTAGAGTATGTATCACGCAATGGCACTATATATTGGGTAGATACTCATTTAAACGAAGTAAAACGTACTGGTTTAATTCAGGGTCCCACAGAAACTCTCATAGACACGGGTCTGAATAATCCATCAGGTGTTGCAGTGGACTGGATTTCTAATTTGCTCTTTGTTGCTTCCAAAACAGGAATAATCGTATGCAATTTAAATGGAGAATTCACCAGTAATATTCTACAAAATGTGAATATTTTGTCCATTGCTGTTAATCCGTTACAAGGAAGTTTATATTGGATATCGCTTTATAATGAGACAGCTCTTATCGAAACAAGCGCCATGGATGGAAGTTCTAGAAAAACTATTGTTGATAGTCTTGCTTCAAACTCTTCTAAATGTTTAACTGTTGATATAGATTCTAACCGTTTATATTGGATTAGTGGATATGAAGTATTTTACTGCAGTTTTGATGGTAGTAATGTTACAAAAATAAAATTGCCCCCACATGTATCCTCGATAACAGTGTATCATGGCAAAATTTACTATGCTAATGACGGCGATCATACCATTCACTTAGCTGATAAAAGTACAGGGTTAAATGATACTTTATTGCGCAATAATACAGATAGTGTACTAGCTTTACGAATTTATGATCCATTAGAGCAACGAGGCGATCACATTTGCAACACTAATGCATCAATATGCCAACACCTTTGTATTCCAATATCGGATAAAAATTACACCTGTAAATGTGCTATTGGTTACAAAAAAGATACCCGGGACCCTTCTAAATGTTCAGGAATCGAGGAATTTTTGTTTTTTTCCATTAACTGGGAGCTGCATGGTATACCATTGGATGGTTCAAACGACACTCAAGTTTTAGGTCCTATATCTAGGGTGTCAAGTGCCACTTCAATCGATTTTGTAGCCGCTGAAGATTTAATATTCTGGGCGGATACAGACAGAGGTACAGTTGCAAGAATAAAGAGAGACGGTACTGAGAGAAAGTTTGTTCTTGAGCAGACAGAGACAATGGAAAATGTTCCTGTGGATTGGTTGACCAGCTTAGCTGTAGATTGGATAGCAGGAAATATGTATTGGTGTGATTCAAAACGTGGCACAATAGAAGTAGCACGTTTAGATGGCACAAAAGAGCATGTACTTCTCTCAAATGAAATTGGAAAACCAAACTCTATAGCCTTGGATCCGGTTAGGGGTTATATGGTGTGGACTACTGGTAGAAAACTTGAAATTGCTACTCTAGATGGTCAAAACAGAAAATTATTATTGGATAATCAAGTGTCCATTAGTGATGTAGCCTTTGACTCAAAAAATAAGGTGATATATTTCTGTGATTTTGGAGCTAATAGTATTGAAAGTATCACGTATGATGGCAAAAAGCATTCCGTTTTATTAAACTTTTCTGTGGAGAATCCGGTAGCATTGACAGTGTACGATGATAGGCTGTACTGGATAGATATGTGAGTACATAAAATAGGCACAGGGTGATTCAGTCATTACATCATTAATTTTAAGAGAAGATAGGGAAACATATTATATAATAACAATACACAATAAAAAAAATTAAATGCATATTTACGCTGAAAAAAAAATCAAATAAAAATCCTTTTTCAAACTGTTACCGATCTCTGGCAGCTTTGATTCATATACAACACGGAAGTCAAATTGGAGCTAATCTGCATGCAACATTGCCAAATTTATATTTATATTATTGCTAGTATTAAATATCATAAATAATTGGTTTTATTGATTAATTTAGAAACTTCTGTTTTTCCTTGCTCGTGTCAGCCAATATTAATTAAATGTTAAAATATGTATATATAGAGATAATAATCTCTACCCCTCATTCTAATCACGAGGATTAGCCCAGAAGTCAAAGACTTGTGCGGGAGAGGGGGTGGTATATTATTATTAAGCAGGCCGCATTTGCGCCCAGGAACGACTTACGTTGGTAGGCCCTAACCACCATTCAGTGCAGGAATGAGGGAAACCTGGAAAACCTCATTAATTAGGGGGGTAGTCAAATGTCAACCGATATCAATCTCTCACATTGACCCAAGCCAACATTCTTCCACCCTACCATATCCGCAGAAAGGGTGCCAATCTCTCCACGAATATAGTTTATATACGGTCTACCGGCTGCGGGGGTCGAACCCACAGCGATCCAGTCACCTCGATTCAAGTACTGACGCCTTAAACCGCGCGAACACTGACCGATAATTATCATCAAATTAAATTGATATTTTTCCCAAGCAAGAATCTCAAGGAAATTTGAGCATACTTTACAAAAATACCCTACAGCAAATATTCAAATACATTACATTACAATACATACTGGCCAAAGGTCGACCTTTATTTTTTAATTAAATTCTTTTATAGAAGTACTTGCCGATTTTTTTCTTTTAAAAGATTGTGTAAAAAATTGTTTTTTCGAATATGTGGCTAAAATTGATGATATAATGATTGAACCACCTATATAATAAGGCCCTCTTAAAGTCCATCTCTGGCTGTTCATATGTATGTTCACATACAAATCGAGTGCAGGTGTGATACAAGTGGTCTGTTACTTCCTGCTCGGCCTAAGCGGCTCGACTTGCAGGACCACTTATATCTCACCTGCACGTGATTTGTATGTGAACATACATATGAAGGAACAGCCAGTTCAATTGTCGGTCATCTCACCTATGGCATACTGATGAGCGCTAACAAGTCTGAAACCGGTCTATGTCTGGCGCGGTGGCCGACAAGGGTTTTTGGCTGTTCACACAGATACTGCAGATGTAATTCAATGCCGGTTGAGGCATTAGTCCGCGGAGTAGTTGTTTCCTGCAGTATCATTTATAGATTTAATGACGCGTTGCCCAGGGCGGAGGTCTGCATTTAAGTACCTGCTGTAATATAGATTGCTTCTTGCAAGTTGAGCCGCTTAGGCCGAGCAGGAAGTAGCAGACCACTTATATCTCATCTACCACTTTTTTATGTATTTTGCTGAGCGGAATCTCTCCTAGCCTTTGGTCACTTTGACTCTGAAACACTCTGTATATAACCCACACCGACCTGGTGTACTGAGATGTCAGATGTCAAACAGAGCAACATGTGAGAAAGATAGTCTTATGTATAAGCATTTTCAATAAGGATAAATAATACATCTTCGAAGTTCTTCAGCCAACGTGAATCTTTTATTTTGTATTATTGTTGCACTGATGGTATAATTATATTTTTAAAGTAATGAGAAAATAGTTGTCTTTCTTTCTCTGTTTTTTATTCAACTCTATAATTTTTTAGATGAGTCCACAGTCTACTTGCATTTATTATTTCTATTTAAATTTCAGCTCTCATAGTAGAGGGAGTTTAAAGATGGCCCCAATATCCGATTTGTCTCGCTTTGTCATACTAAGAGACAATTTAGGCGAATCACTGAAAGATATTCAAATCTTTTCCAAACGTAAGCAGTATGGTACTAATCCCTGCGGTATGAATAATGGTGGATGTGAACAATTATGTCTATTTAATAGTACCCACCCTGTATGTGTCTGTTCGCACGGTCGTATTGCATCCGATGGAAAAACATGTGAACGTAGGTACAAAAAATAAAATTACCTGTGCTTGAAATAATATTTAATTTTTTAGCATTTGAAAGTTTTGTCATGTTTTCCCGTGTGGTCAGTATTGATTCAATACAAATGATTGGTGATAAAAATTTACAAAATTCACCTCAGCCCAGTATTAAAAACTCTACATTGCTGAAGAATGCTATAGGTCTATCTTTCAGCTATAGATATCAACGGCTCTTTTATTCCGACATTCAGAAAGGTTCTATTAATACTGTGTTCTTTAATGGCACTGATCACAAAGTCATTGTTGAAAGTAAGTTTTTTTTTTTGTTTAATATATACATTTTTATGTTTTCCTTTTTATTTAATATTTACTTATCTTGTTTTGTATATTTTTCTTTAATGAGTGTCTAAAATAAATATTTTAATTGTTGAGTAAAAATATTTTGTTTTAGGACAAGGGTCTGTAGAAGGTTTAGCATATGAACAACTAGGTAATGCTTTGTACTGGACTTGCAACAATGAAGTATCAATTAATCGTATAAATTTAACACACACAATGTCGAATGCCAGTCATGTTGAAACAATAGTGCGTTTACGAATTCAAGATAAACCAAGAGGCATTGCGGTGGATAGTTGTGGAAGTCAAGTTTACTGGAGTAATTGGAATTCTCATCAGCCTAGCATCGAAAGAGCATTTTTGACAGGTTATAGGCGGGAATCAATAATTAAAACAAACATACGCATGCCCAATGCCATAACTCTTGATCACAAAGCACAGAAACTTTATTGGGGAGACGCAAGACTGGATAAGATAGAGAGATGCGAATATGATGGTTCAAATAGGGTCGTTTTGGCAAAAGTTACTCCACAGCACCCATTTGCTTTAGCAGTATACGGTGACTTTATTTATTGGACTGATTGGATGCTGCATGCTGTAATAAGAGCTGATAAATATACAGGTCAGTATGTGGTTTTGTTGAGGAGAGACGTTGCTAGACCAATGGGAATCGTTACGATAGCTAACGATACAGAAGATTGCTTCACTAATCCTTGCTTAATACAAAATGGAGGATGTGAAGAAATTTGCAAATTATCGGCATCAGGTGCTGTAGAATGTGCTTGCTTAGAAGGTCGTGTCTTAACCGAAGATCGAAAATGTATTTCTAAAATATTTACTAATTGTACGAACAACGGAGACTCTTTTCGATGTTCTGATGGTGGATGTGTACCATTCCATCTTACATGTGATGGCATACCTCATTGTGCAGATCGATCAGATGAGGAACCAGGTTACTGTGGATATCGTACATGTCCTTTAGGCTGGTTCCCTTGTCAAAACAAGATGTGCATTTCACTAAATTTGACTTGTAATGGTGTGGATGATTGTGGGGATTCGACTGATGAACTCAATTGCTCGTGTACTGAGGTTGGTCGTTTTCTTTGTGGTAGTGGCGAGTGTATCGAAAAGATTCATAGATGCGATTATGATCCTGATTGTCATGATAAATCGGATGAAATTGGTTGTGGTGAGTAAAATTTAAATTTATAATAACTTTCCTCAGCTTCGAACATTTCCTAAATTGTTACTAACTACAAATGAAAGATAATATTTTTTATCCACAATCATCTTATAATTGGTTATAGTCACTCTTTAGAGACATAAAAACCTTCACATTATTCACTAGAGAAATAAAATTTCAGTAGTAAAATAAAGAAGTTTCATTATTACGATTCTCATCTAGTTTTTGCAGGAACATTCTTGCAGACATTTAAAATTGCTATTTTTTTAAATTAAACTTGACGAACTGGATAAAATTTATTGCATTCGTATTTTAGTCACATTTTATCGATTTAAGTAAGTAAATTAAACTCTCAAACTGTGTTCCTGCATTTAAAAATTCTTATGTGAATAAAACATTGCCTAAAATAATTTTACAATAAATAACTATTTATCATTATTAGGAGAAGAAATTATTCAATCCTATAATTTAAAAAACTATGACTTGTTTTATCTTAATTGTTTGTTTTTGTGGTTTAATGTCAAAATAAATTAACAACAGTCTGAAAGTGGCGTATGAAATTAATTCAAGATTTCTTTATTATTAAGTGTAAAATATAACAAATTGAGAACATGTGTTCATGTAAATGTTTGGAATTATATTTACAATGACATTTGAAAAATAATTTGTTCAGTTTCTTATTTTAAAAGTATAGAGTTTAATTTACTTTGAGTTAAAACAGAACCTACATGACAAGTCTGTTCTTTAACAGCGTTTATCTAACTGAATAAAATGTTTAACCTATCTCATTTGAAATTTTTGCCAAATTGGTAAGTCTGGTTTCTCTCTTTGAGATATACAGATAAGTTTAAATTGTTTAACAAAATTATAAATATTACTCTTTAAAAATTACAATTTTTTTTTTTTACAGAACAACCAAACTGTACATTATTACATGGTAAAGACTTCGTAAACTGCAAATACACCACAGCTTGTTTGCATAAAGATTGGTTTTGCGATTTAGATGATGATTGCTGGGACAACTGGGATGAATCCAACTGTACTCACACCCAGAAACCGTGTCCCACAGACCATTTTCAGTGTTCTAATGGATTATGTGTAAATATATCTGCTCGATGTAATGGCTATAATGATTGCAATGATACAAAGCTTGGAAGTACACAAAGCTCTGATGAATTAAATTGCAAGTCAAGTAAGAAATTTATGATTTATTATATTTTGAGAGCTATAAATGCATGCTATATAGAGTGAAACTTTTAATCGGGATCAGATTTATACAGGTTACTTTTGACCTTTACAATTTTTTTTTAAGGTTAAGGTTTTCTTCATTTTTATTCTCCATTGCTCTACAGACTTGTGTGGTACACATTGATGTACCATTTATTATTATTATTATCAAAGTTACATTACTATGGGTTTTTTACAAAGGCCATTAATTTCTTTACATCCTATTTAAGCCACTGAGTTCAACAAGTACGTTTGTCTAATGGTAATGTTATTCAGACAACACAGTACATTCCAATAAATAATGGTGTTTCCCAAGGCTCCATTCTTGGACCCTTACTATTCTCTATTTATGTTGCAGATATAAGTACAGCTATTGAATTTTCTAACTTGCAACAGTATGCTGATGACTCTCAGTTATCTATTGCGGTTTCTCCAAATAACTCAGACGCTGTCAAACAAAATATTAATTCAGATTTACAAAGTTTATATAATTATTGTCTACATCACGGTCTAAAAATGAATGCTTCAAAGTCTTTTGCACTTCTTGTTGGTACCAAAAAAAAAAAAATAGGTCCAAATTAGAGAATTTTTCGAATACTTTAAATAATGAAATAATTCCTATAGTTAACGAAGTAAAAAATTTGTGTGTCACGATTGATTTGGGTTTAATGTTTCAGGCTCATAGCAAATAAAATAAAAATTGATTTTGGTCGTCTCAAAGTTTTATACAGTTATAAACGTTGTATGTCACCGGATACTAAATATCGTCTATGCCAAAATTTGGTAGTATCCATTTTATTTTATGGAGACACATTCTTCTACTCTGTTGGTTTCAAATAGTTCAATAGGCACAACAAATGTAATAGCACTCTCATGTAACTGTGTGACAAAAGTGCTGTTTAAAGAATTATTTATAACTCGACTATTTGATTAAAAAATTGGAGCACTATTATTAGCTCTAAAAAAACTAATCTTTACTTAAAATTACATTTTGTATATCTTAGTAGTAATGACATTCAAAAGTAAATTGATATTTTAGGAAATAAATGTCGCAGCAACGAATTCCTCTGTGAAAGTGATTCAACGTGTATACCTCTAGCCTGGCATTGTAATGGAGTTTTTGATTGCGAAGATCAAAGCGATGAATTAAACTGCAGTAAGTACAATTAAAATTAGATTCTTTATAAATTAAACAAATTTATGTGTCAAGACTATTGGATCCTGATTTTAATACACTGTTTTTTAGACCTTCAGTGCCGTACCGATCAATTTCAATGTTCAAACACTGAATGTATACCAAAATCCTGGCAATGCGACGGCAATCCTGATTGTGCCGACCAATCCGATGAGACGGAACATTGCTCATTGAATGACTGCGGTAAATGGGAATTCCGCTGCAACAGTACTGGCCGATGCATTCCATTAACTTGGGTCTGCGATGGAGAAGCAGATTGTCAAGATAACGCAGATGAAGATCTTCTGCAAGGCTGTACTATGAACATATGCACGGACGAACAATTTCGGTGTAATGATGGAGGATGCATTAATAAAGTATATTTATGTGATGGGGATAGAGATTGCCGTGATGGCTCCGATGAGGCAGCCGATTGCTATAAAACTTGCACGGCTGGGGAATATCAGTGTAAAAATGGTAATTGCATCATGGAACTGTTGAAATGTGATGGAAAAGATGATTGCGGAGATGGAAGTGATGAGGGGAAACAGTGCCAAAGAGAGGAAGAGTATTGTAAAGGCGACGGCCAATTTCTTTGTGCAAATGGCATTTGCATAAACGATACTCTGCTGTGTAATGGTGAAAATAACTGTGGTGATTATTCTGATGAAAATAAATGCAGTAAGTTGTTTACTTATAGATTTTATTAAACTTATTATTTAGTAACATTTTATTTCAATTTTATTAGATATCGATGAATGCTCTGCCACACCATCTCCTTGTACCCAGATCTGTGTAGACAAGCCAGTGGGTTACGAATGTCAATGTAATCCAGGCTTTAAAGTGAATTCCAAAGATCCAAGTCATTGTGAAGACATTAACGAATGTCTTGACAAACCGTGCAGCCAGATTTGTCGGAACACTAGGGGCTCATATCACTGCAGTTGTCAAAATAACTACATACTGCATTTTGACAAAAAATCGTGCAGAGCAAATTCTACAGTTAAAGTTACACTGATTTTAGCTAATAGGTATTACATACGAGAGCTCGACTTGAGGGGACATAGCACTTTGAGAGCTCATAATCTTACCAATGCAGTAGCACTTGATTACGATTGGGCAAATCAATGCATTTATTGGTCCGATGTAACTCAACTCGGATCCTCTATTAAGAGACTGTGTGACTATAAAAATAACTCGACAGAAATGGAAATATTGCATCAACCGTCTTTGCAAAATCCAGATGGTTTAGCAGTGGATTGGATTGGCAGAAACTTGTATTGGTGTGATAAAGTGAGTATATAGGGTATTACTGAAATAAATGTGTTGCTTTATAGCGTAGGAGTAATAGAGGATGTAAAATAATCAATTTTCATTAACACCCATGGTTACACTGACTTAAACATTTCAGAACAGTGCTCACTTGTGGTACCGTTTTATATTTATTTAGCATAGACATGTAAATGTTTGGTCCCAAGATGTAGATGTGAACATACCAGTTTGGACTGTCTAGGTATAAAAAATACTCCGTAATATACTTTTGAGCAATTGTGAACAAATATGAATTCTATGACGTATATTTTGTGTTTTTATATTTACTGAATATTATAAAAAACTCGATATACATTTTATTTATTTAAACATGAAGTCAAAAGTAATCTAAAATTTTTTTTTTGGAGTATACGTGGAATGGTATTGTCTAGACACGTTTTTGTAGCAGGACTACCGGTGAGCAGAAAAAAAATGTAAATGCAGCAAAAAAGTTTTATTACAGCCAATTGAAATATCATGTCAAGTAAATTTTATAGATAAAAATAAAAAATACTGGTTCCAATCAGACAAAACAGAAATGACATGGTGAGCATGTAGCACTCAACGTGTTAAGCAACCTGTGATCTAAAATCTTGTATTATTATATAAAAATTACCAGATAAAGAAAACAAAATTTTTATACCGACCATGTTGTGTGGAGTATACCTAGCAAACTCGAGGACGTTGGTATTCAAAGGTTGGGCTACTCAAAATTCATCACTTTTAAATACTTCCTTTTAAGAGCTTTCAATTAGAAAGTTTGCAAATACCGTTGAGATTGAAGTTAATTAATAAGTAGTAGAAATAAACTACTTGTCATAAATTCATATTACGTAGTTCTTCAAAAATTGCTCGAGGTTGTTTTCGTCAGCGAATAAGCATGCTTCTAAGCGGTGGTGAAAATTTTCTTGCATGAGTGCCATTGGCATCTATCTAATTTCATCAGTTGCAGAAAAAAATATGCTGCTAAAGATTGATGATGTTGACATTGGATATTTGGTACACCCTGTTTCATACATCTCCAAAAGAAATTATCTAGAAGGACTCTGTGCTGGCCAATACATAGGTCTATTGTGTTCTAACTATTTATGATTAAAATGAGTGTATGAAGTCAAAAAAAGTTTGAAAAATATGCAGAGGACCAGTGTTGTGCATGAAAACCATGCTTCTTATTTGCATGTCATAGAATGTTATGTAGTGAATCAGAGAAACTCTTAAATATGTGGCACCGTTTTGACACAATTGATTCAAATAAGTAGTCACTGAAAGCCCTACACTACACATCGCTGCTGGAAATGTACTGTAATGTTCTATACGTGAGACTAATTTCAAATACAGTTTTGTGAGTACTGTAGCTCTGGTTTTCATCAACAAGATTTAAATGTGTTTCCCCTATTTAAGACATGTTGCAGTTTTTCTTGTCCATGGTCTTCATAGGTTGAGATTACCGATGTCCTGTAATATTTGAACAGTGTTTTGCACTTTTCTGGATTTTTTTTTTGATACATTAATACCATATCTGTTAAATCTTGATTTGAATAAGGCATTTTGAAATAAAATGATGTAAATCACTTTACATACAAAGAGCTACATTGAACTTCACTTAGATATTGTCAAATGTAAAAGTTTTGTGTAAGAAGTCTTTAATTTTCTCCATTTTAAACTTCAATGAAAACGGTTTATTTTCACTTCATCTATTACCCCTTTGAAGTAAATTAAATTTTTTTAAATGTATGTTACATCTTGGTACCTATTTATATTACTACATTGTTTCCAGGGATTAGATACAATTGAAGTATCGAGCCTAGATGGTAAGTACCGTCGTGTTTTACATAACAAAGGTTTGGAAGAACCGCGAGCTATAGTTTTGGATCCGATACATGGTTACATGTACTGGTCGGATTGGGGTACACATGTTCATATTGGAAAAGCAGGAATGGATGCTTCAAATCCACAAGTTATAGTCAATTCAAATCTTGGCTGGCCAAATGCACTGACGATTTCTTATGAAACTAATGAACTATTTTGGGCGGACGCAAGAGAAGACTACATAGCGGTTGCAGATTTAGATGGAAACAATGTCCGTATTGTTGCAAGTAGAGAAAAGAATCAGAAGTTACAGTTGCACCATGTCTTTGCTATAGACATTTGGGAAGATTACATTTACTGGACTGATTGGGAAACTAAAACTGTGGAAAGATGTAACAAGTACACAGGAGAAGATTGTAAATCTGTTTTGTCGACAGTTCATCGCCCTATGGATATAAGAGTAGTTCATCCTTTTAGGCAACCACAACCCCAAAACAATCCTTGCTTGAATGCAAACTGTTCAGCATTGTGTCTGTTAACACCCACCAAACCATTTTACACTTGTGCTTGCCCAGAAAATTATATTCTTGCAGAAGACGGTCGCGGTTGTGTGTCAAATTGCACCTCTGCCTTTTTTGAATGCAAAAGTACCTTTAAATGCATTCCGTTTTGGTGGAAATGTGATACCCAAGATGACTGTGGGGATGGCAGCGATGAACCTGAGGATTGTCGAAAATTTACGTGTATGCCGGGACAATATCAATGCCAGAATAATCAGTGCATACACCCTTCAGATCTATGTAATGGTAAAAATGATTGTGGTGATTCTTCGGATGAAAACGACTGTGACCATTATACTTGCCTAAACACTCAATTCAGGTAAGAATATTTTAGTTTGAACAAGGTATAAGGTGATTGTTTTTTTAAGTTTGTAAGTCATATCGTAATATCTAAAAATTATATTAATCATACATTAAAATATGTTTGTCACGGAACATAATAAATACATTTTTACCGGTAGTTTGACAATTTTGACAGCACGAAAAACAAAAATATTTCATAGGACATTCTTGTCTTGGAGTACCGTTGATAACAATATAACTAAATTTTTAGTGCTAACCTAACTTTAAAGCAATGTAAAGGCCCATTGTATTAAATATATAATTTTGACTGTCAATATATTTACTTTTTAGATGTGAAGGTAATAGTACTGTTACTCCAAGATGTATTGCATCCAAATTGAGATGCAATAAGCAGAAAGACTGCCCTCTAGGTGAAGATGAAGCAAACTGTCCCCCAGTTACATGTCCAACGAATCAATTCAAATGCAACAACGACAAATGCATACCGTCAGTTTGGGTATGCGATAAAGACAACGACTGCTCTGATAACTCTGACGAAGAACAGGACTGCGAGAATCGAACGTGTGGTGCTCAAGATTTTCGTTGCAATTCTGGAAGGTGCATTCCTCATTCCTGGGTTTGTGATGGCGATCCGGACTGCTTGTCGGGTGAAGATGAGCCGAATACCTGTAGCCATCCAGATTATCACACTTGTGAGCCTAGCTATTTTAAGTGCAAGAATAATAGATGCATACCGGGCAGGTGGAGATGTGATTATGAAAGCGATTGCGGAGATAATTCAGATGAGGTTGGCTGTGTCCCAAGAAACTGTTCCGAATCGGAATTTAGATGTGGTAATGGAAAATGTATTCGTGGAAGCATGAAGTGTGATGGCGAGTTTCAGTGCGAGGATAGAACAGATGAAGCAGATTGCATTGTTAACTGCAATAAGAGCGAATTTCAATGTGCGAATCCTAAGATCTGCATATTCTTGTGAGTATATTGATTTTTATTATTAAAACATTTTCAAAATCCTTAAATTGAATGGTTCTTTGTATTATTAAAAATTTTAAATAAGAACTGCTGTGTGAAGGAAACTTCAAAAATAATTATTTTCTTGTTCATACCCTACGTAAAATTGGGATAGATGTAGTAGTAGTATCTAACTCTGCATAAAATATATTGGTCCGTCACTTTATGTGAATTACAAAAAATTGGAGGGATGAAAAATTATTAAAAAATTAAATTGTAATACCCGTTTTACAGTCCAAACAGTTTTCTTGAGTCAATTTTCTTCTTCAAGTTTCTTAACTCAAGTTTATTATCGAACCTCTTTACGATTCTCTTAAATTTTGCGCAATCCAGTCAACCTCTGAAAGTGAAAGGGATTTAAGATGGACATTTGTTTAACAAAATGTAGTACAAAAATTATTGTGATAATCCATCCGTATACAACTTTTTCACTTGGCGTCTTTCCCTAATTGTCATTAGAAAACGCGGAAAATAACATTAAAGCTTCTTAGAGATTTTTATTTTGATTGACATTAAATTCACCAGACTCGTTCAATAAAATTGTAGCACTCTTTGGTCTGAACGGAAAAGTCTCTTGAATATCGAAAACAATCAGCTAATTGCGATTTCGTCAGGTCTTGAGTAAGCCAAAACTTATGGACTGGAAAACAGCTTTTCCTTGAATGTATATTGATGTCTTTTGGAAGTTGCAATACTATCTTGTTCAAAAACTTAACTTAAATATTTATTATAGCTAAAAATTTATGTTTATTTAACAATTATAAATACATTGCATTCAACAATGTCCAAGAATCACATAATCATGAACGTTAGATAGTCAAAACACCTATAGTAACATTAACATCTCAAAAATTCTTGAAGGCAAAGGCCATCTTCCCAAAATTGCTGACAGTATTATCAGCACTATTTTACGTTCTGAAAACAGATTTTGCAAGTTTTACGGTAGCCAGCAGCAGCAGAATAAATGTCAATATACTACCATTTCTACATAACAGACTGCTAAATTTGCTAAACCACAAGAGGTAGTGTAATTTCAGCAGATCGGTGGGGGGATGTGGTTGTATGTAAACAAATTATATAATTTAATAATTGCAATATATATTGCACTAAATTATAAAAAATTATTGTTTTTAACGCGAAAAACTATTGAAAATTATATTGACAATAAAAATAATTCAGCTATACAGAACTTAAGAACATATTCTTCATCAAAATAAAATGAAAGGTTTATAGGGCAATTGTCATTTCTTACAAATTAAGTTAAATGTCAAATATTTTTACCGGTATTTTTTGTTTATGTATAAATTAATATGTCATAAAATACCGTGGTATTGTGAATGTTACAAGGCAAATGTATAACTAATATTAACTCACAGTGTTCTCATTACTGACGTTTACGTTAACTTAGCATTTATATTTCCGGATAATAACAGTAGACGATAATATTTTTTAAACTCCTTATATATTATTACAGCTTTTATTATTTTATTAAATATATGTTTGGAATAAAACATTATATTTGTGGCACTCCCATTTTTCACCAAATAGTAATCAGTGGCTGTACCATTGGTTTTACCTTTAAATTGTCATTCGAATTATCATATGTGTTTAAGATTTATTATTATTTAATACCTTTACGAAATCCTGAATGGTCAATTTTGACATTTGCCAAAAAGTGACTGAACTAATCAAAATACTGTCACACTGTTGATGGCACGGTCTTTTGTGTAGCCACTGTTGTTTGTTGCTGCAATGAAGTAAATTATTACAGATCTACAGAAGGCGACGTGATCTAGCTCATTATGTCCCACCTACATAATTAAAAATATTGTCAAAATTACATAAATACATTTATACATATCTCTAAAATTAAAACTTATATTTTCTTAAAGTATCGATGAATATACTGTAAAAAATAGTTCATTCTGTGAATATGTGAGTTAAGGGGTAATTAGGACATAATTGTTTTCCAACATACAATAATATTATGTGTATCAGTATTATGTCAATATCAATGTTAATTTAAAATCATATCAAAATATAGGGCATGGAAATGTGATGGTGAGATCGACTGTGCTGATGGATCTGACGAAGCAAACTGCACCGAAACATGTCCACAAAATGGATTCAAGTGCCATAATGGATACTGCATCAATGAACAATGGCGCTGCGATGGCCAAAACGATTGTGAGGATGGATCTGATGAAGTTAACTGCTTTTCAGTAGCTTGTCCATTGGGAAGATTTAGGTGTAAAAATCATAAATGTATCCCTATGAGTGCCCTTTGTGACGGTCATCGTCAATGTTCGGATGGCAGTGATGAGGACAAACATATCTGCAAGAGGTACGGCTTGTGTCCGTATAACCAGTTTGCCTGCAAAAATGGCCGCTGCATAGACAGCTCCTTGAAATGCAATGGTTTCAATGATTGTGAAGATAACACCGATGAGACTGATTGTACTACATCGGCCTGTAAGTGGAATACGTGCACTCAAATATGTGTCGAAGTAAGACAGAATCAGACAAGTTGTAAATGTGTCGAAGGATACAGACATACTGGCGAAGGACAATGCAAAGCTGAAGGTGATGCACCGGAACTGGTTTTAGCAGCTGAAGCAGAGCTCAGATTAATGTCGCCGTATAAGTCTGGGGACGACGATAATAAAGTTAGAAAAACTCTGGCACGTGCTCCAGGGTATAAAGTTGACACTGTTGATATTTTATCTGGAAAAAGACAAGCAGAAGCGTTTTGGACTGACCACCAAAATAAAAGAGTTCAGTCCATGGTTATCCACGTGGACAAAGACGGACGATCTAACAGAGACGCAGATGTCGCTAAAACAATACTTTCTAATTTACGAGATCCAAGGGGAGTTAGCATTGACTGGGTGGCCAAAAGAATTTATGTGACAGACGGAAATAGGTTGCTTGCTGCTACTATGGATGGTCGTTACGTTTATACTCTAATAAGTACTAATGTACAGCAACCTAGAGATATTGTAGTGGCACCTGCTCAAGGGTTGATGTTTTGGGCAGATTTGGGTCCTGCTCCCAGAATCGAGAGTGCATACATGGATGGCTATAAGAGAAAAGTTCTTATTAGTAGTGGGATCCTATTTCCTACAGGTTTAGCCATTGACTATCCCACTAATAGATTATACTGGGCCGATCCTAAAACCATGACAATTGAATGTGTTCTATTAAATGGATCTGACAGACGAATTATAAGGCATTTTGACAAAGGTAATTGTAATTGTACAGGGTGTACAGGCAATGGTTGACATGGGTAGAAAATCCCGTATCTAGTTTATATACAGGGTTAACTATGACTTAGTACAAATATTTTAAGAGGGGATAGGGAAAAATAAGAATTAACGGAATCACCCTTCAAAAAAATTCCAAACTTATTTATAAAGCCAAAAAAATTTTTTTTCGAAACTATATTAAATCCCTATTTATCGCCGTCACTGACCTGTCAGCCGCGAGGTTAAGTATAATCTGCCAGAGGTTAGGTTAGGTATAATATGCCAAAGTCAAAGGTGTCAAACATATAGTGACAGGTCACCGCATTGACACGCTTCAAAGAAAAAAAAACAAAATGTAGATTATTATTTAATGAGAAATACGGTATGGTAGCACAGAGAGGCAGCACCTATCTTACTAATATTTATTTCCAGGATTGATACTTGGAGAGATTTGCAGAATGTTTAATCATCTGTTTTCTTGCTTGTTTAAATTAAAACTTGCAAAGATTTTTGTACTTGCTGTGGACCTCTCCTTCCCTCGATCGTTCTTTTGTGTAAATCGAGGTAACTACTTGGTTTGGCGGTCTTGACCAAGTCCTATTACTTACGCCGAAAAAGCACAGATGATAACAACATAATACACGCAAATGTACACAAATACATAAAAACACTGCCACACGCTTACTGCCACGGCATAAAACAGCTGTTCGATGTGGTTCAAAAATATTCAGCATAATATTTTGTATACTGGAAAGCGTCTTTGACGCTGTTGCACGATAATATGCATTTGTCACACTCCCATAAATCAGCACCTTATCCGTCATCTAGGCATTTGAATACAACATGTTTGTAAATACACAAAAATACGCAAATAAAATTTTCAAAACAAGTACTGAAAAATTATTTCAAACTATCAGACTGTAACCGTATACTATACATCTACAGACGACATCTGTAGGTCACTAATGCCAGGTGCACTCTTCTTCTTTTATGGCCTACTCACGGCACATAAACAAGGAGAAGAAGAAGAAGAATTTTAATTTTCATGTGTTGTTACTACTAATAGTAGCAAGAATATTAACAGTAATCGATGTTATGCATAAAATAATTAGTAATACTTTAAACTATAACATCCCAAGATGTTCACAGTGTTCTGTAAAAATGACCCTTAGATTATAGCTAACTTCCCCTTTCTGCATTGTTTGGAGCATGGAAAGTAGGCAACTAGCAATGCAATATTCATAACCTAGAACTTACTGTTACTTTAAATCAGCTAAGTGACTAATTTTAAACGTGTTATAGTAATTAAATAAAGTATTTTATGTCGGATATGTTAATTATGATGAATCTGCAAGGAATGAAAATGTAGTTTTGGCAGTGTGCAACGAAAGAACCAAGATCCAATACAATATACTGCAGCTAAGCGGATTAGCTGGTATCTATCAGGTACTTAGACATTGTTATTTTAATAAATATGTTTATTTTTGTCGTTTCTACACTTGACAATGTTGATAAAAACGACCGCATGGTTGCTGACATATCTAGCCATGTCGGATGATGATTAATTGTCATAGGCGCCGACTTTCCGTAGGAAAAGAGGGTTTTGCCCCATTTTTTTAACATCGAGCTAGAATTCCAAAATAAATTTTTTATTGTCTTTTAGACCTCCCTGAGCACGTGGTTAAAATTTTTGTACTTAGTCATAGTTAACCCTGTATACATATATATAAAAAAAATCAGATCGCAGAACCATTTTATTTATTATTAAATTTGGATAATTTTTGGAAAAAAACTATATTGTTTTAATTTTACTATATATTTGGGGGCATATCACCATTAGCAGTCTTCAGCACAAAGAAATTTTATGGGTTTAGGGTGTTCAAAATATTTGTTAGTAATTTGAATACATTAGTAGAAATAGCTTCAAATGATAACTTTTATAAAAAGTTATCCAAATTTATTATAAGTTAAAAAATTATGATAAGTTGTGTTCTGATGAAAACAAAATCTACCCAAACATAAGAAATTGCCCATATGTTCCTGGTACCAGTACTAGTATCATAATTTCAATAAATCATTTTCTTGTAGATATAAAACCATTCAAAATAGAAGTGTTTGAAGATAACATTTTCTTCTCAACATATCTCAAACATGATATCATTCGACTTAATAAATTTGGAAATGGGGAAATAAAGTATTTGGCTCGAAGTTTAACAAAAATCTCAGACATTCTAATTTTACATGAAAATAAGCAGTTAAATATCAATAATACTTGTGATGATTTTTGTAATAACAGCGAATTTTGTCTACTAACACCGAAAGCAGCAACTTGTACATGTGCCGATGGTTTCATGAAGGATAAGCTGGTAAGTGTATTCATAAATATAACTTAGAATTGAGTAATAATAGTAATATTATTTGAGTATATAACAATGGCTGTAATATAAGAGAGTGAAGGGTGAGATAAGCGAGTGTTGTAAATTGCCCGAGTGAATTACAGCCATTATATGCAAATAGAATACTATACTTTGTCCATGGCTTTTAACAATATTTTATCAAACTTTTTGTTGAAAGTATTACACAATATTTTGAAACATTTGTAACATGAACATAATACAATTCAACCTTAGTTAACTACTTGTGATGAAAGTGACATTTGAATACTCTGTCAAATTAATTTATTGTTGTGGGAATAATAGAATTAACGTCATAGTGATTACTTTGTTGATTATGTAGAAGCACTTTGATTGTGTTTGTTAGTCATTTTATTGACAAGTGAACTTGATATTTTTCTGGCTGTTTCCGTTTTATTTTTTATGGAGTTGTTGATGTATCCTTCAGCTACTGTGTTATTGACTTCAATTCGCCACGTTTCAAGACTGTTATGCGCCATTTACATTGATAACTGAAGTTGTGCCAATTCTTTGGGAAGTGCATTTATCATTATGACAATTTAAAAAAAACATATCACTTGTAGAGAGATGGCCGACTATTTAAATATTTTTGCATATTTTATAAAAATTATCTCTTATACTCGCGACAAGAATTCAGACGACTTACGTCATACAAACAAATGAATAATTTACTATATTTTCAACAAAATATTTAAGAAACTGCTACTGATAGTAATAAAACTATATACTAGACTAAAAGTTTGCATTATATATTGCACTAAATTTCAAAAAATGATTGTTTTTAACGCGACCAAATATCGAAAATTACATTGACAGTATAAACAAATGTGTAACGTCAGCTGTGACGTAAAACGTCTGAATTCTTAACGCGAGTGTAACTGTAAATTTTCTAGTCATTTTTATTTTTGTGTTGGGTACATTTACCAAAAAAGTTGATCCAACATTTTTCATGTTATACATCTCATTGGTTGGACACGTACCTGTTATTCCCATTAATGGGATGTGTTAAAGTACTAACTTTGAATGCAAGATATTTGTTTACTGTTTAAGAAAGGTATTTTAAGCTAATATGTATCAAATCTCCTGCAATTCCTATCAATGATAGGATATTGATACATATTAGCTTAAAATACCTTTCTTAAACAGTAAAAAAATGTTACAAAAGCTAATAATAAGGAATATATGGGTAGATATTGTGGGTGTAATTCAACGCAGGTTGGGGCTTTTGTCCACTGAGTAGTTAGTTTCACACAATATTGTTAATACCTGAAAATATATGAAAAAAAGATATTTGTTGTCTGATGATTTAATTAGGAAATCATTAATATTCTCTGGTGAGAATGTATTTGCTTTTTTACGTTGAAATCCTTCACTTTTTCGTTTTAGTAATGCTTGCAATTTCATAAAATTTTCTATATTCATTTAATAATAATAATAATAATAATATGTCTTTATTTCCAACTAGAAAAAACTACAATACAAATACAGAAAATTAATTTGGAAATCCCAAGGGGAAGTTCACACTAAGTGTGCTCTGCCACTTAACCCTTGTATACATAAATATTTACATAAGTCAAACTGAGCAAATATATAAAGCAAAATAATAATAATACAAAACAAAAAATGAGAAAAGTAAATTTTGAAAAAATGAAAAATGAAAAATGAAAAAGGACACACAAACACTCATAGATATTGTAAAATATTATTTGAAATAGGGAAAAACAAAATAAATAAATAAAAAAATGGTCAGAGGCATTTATTTCATGCCAAGAAAAGCATTACAAAAATTAAACAGTGAACAGGGGTAGAATAAAGGAATATTTTATATCAAATTCTGCTCCATAAATAACATATCTCTAATAAAACTTTTAAATTTGTTTATGCTAAACGATGTTACTTGAGAAGAAAATCTATTATAAGTTTTATATATGTTATATTTAAAACCTCTTTCAAATAATGCAGTTTTGTGACAGGGTGGAGTAAGTAATCCTTTAGTTCGAATATTAAGAGTATGCACATCATTTCGAAAGTTAATTTTATTATACAAGTACGGAGGAGTTTTTGTCAACACAAGTTTATGATAAAAGCACAACAAATAAAATTGTCTACGATTTGCCATATTTAACCATTGCAAATCTATTAATTTATGAGAAACATGTTCAAACTTTCTTATGCCATACACAAAACGAATACATGAATTTTGAACATGCTGAATACGGCATTTAGAAGTCTGGTCCAAACATGGTCCGTAGACAGGTGCACAGTAATTGAAGTGACTTAACACTAGAGTTTCACAGAGCATTTTCTTTGTACTGTAATCAATATAACCTTTGTGAGGATACAGAAGTCTTAATGCATTATATGATCGCTGTATAAGTTTGCTAACCTGTTCTCTAAACCTTAACGACCTATCAAGAATTAATCCTAAATTTTTCACACTTTCAGAGATAGTTAATGTTGAACCCATTACCTCAATTTTGAATAAATTTTTCAACTCAGAAACATTATGCTTATTTCCAAATAAAATCGCAGCTGACTTAGCGGGATTCAAAACCAATTGATGATTTTTAGAAATATCATAAATAGTCTGTAGGTCGCTATTAATCTCAACACTGGCCACTTTATAATCTAACGAATTAAATGAATAGTAAAGCTGAATATCATCAGCATACATATGAGTAGAACAATATTTAATAAATTTAACAAACTGGCTGGTATAAATACTAAATAATACAGGGCCTAAAACGGAACCTTGTGGAACTCCAGAAGAAATTGATCTAGGTTTAGATAATTTGTCCCACAACCTTACAACCTGCATACGATCCTGTAAATATGACTGAAGGAGTAAAGTAGCTTCATTTTGGAAACCACATGATTTAAGAATGGATGAAAGTACTTGATAGTAAATAGTATCAAATGCTTTGCTAAAATCAAGTAATACCAGTGCAGTATTTTTTCTTTCATCCATTGCTTGAATAATGTCATCAGTGATATTAGTTAAAGCTGTAGCACAACTGTAACCTGAACGAAATCCTGACTGAACGGATGGAAGAATATGATTAATTTCTAAAAAATTACGAATTTGATTTTCCATTATTTTTTCAGCGACTTTAGACAAACAAGGCAAAATACTAATAGGTCTTAAATCCGATAATTGTTTAGGATCATTATTTTTAGGTATTGGAATCACAACAGCATTTTTCCATAATTTGGGAAACTTAGAATCAAAAAACATACTATTCACTATGTGTACCAAATACTTTAAAATATAGGGACAGCATAGTTTAATTCAATTTATACTTAGGTATCAGCACCAGATGATTTTTAAATTTACCAGAATTTTATGAATATCTTCCATGGACGCTAGACTAAAATTAAATGAATTATTACATATTTTATTTTCACTATAATATCGTATTATATTATCAGGAGAGACGTTTTGATGGGGAATATTATCTAAGAAAAAATTATTTATTTCATCCGGATTGGATAAGTAATACGGCAGCGTAGGTTTTTTATTTATAACGTCAAGATCTCTTAATTCAGCCCATAATAGTTTAGAATTTTTATTCCTAGAAAGATAGTTGAAGTATCCCCGTTTTCTGTACATATGGCATGATTAACTACATTTCTTATCTGTTTATAATACACCCATTTAGCCTGACAGGGAGATTTTTTAAAAGCAGCCAATGCTTTATCTCGTTGACTCATTAATAATTTAATATTGTCAGTTAACCATGGAGCTTTCTTCTTAGTGATGCGTACAGTCCTCAAAGGAATATGTTTATTGAAAACATCTAATAAACAGTTATTAAAAAATTCCACTTTACTATCAACAGTTTCAAAATAATATAAATTATCAAGTGGTAATGCTTGTAAATCAACATAAAATAAATTTTCATCAAAATGTTTGAAATCCCGGAAAGTATAATATCTCTGAGTGAATCTTGGTTTATTAGTGCTAATTTTACAAGAAATGAGTTCGTGATCTGAATTAATGTCAAGACCCCAACTTTAGTTGCTTTAATATTGCTACATGCATTACAAATTATAACATCAAGTAGTGACGGTGTACTATTAGAAAAATGCGTAGCCTCATTGATCATTTGTTGAAAACCAATTAATTCAAGCATAGATAGAAAATATTGTGTTCCAGGTAATTCTGGCTTTAAAAAATTTATATTAATATCACCAAGACAATAAATTTTCTCACTGTGTTGCATCAAAATAGAAAACGATTCTTCAAGTACATCAGTAAATAATTTTACATTCATATTCGGAGGCTTATAACATACACCAAATATAAAAACATTATTATTAATAGTAACAGATATCCAAAGTTGCTCAATAGTGTCACTAGTATTGATGATTTTATATTTATATGTGCTTTTTAAGTAAATTGCTACACCACCCCCTCTAGACTGCCTGTCCTTACGAATTATGGAATAACCTTCAATATTCAATAAAGTTTCAACAACAGCATCATTAAGCCATGTTTCGCTAAGGGCAAAAACATCATAAGTTTTAGACTTAATAAAATTTCTAAAAACATTAATTTTAGGAACAAGTGAGCGAATGTTTATGTGTCCTAATTCTATATAATTCTGAGCCATACAATTTAATATTAAATTTATTTACGTTTTACAAAATTAACTTAAATCTAAATACCAATAAGAAGTAAATAAAAAACTATTGTAATAAAAATGAGATGAAATACTATTTAAAGAAAGCAAAAGCATTGAATAATAGGTTCAGAGTGTAGAAGATTTATATTTTTTGGTTAGTTCTGAAAAATATACCAATAAAACAGATTCCGAGAACGAATTTATTTTATTTTCCTTTGTCCAATTTGAGAAAGATTCATATACCGTCAGATAATTTTCTCAATTTTTCTGATAACAGATTTAAAGAAACTATTTCTGCAGCTTCTTTTACTTCTGGCGGTATGAAAGATATTGCATTTTTACCTTCTAACTATCCATTTAACTTCTTTTATTTTAATATTTTAATTTTAATTGAAAAACTGTCAGAACACTTTCAGGTTTCACATTCATCGTTCACTTCATAAATTTAAAAAAGCAAGTGAAATTTTAATTGATAACAGTAAACTTTTAGCGTCATTCGGAAAAATGTTAATATTTATTGCCGTGACTGGTATAGTGGTGGGAGTGTTTGGCTTTCACGCAGGAGGTTTGGCTTCAATTTCTAACATTTTTTTTTGTTGGTCCATTGCGGACACCGTCACACTGAAGAATTTGTATTTGGTGACAGAAGTGTGGGCAATCACTAATCACAAGTAAATAATGGTTATACACTGCTATAGTGCATTATACAGGGTGAGTCAGTCATAATGTCATTAATTTTAACCACGTATTCGGGAGGCCTAATAAAGGCAGAAAATCGAAAAAAAAAATTTTTTACTCGACCTTTAAAAAAATAAACAAATCACCCTATAAAAATCAGTAACACGACGCTCCTGGTACGCTACGATGGCGCACCCGACGAAATTCTAATGTCACAGACTTTCCGTATTAACCATGGATGCCACATTTACATACATAATATCATCTAACACATCAGCGTGTTATTCAAATTTACCTCCATTTAGCACTCTGCATTTCCGCATTTCTTCCCTCAAATTTGTAGATCATGCCACACATCGGAGGGGGATTTAGAGAATACAAGCAGTAGTTTGTTTATTTCGGTCTAACCTCACGATTATGTGGAAATGGTAGTGTTATACGGAGAATGTTTACGAAATGCGACTGAATTTTATTAATAAAGTGCTATGGACGGATAAATAATACAGTTATAATTATGTGGGCTGTAAACAGGTTAGTATCATACTACTTAAAATACAATACATTTCTAGGCTAGATGTACGTAACTACAAATTGTACATTTGGTTATGTGTGCGGTTAATTGTACTTACGAGTAATACTAAAAATTCATATTTATTTGTAAAACGTAGTGCAAACGTAATATCAAAATTATTAAACTGTAATAGCCTAGCATTGAAAACATTTATTTATTATCTACATTTGTTTTTATTAACAATTAAATCAATATTTAAGGAAAATTCATTCATGTATCTAGATTAAAAGAATAGTTTTACTCCTTGTCGTTAAATAACAGTACAAAAACTAGGTAACTAGGTTATTGACCTAATAAGGTCAAGGTCAAGATTAACTCTCGATTAGCAGCGTGCCATTTCGGCCTTGGACAGTTTTCTGTCGACAACACGATGGTTTTTTATTAAATACTTAGTATTTAAACACGAAACACTTTTCAGCTTCTCAATAATTTACCCATTGGGTATAGGTTTTTTATGTAATGTACGTAAATGGTTTATTACTCAGTTTATTATTAGACACGTTGGAGTTTTGTTGCAGTCATAACGGCTACATTTGCTCAGAGAAAAATCGACACGCGAGTGTACGGGTATCGTTTGATTGGGCCGTATTTTCTATGGGAAAACCTGAGTGGAGCGCGTTACTTGCAATTTTTAATAGAATTTTTTGATTATTATTTTTATTTGATTTTATTGGGTATTAACATTTTAAATTATTATTGGCTGAAGTTGAACTGAGCAAGAATAAATGATATTCTAAAATAGTCAGTACAACCGTTTATTTGTGATGTCTAAAACCTAGGTGAGTAGGTATAGAAAAATATTACAACTTGACAACATTGCATCACGTCGATATCGAGTTGAACTGTCAGCTGTAACCGACCAAGGCTGTGACCGGTCAGTGACAGTCTGAAAAGGGGGTTTAAATAATGATTTGAAAATATTTTTTTTCGGCGTAAATATGCATTTAGATTTTTTTTTAATCACATATTCGCATTATACTCATTATTCCCTATCTCCTCTTAAAATTAATGACATTATGACTGACTCACCCTGTATATACAGAGCAGTTACGTGAAAATTAGCCAACCATATCACATCATATAACCCTTGTGATATGATATATTTTTAAATAATTTAAATGACAGATATGAAATTAAGTATTTTTAATTAGAAATTAGCTTTAAATATAAATTTAATAAAGAGATATATCAACTTTGCATAAATGAAGAGGGCCATATTGAACCATTCTTATAAATTTATTTCTTCTGTTTTTCATATATTTTATTTATTTGGTATTTTACGAGTTATATGATGTTGCATATTAACAGTCAGTAATTTTGATTAGTCTTTCCCAGCATACATACAGGCAATGACTAGGTTTTTCACAAAATGACACATTACACCCAATGACTACAACGTATACAGCCAGCTTCAGAGAGCGACGTAGTGTTGCCAGCCACACTAAGTGACGTGACTTTTAGCCAATGAAATTAATTGTATTCGTTGTTGAAGTTGAGTGAAGTTCAAAATTTCCAACTTCAACTATCCGGAGGAGCAACATTTTTACATAACATAACCAACGAAAACAAAACCAACTTTATAAAATCTTTATTTCACTGAAATTAAACTGGTGGGTGGGGATGTTGCCAGCAACACTACATTGTTGTCTGAAGCAGGCAGACATTATTTCAGAGACACCCTGAGACTTAGTTGAATTTTTTAGATGTAAATTTTTAACTTACATTTTGTTACAATTTCAATTAAACTTTATATGTGATGTTACCATAATTTCTTTTATCAATTTTCTCTGTTTAAAGTTCTCGAAAAATAAATTATTTATTTTCTGATATCTTCTATTTATTTTAAACAATAATAGAACAATATACAGGCTGTATCACATATATTTTAGACTTGTAAACAAGCTGTGAATAAAATCTTTAATTGTTTTTTGTTGCATTTTTGGAGGCCTTTATGCTCGTAAAAACAAATTTGAGATCCATGGCCAACTTTATGAGTAATAACAAAACCTAAAGTGCCCAAACCTTAAGCTGTCTAATTTTTTTTGATAGCAAAATTGCATACCTTTCACCTGATATAAAAAGATTTTTTCAATAAAAATATATTTGCCCTCCACAATTTTTGATGTGTTTTGTTTTATTTCCTGTTGTTTCGTCTTTTATGCAATATACTACATGTTGCCCTTATCTTTCGTATTTATTACATTTTTTTCAATTTTAGTTAAAAAAAAATTACCTAAATATTTTCTTGTTGCTCAAGATAATGTAGAATCTGTTTTAAAGAGGCCAATTGCAAAAAAAATAATAAACAGAATGTACTTTTTTATGCAAAATACAGATTTTCTTATAATATTATTTTATTACATTGTCTGTGTCAAAATAATTTTAAAGACCCAATTGCTTCTAATGTGAAAACCAATAAAATAATATAAGAAAATCTGTATTTTTTTTCAATTGGCGTCTTTAAAACAGGTTCTACATTATCTTGAGCAACACGAAAATATTTAGGTACATTTTTTTTTAACTAAAATTGAAAAAAATGTAACAAATACGAAAGATAAGGGCAACATGTAGTTTATTGCATGAAATACCAAACAACAGGCAATTTTTTGTTGTCATAGCCTGCCTCAATAAAAAAAAAAAAATTATCCGCCTAGAGAGCGCAGCGAACCACATACAATATTTCAAAAATCTGTTTTTATCAGGTGAAAGGTATCAATTTTGCAATTAAAATTTATTACCTATAAGTTTTCTCTATCTCTTAAAATAATAAAGTTAGACAGCCTTAAAGTTTGGGCACTTTACAGGTTTTTTTGTTATTACTCATAAAGTTGGCCATGGATCTCAAATTTGTTTTTACGAGCATAAAGGCCTCCAAAAATGCAACAAAAAACAATTAAAGATTTTTGACGTGTCTCGCATATTAAGCGAGATACATGAGAGTGGCCCTCTTATGTGATATAGCCTGTATATTTACATATATTTTTAGACTTGTAAAGCAGCTGTGAATAAAACAATGGGTTGTATATTAAACTGCAATACAGGAACGTGTGTAATAACCCAAGATCAAGGACCTAAATGTATTTGTCCTCCGGCATACACCGGCTCTCGTTGTGAACAATATCGTTGCTCCCAATACTGTAAGAATCACGGAATGTGCTACATAGATATCCACGCAAGTCAATCGTCAGACGATCAACCACCTCTAAAATGTGTTTGCCCTCCACAGTTTACAGGAGAAAGATGTGAAACTCCCTTTGATATGTGTGAAAATCGATGTTATAACGGCGGTTTCTGTATGATATTGCCAAACGGTATTCCTCACTGTTATTGCCAACCTATGTACAAAGGAGTGAGATGTCAGGATTGCTTTACATTGAAATGTGAAAATGGTGGAGTGTGCTCAAGAGATGGTTATAAAGAAATGTGTTCTTGTCCTTTGGGATACAAGGGACCTAGTTGTGAAATTTCGCCTTGCGGCAAGTACGGAAAACCAATTTTTGCAGAAAATAATTTTAGATGTGCATGTTTACCTGGTTATTCCGGAGATAAATGTGAACAGGACATGTGTTGGCAGCATTGTCAAAATGGAGGCACTTGTGTTGCAGGAACAAAACAACCAGAATGTATCTGCCCTAAAAATTATTCAGGTAGACGGTGTGAGAATGATCAGACCAAAACTAAATGTCCATGTCAGAATGGAGGAGATTGTGCAGTAGTGAATGAAAAGACTGTCTGCAAATGTCCAGATCAGTGGGGCGGACATAATTGTGAGGTAGGTTAAATTTCATATATCTTGATTAAAAATATATTTTCTATTTACTTATAAATGTTAAAGATGTTCTATTTTAGTAACCATAGGTTTTAGATTGCCAATATAATAATATTCCCTAAAATGCTCTCTTTCATACTGTGAAATAGCCATTAGCTATATTTAGGATAAATTTAAATGCATTCAGTTTTTCTAGCTAGAGGAATATGGATATTTGAAATTTTATAGGTAACGGGTAAAATATAATGTATTACGATAGTCCATTATTTACAGATATATTTAGATACATTAAAACGGTTTTGATAAAATTAATTATAGATTTACTGATAGTACAATTTTAAAAGAAAGAAAATTGATAAAAATACTGTCTTTTTCATATTGTGAAATAGCCAACAGCTGCATTCCGATAGGTTTAAATTTCAATGCATTCAATTCTTCTAACTAGAGAAATATGTTGATTTGAAATATTATAGGTCTTCAAAATTAATTAAAATATGTGTTGTAGGCAATAAAAATAATATGTTTATATTGTTCATTTACCAATGACCATAAATAAAAAAAAATTTAGAACTTACAGTAAAGAAAATCTTAAACGTAAAACAAAGAATATGAAAAATTTGGTTAAATTTTTTGATTCCTATCCTGAATTTACCCTTTTCAAATTTTTATTTATGGGTCTATTAATTATTATTGAACCTGATCACCACAAACTTCTAGGCCTTAATAACAAATTTTTTGTTTTATACAGGGTGTATTCTAACCTATCTGGTAAAATGAAGGAGGTGAATCCTCAGCTAATTTTAAGACAAAAATGTGGAATGTTTTTCGAGTGTTGCTCCGTTTTTGAAATACAGGGTGTTAAAAAAACTGTTTTGTATTTTTTTTTTCTTTTTACGAAAAAGACAACTGCAGTTACCATGAAACTGTCTAGCAAATGTCTCTAGATAAAATAATGAAAATAATACTAGATAAAAATACAAAAAAAAATTGCTAACACCCACCCTGTATTTCGAAAACAAAGCAACATTTGAAAAACTTTTATACACATTTTAAAGTTAGGTGGCCAGTTCTTAAACTATTAATAATAAAATAACTTAATAATTATAAAATATATATTTTGAAAATTTTTAAGATAGGAATATTGTTTAATTTATTTTTTAAATTGTTCAAATACAAAAATGTTTGTTTTAGATATATATTGGAAATTCCAATCCTTGCATAAATTTGTGCCAAAATGGCGGAATATGTGTCTTACCATCCTTAGAAAAGGATCCTATATGTTACTGTCGTGATTCCTGGACAGGCGCAACTTGTAATCAGCCCGCAGGTTGTAAGAATTATTGTAAAAATGGCGGCATATGCGCTGTTAGCGATGGAATACCTTATTGTCAGTGTCCTGAAGATTACGAAGGTAACAAATGTGAACAGTTTAGGAAATTTGAAAATCACGAATTAACGAAGGAACCAAATAGAAGTATGTTGATTCCTATTTTATCAGCAGTAGCAGTTATTGTAACTGTATTGATTGTTGGATATTTCTTATTGGATTACTTCCTCAGGAGGCGTGCGATATTTTCACATGAGAGATTGCACGAAAATGATTTTAATAACCCCATTTACCATCAAGAAAGAGATATAGAACCTTTTACCCTAGACACCGATAAGGTGAGTTCTGTAAGTAATTTTATAATTATTTTCCTTTTCTAATTCTTTGTTGTTAATTTAAATAAATTATATTGTGAAA
Source organism: Monochamus saltuarius (assembly GCA_025584915.1). Lineage (NCBI taxonomy): Eukaryota > Metazoa > Arthropoda > Insecta > Coleoptera > Cerambycidae > Monochamus > Monochamus saltuarius. The sequence continues at coordinate 25,146,094 of CM046722.1, forward strand.
TATCACAGACTATATTTTAAAGGCTGACTTGAACTTTATTAAAAAAAATCATAAATACAATACATTGTATTAGTCAAAGTGATACCACAAATAACCATACAAATTTTATGTCACGTGACATACCACAACTGGTAACCATACCTTGCTATTTAAAAAAAAAATAGTTACTTAGTCTGGTATCTCTATGTTCATCTATTTTTAGTTAGAGAAAGAAATAGATAGATGTCTCCTCTCAGTTGCAAAGGCAACCATTCCTTAGCAGCGTTCGGCAAAGCCCTCGGATCGCTCAGATTAGTCCAGATCGTTCTTTTATTGCTCATGGGGGCAGGGGAGGTAAATCTCGATCGTTCGGCAAATAAAATCAGAGCGATCTGACGTTCATCTAAATGGTCCAGAGTTTTAGATCGAGCAAAGCAATTGAATTGAATTTTCTGTCAATTGCCTGAATTCAGAGTGCGTCAGTCTGACAGTTGCATGTTGTCTCTTGCACCGATTGTAGATTTGCAGAGAAATTTATTTTTTAGTTATACATAATTGAGATAATTAGAAGTAAAGGGGTGTAAAATGCAAATTTTACCAATTTGGGAAAAAGAGGATCGAAGTTAAAATTCTATTAAATTATCACAGGTATTTGAAAATTAATGAGATTCTGATTGTTTCTAAAGATTTAATAAATTGTACTTGCTTTCAAAGTTCGAGCTTGTGCACAAAACTCCATTTTTACTTCCATCCATTTGCTTCTAACAGCCTCAATTATATATCTGTATAGATTTGGCAAAAATTGTATTTTTCAAAGTGCTCAATAGCGAGAAAGAAAACATAATATATCAGTAAAGTCTTCAAACGTAGCAGAGGACAATATAAAGTTCTTTAAATTATTTATCACTAAAATTCAGTAGGATGGCAGCAAAACTTCAGTTTTTTTTCTGCAGTACTGGCGTCGTTATCACCATCTCAAAAATAGTTTGGTGCCACTGTACGACAGCTACTAACATATTTAAATTCTATAAAAAATATATTGATAAGTAATAAATGATAAAACGAAATCACACATATGAAAAGTGATGTTAAGAAAAACAATCTGTTCCGTTCGTTTATTACAGATAAGTCTGTTTGATCTGTAATCACGTGACAAAAATCCACTCGCATCTGGGAGCATATTGCCAAACACAGCACTTGATTGAGACAAATATATTTCATGTGAAGGGTTTGTAAGCAACACTTGAAAATTATTTTAAAGTTCTTTAAAACTCTTAATATAAAATTATTATACTTTTAAACTGTTCAGTTTTATGAGAGTTAAATTTTAGAGGGAAAATGGTAACACAAACTTCATTAACAAGGATTTCAAAACTTTCTTTGCTTAATATAATATATGTAATATGTAAATAAAAATCATAATCCTAGTAAAGATCTATTTTTTTAAAGATGAAGAAATCTGTAATGTTCATTTTTTAAAAGTAAACAAGGGTGAATTGTCAGACTTATTTACCTAAATACTCAATCAAAAACAAGTGGGTAGGGTTACTAATATCTTCAATAGCCACTGTAACTGTTGCCAATTTTGCATATTTTAGAATAAGGTTCATTGCACAATAATTATAAAGACAAACAAAATGAATATCAATATAAAGCTATAAAACTAAATAAATCAGCAACTTAACCAATTAAGTAGGTTATGTTTACTGTTTACACAGGGCTAACTACAACTAAGTGCAAAAAATTTAACTATACTCGCGTCAAGAATTCAGACGTCACGGCTGATGTTACACATTTGTTTTTATTGCCAGCGTAATTTTCGATATTTGGTTGCCTTAAAAACAATAATTTTTTGCAATTTAGTGCAATATATAATGCAAACTTTTAGTGTAGTATATAGTTTTATTACCATTAGTTGCAGTTTCTTAAATAATTTGATGAAAATATAATGAATTATTGATTTGTTTGTATGACGTAAGTCGTCTGAATTCTTGTCGCGAGTATATTGCTCAGGGAGGCCTAAAAGACAATAAAAAAATTATTTCGGAATTTTAGCTTGATGCTTAAAAAATGGGACAAAACCGTCTCTTCCCTGGAAAATTACTTAAAAATGTCAACTACGGCAAATGTAGATATTTTTATTAATAATAATACTTAACATTATTATTATAAGTATTATAAATATTGTTGCATTGTGCCAGAACTACGTCAGAATTATCCACTAACAGAATAAACAGTCCATTAAAATATTGACTCATTCTAAGAAAATTTAAATTTAGTGTAAGGAATACCAACTAATAGAAAACTCGGAATGCACCTGCGGCAGTTTTCAATTATATAATCTTGTACGATTGCTGTAACTCCATTGGAATTGCCATTGACTAGAAAAACAGCACATAACATAAGGCGAACCATGCTATAGGGAAACATCTGTGCCTGACATAAATTCTTTTATTTAATTATTATTAAATTATAAAATGCTTAAACCTAAAAATTAGTCACTAATCATAACCTAGAATTTTACATTTCTAGGTGAATACTGTCCAAATATCAAAGCTTGGAATATTAAGGGCCACGTAAAGGATTTTTTTTTTCTTCTTTATTACACTCTTACACTTACACTTTATTACACTCTATTACACTTACAGAACACTGTAAACATCTTGAGATGTTATAGTTAAAATAGTACTAATTATTTTATGCAAACCGTCGATTGTTGTTAATATTGTAGCTATTCTTAGTATCAACAGAATTTAATTCTCCAACAACACAAGAAGTTTAAAAATTTATCGGCGGGAAATACACCTTGCACTAGGCGACTATACCTACAGATGGCTGCATCAGATTCTGTCAAAAATAAAACATTGTGATTAGTTTAAAATAAATTTTCGGTACTTACACAAACTTTTTGTGTATTTCTAAACATGTCGTATTCAAATGCCTAGATGACGCAAAAGGTTCTGATTTATGGAAGTGTGAGAAGTACATGTTTTAAAAGTAAACAAATAGGAAAACAAAATAATTCAACATTCTTGAAACCTCCAAATATAAATTCTGGAAATAAATATTGATAAGGTAGGTGCTACCTCCTTGTGATACCCTTAAATCATTAAATAATTATCTACATTTTGTAAATAAATTTTTTTTCTTTCAAAGCGGTGTAAATCGATACATATGATAACGCAGTGCCCCGTCATTACCTTGGACACCTTTGACTTGCGGAATATACCTAATGTCGTGGCTGGCAGAAGGCTAGAGCTGGCGATAAATAGGGGTTTAATATAGTTTGAAAAAAAAAACATTTCTTTTTCGCTTTATATTTGGACATTTTTTGATGAACGATTCCATTAATTCTTATTTTTCTCTATCCCCTCTCAAAATATTTGTACTTAGTCATAACCTTGTATATATTTTAAGATTATTATATCTTTAATTGTGACTTTGTAAAAACTGAGTAACTTAATATATTTTAAAAAATACCATTGAAAAATTATGTTTTCAGTTGGGAACTTTTGCAAATCCTGTCTATGAATCGGTATACAATGCTGCTGGAAACGGGAAAGACGAAAAAGCGGTTCTTCTAGAACACAGTGCAGACGAGCCTCCACCTCCAGCAATAGAAGAAACTTAGTTTTATTAAATTGATATAATTTTATCAATTAATGCATGATACACACACGGGAAGATGGTTTTATTTAAAAAAGTTAAGTTACATCACTTTTGTAGTTTAATTTACGATAACGAATTTATACAATGTTTCTTTCCTGGGTGTATCATTATGATAAATTACAAATTATTATATTAATTGCTGTGAATTGTGCCATTTATATTAATTGGGCGGCTGTATATTTATAGGTGTTTATTTCTTCTTCGTTTTAGTATTGCCCATTGAAAGTTTCTATGAGTCTGCCAAGGCAGATTACAAAAACGTCCCTGTGTATATACAATAATTAATTGACTGATATTAAATGAATTATATTTTTTACTAATAAGGTTATTTAACCACTCTTTAGTTGATAAATACATATGGTTGTGTATGATTGTCTTGCAAGTAAATCCAAGGCAGCTTACATGGTTGTTTATAAATATTTTTTGTGTGATGAATACTCGAATGTCGTTGCTAAGGCTGCTCAATAATATTTTAAAAGTAATTTAAGTTTTATAAATTATTCATTGTTGGCATCACAATATTTGTGATAAAATTTCTTCGAACAAAAATAATTCTTTTCCGACGATTTTTAGAAAAAATTTCTTGGATCATTCCAATTAATTGTCTGTAGTGCCAACTATTGTCAAAATTTGTTAAGGTTGGAGGTTATAAAATATAATAGTCGCAAGTTGTTTAACTTTCTCGGACAGTTTATGTGGGATCATTTTAAACTTCAGTCTTAACGAACTTAAGCTCTCTTTACGAATAGTAGTTACAATTTTAGAGTATGTATGTATTTGTATTTTTTTTATATTTATGTAAAAATTGAGAAATATATGTTAAAATTATTATTTTGTTATTTTCAAATACCTTCCTGAATAGTGCATCTAGTTTAATACCTTGAGGTTCTACCACAATTCAGGGTCGGCTCTTAGGTTTTACATACAAAATGAATTTTGGTGCTACTCACTTTAGTCATAGTTCATTAAATAAAAAAAATTGGTTTTGATTTACTTAAGTAACAGAGTGTAACTTATGCCCTGTACAGATATCAACAAATTGGTAATTCTCATATAAAATTGCTAAAAGTCAACTTTGAATACCCTGTATCTCGTAATCTCGCAACATTTGTTCAAGGCATCTGAAGCACAATCAATATAGTTTGACGTGTAGTGTCTCCAGTTTACCCATTCTTAATGAATCACTATGTATATACTATACAGGGTGATTCACAACTTTTCTAAACAAATTTGGGAATAGATGTGTCATGAAAAGTCATTATCATAAACAAATTTCTGAAAAAATCCTTATAGATTCCGAGTAAAAAATTAAGTTGTTGTATTTTCAGCCTTTACATTGCTGGGTTACTGTAGTCTCTAGCCAGGCGATTCTGAATATTGAAATCTGATTACTTATAGTAGGTATTAACGTTTTTGTGATGCGAGTATTTACATTAGTTTTTCAAGTGTCAAAAATGGCTTACGTGTATAGCAACTCGGAATTGATGGATATCGTTTTAATTTATGGTGAAATGAAAATGCTTTAGCAGAACTAGATCTCAGTAAACGTGCCAAATGAAGTGCAAGTGTAGTGCAATGCGAGCCTGCTACGGCAAATTCAAAACAATATCGAAGGAAGAGATGGAGGTCTAGGGCATCTACGGTGTGTTGCAGCAGTGTGGCATATCACACACGAGGTTCAATTATATCTATACCATGTTAGCGTGCCCAAGCATTAATATCAAGAGATTGAAGGAGAAGGACCAGTACCATGGCTGCCACGATCTCACGTTATTGATCATTTGGACTTCTTTTTGTGGAGATATTTAAAAAATGAAGTATATGGCACCGAAGAGGATACTATTGATGATTTACGCAAACGTATCATACCTGCTTCCAAGTTATTGCCTAGTTTAAAATGGGCCCAAAATTTTGTTGTAACATCAGGTATGTCAAATTATTTTATTAGTTAAAACCACAAATTAATTCTATTAAGTAATAATTAATAACAATAGCAACAAAAGCAGTTGAGTTTGCTGTATAAAATAAGTGTTATAAAATGTAATTTACTTCTTTCCTTGGGAATTTCTTTAAATTTTTTATTTCCAGTGCCGTGCAGAAGGGTATTTTTAAATTATTTTTGAACTGCACTTTTTAATTTTTTTTACAAAATTGTATTTCTAAGACCCTGACATAATTTTTCTTTTTCTTTCATATAAGTTCTAAATCACCCTATATATAGGGTGCAGGAAATGATGTGATTTTACACGGAAAATTAATGCCACAAAGCCGTCTAACATTTTTCTGAAAACTCAAAATATTTTTTTTTTATAGATTCTAACTTTTTTGTGAGAGTGTACCAATTTTTATATTGTACACTTGTCACTAGTGTTACTTTGTACCTACGTTCTTAATTTGACGCATATCCTGAAAGGGACCTAAACTGTCTTTAATGATTTGATTGAAAGAATTTTTTTGTTTGAATTTATAAATTTTGGATAGAACGTAATTAAAAACCGCTAAAAAAACTTTAAAAAGGGTCTTTGTTATGTCACATTAAAATTAGCGAAAAACGATAACATTCACATGCGTTAAATGAACAGCGGCTTACTCGAATTCATTTTCACAATTAACAAATAATACCTTGAAAACAAGAACATTGATACAAAGGAACACTAGTGATAGGTACAAAATTAGAAAAAAATCAGTACACAGAAAAGTTTTTAGAAGAAATTCTTAGAATTTTTTTTTTACACCCTGTTACCCCATTAAATTTGTTTTCGAAAAAATGTTATAGGGCTTTGAAGCATTAATTTTTCGTGTAATCACCACCCGGAATATTGACGTATCATTTCCGGTTACCCTCTAATTAGACAACCAGTCAAACTAGGTATTGTTACGAAAGCTCACCTATCTTTTTAGTTGGTTAATTATATGTTCCTGTTTTCGTTAGAATTTATAATTGAAGCTCACCTGCTTCGTTAGTTTGTAAATTACGTTTCCGTTTATGTTAGAATTTATAATTTTTGTGATGCCTTTATTTTGACGTTTTCCGGAATATTCCAGGCTATATTCTATTTGTTTCTCGACACGTTCTCGAGATCTCGGAAACTTTGAGAACTTTAAAAACCTATATAAGCAGACCATTTTCGGCCCCTGCAGTAAGTTTATATTGAGCAGCCAAACGCGAGTGACAAACGTCAAAGTAAAGCATTGACAGTTGCGAACTTTGTTGAAGGATATTTCTTGTAGAATCAAGAGTGACAATAAAGATTGTTTGTCTACGTGACGTGTTTCAACGATAACCTAATTTCGAGGTTACATTATCATAATACTAGATGGCGATTCTCCCATAAACACCCTGTGAACTTTGTTCGTAGTCCTGCGATTTTATAGGAGTCGTGTCTATTCGAAAAATTAATAAACTTAATCTTCACTGGGATTGGTTCTACAATTTTTTTTTGTTTTTGAATATTGAATTATGTGCAAACAAATGTAAAATAAGCATACAATAAAAAATGAATTGAGGTGTTGAACACATGAAAATCATAAATCCATTCAACTTCATAGGGATTATCCTTTATTCCTTATATGATTGCATGAAATATCAATGAAACATTGCTGATTATTTCACCGCATTTTATTTACAAATTAATTTTCATATAACATTATTTACAGGTAATGCAGACCCTTCTTTTATCAAATAGGTACATATTTTTTTAATTGCAATAAATTATGTGATACAGAACTCTGTAAAAATATCATACATTCGAATGCATAATAGGTTATTTCTAAAATTAATAACATCTACAAATTAGTGACAAAGTTTTAACAAATTGTACAGTAACATATTACAATAGGTATAATTACATATGGTACATTTGTCATATTCTTTTTACCAGAAATCATGGCTAATCTGAGTTAATTTCACTAAATTGACCAATCAGCATGGAGAATAACTATCATTAACTGAGATAAACTAAGATTTCTGGTAGAAAGAATATAGCTATTGTTAGTATATTATAGTTAATTGATGTTCACCCTAACCTACTTTTCACTTCACCTTTTAAGTTTGAACAATACTTCGAATATCAGAACCGAGTTATTTGGCAATTAAATTATTATAAATAAACCAGAGTAGAGTATGATAAAGATTTATATGAATAAATTGAGAAATATTTATATAAAGGTATTTTTATAATAAAATTAAATATTCAGGACCAAGAAATAGGAAATTTTGATATACCTATTTTATACATGCAGACAGTATCCCATTTCAAGTTGTAACAACTTTTTTCAATTTAGGTAATTCAAAGTTTCCCCAGAACATAGCGTTTATGAGAGAGCCTTGTGATTAAAAAAATAATAAAGTTCAATAAAGTATTTTATTTAAAATTTTAATTTTTATAAAAATATTTGACTTTTTTATGTAGTATAATTTTGAGGTTAATACTATTGTTTAAATAATAAGGTTCACTATCAGATAAGTCAAAGTAAGACATTTAACTGCATATTTTGATGTTTGGCTGTCCAAATTTAAAGGAAAGGGTTATCGAAGCTCTCAGATTTGACAAATTAAGCATGTACCAATATTATTTACTGTATTTATTACTTTTACTATAGTTGCGGCAAGAATTCAGACGACTTACGTCACAGCTGACATTACGCATTTATTTTTATTGTCAACATAATTTTCGATATTTGGTCGCGTTAAAAACAATATTTTTTTGCAATTTAGTGCAACATATAATGCAAACATTTAGTGTAGTATATACTTTTATTTTATTACTCTCATTTGCATTTTTAAAATATAAATATAATGAATTATTCATTTGTTCGTATGATGCAAGTTGTCTGAATTCTTGCCGCGAGTATAGTATTGGGAGTTTTGACAAGTCTATGTATTGACTATAATATTAACTACAAAGCATTTACTATTATGGCCATCTTTATTTTAACTTAACTGATAGCGAAGCTTATATAAACAGTGATCATTATTTTCAGCGAAAAATGTTGTGTATAATATATAACTATTTGTATATTTTTTTTGAACAAATCGAAAATACAATGGCATATACCTACACTGTGTATAAAATGCATCATTCAAGTCAGAGGCGCCGACTTGCCAAATTCTCAGTGGGTGCTCACTGAGCAGATTTAAATCATCAACATTCAAAACTGTTATTTGCTTAGGTAATGAAAAGTACACATACAGATTGCGAAAGGTTGGGAAATCTCGGAGCTGGAGATACTGGTGACCAAAAAACCAGTATCTCCAGCTCCGAGATTTCCCAACCTTTCACAGACACCCTGTAAAATTTTTATGCATTTATATTTTTTGTCAAAAATGCTGCTTTATTATTGGTAGTACCTATGGCGTATTGGGTACAGTTCTAGGCAACAATAAAATAATTTCATATTGCGGGCACTACGCACTATTCATATATTTTGAAAAAATATATATTATTTCCAATAAAATTGAGAGTAGAACATTATTTCAAAGAAATATAAAAAAAAATAAAAAATATATTATTAATTATTTTCTTCCTGGAAGTGAATTCCTAACATACCATTTACCATATCCGCATTAATTTTTCTGTGGGTGCTCAAGCCCCGGAGCACCCACATAGTCGGCGCCCCTAATTCAAGTTGTGCTAGACCTATTCAAATATTATGAAATTTGATTATTGTTTCAAATACAAAAAAATTTTTCAAATAATAATTCAATAAACAACAGTGTTTTATATAGTAACTAATAGTTTTTCAAAACCATATTTCTTCGTTATTAATTTCGTTTTGATTGCTTCTATTTATAAATTATAATTAAAAAAAACTTGACAAACCTTTATTATACTGTATCCTTTAAATGCTGGAAGAAAAATAAAAATTGCACTTTTGTATTACAATATTACATAAGGATATATTTTTTTAAATAAATTCTCCGACTAGTTTGCCGTTTATATCGTTCTTTACAAAAGTAAATAACAAACAATAAACAAACAAAAACAACAAGTACAACAACGATTTCAAAACAAAGTGTCATTGGCATTAACATGTGGTCAGGGTGGGGGTGGCATGAAATGAGAGAGTCGATGCATGAGGAGGGCCCCCCAGCACATGAGTAAATTGGGATGAAGGCGCTAGTTGCTACCCCCAGTGTGTTAGGGGCTGGCAGGTAGACTGTCGTCGCTCTCCAGGTATGTCACGTAGCTGTCAGTGCTGTCAGGATGGGTCATGGCATCGGAAGGTGGCGCTCCAGGTCCGCCAGGCCCCATGAGGCTTCCCGGATGCGGCGCCCCTGGCGAGGGGCCTATCGAAGGAGGTGGCAGGTCGTATCCATGCATCTGAAGCACATTGAATAATTTTAAGAAAACAGTTTTTTTCCAAAGAAATGTTTTCATTACTATTGCTTAAACATTCTGAAGTATTAGAATAAGGGTGACATTTGGAAAAGTTAAATAATAATATCTTCAGAACTAGAACAAACTTAAAAGCTAGAGGTACCTAGAGATTGATGTAATTTAGTAGGTTTCGGCGGTGCTCGATTTATTTTTGTTGAATATCTAGTGTAACATCTCCCTCTATGAGAAAATTATGTGTATGCTATTGGTGAACAGGGAACATAACAAATTATACAGAGTGACCCATAAGCGGAGCACCAGGTCTAAAAGTTTTAATTGTTGGCCAATTTAAAAAAACTTTTTTTTCAATGACTACTCTGACGCCAAATTTCACAATGACAAATTTCCAAGGCCTACTTAATTGTTGTAGGATAGTGTCAAATGGATGTGATCAAAAGTTAAGAAATATACAGGGTGTCTCTGGATAGATGAAACAACTCTTGTAAGATACAAAAGTTTTGGTGTTGATAAATGACCTTCTAGGAATCAGTTCTGTTCTGACGGTACTGTTTAAGTAACAATATCTGCCATTATTTCAAATCCATAAATTTCAGTAATTTTTTTCACTTGTAAAGTGAAACAGTTCTGTATGAGATATGAGATAGTAGCAAAGCATAGCCTACATGACAGTAAGATTTTAAACCCTTGACAGATATTGCTATTTAACTAGCTAAAGTATTTATATAGCTCAATATATACTGATAACTATATATTATGTGATCTCGTTATCTTTAAATATAGCGATAATCAAAACAATGTGCAAGAATAGACATAAGAGAATTTCAAGTTTACCTTATTTCTCTTCTACAAAACAGTTAACACTTTATTTGGCTGCAGTGATGGAAATGTTTGTGTTCATTTTTCCCACTTTTGCTTTCAAATGTGAAAAAATGATGGTTGAAGTTTATATAAAAATCCCATAAAATGAGACACTTTCAATAAATATTTTAAGTATATAAAATCACTATATTTTGTCAATATAAATACTAATTCTACCTAATTTCAACTTTCTCATATCCAATGATGTATAATTTTTTTTAGCAACATTAACAGGCTTTAAAATTCTTAACATAAAAATTATACCGACATTTGAGTATGTCTGGAAAATTTGATGAATCTCAGAAGGCCATTTTTCAATACCAAAATTTTCTTGTCTTACATGAGACATTCTACTTATCCGTCGACACCCTGTATATTTTTTAAATTTTGGTTATACCCATTTGAAACTATCCTAAATCAAGTGGTGAACTCAAATTTGAAATAATAAAATTTGCTAATTTTTTTTTTCTGGATTTATGTGGTTGAAAAAAGTAGGCCTTGAAAATTTAATTTTTGTTCTGAAATTTGGCACAAGAATAGAGTTATTGAAGCTCTAAGCTCTATCACTTAAAAAAAAAATTAAATCGACCAACAAATAAAACTTTTAGAGGTGTCCCGCTTCCAAATGGGTCACTTTGTTAGTCTGTATGTTGCGTTTTACCTTTTAAACCTCAGCAGCTTTAATTAAAACAGTTTAAATGATAACTCCACAACCGTTAAACATTGTTGCTTTTGTTGTTTCTAACAAATTCTTTCAAGAATTGAGTAATTTTAAAAAGTGGTAGCACAAACAGTGGCGAGAGGTGATAGTTAGTAGTTACTGTATTGACAAACATCTATTAAGCATATGCTTAACATCTGTCTATGTATTTGGTCGTTATAATTATACCTACATGTATTAACTGTATTATTTTTAAAATCTGTGGCCTGTGGTGTGCTGATGACAGCTAACAAGCTCAAAACCAATGTATGTCTGATGGGTAACTGATGAATGACTTTGGCTGTTTGCTATAATGTTTTCAGATGTAATTCAATACTGGTTGAAACATTAGCCCTTAGAGTAATTGTTACCTGAAATTCCGCTTTTGTAATATCGATAAGGTCGGGGGCTTTCAATGGTACATACAGTCAGTGTTGCCATGCTCTCATATTTTGATTACAAAATCTCATGCTTTTTAATAGACACAAAAAGAAATAATAAAATTATTAAAATTACTCTTTGAAATCTACCTAAACAAAGACCTAACGAGAAATAAAGGCAAAATCGAGGGCAAAATTGAATAGATAGAGGTAGGTCTCTACAATATTTGGGTACTTGAAATGTCCTTGTAGACTGCTCTCTTAATAATTAGCAATGAATACATAAACGGGTATGACAGTCGACGGATATGCGGTGTGTGTGCTGTATTCACGCTGTATTGTAGTGATTCTTAACTCTATTCCGTAAGGGTACCTACATTTTCTGGAAACAGATATTACGACCCGTGAGTCACCCTGCGTCACGTCAACTGCGCCTCAACGTTCGCCCGGCCTAACAATAAAATAAATTAGAAAGGTTACGTGGTTAATAACTTTTAAGTAAGTACCTGTAAGTACCTACTTACAATGTAATATTATGATAAAATAGCATAACATAATGCTTTTTAATGAAATGAAAATGGCATTACAAAAGTAATTAAAAATTAAGCTGTGTCAAGAGGTATTTTTTGATAAATTAAGCCATCTCATGCTTTTTTCTCCAAACCTCATGCTTTTTTGAAATTATTCTCATGCACTGAATTTTTCCCACCTGGCAACACTGCATACAGTATGGCAGGTTGCTTGGTGTTGGGACCGCTCAAGTTCAGCATGGAGTAGCCTCTATGGATACTAGGCAGTTATGCTACATCACATGTATTATTTTATTCATTCTATTTTACAAAGAAAATGCTGCATAGTAATAACAAGAGTAAAGACTCCAAAAAGTAAAGTAACCCTTTATATGACTCAAAATACTAGAATTAAATATTTAACGAATTTAAAGTTACATTTTCTGCATTCCCGTATGGATTAATTCCTATAAAGGTTCTATTATATATAGAATATTATAGCCCAATAACCCCTAGAAAGGGGCTTTTCAGGTTTTCTTTACGAATCCTCATAAATAAAGCAAATGCAAACAGACAAATTTTCCGTACGATAAGGTGTCATCGACGAAAGTTCAGAGGTGGATGCGGCGGTCATTAGTGCACGCGTTTGCTAACAATATATTAGCGGTATTTTTAAAGTTTGCATTGAAAAGAATAAATTTATTGGTTAATTAATTTGGTAATGTTCTACATTATTCACAAAGAATTTGATGAAATAATGATAAATATTGAAAAAGCAAGGCTTTCAACATTAAATACTGAGTAAATTATAATAAGGTGGGTATTACTTTTATGTACAATCGTTTGCAATAATATTGACACTCTTTAAAACGAATTTTGCGATTTTTTTACTGCTGACGTATTTATAATGACATCTACTATCAACTTTTAACATTAGTCCATAGTTGTTTCACTTACCAATACAGATTTAATGCAATTTCAGTACTCGCAGAAGTTCAAAACTGTTTTTAGGAGTGTCATTATTATTGCAAAAGCATGTATATGTAAAATATGTGTAATTTTTATGCATGTCAATACGAGTATCCCGTTCTCGCTACTGCCATTGTGTCTTTGGGTATACGCCACGGTATATGCGAGTATACTATCCCTATCAATCAAGAGGGAGGAATGGAAATCATTTTGCAATATCTCTCAATCGCGTTGTGATAAATGAATGAAATTTGGTATACACAGCTAAATTTTGATGAGCAATTTGATGGACTAATCCATTTATTGCCACAAGGTCCATTGGGTGGTATTTTGCGTGTGTAACTTTTGCAGCTTCTCCTACCTGTTTTATTTGAAAAAGGTATACTTTGCTAAAGTCAGTAGGAGTAACCATATTTGAAATGCTCAATGCACCGAGTAAAAACTGTTTTGGTTTTAGGTAAATTGCCTTTTCTGCTGAAAATATAGCAAAATGTTGTTCAGAATGGTAAATTATGGAGACGTGCAAAATTTCGAGGAGATTGGCGAGGTTTGATGAAACCATTTTTCAACAAAGTAGGTACAAAGATTTTAATTGTTTTCAAATAAAACAGGTAGGAGAATCGATTGTTTCGATAGTCAGATGGATACACTAAGCTGCAAAGATACACACGCAAAATACCAAGGGCCCTCCCGTATCCACCCCAATGGGCCTTGTGGAAATAAATGTCCATCAAATTGCTCATCAAAATTTAGCTGTGTATATCAAATTTCATTCATTTATCACAACGCGATTGAGAGATATTGCAAAAAAATGATTTCCATTCCTCCCTCTTCAATGGGTCCCTGTGCCCTTAGGAAGCATTTCCGGACCCATGTTCATATGAACTTTTTTACTTAGTTTTGATCATAGAATCGGCCTGTTCAGGGTTGGCAGCTAATTATGAGACACCCTGTATAAGTGCCTACTTAACGAATGGAGAGGCTTTATTTCAATGACAGATCCAGTTATTGGATTTTAAACCTCAAAATGTGTGATGTTAGCAATTTTAGAAAATTCGAGATCACTAAAAAGCCAAAAAAGCATTGGAGTAGATTCAATTTTCTAAAAAATATATAAAAGGGTCATAAAAAACAAACTTATTGATGTTTTGATAAATATAGGTATTGCAAATCTTATTTTTATAAAAAAATCTTATACACTGTCTTTTTTGTAAATCGAATAGTTTTAGAGTTATCTTCAATTATATACTATGGAATAAGTTTTCAGATAAAACAGAAGAGATTTTTTCCTAAAAATAGGCATCAACTGCTAATTAAAAGCATTGACCAAGTAACTGCCAAAATGTTCAGTAACATCGACATTCTGAAGTTCCTAGTAATACCTGCCGACTCCTGTCGTTTTCGGTAGTAACTGACGTATTGCAAACCAACTCAACTATGTTTTACTTATAATTTTAGATAATTGTTGGCCCAAGTTTCATCGGTCTGCATTAAGCATCCTCAGCGATATTTGATATAATATATTGTAATTTTTTTCATTTCACCCTCCCGGAATTTAGAAGCGATTTATTTAACTAATTCAAAGCAATAAAAAGAATATCAAAAGTGAACATTTTCTGATGTTGTGCATTGATGCTAAGGTGCGGACACTTATGATTTTTCTTCATTAGAAGGTGGATTACGAAACAGCTTAATAAATTTATTAATTTGTTATAGGTAGGCATCCAAGTTGACGTTTTTATATTTATTATCTAGAATTAGCAAGGAAATCAAGAGAATATTCAGGTAGTTCTTACTTCTTACCTGGTTAACGAGTTGCTGAAAGGCGGGTTGGTGTGGCTGTTCGAGATCCGAGTGGAGGGCGAAGTCGGAGAGTGCCTTCCAAGGTGGTTGGTACGCCTGAACTTCCAAGGGATGCACCCCTATGGGAGAATCATGACGTACTGGTGAGGAAGCTACCATAGGAATGCCCTGCATGGCGCCATAGCCCAGTTTTCGGCCATCCTGCGTATAATACTAGGTTATGTTAGATATAGGGGTGAGAAACTAAAAATGTTTACAAAGTTTGTACGATACTAAGCCAATAAATTCAAATATTTACGTATGTCAAATACATATGGGTGTTACCGTTTTTTCGTTAATAGTTTTGGTAAGGATGGAGTATATGTAAAGATAACAGAAGTATTTCCTATAACAATTTTCTGTATGACATATTAGCGCCCACATCCCACATGATAAAAATAATGATAATTATATCCAGATTTCAACGATCATCACAAATATTTATTTATAAACTAAATGATAATAAATTTACTGACCAACAGAAGGCACTCATGCCGCGCACAGCGCGGCTTAAGTACGCAGAAACGAGAGAAGGTCAAACGATGATCGCAAATATTTATTTATAAACTAAATGATAATAAATTTACTGACCAACAGAAGGCACCACGTAGTGGCACTCATGCCGCGCACAGTGCGGCTTAAGTACCGCAGGCACGAGAGAAGGTCAAGTCGTCGTATGCCGACTTGCCTACCTTTCTAGTAAAATATAAGATGTAGAATCTCGATGGGGAAAATCACAACTGTTCTATAACATTTTAAAATGAACATGCTCTGAATGTTCTATATTAAATTTAAGAACGAAAAAAAAAAAACGTATACCAGTTAGGTAAGGCAAATAACATACACTATTTGTGGTGTTTATTAGGAATTAGGTACATAATTGAAAACAAAAGTAATCACTGTAAAGCTATAGTTACGGACGGTGAGCGATAATATAATATTTTTTTGTAATGAGATATATTCCTACAGACAAGTATACCGCATAGATATAAATATATCTTATAGCGTCAGTGCGTAGCATTCTATGCATTTTAATCACAAGCGATATTTTTGTAATACCTATATCAGATATATATTATAGCGTCAGTGCGTAACGTTCTATGTCCGTTTATTGAACAAAAGGTATGGCCCGGTATGGTATGTGAAATCATGGTTTTCTGAAATTTTGCTACATGCAGCAAGAATTGTCCCATGACCGTAGGTATAATAGGTATAGTAATTACTTTAAGTACCTACCTAATCGATATCTAAACAAATTTGCAAGTTAAAGGTCTAAATAAGTATTATCTTTGTAATAAAGATAGTATCTAGGTATCTAATTCTATAGATTTTAAATATAGTAGGTACCTATCTAATTCTTTAGATTGTTTTAAAAATAAGTTTAGATTTTATGTTTTAAAGGGTGTTATAGTTTTTTTTAAGTATTTCAAAATCATGTATGCAAATATCCCATTACAACTGGTGTCAAAATAATAATATACCTACGTACTGAGAGACTAAGAACCCCATGAGAATTTCTACGCCATTGAATGTTTTGGAAATTCGATCGTCCCATTTGATTAGGTACCAAATGCATTTGAAAGAAAAGTGTTTCATTTCATTCAAAAAAGAAAATGAGTCAGTTATTGTTTCATTTAATCTAAAAAAGCTTGCCCCCACAATATAAAATAACTGCGTCTAAAACAGTTTTAAATACCTACACCGTAATAATTTTATTGAAGTTATTGACGCCCAGGTAGGTATAAGTTCCTGTAGCTAATTATGCCTGAGAAAATTCAAAATTATATTGTATTTAAAACCGTATTTGCAACAAAAAATCCTTTTCGTTTAATGAATAGTTTTAAAGTTTTCTCAATGTATTTGCTGCGTACACCTAATAGGTAAAAATGTAGGTATTATGTATTGCAAGAATAATGACACTCTTTACAATGAATTTTGCGACTCATTTTGAAATGTCAACGTATTCATAATGAAATCTACTTTCAAGTTTTAGCATTATTAGGTGTTAGTTGTTCCATTTACCTATACAATATATGTAACAAAAAGTTCATCAAAAATTTAATTCACCACTACTCGTAAATTATTTTGAGGGAGTGCTATATTATTATATTATCTACAATAGATTGTACACTCGCCGCAACATATAAAGGTTTCCAACCTGAAACAGTAGGGGAGACCGGGTACGAAAGTAACACGGGTTGGTTGTAACAGTAAGCGTATTGTCTTTCTAAAGAGGTTTGTCTATGATATCATATCATCATAGAGTCGGCAGTGAAATCTACATTAACTTATTTGGAACACTATCCGTGATATGTTTTAGCTCGAGTTAAGACCTGCACGGTGAAAAATGATATGATATATGAGTTTTCATTCTTTATCTTAATCTATCATAATCCTAGAACTGAACGTCATTTTGAATTATTTTATTGGCTTGTTCAGTTAATACCAATGTTCGCTATAACCTAAGCATGGTATTTTAATTAAAAATAATCGTTAAAAAAAGTTGTAAGCAAGTATTCTATCAATTGCGTGAAAAATGCGTAATGGGACGATTGTAACAATGCCATAGGGGGGCGATTGTAACATGTTACAACCGTCCCTCATATTTAATACCTGATCATATTTGTCATATTTAAAATGATAACTCTGTAGATATCCACATAATTACTTCAGTATTTGTTATACTGTGTGGGGATACACAAGTTCATTCCCTTTATTTAGGATGTCTAACAAACTACAGATCGTGGGAAAGATTGTTATGGATTGGGAAAAACTTGGTCCATCCCAAATATGGAATATGGACGAATCTGGCGTAACAACCGTGAAAAAGACATATAGGGATAGGATTCTCTGTTATTACCCAAAAAAGTATTATTTTTTTTTTTTGTTTCATTGTTCTATTTTTTATTTATATTATTTTTTTTTTCAAATAAAAAATATATTATGTACCTGCACTACTACTTACTTTTATATATGTATAATCAATAAACAAATACCCTGTAAATACTAACTTTCTATGTCTAGCTATATTATTCATATGTTACCACCGTCCCCAAGTTATGTTACTTTTGACCCGTACCATTGGGTAGGTTATAACGACGTACACTCTTTACTTTTTTATTAATTGTACATCAATATGGACTTTAATTACTTCAATATTATTTTTCTTCTATATATAAAATGCGAGGGAAACGACTTATAGTAAGTAAATTTATATAACTTTGTTAATTTTTTATTTATCCGGCTTACTTTCGTACCTGGTCTTCCCTACCTATCATATTTTGTTTAAATTATGACGGCTTAACAACTTCCCTCATATCTACATAAGCCTAGACAAAAATACCTAATTATTGACACGACCTAAAATTATTGATGCCTCTACCGACTCACCCCTTTAAAAGTAATAGGTATACCTACCTAACATATCTACTTAGTACTTATGTGTTAGGTTGGAAACCTTCCTGCGGCCACTGTTCATACTTAGGTATACTTAAAAATAAAAACTCGGAAATGGAAGTTTCTTTGAAAATCCATTATATAAGTAGTAATCAAATTATCGAACTTTCAAAACATCCAGTCGCCTAAAATTTTATAGTTAACAAGGATTATGTTCCAGAGTATACTATGTTTGTCCTTGGTTGGTATCGGTAGGTAATTGTATACAGGGTGACAACAGAAAGTGGGAACACGCTGTAACTTTTTTATGACTGCTGATAAAAATTTGAAATTGGGTGGGTTTATACTAGATGATGCCATTAATTCTTTAAGGTCATTTCGGATATCATGACATTTCCGGTTTGACCGGAAATGACCGTAAATTTATATTTTTAAATTGAACATCCTGTATTTTTTGACATTTTTGGAATCAGCGGATCATTTTACGCATGGTAGGACCAATTTTCTGACAATGCTTTAGCAGAACGATTTCCCAGTAAACATGTTCCAAATGCAGCTACTTTTACAGCGGTGTGCAGTGAGTGCAAGTGTAGACAATGCGTGGGAAATTTTTAACCGCATCGTGGAAAAAATGGAGGTCCATGACGCGCGCGGCGTATTGCAGCAGTGTGGCGTATCATACACGAAGCCCAATTAGATATATCCGTACCATGTACAGCGTGTCCAAGCATTAATACCAAGAGATTGGACGAGGAGGGCCGGTACCATGGCCGCCACGTTTTCCTGACTAAATCGTTTGGACTTCTTTTTGTGGAAAACTTATAATATGAAGTGTATCGCACCGAAGTGGATACATATCTACCATTAATGATTTACGCAAACGTATCACAGTTGCTGCCAATAACTTACGAGTTCAAAATGGGCAAGAAGCAGAAACATTTGTGTTAGTTTGTAGAAACTGGGTAAGTCGGGTCCAAAATATTGTTGTAACATCAGGTATCTACCTACCTATGTCAAACTATTTTATTAATTAAAACCACAAATTAAATCCATTAATAATTAATAACAATAGCAGGCAAAAGCTGTTAAATTTGCTGTATAAACTGGGCGTTATAAAATAGATACTATATTTATTTCTTTCCTTTAGCATTTTATTCCATTTTTCGTCCGGTCGCAGAATTCATGCCTTGCCGCCTTATCAGGTTATACAGTGGACCAGTTTCCAGTGCCGTGCAGAAGTGTATTTTTAAATCATTTTCGAATTGCCCTTTTTTACAAAATTGTATTTGTAAAAGTCCCCTGTAGGTTCACTCAAAAATTTTTTTATAGATAATTTCTGAATCACTGCATAGTTATATTTATACCTACTTAATTTATTTAATATTTAATAGGTATCATACAAAACAGATAAATAGAGTAAAAATAACTAAAACAATTAATAAAAGGTTTTTGCCACTTTTTTTTTAAATACAGCTAACCAAATTTTAACACAGTTACCATTCAGCAATCGGCACAAATGATTAGTAAAATAAAAATAAAAATCTCAAATCCAAATAAAATTATTTGTTTGTATTTTTGGATTATATCTACTGTAGCCTTGAATAAAAAAACTTCTCACCAAGAAAAATAATATAATATTTTATAAGTACTAGTTTATACGTTTGAATAACATACTCATAATAGGCGGGTGTATACCATCCAGCTAGATAGTATCTACCTACTAATACTAAAATTCTAATGAAATAAATATTCTTCACGCGCACACATACTGAAATACAGGGTGCAAGATGGTACCTACAGTGTGCTTTCCGCCAGCGGTGTTGTCAAGTATTTTAGCAAGTTAGTATTGTAGTAAAAATTTTAATAAATTACAAGAATTAAATGAATTATGCAATTGTTCTCTTAATAAATTTATATAAATTCAGCATATTCTTTTTTCAGAATATAACCTACCTAATAAGTATTTTAAACATAAAGTACCTAACTGAATAAATAAGTTAAATTGTTAGATACATTCAATTTATTAATTATTCATGTAGGGAATATTTTTTCGTATCCTCAACACAGGGGCGACATCGTGTAAATCAAGACTCCGCCCTTGAGGTAAAGCGGAGCAAGCTTTAAATAGAATACTTGACAAGATATGTAGGTAATTATTGATTAATAGCACTTGATTTTTCATTAATTTTGTGTTTAACTTATCTGTATAAAATTATTTTTCTTTCTTACACACCAAACCGCAAATCCGAATATTTGCCAGCAGCCGTCGGGTCCCTTTTTCATCCTAACCCCGACGCGTTATTGATTAGCGACATTAATCTAAGCGTCCCCCATCTGTCCACTCAATCCTCTTCGTACCAACCCAGCGCGACCCGAGCTGTCGTCCGTAAATCTCTAGAGGCGTGTCGTCAGCTGATGGCGCCCGCCTCTGCGTTCCCGGCCAATAGCGTTGCACGTCGCACAACATGTGACGCTCAGCTTCACACATCGATTTCGTCGTTTTTTGGCCAAGCTTGCGGTTTATCGCGGTCCTTATTGGTAGGCCGGCTTAAAAGTAGCTTCTTGGTCTGCAACATTTTTGAGGTTTTATTTTAGGAGTGTCGTGTCGTGTCGAACAGGTTTTTGTTAACCTTCATAAGAAATGTAAAACATATTTTTTTTATCATTGTGTTAACACCGTGTAGTTCAGACTTAAAGGGTGTGTATTTTTCATTCGTTTTTCTCAGAAGGGATAGTCTTGCCATCGTCTGCTAAATCACGTCGCCTTTGTACCTAATACCTACTTGTCTGTCGAATCACCTGAATTTCAATCTAAAATTCTGTAATGTGCTGTAGTGTGGCGACAGCAATGTTAGTATTTCGAAATATATCTACGCATCAGGCCATAAATGTCAGAATTTGACATTTGATATTGACAGTATTGACACTATAATACCTTATCTTTTAATAGAACCTACTTATTTAATTTAGTTTGCAAAAATGTACCTACGTATTTTTTATCTACTACTTTAAAACATTAAAATACGCGGCACTGATACTGTTCCAATACTTCACCCAAGACTTTTGTGTCCAAATACTTATTTAACATTTTTCATAAAACGGTACATACGTATTTATAAAGAACTGTTACTTCTGCATTTTCACCACACGAACACATTACCTGTTATTTTGTATCAATTTATAAATTTCAAAATGACACGTAAACAGAAACGTACACCTTTACCGATATTTGACATGTCATAATTTCTATGAAATAATTGACGACCATGTCCGACAGTCCGACTACGTCATTTGTCCTGTTGTGTGCTGCCTCGCGCGGAGGCTAACTGCAAACGGGCAAAGGAACAGACTAGAAAAAGCACGGCTGTTGCGATTTAGCCGACGATGGTGATAAGATGATGCGGTAAGCGTAGTTTACACTAATGACTGCGTTTAAATTTTCCCTAATATAGCAGAGCTTCAAAATAATAGAGAGTGACTAATACACATCACTTATAAGAGTCTATACGGAAGGCGAGGAGACAAGATACCATAGGCGTACCACTTGAGAAAGGTTCGAAGAACACAAAATTACCAAAAATAAGTTGACAAGTGAAGTTGATACCTGAAGAAATGACAGGCAAACAAATAGTTATCACTGCCGTTTAGAAACATGCTCACTGGGTTGTGGAAACCATTTTTTGTAGAATTAGTAGGTACCTACCTAATATTGATTTAGGTATGGTAGCTTGCTAATTTATTTAAATGCTTACTAACTAATAAGTAATAATCCTTAAAGAAATGTTTAAAAATAAACATTTCCATTGGTAAAAAACCTAACAAGGTGACGTGATGGACATTATCACGTGCGCTCAACAGAGGAAGACTGATTTTAAAATTTTCTATTTCTTTGACTTTGTAATCAATTTATTCTGAAAACATTACATTATGGACCACAGTTAATCAGGATTAGCTACCCCTTAACAACAGAACACTATCTATTATCTATTCTGCTGTTCAATTCAAGCAGTAAGTAGGTAGGTACCTACTTTAAATTCTTGCTACTACAATGATTAATTTTATTGAAGTAAACTTGTAATAAAAATAAATATGGGTATACCACAGAAAATATCTACTTGGAACAATAACATCGTTAAAAGAAAATAGTACCTACTTAAAACTGATATTAGATCACAACATTAAAATATGTTTCTCACGAAACATAAACAATTTTCTGGCGATGGTTTGACAATTTCGACAGTAGAAAAACAAAAATATTTTATTATTACGATTGGAAAGATATGACATTATTGTGTTCAAGGACGCCGGCAGGGGGCAAGGAGTGGCAGTTGACCTCCCCCCCCCTGGAATTTAATATTCCGGTTAAAAATAACGGTAGAGATAAGAATTTTTAATTTTTTACAGTTATTTTTTGTTACTTTTGTTTTGATTCTGTGTTTTTTAGAATGTAGGATTAGTTTTTTGTGATTTTTTATGATTTGGTTTGCAGGTGTAATATTCAATTTTATTTTATTTATTTAGGAGGATCTGTTATAGCACCAAAGATTTTATCAAAGTTTCTTGTTTCAAGTTATTTTTCATTAAAATTTAGAAAAAATTACCTACACGTTATTTTTGTTAAAATATGTTTCTATAAAGACAGTACCTAGCTAGGTACTATTAAAACACCAGAATCCAAGATCAGGATGTATCATTTTGCATTCAACTGAAATTTGTTTAGGAAAATAACAATAAAATTATTGTGTCCTGTAAAGTACGTACTTCGTACTAAAGTCTTCGGACAAATCTGATTATTTAGTTGCATTATAGCAAATGATGGCCTGAAGAGTGAAGGAAGCCTGCTGGTAAAAAGAACTAAAAATCGTTCGAAATTACTTCGCATGTATTATAGCAATCTGCAACAAACCACAAACCAGTAGCTTGTTTCTTTATGTAGATGATAAACAGGTGGAGTCATTTAAGACCCGGCTGCTGGTGTCATTGGCATTTTACGCCCATAACATTAAATTATTCATGAACTATAAAGTTAACAATACCCGATGCCGAACAAAATTCATCTTTAATATCTACATTCGTGTATACCTACCTACCTATACCTAGGTTACTATAAATTTAAATGATATATTATGGTCAATTAGGTGCAATAATAACAAATATACAGAGTGTATTTAAATGAAGGGCCACACATCATACCATATAGATACGTAGTACATCCTGCATAAGCAACAGTACCTATACAAGAAGGAGAGCAAAAGGAAGTTAAATGTTAACCAATAAAGTCCCTACCTATAATGAGTATTCTGATGCCAATAGGTAAGAAGCATTTTAGCGTTATTAATCTAGATATAGCGACCAACAGGAAAATGACATCATCAAACAAAATACTTTATTATAAGTATTTCTTATTGGGTTAATGCTTAAGTTCGTCGCGTTTTTATTGAATTCAAAATGTATTTCTTCAAAATCAGAGAAGACAGATAGCTATATAGCTTACGGAATGGGAGTGTCGATGTGCGCATGCAAAACCCAACCAGTAAACCCTTCATGACTATTACTACACCACCCTCCATTAATTAGTCTACTCTCCACTTCGTGTCTAAAGTTTTCCTTCTGCTGATGCACTTCCACAAGAGCGAATAGGTATCATCACGATTTTTCCTCACTAAGAAAACATACCCGGACATATGATATGTCAACCCGGAGCCCGGATATACCTACCATCAAATTCCGAAGACTCCAACCAGGAGGTCTATAGCAACCCTATCTCTACCCCGTACTACGATAGATAAGGTTATGTGAAGATATATTTAAATTATCAAGTCAAGTTATGTCAAAAAGATCGGTGTATTACGTTATTGTATTAATATATACATTTGCATTGTGTTGTGTTTGTTTTGATTCGAGTAAAAGAAGAGTGTAGGTATAATAGTATTATTGTAAATTACATTAAATAAAAAATAAGAAACGTCAGTTGATATTTGTTTTTTTTTTAATATCGTTTTCAATATTTTCTATAACAGCGGTAAGTTTGCAGTTATTCACTTTTACAGTACATTTCTCTTTATTAAAACAAAGATTCTTTGAAACTATCTAAAATTATCTATCTAAAAATATAATTAATGTCCATATTTATACTGATTTTGAATTGCATTTGATACGGGAGTTTAGGTCTATTGTTGAAAAAAAAACTGTTGTTTTAAACTTTGCCGAGCTTTCGCAATTAATTTTGATTCTAGTCTGGCCCGGAAAAAACCAATAAAATTAAATGTTAGACGTCGGTAACGTTATACCAGGTTTTTATCAATTAATTAGTGTGTGAAAAAATTTTATCTCTGTATTTATTTGTTTTGCAAATTTCCGTAAAATTATACCATCTGACAACACTGTCTCGGCCTTTGGATAGGCTACCGCTATGTTCTTAGCTATTAAACGGTAACATTTTGACCAGAGCCATACTAAGAATCATTTTTCTATTACAAAATTGAAGTTCAATTTTCTTCGATAAAGTGAATATAGGACATTTTGATATGACTTTTTTGATTTTGAATAATCCCCGGGTACTATATTTTATTTTTTCTACATTAAAGACACCACACGTAGGTATAATAAACAAATCGTATGCCATTAGTTAATTTGTATTATACCTATAGGTATTACCATATAGACAATTTTTTAAAATAAAAGTCCATCCTATCCCAAAATTTTACAAGAGAGAAAAACATTAGGAAAATAGTAATTTTAAAAGTAAAAAAGGAGCTTTCAATTATAGGAGAATCTAGAAAAAAATTATGAGACCGATGGGTACACCTATCTCTACTACATTCCTAATTCTACCGATCCCTTTAACCACAATTGCTCAAACTCAAAATCATGACTATTACTTTATAAGCTTGTTCAAAATTTCAGCCTAATACGTTGGGAAATGATGGAGTTATTAGATCATAAAAATGACTTCATATATTATTTTCATGATAATATCTAATATGTGGTTAACAGCATGAGCTATACTCGTGTCAAGAATTCAGACGACTTACGTCATACGAACAAATGAATAATTCATTATATTTTTATCAAAATATTTAAGAAACTGCAACTGAGAGTAATAAAACGATACCCTACATTAAATGTTTGCTTTATATATTGCACGAAATTGCAAAAAATTGTTGTTTTTAACGCAACCAAATATCGAAAATTACGTTGACAATAAAGACAATTGCCTAATGTCAGCCATGACGTAAGACGTCTTAGTTCTTGACGCGAGTAAGTATACCTATTAATTTGTGGCACCCTGTCGCTATCTAATGACAACTGATGAAAAAATCTCTAAGTACCTACTTAGAATATATTGTGTTCGTCTTTGCAACAGTTAAAGAAATAGATCTAGGCGTAATTTTTAGCATATTCCATCATTTGATTTTGAATTTTAATAGACCTGTTCACACAACAGTTAAAAACGATTTCCAATCGTCCGACGCACGCGCATACTCGCATAATGTTGAAAATGCATTGTTTTAGTTGGAATGCACCCGATTGAAAACTGATTTGGGTATTGTGCGAACAAATCTATTATTCTTTCATAAAAGTAGTAAATATACGGCGTCTCGTGGAATTAATAATAGATGAAGCCGAAGGATAAATAATACTTTGTGGCCAATTTGTCCTTTTATAGTAAAAATGTATGTATCTAATTCTCCCATCTTAAAATCTCACCCTCATTTCAAAGCTACAAACTTACAAATGATGTGCAGTTCAAGTTTAATTAATACCTAACCCTTTTACTAGATACATTTTTTGCTAAATTTGTAAGTCTCCTTTCAGTGATTAAGTTACGCAAATAAGTTCAATCTTTTTAAGCAAGAAATAATTTTTTCAATCGAACCATGAGTAGGGAGAAACGTCACTATTACACAATAATATAGTGACATAAAAGAATTTGAATATTTGATATCGCAACTTTTGATGTTTTCGTTAAACTGATAGTGTTAAAGTGAATATTTATATTCTCATTCTCAATGAAATGATGGTAATTTATTATCAACTAAATTATTGCTAGGTACCTACTCTTCGATTTATTTGTGACTGAAAATTCAAATTGAAATAAACAAAATATATATTTCTGAACGGAATTTAATTGAAATTTCGATTCAAATGCACTACTGAATTCATCTGAGATGATAACAGTGCTATCATAGTAATATGGAATACTTATGAATATGATGTGTTTATCTATAGATTACACAGCCACACAAGAAAAAAAGTTCTGTGCCTGAGCTCTGACCTATGGTTCCCCATGTATTTTTGGCTCCCGAAACCGATCCCGGGGTCGGTATAGCCCAGACGTTCCATATTTGCGCGTTACGGTAAAAAAAATGACTAAAATTGGGCCATACCTGGAAATAAGCGCAAAGCTTTATCTTCATGCCATTGAAGGGTCCAAACATGAATTAGTTGTTGACGTAGAAGGTATTGTAGCTCCTTTCTTTCTTTTTTAAATTTTTTTTTTCATTTTTTTACTTTTTTTATTTTTTTGTCTATTTACCGTGCAATGCTACATGAAGACAATCCTCTTAAATCAATTCGATCCTGAATACGGTGAAATCATGATTTTTTCTGGCAATTTGAAATTGTTTAGAACCAATTTTCTGCCAATTCGTGGCAGGTCCTATCCAACAACTGATTCATGTTTGGTACGGCGCTTATTTCCAGGTAATGGCCAAATTTTGGTCATTTTTTGACCGTAGCGCGCAAATATGGAACGTCTGAGCTATACCGACCCTGGGATCGGATTCGGGAGCCAAAAATACATGGGGAACCATAGGTCGGAGCTCGGGCACAGAACTTTTTTTTTGTGTGCTTGTGTTATCATTAGCTGGATAATCTGCAGTGTTAGCTTCGATTTTGATATAATAGGCGAAATATAAACATAATCATTATTTTTTAAATATTTTTTACCACTATATATTGAGTAGGTTTTCACTGCAGATTGCCAAAACACAAGAAACTTGCTCCCTAAAAGACCTTTTTTAGACACATTTACGTCGAAGTATTATTAATAAGTAAATTTGTACCATAATATAGGATAATATTTCTATTAGATTAATTGAAATGGCCAAATATTCCTTAGCAGTTGTCAACAAAGTTGAAAAATAGGTTAGGTATTTGTATTGTAATAAAAATAGTACTTAGCAAATTGGTTGAAAATATCTAGTTATTACCTTATTTTTAACTACTAGTTGAAGACAAAACAAGTTTTACAATTTCGTAATAAAGATGTAAATATTTAGGTACCTATTGTAATAATTTAAAAAGTCCCCGGATATTAATGACAGTTTTTAAGGCGCAATTAAGTAAATTATAACTTCGTCTTACATGTTATTGGAATGTTAGCATTTGAAAATACAGAGAAGGTAAACAATTTCGAAATATATAAATTGACAAACATATTTCATTTTACTTGGAAGTCATTATATTACCCTTGGTTTGTTATTATAAGATTTTGTAACATTGAAAAATTAGGTTTATTTTTCTTGTGTAGTAGTCTTAAATATTAGTTGGAACGTCACCTGACGAGCCGCCACTGGTAAATATTAAACGTTTCAGGAAAATTCTTTGAAAAAAAAAATGAATGCTATCAATCGATGTACACCAACCTTCTCCTGCTGCATCTGCTGCTTCATCAGTATGGTCTTCTTCTTGTCCTTACACCGCTTGTTCTGGAACCACACCCTGATGACCCGGGGCGACAGTCCCGTCATCTCCACCAGCTGCTCCTTCATGAGGGCGTCCGGCCGGGGGTTGGCCGCGTAGCACGTCCTCAGCGTGTGCAGTTGCTTCTCGTTGAGCACGGTTCGGACGCGGGTGGGCTTGCCGTCACTGCCAGTGCCTCCGCCGCCGCCCTTTCGCAGACCTCCTCCTCCGCCCCCTTTGTGTGACCCGCTCTCCGATCCCGAATCTGAAACACACAAGGTAGAATGAGCAAATTAAATAGTATAAACAGCAAAAATGTTACGGCCGTTGGTATATAAAGTTTGAAGTTTAGGTATAATGTACATACATTATTCACTTTGTTCAAAGTTCGAGGAGCGATTAGTTGCCCACAGACATACACTTTAAAGATCGCGCAAATTATGCGTTCATGGACCTGCACGGACAAGCACAGCACGCACCTGCAAATCTGCACAACCTCGCACAC
Source organism: Monochamus saltuarius (assembly GCA_025584915.1). Lineage (NCBI taxonomy): Eukaryota > Metazoa > Arthropoda > Insecta > Coleoptera > Cerambycidae > Monochamus > Monochamus saltuarius. Next base: position 25,174,929 of record CM046722.1, read on the forward strand.
TTGTCCAGCACGGACCAGCAACTTTTTGTCCAGATTATGTGTGTGGCAGACGTTGTCAAATTTTTAAGTAATAGTTGAGTGTAGCTCGATAGAAGAAATTTTTATTTTAGCAATGTTGCATGAAGAAGAGAAGGGGAAATAAGTGAGCAAAATGAGAAAGTTATGCCACAAAAAACATATTTGAGCTCTTAGATCGTCCTCGTCACCAAAACAAGATTTCGCAGCGCCGTATCATCTGAAGAAAGTCTTGAACTTTGTTTAAAGTACGTAAATTCGTTGATAAGCGAAGGTGTCCGACAGTTCAGCGACACATTCACAACTTAACTGGTCGAATATTCCTAACAGTTTGAAACCAATCCCTGACTTTTGTGGGAACAGAACTTACACTGGACTAGCGCGGTCAAGCAGATATTGCAGACCACCGACAAGACCGGCAATGATGGTCGTTGCAGCTGCCGGACCATGGAGGTGTTGGTCTAGTGTGCGATGCTCCATTAAATAATATGGGAACCTTTATGAATATGCTTTGCAGGTCCGTGATGGTCCGCACAGGCATAATGTGCGTGATTTTTTAAGGCGTGCGCATGAATGTGACTTCCATGAGGGAAGTAAAAATTGTGTGTTCATGCGCAGTCCCGTTCCAATTCAAAAGCGTCGATTTAAAATTTGCAGTAGTTGAAGACTTCCTTGAGCCCGTATGCACATAAACACGGTACGTAAAAACGTACAAAGTTTAAATTATAGGAAATATAGTTAAATTCAACGGAATTTATATTGACTTATAGGGACCTTCTCGCAATGTGGAAAATACGGGAAGTTTTTAAAATCATTGGGATTATTTTCTCTCAAATAATTTAGCAGTTTCATGTAAATATATCGTTCCCTATCTTGTAACCATGTCTTTTGCCAAACTATCGTTTTCTTTTGTTAAATAATTCAACAATATTTATAATAGTACCACCTTTTTCTATTTTTAGTAATTAAACTCATTACTAGCCCAATACCGAAAAGTGACCGCAACTAAATATTCGCTATGTAAAACTTATCAGCACAACCGTTTCATCGCGTCATTCAAAACCGTTGCTATTTACCCATAAACATTTTACTTACAATACACGAATTTAAATAAAAAATCCAAAGTTAAAACTTTACTTATATGTGTTTGATGTTAGGAAACAAATTATATGGGTTCGTCTCTCTTAATTACCGTTCTAAGAAGAAGGATACTAACTATTTAATTCGCGTACGTATTGCTCTGAGGATATTCAAGAATAGAGCCTCGGTTGTAAGTGATCTGAATAATTCCCAACGATCAGAATGTTAGTTTAATGTTAAGTAGGTAATAAATATTTATTCGTTATATGATTAATCAAATTTTATAAAGAATAGAGAATATAGAGATACAAATAACTTGGTCTTGTTAGAAGTAGATATTTATTGTTAAAATTGCGTTGCGTGATTCAGTCAGTGTGAACACGTTGAAGAAAATATTGTAGCCGTTTTGTGTTAAAAAAATTTGTGCTAAAAACCAAGACAACAGTACCGTGTAAAATTTTTAGTTTTAATATAGCGGATGTAGTATTATATGTATTATGTATAACAATTTCCATCTCATCGTATAGGAAATAAAAAAATTACGTTGTTTATTTTAATTATAAGAAAGTAAAATCAAACAACTTCGGAAATTCCAGGATTCGTAGAATACCCGGGCCATATACTGGTGACCATTTTTCCATTCATAACTTTTAAGAATATGGGAATATTAAACTGTTTCATATAAGACTTTTTAATTACAAAAGACTTTGTATGTAATATACGAATTTATGAATTTATGAATTTGGATCGGTCAGTGGTCGCACGGTTTAAGGCGTCAGTACTTGAATCGAGGTGACTGGATCGCTGTGGGTTCGACCCCTGCAGCCGGTAGACCGTATATAAGCTATATTCGTGGAGAGATTGGCACCCTCTCTGCGGGTATGGTAGGGTGGAAGAATGTTGACTTGGGTCAATGTGAGAGATTGATACCGGTTGGCATTTAACTACCCCCCTAATTAATGAGGTTTTCCAGGTTTTCCTCATTCCTGCACTGAATGGTGGTTAGGGCCTACCAACGTAAGTCGTTCCTGGGCACAAATGCGGCCTGCTTAATAATAATATGCCGCCCCCTCTCCCGCACAAGTCTTCGACTTCTGGGCTAATCCTCGTGATTAGAATGAGGGGTAGAGATATTATTATTATTATACAAAAAATTAATAAAATGATTTTATAATTATTATGAGTAGGTATTAGCAAAGTTTTCGGAATAATGACCGTGTTTTGCGAACTTGGCACTATACGTTGTCCACAACTTTTGACGTTTGTATGCCGTCAGAAAATCAGAATGCAGAAGACACTGTGATCCACAACTTCTGATCTAAGTATGTGGCCAAAAAGAGGCAATTTGTTATATACTTAAGTTCTTAATACCTTATAGGGTATGAAAAGTAATAAATGTAATGAATAATAATAATGAATTCTTCTTAATTTGTTAGATCTTTGCATGGATCGCAATGCCCTCTGGATCTGGAAGGCTTATACATTTCTAAATTTCGTCAAAAGCGAAGCCTTAAATACTTTGACTTATGTGGTAGCAAATGGTTAATTTATGGACCAGCTGGTAATGTTTTTAGACCTTGATATGTCATGCAGTGTTCTACAGTTACGTTTAAGTCGAACTGATTTTGGTTGCTCTTGTTGGTATTACGTCTGTATAGTAGAAATCGTTCCTCAGACAACGGCAGCCTATCTGAGACATACCTTAGTAGCCCCTGCATCTAGTAGGTAGCATATAATGCTGCCAAATATTTCGCTACTTTTCACATCTCGACATCTTTAGCGGTGACTCCTCAAAAGCTTCGCTACCTCAATCACAACGAATCTTTGTCACTGTATAACGCAATTATGTCATAATGACAGACAGTTGTAACCGATGAAAATTGAAGCATTTTCCTACAGCCCGATACAAGTTATTCTAAAAATCGGTTAATTTTTAAACATTTTATAGTTAATCTGGTGAGCAATTTTTTGATGTCCAAATTTTAAGTTTACAATTATATAGGATTTCTGGAAATTTTGTTTCTATACTTGGAGGGGCGAGTCTATAAAGATAATATGAAAAAACTACCGAAGTCCTAAAATACGTCATATGATATAGCTACAACCGTTCGAAAATTGCCGCTGATTTGGTATAGGTTTTTTCTTATCTACCCGTTTTACAGGCACTGTTGAAAAATTTCAACAAACTAATAGTTTTCCAGAAAAACACTACAAATGAAGTAGGATAGGTACCTACCTAATGTCATTGATTAAATTGTTTACACAAAGACGTTGAAACAGACTGATGATATTGTCAAGTATAAAGGTTGTAGTTTAGACTGATCACACAGTCATCAATCTTTTTCTGATATTTATGATAGGTAATATTTGATTGCCTAATTGCAATATCCTAATACTAAAATCAAACTAGTTGCTGCAGTAGAAAACATGCATTGTGCTTCATTTCGTGCACCGTGTATTCTTCTGTTGTTCTTTTTAATTTTCAAAATAACATAATACTCGATAACACGGAGTTAATCCTCAGGCTTTGGGGGAGAAGACCTCTGTCCATTAGTGAAGTTTGATAATCTCCAAAGTCCGAACTCGACATTGGGGATTAGTAAGGCGTGAAACGATGGCCATTCAAGATTAAAGCTACTGGTCGTCCTTTGTGAATATTATATCAAAGAATAAATAGATGGCGCACAAAAGGGAATTAACTCTACTTATGTAATGTGAAACATAATTTTTTAACTCCGTATCAAAATTGAAATGGAAAGTGTTTTCATGATTTATTATCATACGTTTTAGTGCGACCCGATTTTTTTAAAAGAGTTATAGGACGAAAACTTTCCATTTTTACCCTCAAGTTTGTTTATTTAAATGGACGTACTTATATGGATATACATGCACGAGCTTTAAAATGACCTCAGTTGAAAAGAACTTATACAAAGTTTAAGGTCATTTGTATTTAAAGGATAAGATAAAAGTCAAAAGTATTAGATATTAGTTTAGGAATAAATTATATTCTTTCTACCTAGAACACAGTTTCGTGAATGGATTCTAGACAAAGAAAATGTTCTTTTCAAATAATCTTTGGAGTTTCAGTAAAAATGAGGTTTTTAACAATTGATACCTACAACGATGTTATACATAGAGTGGAATGAACATTTTTTAGTTAAGTCAGTTCAGTTCTAAGGCTTTTAATACCCTTCAAAGATCAATTACTCAGGAACCAAACCTCAAATTTGGACAGTACAGTATTCCTAGTTTTAACTGTTAAATGTCTGAAGACAGAGACAACAGTTTTGTGCAGATTAAACTAATCTACTTTCAATAGAAATTTTGGCACCATTTGAGCTATTTTCGCATCGTTTATAAAAAATCTGAACATCCTTTGTTTCTTAGGAAGGAACGTCAGGTTTTTTGTAATAATTTTTCAGCAGCTTTAAAAATTTAGCAGATGACCAATTTATTCCTTCGACCATTATTCGTTTAAAAAGTGTGAAGTAAGAGTTAAACATTTCGAGATAATATTAACAGAAGCGTTGCCAGATAAATTTAAAGAAAGATAATTTTTAGCATTAGTTCTTCGACAAATTCAAGTTAATTTCCCAGATATCAAATTATTCATAAAAATATGTTTTATTATAATAGGTATATACAAATTTATGGAGACTAAATTATTGATTACTGATCTTCAGTAAACGTATATAATTCACTGTTGATGATGACAACGGCGTAGTTTTGTAGATTCTTGACACAGGTTGCAAAAATAGAAAAATAAACAATTTCGTGCAACAACCTTGTGCCAATGGTTTTCCCCATGATCCCAGAATTATTGCAAAAAAATCCGATTTTCTAACGATTCCGGGGGAAGAGTTATTAATTTGTTAATTAGCAAGGTTGCAACAATCAAACAATAAACAATTATATTTGCAAAAATCTTGTGCCGATGGTTTGCCTTAATAAGCCAGAAATCCTGGAAAAAATTCCGGTTCTCTAGTGATTTCGGGGGTGTTTTTAATTTGTTAATTAGCCCAGTTACAACAATTTAGCAATAAATAATAAAGCTAACACCAAAGTGATAAAGAGGGACCTCGAAAACCCCCGAGAGAACATTTTCCAGACATTTTCGTTGAATCGTGTGTGACATTTGCCATATGTTCAACAAAAATGGGTCATTTGTTAAATAAACAATTAAAAATTTGCGAGCGTACAGAGGTTAGATGTACCTTTTGTTATAAACAATTCCCTGAACATTTTGCAGAAAACCGCATCTCAATCGGACTTCTCCGCAAAAAGTTGTCCATTTTCACTTTTATCATGCTAATTTGACGCGACTAGACAGAAATACCAAATTGCCACTTATTCCTTTTTGTTACCAATAAGTATGTATTTAATTTACCAAAACAGTAATTAATGGGAATTGCTATTAATTTTTATTACTGTACATAATAACAAATGAAAGCACTATAACAATGGTAAAAACTAAAATAAATATAGGTATAAATATAAATACTATCTGTAATACTAGCTCCTTCGCCAATTTTTCAAATTTTACAACAAATCACAATAGTCAAAATATTACATAATTTAACATATTATCGTCCGCTATAATTATCGCACGTTTTTATACGATACAATAAACATGATTACTTGAAAATAAAGATTAAAAACAAACACTTTTAATTAAGTAAAGAAATGAACTAAATTTAATCGCTTGGGGATTATTAGTGATAACTTTTTATATCATCCAGATTAAAGATTAACATACAGCTGTAAAAATAAATAGGTAGGTACCTACATTTCCTAAGATGATTAGTATATTGTTTATTTAAATATAAATGTTACGACATAAAATGTATGAATGGAAATATACAACTTTGGGATTTCGCTTAATAATAATGGCTAATATAAAAAATTAGAAACGTTGTAACGATAAAAGTAAACATGTTTTTACATTAACATGTTTCATTCATCATTTGCAATTGTGGTTATCAGAATTAGGTATGTTTTGGAAAGCCTCTGTGTTAAATATTGCCAAGGAATTATGTATCAGGTGGAAAATTTGTTAAAAAATTATTATTTTTATAGGTATATAAAAAATATGTATACATACCAGTATGTTATTTAAGATATTTTTAACAAATTATTTTATAGATTAATTATCAAATATAATACACCTATTTGTGCTTATACATATAATATAGTGTATACTTCCATGATAGATTAAAGTCGTTGTATTTCGCTCACCGAAATGATCAAATTTCTGTTCTTTTTAAGTACCAAAATAAATCATTAAAACAAAAGTAACCACAAAAACAAAATTCTTGATGTTCTGTTTATTCACTAATAAAACTTATTAGCGATATTACACAGTGGATGGTTGGTTATTTCAATAGCGTGAAATAACACACCAAAGTGTAATAATATAACTGCAATGGAAAATTACTACTTATGGGTATACATCCTTTTATAGTAAAACCGTGTTCTTGTACTTACACATGAAATGTAAGTTTAAAAAGTTAGTTTAGAAAAAAATCACGTAATTTTCCATGGAAGATGTAAATGTATTCATATGGAGATTCTTGTCATACAGTATGGATTTGGTATTTTTTACATTAGGTAATGCTTTATGTAAACAATGTGTAAGTGTAAATTTACTTTCATTCATTCATTTTTATCAGTGTAATTTTTAAATTTTACTCAAAATAACTAATATTGACAGCAGTAACAATAAAAATGCTACACCGTTTCAATTCAGAATTTATCCGAAAATTACTGTATTAGCAATAGATTATAGTTGAAGATTATGTTACGTTAGTTTAGATAAAATAAAGAACGTAGATATGTATATATTTGTTTGCTGAAATTCGAAAACTAAATCATACCCATATGAAAATTACATAGTATAAAAAATTAGTAAACCCCAGAATGATAACACAAAAGAAATGGAAAGTTACATGAAACTGAAAACAGTACGTTACACTTCAAATAGTAATTTTCCATTAGAGTTGTTCTGGTGCGTTATTTCACACTATTGATTGACATAGCCAATAAATAACCAATAATCCATCCTGTGATATTACAAATAATTGCTATCAGTGTACACGGTATATAAACACGGTTATTCAGAAGTTCTAGTTGAAGGTTATTCAACATCCCCTCTATTCTACTGATCTAGCTTCATTAAAATTATGTCTCTTTCAATCAACATTCGAAGAATCTTTTTTGGTGCCTTGGCTTGGCTACACTTCCAAACCACAGAATTTTTTCAGGTGTGGTATAGGAAAACTGCAAATCGTCTGGTGAAAGTCATAGACAATGGAAAATAGGATATCCTTGATTAGTCCATATAGCCATTTTGTTTATTAAAAATAAATACGTATGAAATTTAATAAAACCGCTAAATTTTCTGTTCGGAAATATTGGACCAAAGGGTAAGAAACAATGTTAATACAGCTAGACTCTTACAGTAGGTATTTCGAACAAAATCCACGAAATTCTAACTAAATTTTATAATTCAAATTATAGTAAATGTAAAAACTATTGATCAGAACCTTTTTCGGCACGTTCTTTGGACGAAAGTCGGTTTGTCAGTAATGGTTTGCCAAACAGGCGCATCGAACACTACTGAAAATCCCCACACTGTAATTCGAGTTCAAAACCAAAGCCATATTGAAGTAAATGTACGATGCGGCATCATCGGTATGCACTTAATTGGTCCATATTTTTATGAACATACATTGAACAGCGTAAGTTACCTAAATTTCATACAAGAAGAACTTCCTGCACTTCTCAAAAATGTGTCTTTGCAGCTAAGGAGAAACCTATGACTTCAGTACGGCAGAGCTCCACCCCACAAGGCCAGGATTGTGCAGCAATATTTAGATAACACTTTCCCAGAAAAATGGATTGGGATTAATGGACCTATTCAGTGGCCCTGAAAGCCACCAGATCTAACACTCCTCGATTTTTTTATGGGTGGTTTTAAAAAATTGGGTATACAAAACACCTGCTCGAGATAATGATCATTTGAAAGAAAAAATCACACACGCTTGTAATGAGTTAAACGGCGAAATGTTAATAAACGCAGTCCACAAAGTCAGGCGAATATTGGATAAGTCCCTTGAAATGAGAGGAGGTCATATAGAGTTTGTAATATATATCGTCAGTTTGGAACAAGACAGTCTTAACTCAAAATTTTAATTTTTCAAGATTTAGCTGGTGTATCAACTCCAAATATTGCATATTTTTTTGTGTAAAAGAGTTACAAGTGAACTTTGCGCTGCGTTGAAATGTCACATCTCCAACATTGGTTTTGTGCTTTAGACAAAATTGTTACAATTAGTCGTGCTGTGACGTTTAATGAGATGAGATGAGCAAATTTTGGAAAAGAGTGTCACAAATCGAAATAATATCAATAAGAAACTAGTTTCTTTATGTGTATTTATATGCAAACCTGTCACATCTTTAAATAGACCAGTCATTCTCATAAGCTAAGTTCCTTTTTTGTTCCCATTTCATACAATAAACCGTAATATTTTGCGCAGTATTATAAATATTTTTATAATAATCTTTAAAACTGTATTATTTTAGTATAGTTTAATAACATAATTTAGTTTATTAGAAATGTATTTCATTTTATTACCTAAACTCATGTTCAAAAACTTGTAAAAAAATATGTGAAAGAGAGTCACAACTCGAAATTATTTAACAGAAATAACAATAACAAAGTGCCAAAAACCAAAGTAAACACAAAAATGTATTAAAAATACTAAGAACTGTTCACACAAACATTTTAACATGATTCAAACATTATATATTTATTTATTTTCCAATATTTAGAGTAAGATTATTTATAAAACTTTACCAAGCTCTACTAAAAATGTACATTTTTTGAGTTATGACAGTCTTGTTCCAAAGTGACGATATGTATGAGGGCGTTTGCCTCATTTTGTTAAGTTTGGTTATTATTATCATCACCTTCTGTTTTAACTGTATTAAAGAATTACCGAGTTTAATCCTTTTATTTATTCTTAATGATATTTATGCGCTTTAAACAACGAACATTTAATTATTTGTCAACGATTATTTGATCCTTCCACCGTTAATGTGATTTAGGAGGTATTTCTTTTGAGACTCTTTAGGACGATATTGCTTATGACTTTTAAGGGCGCCGTATTCTTGAAATAGTGTTTTCTACAAATACAAGTAATTTTAGACATTTAAGAACTGAATAATGTAGAATTTAGTAAATAACAAGAATGTTATTTCATGCCACCTGCAAATATTCAAAGGTACAGAAGTAAAATTAATATATAACGTCAGAAAGCGATCTATCCAACAAAATTTTAGGTACTGAATTCTTTCAAAATACATGTTTTTTTTAAATTCAACTATAGATGTAAACATTGTTATAACATAAGCTAACATAGTTCTGCATATAAGATTGTTCACGTTTGTTTATAAGTATGTGAAAATAATTGTTAAAATGTGGGGTTAGAATAGCGTAATAATATGTGTCATACAAATGCATTTTAAAAGTTATTATATTATTTTAGGAGAGTTTAAATACTAAAAGTGTATAAACAAAACATCAATAATTTTATTTTTGATATTACTTTTTCTCTATGTGCTTTATGTTTCGAGATTTCAGTACCTAAAAAATACCACAAATTTGGTCATTTTACGCCGAGAAATACGGCGACCTTAAACGGGAATATTGAAACATTTCTCTAATATATAAGTTTATTAGGAAAAAAGAGGACACACATTTGGGTATGTTTCTGGAAAAATATAATTGATGACGTCATTAGTTATTTCTGTCATATCCCAAAGATAATACTTTCGATTGAAAATGGAGCTTACCTCATTCCATTTAACACCACGTGTAATAAATTTTATTTAAATTTGTGTTCCCACAGTAGGCCCATACTATCGAGTTTGCGACTACCAACATCCAGAACGAACATAGTCTGAAAGAAACTAAAAGATACTAGAACGGTAAAAATAAGTAATTAAGTATGGCTTTCTGTACAACACCGCAGTTGAGTGTAGGTATTCCGTGATTAAATCTTGCGCAGGATTGGTGAGGAGCCCCGTAAAACGGGAGCCATGATATTAATTAGCACTTAAACCTCCGAGCTCGTCGGTCACAACCAGCGGATCCACGAGAGCGACAGAGAGGACGAGCGTCCTCCGAGTACGCCCCTGGGGTACCCTCTGTTTGTGTCCACTCACCGCTCCAACCGGCCGACGACTATCTTTGAAGTTAAACCCATCGCAAATATTTGAACAGTAAAAATGCTCAGTCTTCGAGATTTTAAACTAAATAAAGACAATCTAAATAGACTGGCCGGCCTTTTAAACACTTCAATGGACGTGGAAGTGTTTTTCTTTCTAGGCCTCGGACCCCACATAGTCCTCACAACAAACAATAGATAGATGGGTCTTGTTTATCTTATGGCCTTTTGTGTACGAATTTCGTTTTTTGTGTGGTTTTTTGGTTTGTTTGTTCTAACGGTTCTAATATCGCCGCTAATCAAAATGAGAAAAGTTTTTTTTCAAAGAGTTTAAAAACACTATACAAGGTGTTCAGTTGTATATTCTTGTCTCGAAAACAGTCGAAGGTGATTAACTTAAATTGCGTTACTTTAGTAAACAATAATTCCTTCTAAAGAAACCAATAATGTCTTCGTTAATATAGGAACGTTTTGAAGAAATGCAAAGTTCGAAGTTTTGATATTATTCATTTCTGGATGTACCTATTTAAAAAACACACATAACACAGGCACACAAAAAAAAAATTCTGTGCCCGAGCTCCGAACTATGGTTCCCCATGTATTTTTGGCTCCCGAAAACCGATCTCGGGGTCGGTATAGCCCAGACGTTTATTTTTTTTATGTCTTTATTCACTCTGCAATGCTACATGAAGACAATCCTCTTAAATCAATACGATCCTGAATACGGTAAAATCATATGATTTTTTCTGACAATTTGAAATTTTTTAAGTGACAATTGGGATGTGCAAGGTCCTATCCATCAACTGATTCATGTTTGGACACTTCAATGGCACGGAGATAAAACTTTGCGCTTATTTCTAGGCAATGGCCAAATTTTGGTAATTTTTTGACCGTAGCGCGCAAATATGGAACGTCTGGGCTATACCGACCCCGGGATCTGTTTCGGGAGCCAAAAATATATGGGGCACCATAGGTCGGAGGTCGGGCACAGAACTTTTATTTTTTTTTGTGTGCCTGTGTAATTATTCAAGCTACTTGACTTGCCAAAGTAAGACATCACTATTGGTGACAAATTTTGACATTTGTAGATCGTCCAGATGCAATGCAAATTAATCATTATTATTGTTATTGATACTTTCAAATGCCATAATGACTTATATTATCCCACGTGCTTTTTAAAATTTATTGGCGCGATAATTGCATTGCAAATTAAATTATACTCCAATTAGATATTTATGAAATAAACATACGTTGACAGTAAAATCTTTACAATTGGATAAATTAATACCAGATGCTGACATGCCTATAACGATTTTCTTGAATAGGTGCAATTATTTTGGATGTGAATATAACGTTTAAATATTGGTGGAATAACTTTAGATGCTGAGGGAATATTCTCGCTTTCGCCTAGAATTTGCATAGCCGTTCAGTTCTTGTTTTCAGTAGAAATTTCGATGTAGCCTCCAGCGACAGAATTTGCCTTCACCATATCTTTTTATACTTAAAACATCTACCCCATAATTGGCTAAAAGGGAGGATGAAGATCGCCGAAAACAGTTTCCACTGTACGCAATTGGATTAGGCAGATTAAGAAAACGTGCAATCAGTTTTGACACATTGGCAATTAATAGTATTTATATCAATAGGTTGCTTAGTACATTTACCAGCTTTATATTGAAGAAAGAAGCGAACATGATCATAGTATTCGTTTCTCAATTTGAAATACTTTCTTACTAGTTCTACTAAATTCAAGCCGTCACTATTGCCAGATGTTACAAAAAGACTTTCTAGGCACTTTTGTTTTGGTATTGGGTATCATGACTTGGAAGCATAGTTATTCATATTTCACATGTTCTACAAGCAGAATTGTGAGTCTTCTCGCCAACATGCTCGCGTCAAACCAATATCCTAAAATAAATATTGGTTACAAAACTGTTTTTACTAAAAAAACATATTTGTAATATAGCTACCTTCATGAGCAGCGATCATCCTTCACATTCATTGAAATACTGTATATTTTCTTCTTTGTTAATCCTTAGATTTTTTTAGGTTTGTATCTATTCTGATATGGGAGGAAACTGAGCCTCTCATTTATTGATTTTTATATTGTTGGCAATACGGCGGCTCCGTTCCTCAGACAACGGTGATCCTCTCAAGTGACTTACTTTCTAAAAGTTCCGCTTTAGTAATAAATTTTCTAGGAGCACTAGTATAAATTCTCATCACACAATATACACTCACAGTAGCGGGTCCTTACGCACATGTACCTTTTGTAAATATATCGCATAATTAATAGTTCATCTCTATTCGTACTTGTTCTATTATCATAGAAGTAGTAATTCGTCAATTCTATACAATAATTCATATTATATTATTATTAATTCACATAATCACAAATAAATTGTCATAATAAAGAAAATAATCTTGATTTATTTAAAACAATATTTACCATGAATTTGAGTTCGGTTATACATACAGAGCGATCTATTTGAAACCAGGGTACCTCTCTAAAAGTTTTATTTGTAGATCGATTTAAAATATATTTTTTTAATGACAGAGCTCTATTAACGCTATTTTAGTGCCAAATGTCAGAATAAAAATTAAATTTTTAAGTGCTATTTTTCAATCGCAAAAATGCTCCATTGGTTTAGGTAGTAGTTTCAAAAAGGGGTAACCAAAATTTTAAAGAAATAGGAATACCTATTGGTTTCTAACAGACCATAGCATAATTAAACCTAACATTTAATTTGGAAAAGCGATTAATATCAAATAACTTTTTAAACTTAATTTTTCTACGTTCATGTAAAAAACGAAACTTTATTGAACTATTTTTAGTGAAACTAGTGCAATAAAATGTTTATTGCATTCATCTGTCATTCTACTATAGCGTTTTGTCATCATGACAAACATAAACGTTCAAATCGACGTCACATTTTCCTAGACTTAGTGTCATCTAAATATCATTTTTTGGTTTTAGCATGAACGTAGAAAAAAATATTGTATGCAACTCGTACAAAAAGTGTTTGTTGCACTCGACGTGTTGTTCTACTCGGCCTGACGGCCTCGTTGGACAATTTCACGTCGCGTGCAATAAACACTTACTTTTTGTACTTGTTGCATAAATAACTATTAACTTCATCATTCGATACATAGCCTCCTCAGTCGCGGCGAAGTTTTTGTGGAGTCACCACTGAAGATGCCGGTAGACAAGAGCGGCGAAACTTACAGCGGTGGCTAAGGGACACCTCCGAGGACCACCATTACCTAGGAACGGTTCCGACCGTAGTAGTCGTAATACCAACAATAGAAGCCGCAATTAATATATGGGTGGGCCCAGAGACACCGATAGCGGGTCTGTATCCACAGAACCTAACCCGAGAACAACCAGGGCAGGTAAAAGAATACCAGCTAATGCTAGGGATGTGCACTTTAATTATGTTTCTGGCAGCGACCAGTTACCGAGGTCACGGCATAACAACCCAAAAAATCACTATGTGTAAAATGATAGCACCGGCCGTGAAAGCCTAAAAACCACTTTAACTTTAGATATTTGGTTTGGTGTAATTTCTGCGTAAAACCTGTGTTATCCTTTCACGCAATTTCTTTGTTTCGTTCCATAAAGTTTTCGCATTGTGGATAGGACAGCATGGATTTTCTTTTACCAAATGTCTTGTACTGTGAGATATTGGTTCTATTGTTCTATTGGTTGTGAATGCTCATCACTAAACAAAATTTTCTTTAGAAAGTTCCTGTCGTTTAAATATTTTCATTGAGTCCACAAACAATATTCCATTCACCTTTCAAAATCACCTTCTTGTAAGGTGAAAACAAATTTTGATTTGAAGGATTTTTAAGATGTTTCCTTATTGTTGTCTCATGTCAATTTTTTTTACATTTTCCAAAACAAGTGAACAGCAATGATTAAAATTTCTTGCTGGAGTATCTGAACTGTGTTGCTATAATTATTAAAACTTTGTGAACTGTACTGAACTGTATTAGGTCACAATCCCAAAAAGTATGTATATTATGCAATGTATAATGCAAAATACAAGTACGGTATTATTGAAATTATATTTTTATATACAGATCACATTCCAAAAAAATTCATTTTACTATTTAATTTTCTATGAAACTAGACTATAATTTTGAATTCAGAAATATGTTTCAATACGAAAAAAATTCCTGTCATTTAAATATTCTCTCCACAAAAAATATCAAATCCGCCTTTCAAAATTACCTTCTTTTAAGATGAAAACAAATTTTAGTTTAAAGCATTTTTAAGTAGTTTGCTTATTGTCTCATATCATTTTTTTACATTTTTTGAGGAATAAGTTTTCCAATGCTATGCATGAAATCACTCTTTATAACATTGATCTGTCAAAGCAGCGTCAACATTTAATTTACATTCAACTGAAAATGTTTACAGTTTATGATTTTTTATCGGTGATTGTACTTAATTTAAATTGGCTCTAATATTTAATCAAATAATCTCATAGTCACATTGCAAAAATATAAATAAATAAATAGTTGTTTTAGCATCAATCCAGTAGATTTTAAATTTTCTAATGGAAAAAAATAATTAGTAGGAAGAATGAGAACGATTTAGGTAAATTTAAAAAATATGGCAACTTACCCATCAGGAAATAGATTACTTAGTATAACATATATCTGTATTGATTCATAATAATTTTCTGTAAATCCTTTTAGACATTGACTACTTTTCAGGAAACTGGACAAGTGAACTATCGGATCAGAGAAACTGCGGACACCACTAATGAGAACAGGATCTCAGTAATTCTTTCGACCCCAAGATTTGATTTATCCATTCGTTTCGGTAGAAATAATGGACTGTATCTAATTCTACTAGAACTAATTAGGGTAGATTATAATTCCTGTAACATCTATATTTAAATTACAATTATAATTAGAAACGCAAACTCAGAAGAAACAAAGAAATATTATTCAGTGTTAAAAATTAATTTCATGGCTACTCGAACCCATGAAGGGGAAAATCATCGGAGGAAGCTATGTACACCGTTACCACGAGTTAACATTGTCGTATCGTAGATCTTTTAAACCTTATATTTCTGTAATTCGTTCTGAGGATATGTAATGTGTCCGCAGATCCAGGGTGTGTAATATGAACACGTTTATACACTGAGGAAAAAATCACTAGTGGTAGATTATAATAAAATCCTTAAATGACTATTTTGAATCATAAACGTAACTTTACTGCTGGTTAATCCTTTCAGTTCTTACCTTGTTGTAAAACAAACTCATTAGTATAACTAATAACTTATAGGATGAATGTTATGCCGTCAAAAATATTATAACCTCTACGTTGAGTTGGCCTTGAAATACGTCACGTAGAAAAACAAACTGTATTGTCACTACTTGATTACACAACGAATATACTTCAAACAAATCTGCAACTGTCAAATCTTTACTTTGACGTCTCTGTCACTGGTGTATGACTCGCGCTCAGCTTCTGAGCATAAGCTGATATAAACTGAACTGCGGTGTCGAAACCGATCCGTTTATACATATTTGTTTGGGGTTCTCGAAGTTATTACAAAATTATAAATTTGAAAGCAAACAAGAACATAATTAACACACTAAACATATAGGTGAGATTCCGTAATATTGCTCCCCTCTCAGATTTGATCGTCCCTCTGATCTGATCAGGCTACTCCACATCAGAATGATTTCCAAACCAATAAAATCGTTCTCTAACTTTATTCAGAGACCTATTTCTTCCTAATAAGAATTCACGAAATCTGGCAGTCTTTTTCGGGGTAATACAGTTTGATAAATCTTTTCCTTGCCGTTAGAACTCTCCAGTACTCCAAAGATGAAGATTTGTTAAAAATGTCACTCCAGTTAAGTGTATCCAAGTTTTTCATCTTCCACTGGTATATAGCCCCAAAGTTTGAATCTTTATTATGTTCTTCAGCAAGAGTTCGATTATTCCATTCAAACAGGCTTTGCAACAGTTCTTTGGGTTAAAAAAATGTTTTTTTTCTCGCTCCATTCAGTTCAGTTGTTAATGTTACTATGCTGTTTCGTAATTTTTATCCCACTGATGATTTTTCTGTCACTATTTATTTTAACCAGATTTCCAACTTGTTTTTATCGGTCATATTAAAAATGTAGTTATTGACGATTTAAAATTAATTTAAGAATGATTACATTTTTTAAATTTAATTAAAATAGAAAGAATATATTGTCTGAAGCTATTTATTTGTGGCATAATTATTATTATTATTATTATTATTATTATTATTATTATTATTATTATTATTATTATTATTATTATTGTTATTAATTGTTATTATTATTATTATTATTATTATTATTATTATTATTATTTATTGATTGTTATTATTATTATTATTAATTATTATTATTATTATTATTAATTATTATTATTATTATTATTATTATTATTATTATTATTATTATTATTATTATTATTATTATTATTATTATTATTATTATTATTATTATTATTATTATTATTATTATTATTATTATTATTATTATTATTATTAAGATGTTAAATGATTTTTATTTTATAAAATCCAAAATTTGCGAACATGCTTGGGAAAACGGTCATTTGATTCAATGGGGTTCGGCAAAAATTTTAAAAGGAAGATAACGCAACAAAAGAAAATTAAAAGAGACCGCTATTATTTTGTTGAACGGAGATAAGTGTGTCTAACTGTTCAGTTAACATCGATCATTGTTGTCTACAGTTGTATCAAGAAGAAGTAAGTAACAATAAAATAAAAATCATTTAACATCTCTATGGAAGCAGGTAAACAAATTTTAAACTGTCAAACTTGACATACGTTTAAAAAATTTTTACTACGATTTTGAGAACGAAAACAGAGAGTTTTTCGAAACGTCAATAACACGGAAGTGCGCGATAGTGATTTTTTATTATTATTATTATTATTATTATTATTATTATTATTATTATTATTATTATTATTATTATTATTAACCCTTACTGTATCCGTATTAGGGCTTATTTAATTAATTATTATTATTTTTCAGAAGTGTGGCAAAAACCCAACAAACCTAAATAGAAAGAATATAGAAATGAAACTAATAAGTAAATAATAAAATTAATAAAAGTTTTTAAGAAAAATTAAATTTTTTATAAGATGCAGTCCTACAATAATTATATTTCAAATGATGATGGCAGGCAGGGGCGGCTGATGGGATCTATAGTTATATAAATAAATAGAATTAATATCCCTCCAATTATTACTAAAAAAATAATATAAGAAAATTAATAATTATAAGTTACTAATTCTGTAATTAAAGCAATTAATGTACTTTGGAAAATAAGGATCCTAATGATAAAGAATGATTAAAATATAAGAAAGAAAATTCTATAACAATAGGAAGTACTAAAAATTAATAAAATTTCGAGAAATAGTTTATTTAAGCTGATATAAACTGAACTGCGGAGTCCAAACAGATCCGCTTATATACTTTTGTGGTTCTCGAAGTGTCCGCGATCTCGAGAGCGTGTCGAGAATCAAATCAAATATAACCTGGAATGTTCGAGAAAACGTCAAAATAAAGATAATATAATAATTATAAATTTGAAAGCAAAAAGGAACATAATTACCACACCTAACAGGTAGGTGAGCTTCCGTAATAGTATATTTTATTATTAACATACAATAAGGACATAGTCAAAGGTTATTACCTATGCACGATAGGTAAATACAAATATAGCTTAATTGCTTATGTGAAAACAAAACAGACAAATAAAATCATGCAAAAATGTGTATAAAGAGAAAATCCATGAATAATTTAAAGACACGGCAAAATGGTTGAAAATACACTGAAAAGTTAAATAATAAAAAATAAATCGAAATAGGCCGTACTCGCACACGGTTAACAAACTTACGCACTTACAGTAGCATGGAGCATGGAGACGATCATAACCATTCTTGAATGAATTGATGGATGGAATTATTAACTAACGAATAAAAACAGTACATTCAAAACCTTCCTTTAAGCGCTTAGAGTTGATTCCCACTGAAGCAATAATGATTGATATTCGATAATTATTAAAATTACACAAAACACATAAACTACACATCCTCGAAGTACACACTATAATCTCACAAAACTTAATGATGCCGCAGAATTGAAATGATGTACGATACTCTCGATTTCGCCTTATTTCTGACGTATTCGGCGATTAGAAGTTAACAAGTTCACTTATCGCAGCAACATAATTACTTGTGGTACCGATTTGCATCGCTGTGACAATAATGGGTTCAGTTATGACAATAATTTATGTTGCAGTAATCGTATTTACCAACTACAGTTAACTGCAAAATAATTACAAGTAAACTAATGGCTTACCGGAGGTGAATTTTAAAATTTAATGAAATACTTTACTGACCACAAGTGATGTATAGCTTATCAGTGATATCGACATGTGAAGAAACGTTATTTTACTTGTAGGTAATATTTAATAGACCTACACCGGATAAAAAACTATTTACGGTAATTCATTTTTTAGGAACTGGAGAAAGAAAAATAACTGAAATAAAGTTATCTTAAAGTCTTTTGAAAATTTCGTATTTTCTTCAATAAACAGTGTCAAAGAGAAAGTAGTATTTTTCTCTACATACAGGGTATCCCAACGAAAATTTGACCCCCCCTATAATTGGAAAACCGAATAATATTTCAAAATTTGCCAAGACCCGTCGATTTTTGTTCTTGGGGGGGGAGCTTTTTTGACAGTCAAGCCAACTCGATATGTTCATCCCCCTAATGCCTAGCAACCCCAACTTCAAAACTTCAAATGCAACTACCCCACTTGTGGCACATCATTTTAAAGCCCTTTTCAGTGCGAATACAGTGACGTACCGTTTTTAGAAATCGGTTGAAATTTGACAGAATTATTGGTTACAAACGAGAAGATGACAAACCAACTTACGCGTAGTAATTTCTACACAAATACCCACCACTACTAAGTTTTTCATCTACTACACATGACCGCATTACCTAATTGTTATTGATGTGTCTATCGGTTTACAAAAAAGTCAGAAATAAAATAAAAAAGCTGAAGCAAATAATAAATCAGATTTATTTGATGAATTGCTCAAAATGACCCCCGTTAACTTCCAAACAATAATACAGTCTGTTTTCAAATTCTGTTCGAACATTATTAAAGACATCCGCAGTTATCGGCATTCTTCTACAATTCTCTGACGTAGCACTTGCAATGTTTCCGGCTGAGTGGTATACACTCGTGATTTTAAATGACCCCACAGAAAAAAGTCCAAAGGGAACAGCTCCGGAGATCTTGGTGGTCATTCGACGGGACCTCTTCTGCCAATCCAATGCCCCGGGAAATGGGCATCCAAAAATTGTCGCACAGCAGCAGCATAGTACGGGGGCGCACCATCTTGTTGGAAGGTTATTTCATTTTCTAGTAAATTGTCGTCACTTTCTAAAATCTCTGTTATCCTAGGATCAATTGTACTTTCCAATAATTCTAGATAGGTGTTTCCATCGAGATTACCTTGGATTAAAAATGGTCCAACAAGATGGTCGCCCAAAATGCCTGCCCAAACATTCAATTTTTGAGGTGTCTGAGTATGAAATTCCCTGATTAAATGCGGATTAGTATCACTCCAATAACGACAATTGTGTCTATTCACTTCGCCATTCAACATAAATATGCATTCGTCTTCATGTAACTCTTGAACCAGCGTCATCTTAAATGGATGAAACTTGTGTTTTTTCAAAATTCGAAGAACACTGGAACGGGATACGCCAGAAGCTTGAGACACAGTTGTAATCGATTGCTTATTATCCATCTGTACATGACCCAAAACTGCCACTTCAACTGCTTCATTTCGAACTGGCCCAATTACTTCACGTTTCTTGTTTAAAAGCGAACCTGTTGCAACAAATTTGTCAATCAGGTGTTTAACGTACTGGTGGTTTACATACAGAAATTCGTGCTGTAGCTTTAGCGCAATCGTGATTTCGATAATAAATTGCAACAATTTCTATTCTTTCCGCGATAGAATAAACCATTTTGAACACACGTTAATACTTTCAATAACGGCTGAAACTAACGATTTCTTGGTCACAAGCAAAAAACACCGACTTTTTTGTAGTACTGATTTTTTGTTATTTTGAAAAGGTCTGAATTCCTATAAACTTAAGTATCTTCTACTAATAACTATTTTAGTATCTAGTTTTATTTGCTTCAGCTTTTATTTTATTTCTGACTTTTTGTAAACTGGTAGACACATCAATAACAATTAGGTAATGCGGTCATGTGTAGTAAATGAAAACTTATTAGTGGTGGGCATTTGTGTAGAAATTACTACGCGTAAGTTGGTTTGTCATCTTTTCGTTTGTAACCAATAATTCTGTCAAATCTCAACCGATTTCTAAACACGGTACGTCACTGTATTCGCAATGAAAAGGGATTTAAAATGATGTGCCATAATTGGGGTAGTTGCATTTGAAATTTTTAAGTTGGGGTTGCTAGGCATTAGGGGGATGACCATATCGAGTTGGCTTGACTGTCAAAAAAGCTCCCCCCAAGAACAAAAATCGACGGGTCTCGGCGAATTTTGAAATATTATTCGGTTTTCCAATTATAGGGGCGGTCAAATTTTCGTTGGGATACCCTGTATAACGAAATGTTTTACTTGCTATTACATCTAATGAAAGTGATGGAGTTCTGTTGAAATAAAGTTGAGATACACATTAGTACCCACTAAATATGGAATGAAATGACTAGTTACTTTGATAGTAACCAAACACAACACAAATAAATTTACAGTTGCCATTATGTTGCTAAAAAGATTCCCCAAAATATACGATGAGTAAATATTTGTAAGAGAAAGTGTAAATCTTTTAGTTAGGTACATAAGTAAGCGCCTTCTAATTCATATTTTTGCTAAACATTATTACATAAATCTTGAATTTGCTCAAGACAACTAATAAGTAAATAGAATATACGGATATCATTATCATTAGAATAATTGGAATGGAATAAAAATTAAATACTGTTGTGTCAAATTCTTTACCAAGAATTTTAAAAACAGTTTAGTACTACGATCATCATGATATATCACGAGAGTATGTCCGATCTTTAAGAGTGGTAAAAACTCCGAAGTTAAGAACTATCGACCGATTTCAATTCTCAGTTATTTCTCCAAAATATTCGAGATAGCTGTCTATAATCGCATCTACCCTGCTACAAAAAGCGTAATATCATGGGACCAGCATGGTTTCATGCAGGGCCGATCCACGGTATCTAACTTGTGCCTACTTACACAATTCATTTCCAATGAACTTGATATGCAAGGGCAGGTGGATGTGATTTACACAGACATTGCTAAGGCGTTTGATCGTGTCGATCACAAAATTGTTTTACGGAAATTGGAGACATTCGGTTTTAGTTCCAATTTGTGTAATCTCTTTGAATCATATCTTCTTAACAGAAAACAATACGTTACATATCTTGGACACAATTCTAAAATTTTCACGGCAACTTCCGGAGTCCTCAAGGATCCAATTTGGGTCCCTTGCTTTTTATATTTTATTAACGATCTAACACCTGAGCTGGAGTGTAAGAAACTATTGTTTGCTGATGACTTAAAACTTTTTAGTAAAATATCAGATATTGGGGATTGTCAAAGATTGCAAAACCAATTATATATATTGAACGACTGGTGTGCTAATAATTGTCTTCAGTTAAATGTAGTGAAATGCAAAACCCTAAGTTACACGTAAATTGCATCCAATAGAATATAGTTACAGATTAGATCTGGAGATACTTGACAGGGCGGACTTCATAAAAGACTTGGGCGTCTTATTTAATTCCAAACTCACATTTTGTCAACATATCAGTGATATTACTTCATCTGCTTTAAAGATGCTAGGCTGTATCATGCGCAACTGTCAGTCGTTCTTTAAGAAAACATCTTTAATATGTCTTTATAACTCGTACGTAACATCTAAACTGGAATATTGTTTATTAGTGTGGAATCCACGTTATGATTATCTGAAGCTTTGTTTAGAAAGTATCCAGAGAAAATTTTTAAAATTTATTTCACTTAAAACTGATGGCTTTTATCCAGAAAGAGGTTATGACCATGCTACTTTACTTAATAGATTTGATTTTCCTTCTTTAGAGTTTCGCAGGGATCTAGCAAGTATCAAAATTTTATACAATTTATTCCATAATAATTTAGAATGTCCGTCTTTATTATGTCAGTTTTCCTTTCATGTTCCTCGATTAAATTCTCGCCAAAATTGTACATTCATTTGCACTAGAGCATCCATATTATGTGTCAAAATTTCAATAAAATTTCAGATGTAAGTGATATTAATTTTAGCACCCTTAATCAGATAGTTGAAACTGTTGATCTGAGAGTTAATAGCGATAATATTTAATGTTTAAGTGTATTTATATTATAGTTTCCATATCTTCTTTGTTGTGAATTGCTGTGAATACAATTTCTTAATTTACTAGAAATCTTAATCATTATTTTAGTTGTTACTGTGTTGTTATATGCCACAGTTCAATTAATAATGTTTCATCATTCAATATCACAAATAAATCATCTACGGAGATGTTGGTGAAAGAAAAGAATGGCCTTCACTTTTGTTTGGTCAACGTCATTGCCAATAATAAAATTATGTTGGTAATAAAATTGTAGTGTAATGCAGAAGCAACTAACTATAATTTGTAATTGAATTGCGTTGAAGTACATATACACGTAGTAAAGCAAATAGTATTAATAATATTCTATTGTATGTAGTAAAGTTACCCCCAAAGATTGATATCTTAATTCATAAATCTATATTTTGAAATATGTAACTATTTGAGACATCACAATAGGAGTGAAAAAAACATCTGAAGTTTGCTGGCGGTAAATCAACATAGTAACTTGTGCAGTGAAAATTACTGCTGACAGTAGCACTATTAGAAGAAATCGGGAAAATAATATAATAGAAGTCATTCTACTTCAATTAAAAGATTCATCTGCACTATTTAATTTCGATGTGAATTATATGTTTTCATTATGCTTAATTTAAGATATTGACGCTCTGAGCATAATTTTTGTCACAAATTTTATATTATCAAAAGCAGAGAATTCTAAAATTTTGTAGAAGAGTAGTAGCTAACAATAATAATCGAATATGACTCTTGGCTACATTTTGGAAAATAGTATACCTCAATAATAATTTTCTTTGTGAATACGCTTCTTGTATCAATTTTATGAACTGATTGTAACCAAAATTGGCTGAGCTCATTGAAAATATTTTGTAGCAGCAGTTTAATAGACAATGCTTTGTGATCTCTCAAGTCCAGCATGGAGTAGCTAATGGCCACTAGATTTAGTTTTGCTACATTTTGCGTACACAGTAGACGTTCATATTATTTGCACAGGTCTGCTATTTCTTTCGACAATCCAAACCAAAACCACGGCGCGGGTCTCAAAACACTAAACATTTATTTATTTGATCTGCACTGTTCTACAGGTTTTCGCCCAACTACAGAAGGAAAAATTATTAAATCTATGCTAAAGAAACACAATAATAAAACAAAACCATCTAACAAAAACTATTTAAAATATGATTTAGGATCACAATTAAAAATATCTGCCTTCTTCTCTGCACTTTTTATTATAGGTTCTACACATCAAATTTATTGGAGAATTTTGCAGCAAGTTTGCTCCTGCTACTTCTATATAGAAAGTTTTTATTTGTCTCGAATTTTCCAGTGGAACAGATTTTTAGGCAGCACTTAGCAAGTAAAATTCGCATGAGGTTACGTGCTGACTTTGTATTCATTAATTTGAGAATTATGAAAGTTTTGTAGAATATTAATGTTTTAAAAAATAATTTTCAATATTTTTTGAAGTTGCCCGCATATCGAAATCCTTGATGCAGAATTTTCACATTCTTTACCGTCGATTAAAAAAAATGTATAATATTCAATTAAATTAATAGACACCAATGCAAACGCTCAGGTTTTTTGTACAATTCTGTAAAAGAAAACAAATAGCTCCTGTAGTTTTCGAGACATTGTGATGTATATCTGTTAAAACACAAATGGCGAATAATATCTTTTTCGAATAAAACCCCTATATCTACCCCGTGCCGAGATGATTTTTGTACGATTGATGAGTAATTATGTCTCAGTGAATCAGTAATTATTTGACGTGGGCCATAGCTTTTTATCTTAAACTGACTTCGATCTAAACGATACCATCCCAAATTCAACTACACAACTTAGCGAGCAGAACCCCAAAACTTGTACTCGGCGTGGCGTGGAGCATTATACCAGACGATGCGCTTACAAAAAATTATGCAAAATGCAAAAATTCACATCAATAATGAAATAAAAAACACAAATTATTAATTTGCAATTTTTTTTAGAACAACCTTTATAAAAGAACCCTCCCCCAGCGGAATTTTTTACAGCCGCTGGAAATTGATACTCCAATGGGTAAATAACAATTTGGGACAGGTCGTAGGTTTTTACCTTAAACCGATTTCGAACTGAACGATACACGTCCAAGAGAACTATATTATTTAAAATTGCAATGTTTTTTTCGTGCAAGTTATCCTCTACACGGTTTCCGTGCTTGGATGTTGTTTTAGATTTGTTCAGTATATTGGGACAACGAGGTAAATACAAAGTTAAGCTTACACACTGCAGATGTAACGTCTAATGCAGTAGATAATGCAACATGTAATGTAACATTTGTGGACAGCCATTGCATGTTGCAGCAATCGTTGCACTGATTGGGTACCAAGATCCAGTTGATGTCAAAATAACGTAAGAAAGTGTGAATTGCTTACGTGTTGCATTACACGTTGCAGCTTGCAACTGTAGTGTGTACAGGGTATCTCAAACTCGATAGCATGGGCCTACTGTGAGAATACAAACAATTTAAATAAAATTTGGGACAACTGGTGTTAAATGAGATGAGGCAAGCTTCATTTTCAATGGAAATTAATATCTTTGGAATTTGACAGAAACTACTAATGACGTCATCAATTATATGTTTTTCCAGAAACATCCCCAATTTCTTTTCCTGCTAAAACAACATTTTTCTAATAAACTTCATTACAAATTTTTCTGTACCTATTACTTCTTGTTTAATAGTTATAAGTAATATCGTCCTAAAGAGACTCAAAAGAAATACCACCTAAAAGTCACATTACCGATGGAAGGATCAAGTAGTCGCTGGAAAATAATTGAATGTTTGTTGTTTAAAGTGCATAAATGTCACAAAATAGTTGTCATAGAGCCATCGAACGTGCTGTCACCTTGCTGTCAAATCACTTTAAAAATGGTGGCTGTAGGACCAAACAACTTTGTGACGTACTTTCGAGGTTCGGTTGCAGATGCCGAACTAGTACAACCACTCTAATCAGTCCGGGTTCACTCGGTGGAGAAGTTATGTCCAAGGTTCAGGAATATTACAAGACTCGGTATTGAAAATAAAATATTTATTTCATAAAATAAAATGTCACCCTGTAAACAAATAATACTAATAATAATTCCCCAACATAAATAAAATAGGTCCTGAAATAATAATACAAAATAATAAATTAACAAAGAGAGCGGTAAGGAATGTACGGTGCAGACGCTGAGTGTCGCGGAAAGAGCCTGCTAAACACCCAGTGTCGAAGACCACGGAGACGACGTCGAGTACCGCGGAATAACACCTGCTAAATACTCGGAGTCGACGGAATACGGGTTAGACCTCGAGCGCCGGGGAGAGGGCCTGCTAAACGCTCGGAGTCGACGGAACGGAAGACGGAATACGGACAAGACCTCGAGCGCCGCGTAGACTACCTGCTAAACGCTCGGAGTCGGCGGGATACGGGCAAGACCTGGAGCGCCGCGGAGATTACCTGCTAAACGCTCAGGACACCCAGAGGAAGGTAGGGTGCCGCGGAAGTTACCTGCTAAACACCCTGGGGTAGAGGAAGGTTGAGTGCCGCGGAAAGAGCCTGCTAAGCACTGCTGGTAAAGGTAAAGGCAATTTCGCCGGCTTTTATACAGAACGGCGGGTAGTGTCGTGTGTAAAAATCGCGATACGCTAAGCAATTTCAGGTACCGCGTGCGCCAAACAATTAAAGTACAGTGTGAGCAAAATAAAATAAAATAGGTTCGTTACAACTTGACATATGATAATAAGTAGAAATTTGTGCTTTTGTGTAGAACTGTCAACTGGTGTGTTTGCTCTTTGTATTTTATGCCTATTTTGTAATACCATGGATAATTTAGACTAGTATAGTAGTTTTGTTTTGTTGTGTTACACAAATCCGCACTGTTTGTATAAAGAATGTGTCTTTGTTTTGCTAGGGAAAAACTTTTGGTTTCAGCACGGCAGAGCTTCACCCCACAAGGCCAGGATTGTGCAGCAATATTTAGATAACACTTTCCCAGAAAAATGGATTGGGATTATGGACCTATTCAGTGGCTCGGACAGTCACTAGAACTAACACAACTCCATTTTTTTATGGGGGTTTTTAAAAAATAAGGTTTACAAAATATCTCCGTAAGATATTAATCATTTGAACGACAAAATCACAAACGCTTGTAATGAGTTAAATGGAGAAATGTTAATAAACACAGCCCACAAAAAAGTCAGGCGAAGATTGGATATGCATCTTGAAATGAGAGGAGGTCATATAGAAAATATATTGTAATATGTATGTAGCATGGTGGCGTTTGCCTCATTTTTTAAGTTTAGTTATTGTTATATTAAAGAATTATCGTGTTTTTATTTATTCTTATTGACATTTTTGCACTTTAAACGACGAACATTCAATTATTTTCCAACGATTACTTGATCCTTCCACCACTAATGTGATTTTTAGGTGGTAAAATGTTTCTGGAAAGAATTTATGCCATTAGTCATTGTTGTCAAATCCCAAGGGTACTTACGATTGAAAATGGAGCTTACCTCATTTAACACCACGTCCCAAATTTTATTTAAATTTTTTGTATCCTCAGAGTAGGCCCATACTATCGAGTTTGAGACACCCTGTACAAAGCTTTAGATGGAAGTTACCACTTACCGGACATGCATCCCAGTTCGGTGGAATTACTGTTGTGGTTGTTGTTGCTGAGACTGGTGTTATTGTTGCTTTCTCCGGCGGCGTGCGGCGTAGTGGGCGCCGAGTTCTTCTCCATCACGTCGTGGTCCTCCTTGCAGTAGAGGGCGCCACCCTCTCGCAACGCGAACTCGTCGCCGGGCACCAACTGTCTCGCACAGGCGCAGCACCGAAAGCACTCTATGTGGTAGATCTTGCTCTTGGCGCGCATCACAAAGTCGTTTTTACTGAACGAGGACCCGCACTTATCACATTTTGTACCGAACAACCTGAAATAAAAAAATTATAAATTGATTAGTTAGTTCTACAACAAATGTTCATAATTAATGATTACTGCATTTATAGCTCTTCCATGTCTGTTTAGACTCTAGAACAATGATTCCCAAAGTCTATATCGACTCTGAACTGCAAGGGGTCCATGTTAGCAAAAACAAAAATTGAAAAATTGGAGTGCATAAGGTCTAAATAGGAGTCCACGAGAATGGATCCTATTTAAGCAGATCGTACCGAAATTTTGCCTTTCTATAAATGGTATAATACACATAATATCTATATACTTAAATGTTAGATATCTACTATCTTATAATAGACATGCAAATTACCTATGAAGTAAAATTATTTTTTTTAATTTATTAAGAAACAATAATACTTATAAAACATGATGAAGATCTGGAGCTAGATTTGGTGAATTTTATGACTCTAGCTTTTAATCTCCGTCGACGGATGAAACCAAACACTGAGTTGCTTTAAATTTTAATTAATATTAATTGTTAGAATAATCTACCGAGTTCAATCAACCTATTTCATTTTACTTATAAAATGATTTTCATACTTTAGTTATAGAAATTTTTGTTATTATTTTCTTTATCAAACTGTTTCAGAATTAATATTAATTGTAGTTATTACTAAAAAATTATTTTATTAACTACACGCAGTTTAATACCTATTTAATATTAGAAATGGGGAGGGGTCCACCAAAACAGAAAAAATTGGTACATGATCTAGGAGATAAAAAAGTTTGGGGACCAATGCTCTAGAACAATAGGGAAATTGCATGAATTTTCCAAATACGTGCAAAATATAGAATGTGTTATTTTTATCCAAATGGAGGTTGTCCTAGACAATTTCGTGAAAAACTAAGGCCAGAAAAGGTATTTAAAAATGTACTCTGGCCAGACTCCTATAACACGATCGTCGTCACAACGTAGACTTGTGACGTCAGACGCCGTTCGTACGTGTATACCTAAATACAGCACTGTGCTTTAGTTCATATCTGGCATCGTGCTGCCCATTTTCAGTGGGCGCGAGAGCACAGGGGATTGAGTTTTACGCCAGTGGCGGTGGGTCTTATTTACAGACGAAACCAGAATTGGGCTGGTTACTGATGATGATCGACAAAGAGTCTGGAGAGAACCAGGTCGTCAACAACAACCTCATTTTCCTCTTGAAGTTGCTTCATATGAAGGAGGTACCGTAATGTTTTGGGGTGGAATAATCAACCGCCGCATCACATTAATTCGCATAACACAGAATATGATCAGTCAGATTTACATCGAATAAGTTATTACGCCCATTATCTACCCCCTACGTAATGAATTAGGTGAAAATGTTGTATTTTTGGACGACAACGCTCAACTACATCAAGCATGAAAAGTTCAAAAGACACTCGAAGCAGGACATATCAATACATTAGATTGGCCAGCCAACTCTCCTGACATGAATCCTATTGAAAACATGAGGGATTTCGTTGCTAGGGTCATTCATAATCATATTCCTCCACCTCAGACTGCAGATGAGCTAATCGTGGAGGCAGAAGAGGAATGGTACAATATTCCGCAAGAGATCCTTAACCACTTGATTATCTCAATGCACATACGTGTCAATACGCTATTGGAACGTGGTGGAGGTCATACCGACTATTAGTCAAGTAGAGAAATTGCTTTGTTACTTCTCTTTGATTTAATAAATTTTGTCAAAAATGTCACACATTTGCTGATTTTTAATTTTTTAATTACTCAGTTCATCGAATATATTTTTTTCACAAAAAAAAAAAAGATTCAGAAAACAATATACATACTTTATAAATGTATTTGGTTTTTCAGACAAAAATATTTCTTTAACAAAAATGAGGGGGGGTCCACGACTTTTGACGTTGTGTGTAACTATCATATATTGAATATGCACTGAAATAAATACTACTGAAACAGTAACAACTACAAATGTAGTAAACTATAAAACTTCGTTATTGTGGTAAACCAAAAGTATTATACTAATTAGATTGTTGTAAATTTTAATATAATTCTAAAACTTTTAACTACATTTTATAATAAATAATTTTATGTTTGATACATATTTTAAAAGACACACTGTAGAGAAATTACAAGTGTTCCACTGAATTATATGTAAAAAAGTATATTAGTGAATTACTTAATTCATGCACCATTTAGATATTTCAGCTATTCTCTGAGATACAAAAAATCCCTTAAAAGTTGATTTTAAATTTCGCCCTGTATATTAGAAGAAAGGTCTAAGAAAATTCTGATTACGGCATCTTAAGTTTTTTGAAAAAGTAGCCCAGTACTGGGAAAACCGCACCCTTCTATCTCTTGTAGTTTCCGAGATACCCTGCAATTACAACGAAATTGGGACACTCTGTATATGTCTCGGATTTCAATATCACGGAGGATGTGATTTAGTGGCATAGACACAGAAATATATTATTAATATTGTCAATAAATGTATGTGTATCAACTAATTAAAATTTGTTTCTGTTGATAAAGTATAATAATCCCCTTTCAGAATGAATAAATTTAAATACATATAGTAAAAAACCAAAATAATGTTCTTGCCAAGTTAAAATAGTGTCTGGAGCTATAAACACTACAAATTGTAGTACTTACATAGATCTACAATTGTATAAGCGATACATACTATCTTCTTTTTTCAGTGCGAAGTGTGAACTTAGCTTTTAATACAGTTATCTATGGAACCTTCCGGATTTTTAATTTTCGTAATAATGTTTTGTAAGGGCAGAATAAGTTGAAAGAACTATTTTAGAATTAATGAAAGAACAATTGGAACTGTATTGAGATTTAATAAATATCATGTTAAACATTTTAAAACATTGATTTCTTTTAAATAGGATGTTGAATAATTATTGATTAGTATAGGTAGGTACGTTTTAGTAGGTATGGATTTACCGGTTTTCTAAGGCCATTCAATTTTTATTACTCAGAATCTATAAAAACCATAAGCATATCAAATTTCAGAGAAGCAAATTAGATATCTATCGTTTATATCTGAAATACATATATTAATCAAATCATTATTAATTGATTCGGACGAAATATAACATGCATTATAATATTCAAAACTGGTTTACCATTCAACTTCGACAGATAACAATTTTCAAACTGATTTTGACAGGATACATTGTTGCAGTTGATACGTACCTGCCCACACTGGCTTTTTATTAAATCTGTGTTTTTTTCTGCAACACTCCCAAATAAATTTTATATCCTATCATATTTTCAGTTACAATTGGAAATAAATGAAATTAATATTAATATTACTCAGAACGTAATGAAATCTACATGTTAAATATATATAGATATTATCGTTGTTTGAGATATGACGTCAATTTTTTTAAATAGTAACCCCCAATTTTGACCATGCCATTTGAAAGAGCGTGTCATTCTGCATACATACATCATGAAAAATTATGATGTTACATAACAAAAATTTCAAGAAAATAATGTTCGAACAACGATGACGTCACAAATATGGTTCGTATGTCAAAAAGTGCCTTTAAAAAAAAAAAAATCGACGTGCCAGGGGATTTTTTCGAAAACTTCTCAATATCAAAAATAATGAATTTATTCGTTACTTTACGAAAGCACTGTATAATTTTTACATGTATTATTTGCGTAATTACACTGAAATTTTACAGAATATTTACTTACAAATTATAAGTAAAATTACCATGATAGTTACGAGCACAAAAAAGTCAATGATAATCATGGTAAATTTACATGAATCATTTTTTCAGTGTATAATAAATGTTGATGATACATAAGTTAATCAGGACGATTAATGTAAAAAATAGGTATTAGGTTTTCTTATGATTTTAGTAAACTTCTATTATGTAGTACCCAAATACATTATTTAATAATACAATTATTGTTTTGTTTATATGTTTATTAGAATAATACACAGAATAAACAAATTATAAACAAAACAATTATAGATTAATAAAAAATGTATTTAGGTACTACATAATAGTCTACTAAAATTACAAAAAAATCTAATATTTTTTAGACTAATCGCTATGATTAACTTATGTAGCATCAACAGACTACAGTGTTACAGAGAAATGTGTATTAATAAACACAATCCCGTGTAGACCACGATTAACATATGTTTGTGTTGAAATGTGTAATTATTAACTTCTACAGTGCATATAAGCCTTATACCCTCTGTCTTAAAAATTGGGTTTTGATCCTTTAAATTTATGTGCAAACGCCAATGGTTCCGTTCCAATAAAATATGTTTTCTCCGAGTTGTTTGTTATTTAACCACACACATGTTAGCTGAGGTTTCCAAAGTATCATTATCATTTAAAGATCTGCACGCCTTCATCATACAAACATACATTAGACACTGTATTCTCTAGAATTAGATAACTTAATATTTTCCAAGAATTTCACATTTAAAATAACGACATTTTCAGTTGGATTATCAGCCACATATTTTTTATTGTAATTCGATAATATGATTTTAAATGTTCATATCGAGTCTTTATAACAGGTGCGCTCAAGCAAAACGAAATGTATTAGAAAGTTGCAACTGACCTCGCCAAGGCCCAAAAATAAAAATCTCGTGTGTCTCCTGTTATTTGGCAATTCAAAATATTGTAAAATAATTGTAAACTTTACGGCAGCTATAAATGCTAGAACAAATTGCTGGCACCACTCCATTTCCGGCTCCTCTGTTTGATCGGTCTGTGTTCGTAAATCTTCTGGATTATTTTATTACACGGATTTTAACATTTTATAGGTCCTCTCTCCCACGCACTTTGAATGAATATATTTTCAGCAAATTACATGTCAAGTTAGTTTGTCAATTTTTTGCATATTTAGATAACTATCTAGACTATATCATAACAGTAGAAGTGTCCATAATAATTGTACAAATATTATGTACAAGCTTCGCTTTTGAAATATCAAACTTTATTACTTTTTTAATTCTCAGTTATTTTCTATGGACTATTTTAAATCAATTAGAAGTAAACTAAGATGAAAGAAATATTCGATTTCGAAATAATCTACAAATAAACAACTTTCCGAATGCATTCTTACGATGACTTCCAGTTATCTTTTAAAACAAAAAACGTTTCTTCGACCGTAGGATTGACGGAGAGTTACGTTTTGCAATATCGTGGAAATAGGCCAACAAAAAATCTTTTAAAGATGAAGTGTTCTTCTCCATGCGTCATTGAATGAAGGCAAAAAGCTCTTCTTCAAAGCGAATTCTTGAGTTTTCTGGTATTCATGCATTACTTGCAACATTTTAGCGACCTCCAAAATCTCTGTCGGAAAATCATTGAGACTTCTTTCCCCTCCATTCATTTTGGGTAGTTTACGACGAAGAGAAATGAAAAATAAATCAAACTCAACCTTCAAACTGAACTGACAGGAATTTTTATCGACGATTTTAGTTAAGATAGCGTTACGGATTAAATTAGAGATTCTGTTGATTTGAACTGTGAATCCTTTGAATGCATACAGTAATTAATAAAATTAAATAAAAATTAATCAATAATATACCTATAATCTTTCACAATATTGATATGTAAAAGTTCCAAACCCCGAAAAGGTATATTTGAACACATTTGGGTGCCCTACACATACAGATTAGCCCTTACATAACCAGGTTACAGGAAACGGGGACTCCTAGGTAAAACAAGTGTGTAACGCTTCAACTCTGTTGACAGTCACTTGTCTCTCTAATCTCGGAAGACGAGTTGAATATGTGACCCCGCGTGTGTGGCTGGAAGACGATTTTAACACTGCATGCGCCTCAGCCCCAAAGGAACAGTGTCAAGCTGAGAAAGCAAAACATCTGGCCCACCTACCAGCTAACAAGGGTCGACTTTGCCAAAATAAATAATAGCAGTACGGTTATTAGAAATAATCATAATATCTCTATTCGTCATTTTAATTGCAAGAATTATAAATTTTACTAACCAAGTTGAAGATTTTTATTTTATTATTCTATGGATATATGTAGTGACAATGAGTAGTCTTTTTATCATTCACTCATTGATATATTTTTTGTGTTTTGTGTAAATCATCAATAGTAGGTATCCACTTTGGTGCGATACACTTTATTTTTTAAATATCCCCACAAAAAGAAGTCCAAATGATTTAAAGTGGGAAGAGCGAGGTGGCGATGGTACCGGTTCTTCTCGTCCAATCCCTTGGTAATAACGGTGTACATGGTACGGATACAATTGAGCCTCATGTATGATACTCCACACTGCTGCAAAACGCAGTGCACGTCCTGGATCTCCATCTCTTCCACGAATCGATTTCAAATTTTTCTCGCAATTACTACACTTGCACTCACTGCACACCGCGGTAAAAGTAGCTGTATTTGGCACATGTTTACCGGGAAATAGTTCTGTTAAAGCATGTTCACATCGCCATAAATTAAAACGATATCCATCAACTCCGAGTTGCTATACACGTAAGCCATTTTTGACACTTGAAAAACTAATTTAAAGACTGGCCTCAGAAAAGAGACTACAGTAGCCCAGCGATGTAAAGACTGAAAATACTACAATTTCAATAATTTTTTACTCGGAAAATATTAGGATTTTGCAAACATTATTTTTACGATATTGGGGCATCTATCCCAATTTTTTTTAGCTAAGTTTTGAATCATCCTGTATATGCTATAAATAGTAACCAAAGTACTTTGACAAATATTATTTTGTTTGAGCTGTATAATTTTAAATTGATTGTACTGCCGAAATTTACAACCCTGATGTAGTTTCATTTATATAATCAGGAAGTCTACGAAGAAGGTAGCAGTATCATAACATAAAGTATAATGAGATAACCAATTGTTGCATTGCAAATTATATTTGAAAGTAAAAGTACCAAAGAGTCCAGTATAAAATTGAAATAATTGAATAATTAGATAACATTTTCATTTTAAATTAGCACCAGGTTTTGAATTGCAAATTTATAGAGAATTAGAAAAAAGCGTGATTTGAATGTCAATATAAAAAGAAATGTATGCTTACTTAAGATTTATTATTTGTCTTTTATCACTATAGTTCTTTTTCTTGTCAATTGTATTGTCCACTGATAACTTTACCTTTTCCAGATAAAGATTCAGAACGCGTTAATAATGTATTAGGTTACTAAATTTTATTTCAGAATAGGCTAATGTAAATTTATTAGTAAATAGTAAAATGCGGCCTACTGAATATGCCGCCTGTTCTCTTGAACGAGCCCTGGGTTAACCATCGTGATTAGAATGAAGGATACAGATATTATTATTTTTAATTCAGAATATGTCATATGTATATAAGAAGTAGGTATTCTACAAAATAATTAACTATATTAAATGATATTTTAAAAGTTACATCAATAAACATTAAAATTAATTTATTTATTGGATTACTATCATCTGTATCATACAACAACATATATATGATTTAGTTACCTAACGGATGCTATAAACAGTCTGGTCTGGATTATTAGAGCTATATTATGCTGCTATCAAATATAATTTATTGAAATCATAATTAATTATGTCATATATGTTGAAGCGTTAAATCAAGCAGATGGTCAAACGTAATGAATTGTATGTTGAGTGATAAATTTTTATTTATACCTTTATATTTATTTATAAGTGTCTGATAATAATTTGCTGATTTTTTATGTAGAATGATCTTTTACACTTTCTGAATTATAATTGGACGTTTTCTCAAGTCGAACTAATGAAATCTGATATTGAATTGACATTTTCGAAATTGAAATATAGTTGCGGTAAGAATTCAGACGACTTACGTCACAGCAGACGTTACGCAATTGTTTTTATTGTCAACATAATTTTCTATAGTTTGTCGCGTTAAAAACACTAATTTTTTATAATTTAGTGTAACATATTGTGCAAACATTTAATGCAGTATATATTTTTATTATTCTCAGTTGCAATTTCTTAAATATTTTGATAAAAATATAATGAATTATTAATTTGCTCGTGTGACATAAGTCGTCTGAATTTTTGCCGCAACTATAAAATTAACTGACTAGTCCCGAAATAAAATTAGTAAATTTGTAGATAAAATCAAATATATGTATAACTACTCTTACTTCAAATTACTATTTATGTCAAAGATTTCCTCTACCCAATAACATTAGAATGTGTATTTTACTTCACAACCATGATAAATGACAATGTTGCAAATTGTAAGTATAAAAGGTGGAATAAGTTATTTCTATCGATTAAAGCCAGTTGTGGGCAGTTGTGTGTGCGTATTTCTCTGTTTAAAATATTATCTGTCACGTTTTATAATATTCGACGTAAACTGAAGTGGAACATATTGCAATTTAACCTAGCGAAATATTTAAACGATGACCAATGACCCAAACACTATATAAATGTTGAGTTACGATAGTAAAGTTGAAGGTTGAACGAAATTTTACTTAATCTCAATTCTGGTCAAGATCTTATGCTAATATAATAAATAAAATACTATTTACGGAAATCATAATGACAAGCAGGCTTTCAAACTTAACGAAACTGTGTGTTGAGTGATACACAAAAAATGAAGTTATTTATTATTCGCTATTCATTTTGTCAAATAATTAATTTTTGACTAACCTGACGTAGTCATTTTTGCAGTAAGTTTTGCCATCCCTCACGAAGCACGTACACGTTTCGTCTAGGAATTGGCGGCACTCTTGGCATTTCAAACAGGCTGCATGCCACTCCAGGTCCGGAGCTACCCTTAGGATGTACTGGTCATGGATTTGGCCTCCGCATCCCACACAGTGACTGGCTCTCCGGTTTTTCTCTGAAAGGAAAAACAGCAGTTTATAAAAAGTCATTAGTGTCGCTACCTAATAATAATAGTCTACCTCTTCCCTCGTAAATCGTCGTCTTACCCACGAAATGTCATATGAAGTATTTAGGAAATTTTAGAGGAGAGCCGAAAAACGTGCACAGTAATTTTGGTCTTTGTTAGAAACGACTTGTAGAAAATTCGAGATCTCTTGATTGGTGAATAATATAGTAACGATACTTTCCTAACATAAGCAT
Source organism: Monochamus saltuarius (assembly GCA_025584915.1). Lineage (NCBI taxonomy): Eukaryota > Metazoa > Arthropoda > Insecta > Coleoptera > Cerambycidae > Monochamus > Monochamus saltuarius. The sequence goes on from CM046722.1 coordinate 25,211,735, forward strand.
GGTCTCGTATAAAAAGTACTAGAGTAGTACTAGTACTACTATTTTATTTACAAAATTGTTATGATACATTTCAATAAAGATTTTGTTTTTCGATTTTGTTGTCAATAAGAAAAAATACTGATGATTTAAAAATATATACACCTATTATATCCAGAGACGACTGTGAAAGTGTACAGGCTAATGGGTGTTTAAGAAAATCGAATCATTCTAAAAATCCTAAAAACTTGGAATTAAAAACTCTTTTTTGGTTTTTGATGAAACTTTTAAACAATAAAACAATGAGAAGATGACTTACCAGAGAAGCAATACAAATCCAAAAAAAAATCGAAATAATTTGGAACGAGACAAAACCTTATAACCTTAAGGTAAGTGGGAAGCAATTTATATGTGTATAAAATGAAGGATCTGAACGTCACAGGCCAGTGACTTCAAACCATATGCCGAAACACCACGGGCCAGGGCATCATATATATATAGGACTCGACCAGATTTAACCTTCAGTTTCAGATTTTCTTCTGAAGAAAAGAAAGTTTTGTAGTAATAAATCTCATTTATTTAAACAAATGGAGCGTAGTTGTAGAAGAGATTTGCAGTAGTAATGTGCAAACGTCTTCAACAATACTGATTTATTTATAGCTACTAGATTACAAAATAGAACACAATATCAGAAATTTGTAATATCTATAATTTCTTGGATACAATCTTATATATCTCTCTGCTATTTTTTTAGTGCATAATCTATTTCGCATCGTAATGTTGTTAGATTTTGTTTCAATCACAATTAATCAAACAAAATGAACTAAGTTAACTAGGTACCAAAATATTGGTAATGTTACTTACATACTTTTCTGTTGAGTTGATTTAGAATTGTGTGATAATTATTTTTGAGAAAAAATGCATCAAAAATCTAATACGTAGATGAGATATATGACACGTTTTTCTTGTATACAATAAATTGCTTGCAAATTCTTTGTTACCCTTTGTTTAAAAATACGATATGTCTAGTAGTAATCATTTCATCATCTTTCGGTACGCTACACTCATTTCATTCCTCAGTTTTAGCGGCTACGCACTTATATCAATGGTTCGCCTCTTGAAAGACGGTAAATCATTTCAATTTAAATCTAAAAGCTTTTAGTTAAGTTATGATTATGGATTTATAGAGCGTAAAGGAAGGCTGTTGTACTACATTACTCTTACTCTCAGTCCACAGAAACAAAATGCACTGCCGCATAGGCGTCCATAGATTTTTCGTGCGGAGGCTACTATAAATAACATAAAGAACAATTGAAAGAATCAAGTACTCATGTTTACATTATCATTAACGTCATGTATACTTCTATTACTTAATAGATAAAAAATAAAAAAGGAAAATAATAGAAAATGAGGTTGGAATAATGAACACACTTTAGGAGAGATGGACCAGCGTAAATTTCTTAGATTGGAAATATCCAAAAGCTGGGAACACCACGTACAAGTTAACCTGAACAACTCAAAAAAGAAACATCATATAATTATGAAGAAACTAAATAGAAAATCACACTCAGAGAAAGCTCTGGATCATATGTCACCTGTACTTCAAGTAAGAAAAGTCAGAGCTAATTGGGAATAGTTTTAACTTCATCAGTCAAGGAGACAAATAAAGCCCAGTCTTCAGATTTTTTTTTTATTTTTAAACAGATTTTATTTCTCTTTTTCAGAGTCGCATGATATGGTTTTGAATGATTTATAGAATGGAGATGAATATTTTAGTAATTTAGAGAATGAATGCGTTGGATGTAATAAAGACCAATCAAACGGAAGGAAAATATGTCTGGACTAAGTGTTTATTGTATTGGAGATGGTTATCAACATGAAGGTTGCACATCCTATATTAACATTTGCTAAATGTGTGGTACCAGTAAACAAAAAATGAAATACAAAATACATAAAATTGTACCACAAAAACGATTTTAAATATTCAAGAGCTTCAACATATTTTATTATCTTTATTTAGTGCTAAGAAATTATTCTGTTGAAATATAACTCTTTTAATATATTTTTAAACTAATGAGGATTACCAAAAATGTTCTTAGATAACGCAGTTGAACAATCTTCGTAGCAGTTACGGGATGTAGAAATGAAGAAAATTTTCATACATTAACTTTTTAATGAAATGCATGTATGTATTCTTAACATGGATATAAATATTTAAAATTCTTAAGGTTGCCGTATTTCTAGTCGTCAAATGATCAAATTTGTGGTGTTTTTTAGGTACAGAAATCTCCAAATATAAAACACGTAGATCAAAAGTAATATCAAAAATTAAATTCTTGATATTTTGTTTATCCACCTTTACTATTTAAATTCTCCTCAAATAATATAAAAACTTTTAAAATGCATTTATAAGACACACATTATTTTCACATAGTTATAAACAAAAGCAAACAATCTTATATGCAGAAGTATGTAAATTTATGTTATAACAATATCTAAAGTTGAATTTAAAAATAAACGTATTTTGAAAGATTTCTGTACTTAAAAATTTGTTGGTTAATCACTTTCTGCCGTTATATATTTATTTTACTTCGGAACCTTTGAATATTGTTTGCTATACTGTACATTGTCCAGTTCTTAATGTCTACAATTATTAGCACTATTTCAAGAATACGGGGCCCTTAAGTAGGTATATTCAATTTATATTAATATTTAGTAGTTTAGACACACAAGTTCAAGGACAAAGTAAAAAATCTCGCGGAATATTTCGCACTAAATTCGCTTGTTACCCATACCTACGCCTCTGAGGACTAGCCGGTTATTTACGGCTGTGCGCCATATGATTGATGCGTCTCTGTTCCAGAGGAATTTCACAGTGTTTGGAGTCCCGTAATGTAATGCATTTAGCCCGCTGACAGATTCGGTTACAGAAATAAACTATCCCGTAAAGAGCGCGAGCTAATGGACAAGTAAATATTGATGGGAACACATGTTGCCGCCACTGATATTTACATCATCCCGATTAACGCCTCCACTAAATTAAGCCGCGGTGGTATAAACACAGACGCCGCAAAGTGATACTAATTCAGGCCGTTCCAAAAACTCCGTCCGACAAGTCCCACTTCTGGGATGAGAAATTGTGTTCATGACGTGTGAACCCGCAGGTTTGTTGTATTTTTGTAAGACTAAGTAGATATAGCTAGACACAGAACAATTTGTATGGATTTCCAGAAATTAGTGGTCAAAATGATAGGGCATACAGCAGGAGTCAAAATAACGTCAGTACTTCATATACATTTTTGTCCCAACTGGCTTTCCTATGGATGAATAGAGTGCTTTGAAGCTACACCAACCATTTCAGCCCACCACCAAAATTCCTTGTTCATAATTTATTACACATTTATTACAAATTTGTGCTCCCAAAATCTATTTTATTACATCTGCCCGTAATTAGTAATAAGCGGTCAATCTAGGTTCAGTTTAAAGCTGCAACAGCCATTCGTAACTTTTGATACGCTGGTCTTTGGACGAGAATTTACTATAAATAAATTACATTTGACACTGCATGCACAGCTAAATCAACAACTAATTTGTGAAGGTAAAAACCACCCCCAAAATTTATTTTGGTATGAATTAAATACAAAACGTTATAAAGGATTTCAACTTATTGAAATGAGTTATGCATAATGCCTTTTGTATATAAATAATAATGAAATAATTAAATTAAACCCCCTCCTGCAAAATGTCAGGATATCTTCATAAAATAATATTTTAGATAATCAAAGCTTTTGGAACGGATCATTGTTGATCTTATGTTATTCTATTTTATTACCCCATTACCATCAACCAAGGAGAAAGTGACATGATTTCCTTCAATGCACCTTAGTAAATTCATGTTTAGGTAAGCTCTTTCCCATATTTTTAATAATTATATACTATATGTAACTGCGCGAACAAGTTTATCCTCTTCAGGTATAAAATTTTATTACCATAGGCCACCAGTCTAAAACTATTACAGAATGCGCATATTAAATACAAGGCACATAATAAACATCATTTTGGTTTTGCCCGATTTAAAAAGAGTTAGATAATCAATCTTGATTGAAAGAGCATTCACACTTTCTCATCTATTTTAATTTATTACATTAGCCCAGCGCTCTGAAACAAAAGAAAGCCTCATGTCTGACTTCTCCAGGTCTATAATATTTTATTACTGTAGCCCACCACTCTTAAACAAAAGTAAAGTGACATAATTTGCTTCTATATACTTTACTTATATAGTAAATCCTTGTTTAGGTGTGTTCTATCACATATTTTGAATTATATACCTACTAATTGCACTATGCAGCTACGCTGAGATTTACCCTCTCCATTTTTATAACAATTAGTTGTTGATTTGGCTGTGCATGAGGTGTCAAATGTAATTTATTTGTAATAAATTCTCGTCCAAGAACCACTTCTCTATATTGAGCCTGTCAAAAGTTGGCACGGATGTCTGGTACAGCTTTAAATTGTATCTAGATTGATCGCTTAATACTAATTACGGTCAAAGGTAGTAAAACAAATTTTAGGAGTATTAATTTTGTTGAGTTGAAGTTTGAGATGAGTTTGTAATAAATGTGTAATAAATTATGAACCAGGAATTTTGGTGGTCGGCTGAAATGCCTGGTGTAGCTTCAAAGCACTGATGTACAGGGGTTCAAAGTAAGAAGCTAAATATATTGAAGTTCAGTCATAATTTTTAAACCGTTACCTTGGCAATCTCACAATTTGGGTGATAGTAGTAACTCGTAGTATAAAACTTTTATTACAGAAACTGGAATTTGGCGCCCTTCATTATACCTAAGTGATTTAAAACTTATCTAAAAAAATTGCAAGCTACAGGAGACTCTTACAAATCAAAAAAGCAGTTCCAAAATGATTCAAAAATACAATTCTGCACAGCCAACACTAGAAACTGGTCCACTATAAAACCTGATAAGGCGGCAAAGGATGCAATTCACGACCGGACAAAAAATGGAAAGAAATTATCAAGAAAAGAAATAAATAACTTTTTATAACTCTTATTTTATACAGCAAATTTAATTGTTTTTGCCGCTATTGTTATTAATTAATAATAGAATTACAACAAAATTTTGGGTCCGTACCCAGTTTCTACAAACTAACACAAATGTTTTTGCTTCTTGTTTGCTTTGAACTCGTAAGTTATTGGCAGCAACTATGATACGTTTGCGTAAATCGAAGCGTAAATCGTCAATAGTAATCCCCACAAAAATGATTTAAAGTCAGGAGGTCGTGGAGGCTATGGTTTTCCTTGTCCAGTCCCTTGGACATGCTGTACATGGCACGGATACAATAAACCGTGGAGTGGACGCCCTGGACCTCTATCTCTTCCACGATTCGGTTTCAAATTTCCCTCGCGTTGCCTACACCTGGACTCACTGCACCCGCGGTAAAAGTAGCTGCATTTGACATATATTTACCGGGAAATACATAAATTAAAATGATATCTATCAACTCCGAGTTACTATATAGGTAAGAAATTTTTGACACTTGAAAAACTAATGTAAAGACTGGCATTACAAAAACTTTAACACCTACAAAAAGTAATCAGATGACACTGTATAGTTTTTCTTTAGTTTTATTGGGTTTTTGCCACACTTCTGAAAAAATAATAAAGATTAATTAAATAAGCCCTTGCGCCAAACGGAACAGTCAAGGGTTATTTTTGAAACTAAGTTTGCCTAACCAAAAAATCTCACACTGAAAAAAGCAGATAAGTAAAAAATAACAAAAATCACATCACTATCGCGCACTTCCGTATTATTGACGTTTCGAAAAACTCTCTGTTTTCGTTCTCAAAATCGTAGTAAAATTAGTCAACGTATGTCAAGTTTGAGAGTTTAAAATTTGTTTATCTGCTTCCATAGAGATGTTAAATGATTTTTATTTTATTGTTACTTACTTATTCTTGATACAACTGTAGCCAACAATGATCGACACACTTATCTCCGTTCAACAAAATAATCGCGGTCTCTTTTAATTTTATTTTTGTTGCATTGTCTTCTTCTCTAAAATTTTTGCCGAACCCCATTGAATCAAATGACCGTTTTCCCAAGCGTGTTCGCAAATTTTGGATTTGTTAAATGCCCGTTTTTTATGTAATTTTTATGTTCCTCAACTCTAACGTTCATAGGCCGAGACGTTTCCCCAACATAATATTTATTGCATTCACAAGGTATACTGTAGATGCAATTTTTTGAATTTTGTACATCATTTTTTGGACGCGTTTGAAACAAAAATAATCGTAAAGTGTTAGTTGTCTGAAAAACTGTTCGAATATTAAATTTATTACCGATTCTTCTTAACTTTTCTGACAATATAGGAATGGAATTTTAATTGTATGAATAATTTCCTTTATTTGTCTTACAATGTTCGTTTTATCTGTAATATTTTTTAATGTTCTATCAACAAAATTTGGAGGGTATTCATTATTTATTAAAACATTTTTAATAGATTTTAGTTCGTTATTGAAAATATCATTGTTTGATGAAATTAATTTTGCTCTATCATATAAACATTTAACAACACCTTTCTTAATATCGACACTGTATAGGTACTTACGGTCAAAATTAAATTTTAAAATTTATAGAATTTTGACGGTGTTTGCAAATTTGACATTTTACATTCGCAGTTCGATTTCTCTATTAATTTCCTGCAAAAGCTATACCTTGTTTTATTCGGTACCATTTTCAAGATAAACGTGTTTTTAATAATGCATGTAATAATAATTTATTAATTACAAAGTTACTAGTTCCAAGCAAAATAATAAAATAATGTATAATTTTAAGGAACGTTTTCAATATAAGCACTTCGAGTTTCTATGCATAATCTAAAACTGTCTAAACATCTCCGTTGCAGACCAAGTAACATATTTTGTACACTTTTATTTTTTTTCCTGGAAACACTATTAATAAAATTATTATTACCTACATACATCATTATACATATGCGTTTATCTCGAAAATGTATAATAATACATCGAAGCAATGTATAGCTTTTTTGTAGTAAATTGATATGGGAATCGAACTGCGAATGCAAAATGTGAAATTTGGCAAAGTCAATGTTGTATAAATTTTAAAACTTAATCTTGACCATACCCTCATAAGGAAGCATGCCAGATTCTAATTTAAATAGTGAAAGTTGAATCACTATGAGTTACTACTATTACTTAAATTTAAAAAATTATGACTGAAATTCAATATTTAACTTCTTACTTGGTATGAAGCACTAACATCATTTTGATCTTCCTCCCTCTGTGTGCACTACCATTTTTAACCACTAACTGTTTCTGGACACTCTGTATACATTTTTTACTTCAAAATATTATGACTGGAGCCGCCTTACAGAGTGTCAAAGTTGGAATTTAAAAGTTGAATCCTTTCAACTGTTTCTTAAATATGATTAACTAGCTTGATAATTCATGTTTTATTAAAAACAGATTAATGTTTACCTTTTTTTAATAAAACACAAATTATCAAATTAAATTTTATTTAAAAGACAGTTTTAACGCAAATTATATTTAAACCAAAGTATGATTTAATCAAAAGAATAACAAGCAAAGATCTGAAGGCATAAGAAAAAGAAAAGAATTATTTTATAGTAACTTTTCAACATTGTCCACCATTTATTGGATGTTTAAAACCATACGATTTATGAAAGACCGTCTGATATCCTTTTTTTTAATTAAAATTCAATTTTGAACACTGTATCTGTTTAATTGTCAACATTTTATTACAACATGTTGACTAAAATAGTATGTACCATCACTTATGGACCGCCCTGTATACATACAGGGTACTCAGTATATATGAAATACTGTTTATAATTTTTAAAAACCATGTTTATAAAAAAATTGATCAGATAAACATTTCTTAGTTAATTTTTGCGCACTTTGGTAACATTGTGTTTGTTTCGGAGTCATTAATTTCGTTCGCTATGGCAACAAATTTTGTTGTTGTTTTTAAATTTTCCGTTCTTATTATTTTGGAATCAATTCTTTTTCTGCGTACAAATGTGGAAAATGTATATGGGGGTTGCGTTACAAAATATTTGAGAACCCTAGTATTTTAGCAGAAATGCAAAAATATCGTCTGCTTGTCAAAGTGGCATAAGACATACCAACAAAAAACAATACAAATTTAGCTGCTGAGCAAATTTACAATAGAATAACTATTCTTATACAAACTAATTCATAGTCAAATTGACTGCAGATAAATATTAGAAATGGTTATTTTCGCGTCCCTAGCAAAGTTCCTTTAGTTCATTTTACATATTATAGTCCTAGAATACCTATATACAATTTTCGCCATAATAATCTGTAATAATGCTACGCACTGTGACCCAATTAAGTAACATTATAAAGAGGTTAAATATCAAATTATATGAAACATTACAGAAAATCTGTTGATTTCGATAAAAAACATATATTTCAAAATTATAGTTTATTACGTAACAATGAGCTAAAATATCACATATGTATGTAAAGAAATACATTTTATTTGATTTATTCCGTTATGTAATTATCTTTAAAAATTTACTATCAAATGGACACGATAGAATAATGTGTCGGATGTATACGTCTTCACCAAGTTCCGTATTGTTTCTTCATCCATTAGTGAATGTTCTCCAAATATCTAAATAAAAAAGATGAGTTCTATTTTTCAATAACAAATGTGAAAAAAAAAACAATCTTAAGATAGTATATCGCATCAGGAAGCCAATTTAGCCTTTCCACATTGCGCTATTTATATTGATTTATTAATCTTGTAAACGTTTTTTGTGTAATTTTATGTAATTCCCATGCAATGATTAATGTACATTTTTTCAGTGTGTAATTAGGAAATACCTAATAAATCTCCCAAGCAAAAAACAAACATAACTGGACTAGAAAATGTAAAACATTATATAAATATATTTTTATGCTAATAAAAAAGTAATTAAGAAGATAACCAAGTTCTTAATACTCCATTAATTATAAATTTACAGTTTCATAACTGCTGGATTCTGGTTTCCTATGCCGTAGACTATTTGAATTTATTTCAAATAAATTTTGTTAATTTCCCGAAAAGATTCAGCGGGTAAATTCGATGCGTCACAGTCATCACTGGAATTACTTTTTCCATTGTCAGCTGTCTCGAGAGGTTAAATATGGCGTTGGACACTAATTAAATTAAACGAACAAATTCGGGTCCTAAAAATGCAATAAAATTATAGCTTTGGTTTCCTACAAGTAATGTTCAAAGGTAAGCCGACAGGAGTTCTTATGAAACGAAATGACTCTCTATTATAGGAATCGTGTGATAATGTCTGGGTATCCTAATAAAAAAGATGTTTCGTGAACTTACTCGACTACGTTAACCGTTAATTTTAAATACTTCGATTTTTTTTCATGGCTGGGCCACTGGCGTAGCAAAAGTTACATCACAAATATTTGTGTTCAATCCACAGTTAAATTAATTCGCGAAATTCACGAACCACTAGATGTCACTGTAAAATTGAAGATGTAAGGGATGTAAGGGTGAACAACAATTTGTTTATAATTACCGCTAAAGATTATAAAGCTTTTAATTGCCTGGGAGGTTGTGTTTTATGGTGTAATTCTTTGTATTTTTTAGGTAAAAGTATATTTTAGGAGTTATCAAATTTTAATTTAATAGAAATTTCTAGAGTGCATATATTGTATATCGTGAATTCCTTGTATGTTCGTAACCTCAACTTTCAAATTCAGATATAATGATTCGGTTCGAGATATCTATAACAGATATCTTGGAATACTTAAAGGATCGTGTGGGGCCTCTAAAAGAAGGTGAGGCAAGGCACATAGGTTTTGTTTGAGGTAGAACGCCCCAAGTTGTCAAAAACCTGTATTTACAGACGTCTGTTTTAGTTCAGCCATCCCATGAAATATCTATTTTATTAAATGGAAAAAATTGGCAGTGTAATGTGTAATACAGATTTAAAAACATCCTTAATTAATGCACAACATAACCTTATTATAATTACCTGGCATAAAATCCTCTATAAGAAAATGTTTGATACATACTTTCATACTGAAGTTATTGATAATGTCCAAAAATAATTTATTAATCGCCTTGACTACTGTCACGCAGCCAACGGTGCACAATTTGAACATTTAATTTAGTCGATTTTTTACATAATCATTATCAATTTCAGTATTGTGAAAATTAAATTTTAAATTTTTCAAACACTATTTTCTTGAAATTTTTGTTATGTAACACCATAATTTTTCATGATGTATGTATGTAGAATGACACGCTCTTTCAAATGGCATGGTCAAAATTGGGGGTTGCTATTTAAAAAAATTGTAGATGATGTCATATCTCGAACAACGATAACGTCACAAATATAAGTCGTAAGTCAAAAAGTGCCTTTTTTAAAAACAAAATCGATGTGCCAGGGGATTTTTTCGAAAACTTCTCAATTTCAAAAATAATGAATTTATTCGTTACTTTTAGAAAGCACTGTATAGCTAAATATATCTTAATAAAATGTTGCTGTGGAAAAAGTTACAAGGTGTTAAAGTTGAAATTATTTTTTCATTGTTTTGTAATAACTCGAGTGCTACCAAATTTGGTAGAGAAACATTTATTAAGAAAAAGAATCATAATTTATTTACGGCCACATTAGCAATGCCTTCTGATGAATTTCTCTGTTATTTTTTGTTGAGAAAACGTTCTGATTCGGTTGTCTACAAAATTTTATCCAGGCATAATTTCTACGTAAAAAAGTACCCTTGGTAGTACTTGATAATTGTTACTGTTTTTGAGAAAACCGCCCTAAAAGATTTCTCCTTACACACGACTTCAAAATTGATATTAAAATTCGATCTTATTTTATAAATGTTCAGAGTATCTTTGGAAAAAGCTCAAATTTACTCATTTCTATGCATTTCCTACTACTCTTGATAAGAGATTTCCCCACTAAGGTTTTGGCGCTTTTAGTATGTCTTTATCGTAATGATTTTACCTTCTCTGCAAACATCTACGTACGCTAGTGCTCTGTTAGACGGTCTAACGGAGCTGGACAAGATTCCTTTCACTTCTTGAAAAATCGTCCATATTCCCTGCTGGCGGTTATAAATTACTTAAATGCCTCTCGGACAACTCAATATCATTTGCATAATTTCTTGATTTTTAATAAACGTTGCATAAAAGCGCGTCTCTGGCATTCCTTAATTACTTAATAATTGGAGCACTAATCAACGGCAACATTAATATATTAGTTTTTAAAACATAATAAACAAAATTAATCGCAGAATTAATTAACGAAATGGGCTTTTGTAATTATTAAATCAGAAGGAGACACGTATTGTATTATTTTTCTGAACGCACAACTTGTCTCTGTTAGCACATTATTATTATTTATCGTGTAATATAAGCTGCTGCGCAGTTTGTTTAATTAAATAATAATTTAAGTTAAACATTTCATCACATAATATATTTTCTTTCCTAACATACTACAGCCATTGGTTATACAGGGTGAGGCACTTATAATGAAGAAATATTTAAGAGTTTACTAAGAATATTTGTAATGAAAATATCGTATGTGAAACAGTTTAATAGTTTATACATTTAAAAAAATAATTAAACTTAAATTGTATTAAGAATGGAAAATGGTAGCGGCTCCGGATGTCTTTACTTCTCTTAATAATAAAATTAAACATTTTCAGGTAAAAAAAACCGAAAGAATAATTACATTTTTAGTGCTCCATCTGCTACATTATTAAAATTAAAAACTTACAGGTTATTGTTGATTTGACTATCCATTGCAGGTTTCTTCAAACTAGAAAGAAAAACAATGCAATCGGTACTTTACTGTTTCTTATTGTTTACATTATGTAAATGCACCGACACTATTGAACAAAATTATATAAACACAATTCACGACAGAATATATATTATATATTTTCAACATCAATTACAAAACGAAAAACAATAACGATCTGTTCTTCCATGTGCGTACACAGTGACTGATCGAAAATTCAAATATGTGAAATCTGTACAAGTGCAAATCTCATCAACGAGCCCACTATAGCACTGACCAAGATAGAAAATATTAACAATAGATCGTGACATCACGGTTGTCAAGGTCGTTGTTAAATAAACAACTCTAAGCAATGGAAAATTAAACTGATTATTTTTTGACGTTTTTTAAAACCAATGCAATGCTTCTTTATTTGTCACAAGGGTAAGTTTCAACCAATTATGTCATTATTATAGTGGGAATAAATCTCTTGTGATTATTCCCGGGAATAATCACTGTGGCTTTTATTTGCCTAGCAAATGTCAGATAGTTGTCAAAATAATTACCTAATTGTGTCAACGCGATATATAAAATGGGTGAAAATCATCGGTTTTAGTACCTTTTCTGATGCAGAAATAACAAAAAAGATTTTAGAAACTACTTGTGAATTTGTAAATCAAAAAATAATCTAGTCAAATATAACTCGCGAGTTCCATAAATTAGAAAATAATTTAACTCTCTTGTTATATTATTACTGATAACAAAACACATGAGTATGTAGCAAAAAATTTCTCATAGAGGATGGCATATAATTATAACAAGGTTATTTTGTCAACTATTTAAGGATGCTAAGGATGCTAGCATATAGACACAGGTTTTTGACAATTTGGTGCTTTTCACGTTCTATCTCAGACAAAATTATGTGCCTCGCCTCACCTTCTTTTAAAGATCGCGCACAATCCCCCAAGTAGTCCAAGATATTTGTTATAGACATATATCTTGAACGGAACCTATATTTAAATCTGAAAGGTTGAGGTTACGAGCATATTCTACTCTACTTTAGGAATTTGACTTACATTAAAGTTCGATAACTCCTAAAGTTCACTTTCACCTTATAAATACAAAGAATTACGCAATAAAACACAATCTCCCTGGCAATTAAAAGCTTAACTTAACTTCAATTGAAAACAAATTGTGTTCACCCCTATATCCGACATCTTGAATTCGAATAGTGATTCGTGATTTCGTGAATTTTTCTACTTCAACGATTTTTCGAGATAATTACCCCACAAAGGGTTCTTGCGGGACGGGTTGAAAGTACTCTGAAATCCACGACGTCCCCCAAAATCCGGGACAGTAGGCCTTATTTGCAAGGGACACATTCATGTTTTTAAAATTTCTTCTGAATTCGACAGGAATAAGCAATCTTAACCAGTTAGAATTTGAGAAGCGAAAGGCCTTTTGTTGCATAATATTCCATCTATAATCATGAAAATGTTAGTTGGCATTGTTTTCTTGTCTGTTTCCTCTTTGATGTAAGTAATTTTGTTAATAAAAATAATATTGTATGTGTGCATCACCTTTTAGTTTTATTTAGAATCAACGAGTTTTTACCCACTGCAGTTTTCAAGTTTAAAAAGGAACTTTACATGAACTTGACACATTACTGTTTCGAGTAGTATCACCCCTAAAATTGTCTGCGCGGATTTTCATATGAAATAGTGGTTTTGAACCTTTTACGGCCGTTGCCGCTGTTTAATCTATAGTGATTTTCTGGGTTGTTAAGCTGTGTCTAGGTAACTGGTCGCTGCTGGTAACTTGCACATTTCTAGTCTTAGCTGAGATTCTTTCATCTGTCCCTGTTGTTCTCGGATTGGGCTTTGTGGTGAGTGGACCTGCTTTCGGCAGCCCTGGCCCCCCTTCATATAATGATGTCGCTTTCTCTATTCCTACTGTTGTATTACGGCTGCTACGGTCGGCATTGCGCCTCCGATAACGATGGTCTTCTTAGACGTCATGTAGCAGCCCTCGTATTTTGATAAATTAAATATTTTAGAGAAAACTGTAAATCCAGTTAAAAAATAAAGTAACTCTTCATTGTTTTTCAAATGTTTCATGTCTTTTCCCTATCAATATAAATTAATCAAAGATCGAAGTTTTTAATCCAAAAATAAACAGTATAAGTTTATTATTTGGGAAACGATTAATTTTAACTTTGTCATTTTATATAATTACTTTTTTGCGTAATTAATTATTAAAATTAATTTGGTTATCTATCATTTTATAAATCCTAACCTAAAAGGTTGGACAAGAGAAAAAATAATTACTGGAATGACACGAAATCCAAAAAATATTTAATGTACTTTATAATTTCCATTTCTGTAATATATAGCCTTTATATTTATTAAAATAGTCCGTAAATATGAGCATATCAACTTCTGGTAGATTGCCAGAATCAGCTTTATTCAACTTCAATTGAACATATTATACTAAAATCTTTACAACACAGTAACGAAACAACATAGCATATTTTAATCTGATCGGGTATTAGATCTCCTACTATAGAGTAGCGTGTAGTGACGTCACAAACGGGCGCACCGTTTATGAAACTACCACCAATTTCAACCTCTTATATCTCAAAAATGCAAAAAGGATATCATATGAAATCTTAAGGCGTAATAGGAGTATCATGGACTATACAAAAACGCATAAAAACCATATAAAAGAAATTTGACGGAACAAGTGTATTAGCAAAAAAAAATCTGACGGAGAAGTTTTGTAACATTTACTCAGAAGAGAGGTATGAACTGAACTAAACACGAGTTCTTTTTTTTAGTTTATTTTGAAAAGTAAATCGAGGAAAAGTAAAAGTCTCAGGCATCAGTGGGCATTCCGAAAAGACAGAAATCTAGTCAACGTCCTCTTTATGGAAGGGGTTATAGATGAGGGATTATCAGAGCCGCCTGCAAGGTGGTAATCCGGCGAGCGAGTGCGGCACGTCGGTCGGCATTCCTCCGGTGGCCGGCGCCTCACTTATCGCCCGTCTAGTCCCGGGGACCCTAAACTGCCGCGATGGACACACCAACCTCTGAAACGGATTTGTTTTATTGTAGCCGTGCCGGTAACAGCAACAGGTATCAGGAATCTTCATAAAATTTACTATATAAAAAAATAGCCATCCGACTATAAAAACTTTAATAAGACTTGTATAGTAGCATACTGATCACTTTAACCATGAAATTCCACCTTAAATATTGAAACTTTGGACATTTTCTTTAACGAAATTTCAATAAAATTGGAACCCAAGCGAGTGAAAGCTTTAAATTGTATTATATCGGCCAGTGTTGTGGAACTGGGTAGTGGTTTCATAAAATTGAGTCATTCCGTGAAAATATTAATACTACAACACCAAGTCTATAATAGTTGTTCATTGTATAAGTATTTTAAATAGCATTTGATCCAAGAATGTTTAAATGCGAGAACGTAATTCGAGCGTTTAACATTCTTAAGTGTATAAAAGTCAATTAAAACACGAATGCAATACAACGTTTTACCCATAGTCACATCACAATCATATTTGTGAAGTCAAAATTATTGAAATTTAATAAATAAATATTCGCACGGCTTGATAAAACGTGGTATGTCTTGTTGTACACCAGGTTTGTTTTGTGTCTATTATCAATTATTGTGTTCCTGTGGCTGTTTTCGAAGAAGCTCAAGAGGCAATTTTCCATTTATTGCCAGCGAAATCCCGGAAACATTACGAAATAGTGTTCGCCGAATTTAATGAATGGAGGAAAAAAACGGAGAATAATGACAATAAATGCAGAAGTCATGCTACAGTATTTTTTAAATTTAAAGAAAAAATATGCAATTTCATCTATATGGTCGAAATATTCGATGTTGAAGGCTACTATAAAGGTCTACAAAAATATACATATTGGAAAATATAACAAGCTTACTGCTTATTTGAAGAGTGAATCGAGAGGATACAAAACAAAAAAGTTGCAGTACTGGAAAGAGCACATATGGAAGAATTTTTGACTGGGGCTCTCAATAAAGAATATTTTTATTTTGATTAAGGTAATATCACTTTACAAACGAATGACTCTAGCTGTTGCTATAGGTTTTCCAGGTGTAATTCAATGCTGGTCGGGGCATTAGCCCGCAGAGTAGTTGTTTCCTGGAATTCCGTGTTTGCAAAATATCGTTTCTCGCCGATCGCGATAAAGGTCGACAGCTTTCAATGGTGTCTACTGCATGTAGAACGCTTCGTGTTTGTGACATTTTTCGTCCGGCATGGAGTAGCGAACGGCCGATAGATGTAGTTAGTTCTACACCGCGTACGAATATCACTTTACGTTTTACATGTTGTTAGGTATATAGTGAACTTGTTATTGAGATAATTATACACTAATAATAGGAGTTTCTGGTGCCTGTCGATGATGCGAATTGACAAATTTGAAAATTACTGATATTGGCAGTTACCTACTTGTTTCAATACTTGACACCAAGACGGGCATTTCAAGAAAATTTACAGTTATAGAAGAAGGATTTTGCGTGAATGCTGTTGAAATATGCATCAGAAAATATATTCCTCTGCGCCCAATTCGCTTAACAGAAGACATATTCTTTTTAAGATACATCAATCAAAAATATACTTCTCAGTCTGTTGGAATCAATATTTTGGCGAAGGTACTCAATAGTAGCTTCATTTCTGAAAATGGTAAATCCAGAAGCATATATAATAATAATAATAATAATAATAAAGGTCTTTATTTGCAAAGTTAAATATAATAGAATACATTATACATTATAAAATAAACAAAATAACAACAATGCAAATCTCATGGCGAAGTTCAGATAAAGACAAAGTCTCTCTCTGTTCTACCACTTAAACCATGATATAAAATAGATACCTACAATAATAGTAATAAAATTGTCTAGTAACACTATAAACATCAGTAGTCGACAAAAAAAAATAAAAATAATATTATGAAAGGAAATAAAGGAACAAAAAAAATGATCAACAGACAACAATCATATGAATCCAAGGCTAACTTATATTGAATTAGTTCTACAAGCTGGCATATTATATTAATTTTGAGATTCCAATAACAGCAAAGTTAATCTCTTTTTAAACCCCCTTAGAGCATTGTTTTAATTGAGGAGGGACACACTTATACATACTATATATGTTATAAGTAAAAGATCTCTCAAATAATGCAGTTTTATGCATTGGTGCTGATATTTTATTTTTCTTCGTACATTAATGTTGTGTACATCGGTCCGATATGTAATTTGATTATATAAATATGGAGGTTTCTGATCACTGACAATTTTATGATATAAACACAGAGAATACAGGCGAAAACGATTCTTCATATTAAGCCAATTAGCTTCTTTAAGTTTGTGAGATATATGATGAAATTTTCTTATTCCATACGTAAACCTTAAACATGAATTTTGTAGTTTTTGCACTCTATGTAAATCATAAGAGGTTAGGCAATTTGAAAATACTTGAGAACAGTAATTAACTTGAGATAAGACCAGTGACTGACATAAAAGCAGCTTTACTTTATTTGTTAAATAAAATCTATGTGGATATAACATTTTAAGGTTTCCGTAAGCACGCTGTAAACATTTATTTAAATGTCCTGTATATCTAAATGTATTATCCATTATTAATCCTAAGTTTTTAGCTGATTCAACAATGGGCACATCAGTATTATTAATATGAATTTTTATAAGTGATTTTATTCGATTACAAGAAGGTTTACTACCAAATAAGAGAACATTCGATTTAGAAGGATTCAAAAAAAGATTGTGTTTTAGTGAGATATCATATATAGTTTGTAGATCATAATTAACTTTTTCCATTGCTGATACAGTGTCACTTTCAGAAAATGAAAAAATAAGCTGAGTATCATCAGCATACATATGAACCATTGAATGTTTAATACATTTAGGAAATCTGTGAGTATACGTGGTGAACAACAGAGGACCAAGTATGGACCCCTGTGGGACCCCAGTTTTCACTTCTCTAGAACTAGATAAACTATTATCTAACTTAACCCTTTGGTTGCGATTAGAAAGATAACTATTTATTAATCCAAGAGCATCTGGACCTATACCAATTTTTTCAAGAATATAATATAATGTATCATGCTGAATAGTATCAAATGCCTTTGTAAAGTCTAATAACACCAGAAGAGAATTAAGTCCACTATCTGTTGCTTTTAGAATAGTATCATTAACTTTGAGTAATGCTGTTGTACAACTGTGACCATTGCGAAATCCAGACTGTTCTTCAGGTAATATACCATGTGATTCAAGGTATTCACGGAGTTGATGATAAATGACCTTTTCAAAAATTTTTGATAAAATCGAGAGAATACTAATTGGTCTGAGTTGTTTGAATTCTACTGGATCATCAACCTTAGGTAAAGGAAGTATTAAAGCTTCTTTCCATGCTTGAGGGAAATAATTATTTAAAATGCAAGAATTAATAATGTTAGTAATATAACTGATTATAGTTGGTCCACAAAGCTCCAACATTATTATATTAAGATTATCACTACCAGTGGCATTGGTAGTTACACTTGACATCACTTGAGAAATTAAAGTATTATCAATCAACTTGAAATAGAATTTGTCGGTTTCTGTATTAATATAATAATTATTACCCTCATGTTCATAAATATCGGAAATATTATTGTCGTCATTGGGTGATGGAATACTATCAATAAAAAGTCATTTATTTCATCTAAATTATCAATTATATTATTATCAAATATATCATTTATATATGTTTGACAGTATCATTAGATCTATTGACCGAAAATTGGCAACAATTCTAGTGTCACTCGACTTCTCGAAGTATTATAATTCAATTGAAGGTAACCTTAAACTCCTGGCACCACCACATTTTAAAAAAGTAATAAAGCGTGTCATTTTAAATTCTTAATTATGCCATATTTATGTTACCACTACCATTATTACGTTTTATATCGTTTGTATATTATGTTATATATATTCCTGCTTTTCTGTTTCCTGCTGCTTATGTTTTCACTATTTTGTATAAAGCTGTATGTGTATTTGTTACTTTATCTAATAGTCTAATACTGTCTAATATATTTTAAATTTAAGGGTTAAGTGTAAGAGTAGCGTCAGCTAAACTTTGCCCTTTGTTTTTATTACTGAAAACAATAAAGACATATATTATTATACATATTATATACTGGCCATTGTATGAGGCGCACATTAACGGAAAATAACAATGCTATGCAACTTGCACCCGTGGCGGCCCATTGGATTATATCGGATTGTCTCATGTGTAGACTGCAAAGCAATAGCTAATTTTACGAATTTCGAATATGCGGACGTATGAGCATTTCAATGTCTTTGCAACACCTGGTCTTGAATCTGAGATGTTAGTTGAATTTTGCAATTGATATCAAAATTAAAGTGCAGATGATCCAACTTTGTTAACAAATTGCTATGGATGTTAAATGGTTATACGTGCTGATATTTTACAAGGGTAAGTACAAACTAAATAATTAATTGAATATAAAACTAAAGTTCATATTTAATTATAAATACGTAATGAAGACGTATTAAAAATCATTAATTCTGATAATAATTATTCCTAATTTAGATACATCTGTTGTTATTAACAAATAAATAAATTTAAGGTAAGTTATTCATTCACGTATCAAGGTAAAAAAGGTCTGTTTACTTCTTGTTATTAAGTATGTATTACAAACGCTGTGAAACTAGGTTATTGACCTAATATTACGGTAGGTCAAGATTCACTAGTACCGGATTGTTTATCACTGAATGTGTCTCGGACTGATTTTTGTCGATAACACGAGGGTTTTCTACGAAAAACTTTTCAGCCCCTCAATATCTAGTGAGGTAGTACTTATAGGAGAACAAATTGAATGTTTATCCGGTTTGTATTAATTCAAATTTACGAAAAAAATATGCATTGTTGTATGTATTATCGTTTGCAATATTAATGACACTCACTAAAATAAATTTTGTGATTTATTTTGAACTTCTGACGTATTCATATTGAAATCTGCTTTAAATTTTTAACATTAGTTATTAGTTTTTTCACTTACCAAGAGAGATTTAATGAAATTTCTATTCAAAACTTCCAAAAGTTCAAAAACTGTTTTAAGAGAGTGTCATTATTAGTGCAAACGATTGTACTTTATATCAATTTCCACATATGGTGATAAGATTTTCAATGTTTTCTATTGATATATTGAAAATGAGAAATTGATCTTACTGTTCGTACTGCCCGTTGGTTAAGACTGATTTTTGTCGTTATATATTCGTTTCACCTCGGAA
This sequence comes from Monochamus saltuarius, assembly GCA_025584915.1. NCBI lineage: Eukaryota > Metazoa > Arthropoda > Insecta > Coleoptera > Cerambycidae > Monochamus > Monochamus saltuarius. The sequence goes on from CM046722.1 coordinate 25,231,895, forward strand.
TATTTAAATATTCGCAGGTGGCATGAGATAACATTTCTCTTATTTGCTACACTCTATATTATTCACTTCTTAAATGTCTACAATTATTTGTATTTGTAGAAAACACTATTTCAAGAATACGGCACCCTTAAGTAAAATGAAAATTATTGAACTGAACTCAGTATAAATCTGAGATTTTGTGTCTTCGCTTATATTTTGCAATACGTCTCTTTAATAAATGAATAACAACAGTCAACTATAAACTTCGATTTTCAGTGTCATTTGTTTAGTTTTAAAATATCTACGAAATGACCTAATTCTTTTGTTAATAGTATATGTCATGTTATCAAACAAGAAAATGTAAAATTAACAGTACATAAATCAGTACGCGGTGTAGAACTAACTACATCTATCGGCCAATCGCTAATCCATGCCGGACTGAAAATGTCACAGACACGAAGCGTTCTACATGCAGTAGACACCATTGAAAGCTGTCGACCTTTATCGCGATCGGCGAGAAACGATATTTTGCAAACACGGAATTCCAGGAAACAACTACTCTGCGGGCTAATGCCCCGACCAGCATTGAATTACACCTGGAAAACCTATAGCAACAGCTAGAGTCATTCGTCAGACGCCCACCAGACATATACCGGTTTCGAGCTTATTAGCTCTCATCAGTATGCCATAGGTGAGGTATCCGACGAATAATCCTAGCTGCTTTCGTCTGTCTAACCCGACAGAAGGGACCATGAGTACGCGGAGTCCGTGTTTGCAGTACATAAATCATTGGAACAATGAAAAAGACTTTTTATTCACGTTATTCCTTTTTAGGTTTTGTCAAACATAAATTTAAATTCATATCGCATTATTATCAATAAGATTAGGTTCCCATATAATCACTTTATGATCATAATATCAATATAAACACACCTATGTGTATCCGAGCGATTAATTGTCCTTTTTTGACAGGCAACGTATGTCTATTGAGATAAGTATGATTTATCAACTTAATACAATAAAACGCTTTCCTGCTTTCCATACTAAACTGTATTTGTTATACACGTACACTATATCAAACAACCTTCATACCCCGTTGCTGCCGCGCTATTTATCATATCTCCGTTATATTTTCCACGTAACTAATTAAGATTACCAGGCTGCTTAAATAGCCCTTTTCTTAAATGATGATAATCTTAGGCGTAAAAAATAGTATGAACCCAAATCCATTTACTTATCTTCCACGTTTCTTAATATTAATATAAAAAAGCAGATTTATGTGAGGAACATCTGAACACCTGTTCAATAAGCGGTTTGGAACCAAGGCAGCGATGCTTTTAATTTATTTAAATAAATAATGGTCAAGGAAATTCAAATGATTAACTAATGTTGCTTAATGATAATAATGTATCTATTATTGTAATTAAGGAACATTAGCTCACTTATTTTGTTTTTAATAAAAACAGGTTGCATTATTGGCGCACGCTTTCTTTTTTTATTAATGTGAAATAAGATATTTTGAATCGCGTAGAGAAAAAAAACTCACGACTTTCGCCCTAAAAACCACCACAGTCGGAATGTTGAGCAAGAAGAAGCAGTTCTAAATTTGATTGAAAATGGATCTCACCCATAGTATTTGTAGTATATCCAAAATGATTGGAGGCTATTTAACATATGGTAGGTACTGTTGGATGTAGGATTACCATGAGTGCATTATTTGCACATTCTGATACACAAAAAAGTTTTGGACGATTATTAGCACATGAAAGACCGCACACAGCGCCTCCTAGAAGAACATACTTTCGGTCAAAATAATTTTTGTCATCTCAAGAAACCCTCAATGTCAATTTTGAAGGAAACAATCCTAACATTGTTTGAAGTATTAGAAAAAAGCTAAATTTAATTGTTAACCTTGACATCCTGTAACCTTGAAATTTTGGACTAAGATAAGTCAGTTCAATCGCTATATTTTGGCCCAATGAATGCAGCCCTGAAATTTGGATCATTCTTGGACTGGATACTCTGTAGATATTTGCTCGGAAGTCAAAATTTCGACGGTGTAGGACCACGGATTTTTAGGCGGTATTTTTTTGAAACTCTTTAGGACGATATTACTTATAACTTAAACGGGAAGTAATACAGGAAAAGATATGGATATGTTTTTGGAAAAAATATAATTGATGACGTCATTAGTCGTTTCTGTCAAATCCCAAAGATAATACTTTTTATAGAAAATTTATTTGTTTGTGTATTACAATAAAATATCCAACGGGTAAAACCCAATTATAGGATAAGTTACAGTTAGAATTTAGTTAAAAGTAATAAAATGGGAACAATTAAAAACAAACAATATAATCAAATTTAGGAAAGATTGAAAAATACATATACCCATAAGACAGAAAAAGAACAAAACAATAAGAGGTTACATAAAATCTGCTGTATTTCAGGAAGTGTACACGACAATATATCCAGAATTCCTTCAATATTACCATAATTGTTTTGCATTTGGAATGATGGTGATTTAACCAAAATATTAGTAGGGGCTTGTGGTATCAGAAATAAACTGTTAAGCTGGATATTAAAGGTAGGCGGAAATTCGAATAATTTAGCAAAGGATCCGATTTAGTAATGTAATTAATTAATTTAAAAAGCAACATTTCGGAATGCATTTGACGCCTAGAAATAAGACTTTGTAATTCAAAACGATTGTAAAATATGTCCTGTGATGTACCTCTGAACTTTTTCAAACATAGACATCTGAGTCTCATATATCGGGTTCCATTTCACAGAGCCACATTCGAGTTCTGCATATATGCAAACCTCCATGTGACGCGAAAATCTAAGTTGAGGATCAAATAGAATACCCAGATCTTTAATAAATTCAGGCCTCTCAAGAACATTACTGTTAAGTGTGTAATTGAGTATTAGAGGTTGTACCTACTGTGCAGCTAACGGATATAACCATACTAAGTGTATGGCATTTAAAGACAATAAAATGGGGGTTACCTCATCCCATTTAACACTACGCGTCCCAAATTTTATTTAAATTTTTTGTATCCTCACAGTAGGTCCATACTATGGAGTTTGAGAGTTTTGAGACACCCTGTACAGTGAGCAACTACCGGATACCAGCCGCGTCAATAGCAGCCGTCCTCCATTGAACTCGTTACTGTCCTAGGTCGTAAACAAGTCACCGACAGGACGGTCCGAGTCTCGGCTTGCCCAAAACGCCGGCGCCTACTCGGTTGTCGCCACGCTGGGATGACACCGACACTATACAAACTACATCTCTAGAAAAATGACCCTAATAAATCACCGTAGGGCCTGCTACTCAATGAACCACCTCACCTACTCGCTTTCATTGAATCTGCAGGTCATGGTTTACTACGAAGACACAAAGAATCGCTCTTTTCGCCAGACGAACGAAATCTGGGGAAGAAAATAACCATATAACTGTAGTGGAGACGAATTAGAGGGTTAGTTGTCACAACAGAGGAGGCTTTGAAAAGGTGGGTCTGGTACTGATAGCCTAAAATTTATTGCTACTGGTTTGTAATAAGGGTTGTCTGTAAGGTTCCTCGAATTCAACAACGGTAGAGCGGGTATTAACCTTTAGGGTGTAGTTTCTACTAGTATTCTTGTACAGGAAACGGATGTATAATAGACATTAATAATTTTCTGAATCACTGTTACATCATATACAGGCTAAAACCTTACTGAAAAATGCATCATTTTTCGTTTAGTTTCTCGTAGCACCATTTTTACTATTAAAAAAAAATAAAAGGCTCTGCGGAAAACAAAAAGATAAGTTTTCTTCATACTTGCGTTTGCACCAATTTCAAAAGTATGAAGGAGTTTATCGTAACAAAGAAAAAGGAAATTTTTAAAAGCAAACCACTTGCTTTCATATACGTCAGACGTACTACCACTCGAAAGCAACCAAATAGCGATTTTTTCTTTTAGCGTGCGGTCGTACAGAGGAAGAAAATGGAAAAAATGTACTATGGAATACTTACAATACGGAATTCAAAAATCGTCAACGTATTGGGTGCATGTGGGTAGAAGAAGAAGAGTTTGAACAAGATGTTTAGTATTTAAGTTAAAAATTTAAGTTTATAATGAATAATTCAACATTAATAAAAACTCCTATCTGTTATTTGAATAAAGTATTATTTTCATAATTTGTGAATTTTCACTTTCTCCTTTACCATTTCCCACAGAGCCACCCCCGAGCGCCCCGGGGAAGTTTAATACCAGAATTGAATTTGGCATCCCCAAAAACCCCCGAGCATTGATTTTGGAGTGATTTTCATGGACGCTGCCATTTCCCCCCCAATCACCCCCAGACAACCCCACAGAGGGCCCCGAGCGCCCCTGGGGAAATCTAATGCTAGAATTGAATTCGGCATCCCCGAAAATCCCCGAGTAACGAGTTTGGAACGCTTCCCATGTACTTATTTCAAAAAATGGCTAAACCAGACGATATAGACTTTTTTCCTGGGATATTCCTGAACACAATGCAGAAAACCGCATCTCGATATCTGCTGTGCCTAAAAATTTCAGCTATTCCGGCCGATTTTAATCTAAATGCCCTGGACTAAAACTAGAACAACTGTAGTACATGTTTCGTGATGCGACACATGTCTAATAGGAAATCAATGGACATACAAACGAGAAACCGCTCGTGAGTTCTGTCTTGTTTCTTCGTACGCACAAAGAATGTCCATTAACTCCTTGTTATTGTAAACATGTCATTTTTATTGAAAAATAATTAGTAAAATAAAATTTACACAGACAGTTGGCCACTCGGATCACCCAGGATAAAGCGCTTACACTGGCGCTCTTATCACAGTACTAAAATTTGAGACAGTATTAAAACTCGATCTTTGAAGCCTTTTTTTGACTTATTTTTCATGCAGCATTTTACTACAATACATTACATGAGATATCAGAGGGACTTCTTTTTGTTGGACTGTTTTTTTCTAATAAATCGATTTGCTTAAAAGATTAGAAGCTTCATATCAACACTGCGGAGTTATGGTCTTATATGGATGTAACCTCATGTGGTACAGGTACCTTAAAATTCGAATGTGTATCTTTGCCGATGTATCCGATGAAAAATTCGTAATTTCTCATCACTTTATGGGCACTTTTGCTTGTAAGCGTCGAATATGTCGTGGAGGTAGGCAATTTAATAATTTACAATTGTGTATGCAAATGCGCCTGTGGTCGGAGATAAGAGCCCAGCAGTGCCACGACTGTGGTCGTAATCATCCCGATCGACAAGCTGATAGCCAAACGGAGGCGACGAACCGACACACACGCTCTCGTACCAGGCCAGCTTGGTCGCCGTTGGCCTTTCTTGCAGATTGCTGCCTTTCTCGTTTTTGGAGTTTGTGCAGCTCTTTGCAGAGATGGGACAAACAGAAAAGAGGCCGTACCTACTGAAGGATATTTTCAGACCTAAACAGAAAACTTGCTGGTGCGAAGACTAAATGTCAAAATAGTTTATCATAGATTAATTACTAGAGCATTGGCAGTGACTTTGTGCTGGTTTACAATGAGATCAACTAATAAAAAATGGAACAGATAGTGACAATTGAAATTTTATGTCTTTTGGCCACACGTGAGTATAAGAAGTTTTGAGATGTAATGAAGTACATGAAGAAATATACATTTACATGAATTACAAAAGCAACTGTAATATATCAAGGTAAGTATCGTTTTTACTTTTGAAATGTGCCTCTTATTTAAAATCATGATATTCCGGTATATCATTTTATATTTTGTAGAGCTAGTATTCACAATATAGACATAATTCATTTTTATTATCTATTCTGGCTCTTCTCTTTTCGTTTGAACATAATTTTAATCGACGTTTTTTATTTTGGTGTCTGTTTATCTTTTAATTTTTTTTAACTTCACATAATAAACAGGTTAAAATTGTCTTATTACAAGCAACACACAGTTAGAGCAACTCTGTCTAATATTATCTTCGTATTCTAAAGCTACTTGTTAACAATGTAAAATGATGGCAATATAAATGAAGTATAAGTTGTAGGTAAAACTAGGCACATGATGGAAAATAAATTATCTCCTGTGGTTATTATTTACAATTATGACATAGGTACACTCTGGGTATCATTCAGAACATATCTAAAAAAAATGTTTGAGTGTACAGGAGACTCGTACAAATACAATTTTGTAAAAAAAATCAAGAAGGCAGTTCGAAAATGATTTAAAAATACACTTCTGCACGACCCGGCAGGTGTGGCGCCCATGGTACCGGTCCTCTTCGTCTAATTTCTTGGTATTAATGCTTGGACACGCTGTACATAGTACGGATATAATTGAGCCTCGTGTATGATACGCCACACTGCTGCAATAGGCCGTGGAAGTCCTGGACCTCCATCTCTTCCACGATTCGGTTTCAAATTTCCCTCGCGTTGCACTACACTTGCACTCACTGCACACCGCGGTAAAAGTAGCTGCATTTGGCACATGTTTACCGGAAAATCGTTCTGCTAAAGTATTTTCACAGCGTCATAAATTAAAACAATATCCATCAACTCGGAGTTGCTACTAGGTATACACGTAAGCCATTTTTACACTTGAAAAACTAATGTAAAGACTGGCGTCACAAAAACATTAGTGCCCACAAAAAGTAATCGGATTTCAATGTCCGGCATTGCCTGTCTAGAGACTACAGTAGCCCAGCAATGTAAAAGTTCAAAATACTACAACTTCAATAATGTTTTACTCGGAAACTATAAGGATTTTACGATATATTTTTTTTTCATGAAGCATCTATTCCCAAATACTTTTAGATACGTTCTGAATAACCCTGTATATCCCTTGGAATAAAAATCACTACAAAATTTGATATAGCTGTCAATCGGAAAGCACGAGCTATTGAATAAGGAAGTTGATCCTCTGGACTGTTAGATGCCTTGTCGCGGACACAAGGCTGAATCTTCAAGACCGTATTAAAAATCCAGAGATGACCTATGAACAGGTACCGAGAGAATAATCAGAAGTGGTAGAACTGGGAGTGGTAATTTGGCTCTTGGGAGTTATTCTGCAGCAAGTCACAGTAGTCATTTCATTACCTTATTCCAAAATTATCATTACCTGGTTCAGAAGTGGATTTTAGTTTTTTAGAATACAATCTTGAAGATTAAAGCCCCGGAGTATGACAAGGCATCTAGCAGTCCAGTGACTTAAGTTCCTTATCATAATTCTTCAAGGACTGATAGCTATCATGTCAAGATTGAATTGCGAGTTTGTGTTCGGCGTACCCAAAAATTGAGTATCCTGACCATTTCTGAAGTTAGAACTTCCATGATATTTGACAGCTGATTGACAAGTGTGTTATAAATTAATTCTGGGCTCAAATTCGTGTTTAGCGACCTCAAAATGCGCCACAAACGTCCTACAATATTGTAAGTTTTTTTAAATCAATATTATCTTTTTTTTATCGGATTCAGTGCGTCAAAATATGACACATCATAATCCAGACCCCTAGATCTGTAAACCTGTGTTAATACAAATATTTGGTGTCAAAAGACATTTTATGGACACAGATTAAAGTAAAATAAAAGTGTAATACCTAATAATAAAATACACACAATATTAAAAAAATATTGAATAATAATGTGCAATCACTGAAGAATCTCCAATTATTATAATAGACACTGTGGATGAATGATACTTGCACCAAACAATTACATTTTCGAGTAATTTCATGTTGATCTTTACTTAAAACAATTTTTGTGAATAAATATATATGTATTTAAAGTTATGACAATAATGTATTCATTTCTGCATTGAATCAGATTTTACTACATTATTTAATCGAACTTTGTTACATACATATTGTTCAGCATTGTCCAATGCTCATCGCCTGACTTATGTATTTAAAGTTATTCTCGTATGAAAAGCTTGCACGTTTTCTTTTATAAACCTGTTTCTTTCCACAATACCTACATAGTGTATTATTCTGCATCAGATTATTTAATTATTATTCAACGTTTATTGTACAAATATGCATATTAATCTCATCAAAACGTCATGTATTATTTATTAAAATTTAATACCTATCCACAGATAGTATTCACCAAAAGTAATGCCTATATATTTACAAATGACTTGATTTATTGCAGGAATATTTATTTCATATTTATACGTATTATTATTCTGTGGGTCGTTTATATCTTTTATAATTTTGTTTCGGAATTTCTCTGCCAGTTAATCATTTAATGTTAACAATAACAGTATACCGTAACACTTTAAATTATATACTTCAAGGGGGTAGAATGTTATGTGAACACTATGAATGCACATACAGCTAAATTATTATCTATACGTTTATGATGTGATATTTTGGCCATTGCCGCAAAGGACCCCGCAGGGTCCTTATGGAAATTGGGTCTCGGTCAAATTTGATGAAACTCTGAACTCTGTTAGTTCTCGACGAGTAGAACAAAAGTTCTCATGGCCACTGAGTCCAAAAGTCTCATGGTTTTGAGATATAGCTCTCTGAAGTTCGACTTTGGGTGCATTTTGCAGTATTACTAGTTTTCACACTTACAATAGTATATACTTGTTTATTCAAGCACGTATGCATGTACACGTGTATTCAAACACATAAACTTCAAACACGTATAAACATACAACTACACACACACACATAAACAGGTGTTAGGTAAACATGCGGCAAAAATTCAAGGGGTTATTCCTTGGCCTAATCTAAGAATATTTTGTATGATGATGATTTCTGAAAAAACCCTTTGTTTTAAAGATACAGGGTGAACAATATTTGCGACAACCATATTCGATATTTATTTTGTTGAAATCGTTAATGTAAATAAAAGTATGGCGTACGCCAATGAGTTTATCAAGTATAAAAAATTAATGAGTTTGCTCGTGATTTTTTAACACCAACATACGGAGATCGCTGGATTGGTCGAGGTGCGCCAAACGCATGGTCTGCTCGATTCCCAGACTTAAACCCTCTGGATTATTTCTTATGGGGCTATCTGAAGTCATTCGTTTACGCTACTCCAGTGGAGAATTTGAACGAATTGCGAAATCGGATAATTGCTGGGTGTAACTCAATTAGAAACAATCCTTGGTGTGTTTGAAAGAGTTCGGCACTCAATGACGAGAAGATTGAATGCTTGTATCTAGGCTGGAGGAAGTCATTTCGAACATTTATTGTAGATTGAGCAACTTTACATGTACTTTTTGATAATAAAATGTTGTTACTGTAGCAAATTTTGTTCACCCTGTATCTTCGAAACAAAGGAGTTTTTCAGAAATCATCATAGGACAAAATTCTTAGAATAGACCAAGGAATAACCCCTTGCATTTTTGCCGCATGTTTACCTAACACCCTGTATATGTGTATGTGTGTGTGTGTGTAGTTGTATGTTTATACGTGTTTGAAGTTTATATGTGTTTGAATACACGTGTACATGCATACGTGCTTGAACAAACAAGTATATACTATTGTAAGTGTGAAACTAGTAATACTGCAAAATGCACCCAAAGTCGAACTTCAGAGAGCTATATCTCAAAACCATAAGACTTTTGGACTCAGTGGCCATGAGAACTTTTATTTTACTTGTCGAGAACTAACGGAGTCCAGAGTTTCATAAAATTTGACCGAGACCCAATTTCCATAAGGACCCTGCAGGGTCCTTTCTTGGATAATACGAGAAAGACAGTTTATAAAATATTAGCTGAATAAAATAATACTTTGATATGGAAATTATTATCATTTGTTTATGAGTCAGAGCTGGATTATGTTACAATTATTATGATCGAATTTTATATTCCAAGAAATGCATAGATGATATCTGTAGAAACAGATGAGAAGTTTATCACAAAACCGCGATATCTACCTTTTTCTCTCTTCCAAACTGAAAATCTACTTATACAGTTTAACGCAATGATCAAACAGAAGTTATTTCCATAGAATATTATAATAGAATTGTAGTTCTCCTTGGATAGCTTCATATTTTACCCAGAGGGGGGTCGAATATGTTAATTGGATTATCTATACATTCTTATTTTTCTTAACTGAATATAGTGTTCATAATACTAACCGTGATCGAGCAAAGTATTTCAAGGGATTTCAACAGAATAGTCGACCGGATATAGTTAACTACAATAGCTGGTATGACATCAATTTCTAATAATATATTGAATTTCTACAATCTGTATACATAAGTACAATGAAAGAAGATAAAAACTAGATATTACTTCCAGTTGTTTTAATTCTAAATTACCTCATAGTTTTTATTTATTTAATATTATCTTAGTTGCTGATGCTCTTTGACATCAAAACTCTCCTATTGTATCTGAAACACTCTGTATAACTCAATTTGCTTGGAGCATTAGTTATACCAACTCCACTAATTATAGTGTCTTCGTTTTTTTGTTCATATCTTTGTTAAAGGATAGAACATGGAAAAGTACGTCTCTTTACTATAATCTTTTTTTGTGAATACAGAATATTCATATTATAAGAAACAATAAATAATAATAATAATTTAACTATAACATATGTACACCACTAGCTTCAACATAATAAAACAGATATATTAGGATTTTATTACGACTTTAGTAAATAATAAATATGTAGCATATTGCAATTCTGTAAGTGGTTCAGTGACCAAAGTATTTCAAACTAGATTTCTTTAATAAAAAAAAGTATAATTTAAAAGTAAATAAAAAAACAATCTAATCATAAACATGTAAATAATAAACAGGTACGAACAATATTTGTTACAAAAATGACAAAAATAAAATAAGAACTTAGTTGCAGGTGAACTCTAATGTAAGGTTGCCGTAAGAGATCTAGTTCACTGCGTTTGCTAAATCTTGGCGAATAAAGTGATTGCAGTTTTGTAGTGAGACATTACCTATATGACCCAACCAACCCAACCCAACCTTTCTGACTTCTGCCAGGATGCAGCTAAAAAATTCCTGGCCATATGTAAGAAAAACCTTCGACTGATGACAATTATTCAAACTGGACACTGTTTTATTATATGAGGAAGCGCAAAAAGGCTTCTTTGTAGGGTTTGCGAACAGAAAGACAATAGAGTATTTCATGCACTCTTCATCAAGAGACTTTGTGTTGGGAGAAAGATGACCTTCTATACCCTATATTAGAGAGATTCCCTGAGCAATGTCACTACTTTTTTCTCTCTATTAAGTTGGTGAACGGCACCTGAGTGCTATAGCTCTTTAAGCCCCTTCCCACAATTCCAGATTACAGTACCAAAAGTAGGAACATGGTGAAATAACCCAGAAAACCACAGTAGATCAAATAACAGCACGGGCCGTGGGAGTTTCAAAACTATACATATATGTTTCATGTCAACTAAAAGTTTTAGATACAACTCTGATGCAAACATCCAGATTACTTTGAAAACCAGATAATTCAAAAATAATATTAAAAAAGAGATTTTCATTAAAAAAAGGAGAAATATTAGATACTGTTTTCTGATTAAATTCTATGATGCTTAATTAAACGATTTTCTCTTTATGTTAACCGCGGTACCGAGAAAGTAACCTCGATAACGATGTAATCAATGGATATGTGCATACCGATTTGTTCCCAAAGGTCATAGTCCCGCGCACAGCCCGATGACCATAGTAAAAGCATCAATTCACATGATGCGAGAGGTGTTAGGTGAGTCTCAAAGAAGTTACAAAGTTGTGTTAATGGCATCAAAGGGGCCGACATAGCTTGTAATGCGCCTCGTATGCTTAACGTCAGCTCGGTGTTCAAGTCGCTCCGTCACTTTCGGAGCCATTGGTAGTGAACTGGTATGGCACACAGGTCACAGGGTGTTTTTTGTCGAGCTGGGTACTTTGCATTTAAGAAAATTGACTTCATCACATCATAAACAGGATGATATATGTATTTCAACACAGTTCGAAGTTTCCTTGAGCTTATATCAAATAATAGTTTTTAATATACAGGGTGTTTCGAAAATAGTTGAGGAAATAAAACATTTATTTTTTTATTCGTTTTTAGAGGAAAAATTGAATTCCTTAAAATGTTACAAATCTTTAAAAGTTAGGGTTAAAATCAAGTTCCTATGGCTTTTCTTAAACTTATAATAGTATCAAAACACCAGCTTAACTTGTCATAAGAATAATAAAAATCAATTAAATAAACTGGTAGTAACTGTTCACAACTAAAATGACAGAAAACTACTATAAAAAGGATCGTTTGGAGAATCATATTATAGATATGTATGATGGAGATAGTGGTTTTATTTCTATTTCATTTTTCTGTACGAAAACTAGAAGATATTTCGGAATTTGCATAGAGAAAAAAAATGTTTGTTTCGAACAAGACTATCTAAACCATTTTTTTTTCTTCAAAATTTTGAAGCATGTAAAATTTCTGATAATAAACGTACAAGAGGTTTATTATTTCATCCTCTTACTGTGAGGTGACAACGAGTGGTCAAGAAACTGACATTTTAACACAAATGCATCCATGTAATGTTGGAATGTTTGAATCACTTTTAAAATAGTCATGGAAACTTTATTCCACCACATACTTTTAAAGAGTTGTAACGTCTCATATTTCTTTATATAAAACACCCCCTTTAAAATCGGCTGAATTTATTGTTTCATTTTTCTCAACTATTTTTGAAACACCCAGTATTTCGTAGTTTTTTATTTTCGAGTGATCGTTTATAGGATACAGGAAGTCAAATACGTTTAAAAATACTTATTTGTTTGTAAAATATCTCCTAAAGTATCAAATATATCTTTAGACTAGGTTAGAGATTTGCAAAACGTGAACATTTTAAGATTAATTCATTGTCATTAATTTATTAAACAAACTGTTATATAAGTAGAATATAATCATTGTCTGTATTATTTAATACAGTTTAATTATTTACACAAATATTTTCTCTTTGACATGTTTTGTTATTCATTTGTCGTGGTTTGTAATTTGTTTTTTTTTACATAATGCATACTTTTTTACAAATATATTTAGCAATTTCTTGGGAAAAATCAAATAAAAGCATTTGTTGATCATAATTAATTATTTATTTTGAATGTGCATGCAAACTTTAGGAAACCCAAAAAAAGTAAACATTTGAAAACGTATGTAAAAAATAGACAATTTTGGATTAGGCTATCGAAAAGCAACTTTTTTGACAGAATCGAATGTCATTGTCCATACTTAATTTCAAATAATTGTAATTTATATAATAATTTTTATAGTTAGATATTAATTTAAAAATGCAGAAATAGGTCAGATCTCATCTATTGTGTTTGAATTTTCGAGTTCCCACTGTTAAAAGTGAAGTTAGATATTTATAGAGTGTTTTCATTAAACCAGATTAGTAAATTTAGATATATTAATTTCTTTAGATAATTATTATTGAACAGAGCTTTGTCTGTGGAAGTGTTCATTAGCATACTTAGATGTTTAGTATCAGAGAGCATACATATGACTTCATTGATAGGAATTGTAGGAGATTCGATTTGTATTAGCTTAAAATACCTTTCTAATACAGTAAAAAATGTTACAAAAGCTAATAATAAAGAATATATGGATAGATGTTGTGGGTGTAATTCAACGCTGGTTGGGGCTTTAGTCCACAGAGTAGTTAGTTTCACACAATATCATTAATACTTAAAAATATATAAAAAGAGTCATTTCATCTGTACAATTTTTTAATTATAAAATGCCAGTTTTATTTAACTATTACGTTCCATCTTAAAATGATTTTAAAAAATAAACATAAAAAAATAATTGGGAGTTGTTTCAATGTTTATATAATGATGATGATGATGAATTTCATATTAGGCATCTATAATAGAAAAGCTAACATTTCGAAATTCATCTCTCTTTTCCTTATCAAGACTAAAATTCAAGGTCAATTACTTTGGACAGGAAATTGATCATTTAAGACTCGTTTACACGAATTTAGTAAATAGACACAGTTACTGAAGGAAGTCGCTAGCTGAAAAATGTTACAAGCCAATAGCTTTGGCAGTGACTGTACACCTGTAGTAATGTTTCGTAATAGTAAATCATTTCAAAGTACAATATGATGTGTAAAAATGGATCGAATCAAATGGCACTTGGAAATCTACTATAGCCATATCGTCTATAATTTTGTATACATCTGTCTGCTATGCTTGTGTTTCTTAACATCATGTTCCATAGACTGTTCTCTTGTGGTTTCATGCTACTTTGATAAGTCTCAAATGAAATAATTTGCTGCTAACCATTCAATTGGAAAACAGGCTTTTACAAGAAGATAACAGTGGAATAATGGACTAGCTACGGCATATTCTATTCGACAATTTTGTGGTGGGGGTAAGCTAATGGCTAATGTAAGTAAGTTAAACTCCTCTCTATTTATTTGAGTAATAATAATCAGAAGCTGGGAGACCTGTGCAGCAGAGGTAGCGGCACATTATTATTAAGCAGGCCGCATTTCCGCCCAGGAATGGCTTACGTTGGTACGCCTTAACCACTATTCAGTGCAGGAATGAGGGAACCTGGAAAACCTCATTAATTAGAGGCATGATCAAACGCCAACCGGTATCAGTTTCTCACATTGATCCAAGCCAACGTTCTTCTATCCTATCATACCCGCAGAAAGGGTGGCAATCCTCTCCACAAATATAGCTGGTCTACCTGCCGCAGGATTGGAAACTCCCACAGAGTGGCCACCCCGGCTGACGTCGTAAACCGCTCGACCACTGACCAGTCCATGTCGGTGAATGTCTTCATTTACTGGCACTAGTACTCTACTAACCACTGGAAACTATGTTCACACGATTCTATTAATCAGAAGCTAACTACTAACAACTCGCCCATTCACTGTGTAAACGAGCTTTTATTTTTGATAATGCAATTTGATATGACTTCGGAAAATTGTTTCTTCTTCTTAATTATTTGTATTAGTTACGCTAATCAATACTGGTAGTTACGTAAACACGAGTAGTATATGCATACACCATTGGCAAACTACAACTCAATTATGTTATTAGATTTGCCATCTAATGTGTTAATTTACCGGTATAAAATCATTAAAATGTAATTGTAAACCATAAAAAGATGATTAATTTTTATGGGTCATTAAAAAAAGTATATTTTACCATTAAAGTTGATGGGAGTGAAAATAAGCAAGTGTTTTAATGAAAAGCCGTGTAATTGGTAATGTAGTTGTACAGTTATGAATATTTATATTTGACCTGAGATTGTCAGTAACCTCTACTGCAATTGCAGAAATTATAAGGTAATTTTCCACGAAAATAAATTCCTGGCTGACATTTTTACCTTTTGCTCTTATTAAACTATAGGCAAGCACGTATATTAGTTAAATCGCTATTATTATCTGCTGATGAGGTTACTTTAGAAATATAATGTGTTTTCAGTAACCTCGTATGTGTCAAATCCTTTTATTATTATTATTGTTGTTATCATTAATTATATAAATTGTATTTTTTTTATTAGTTCTTAAATTTAACGTATTGTTTATGTTATATTTCCTCTGTTGTTACTCAATTCAAATAAGTATTTTCTCCTGTTCTTTATGCATTTAAATTATAATTTTTTTTCCTGTTCTGAAATTCGACTTTACCTATTGAATATTGGCGTCAAGGGAATAAAGCAGATAAATTAAAATTGCTTAAATTCTGCTTGATATTTTGAGGAGAACATCTCCAAATATATATCATTACGATTTAAGAAATCCAAAAGCATAGATAAATATTTTATTTCTCTTTAAGAACGTTAAAAATCTTCAACATTTTGGCAAAATATTCTTTATTATTAGGAAATCATCAACAAAAGTATGCGAAAGTGAATGCTATTTTGAAATATTAAATTAAAAGCAAAAGCTGACAGCATGAGTACGTTGATAATAAAAAATAATTGATGAATGTAAAATTAATTTTAATTATTTTATGAGGTGAAGCTACTTTTGGTTTGACAGATTGATTATGAAATTGGATGGAGTTTTCTGCTGTGGTGAATCAGTCAATATAAATACTGATTAATGATATTGAAGACAAGTAATTTTCAATTTAAAAATCGACGGCAAGTAATATTTATTTATATATATGAACCTAAAGAGGAAGCAAATATATAAAAAATATTTTAATTTTTTTCTGGTACCGATTCAATATCTAGAAAGTATGTTACTGTTATACTTACTTGAAAGTTGACAAAACTATAAAAATAAAATCAATAAGAAAACTTTTTCATAAAAATAATAATTTCTATACCTTTAAAAATACATTTCCGTCATTCTTATCTAAATTTATTTCTATATGTATTATGTATATTTAGATGTACAGGGTTATCAAGCTTAGACGTTAGATTCGACTGTAACTTTGTTATTTTAGGAGATATCGGAAAATTGAGACGTGTATTCTTTGACTCATTTTTCACAAGGATTTCAATTTTCACAAAAAAATAATAGATCGTACTACTGTGATATTGACCAACTTTTTTTGTTCTTATTAAACACTGTATTTTATTATATTTTTTGATTCTCCACTTTTTCCTGATTGATTAAAACATGTAATGGGTTATCTTATACATTATTTATTTATTTAGTTATCTTATAAATTATTTTTATATATAAAAATCCTATAATAAAAAAATTATTTTTTTATTACTGGAAACATAAGACTGGAAAACTATATTTGAATTAATTTTATGGAGCGATTTAAAGAATAAAATTTTCAAAAATTGTTCAAGGTCATTTCCTTGCTTTTTTATGCAAAACCTATCTCATTTCTCCAAATTTAAACTATTATGTATCATTTTTGGATGTTGGTTTATGTAATATAATAGCTTTTTGTATTCTCTTGAATTTATAAAATAGTGGTTAGTACCTATTAGTATCAGGTAGTGTCAGGTCTGGACTATTCGCCGATCATCGTATGGTGCCATATTTTCCTAACCATTCTATACAACTATTATTCAAATATTCCATGGTGAAGCTCTATCTTGTTGTCATATCATCTCGTCGATCCACCAAATTGGGTAATAAAATCCTTTATTCCATGATCCAAAATGTTTAAATAATATTAGACGTTTACATTTTACAGTGTTTCATAAAAAAAAACAAGCTGATATGAATATCTTTGTAGTTCGATAGTCGATTGGTTTTTTGATAAGAAAATTTAAATCCTTGTGGAAAATTACCGTGTCAATGACTGCTCGTTTTAATTTTTCAATATCTCTTAAAATAACAAAGTTACACACGAATCTAATTTGAAAGGAAATTTACAGTGTGTCTCAAAGGTCATGCTCATTTCGGAAATTAACAGTTTTTGGAAAAATCTATCAGATAGCTCAATTTTGTTTTTTTTTTTGGTATCTATGACTTTGGTGATGGGGGAGCGGGGTGAATAAAATTGGCCTATCCGATTTTTTAAAAAATTGCCAGTTTCCGAAATGCACATTACTTTTGAGGTACACTATATGGGAAGCTATTCTACCTTTTCGATAGTTTTACCTATCTATAAAAGACATTTCCAAATTAATAAAAACTACGCATGTAGTGAAGTAATACTTTCTATTAATAGAAATGAGTATTGAAGGTAATTATAGAACTTCACTCAATTACAAACCTGTTTACATAATACAACTTTTTTACATAATAATGGAAGCGAATACATAAGTTCGTTGACCATGTGTATATCCTATAGCCATTTACCCGGATTTTTAAATTTACGTGTTGACTGGACGTAAAATTTTTTCAAATTATATTCATAATTTGATTTTTATTTTAATTTCAACACATTTAATCATCTTTTAAGACATTTTGAATAACGAGTGGAAGAGTTTTAGATAATTCTATAAATAAACCTTTCACTTCGCAGTAGTTGTATCTTGAATTAACTTTATCCGAATTATATTCGATAATGTTTAAAATGTACGTATTTCGACCTTAATTTGAAACAATGTGTATTAAATAAAAGTATTGTAGGTTCTCATGTCATCAATAATGTATAAAATGCTGTCCACTCTATTTAAGACACGTTGCGGTCTTTCTTGTCCACGACCTGCGTATATTAGTCATTCACTTTAGCGGTGGCCTGCAGTTTTTAATTCGCATATATTTTTAAATCACTCACCCATACTATATTTACCAATTCCTGATTTCATAAAGTGCAATGAGAAAATGGAATATTTGAATAAACGAAATTTAATTATTTTCTAAAAGTGAAATACTGTTTGTTCACTAGACAGTGTTGGTTTAATACGTTAAATTCTGAAACAGAGACTGTAGAAGAATATGAAAATTTAGTGAAACTACAATACGAGTAATTAAGCGCAATTAAAAACAATTTGTTTCCTCGATACTTGAATAAAAAATTTCAATATGTTAAAATACTTGGCATTAGATCATGTCATTACCTTGCTACATCAGGCGTTTCTCAATGATTCGTTCTTTGCCCTTTATTATTCAATCTGTGTATTAATGATATAGGATGCCAACTTGATGGAAAGATTTTGATTTAGTTTGGGACGTGCGTAGTAAATAATTTTCTACTTAATATTAAAAAATTTAAAATTATGTTACTTTTGTTAAAATTTCAACCACTGACATTTCACTATAAGTTAAATAATATATTAGTTTCTCGTGTTCATTAATTTCCAGATCTGGGCATAATTTTTTATAAAATTATCATTTGCTACTCATATAAACAATATTATATCTGAGCCCTCAAAGACCTAAGACTTTATCTAGTGATAATCTGGAAAAAGTCCAATGTAAATATTTAAAATATGTATATCAATTTGAAAAAAGAAGGATATTACGCCCCACAACTCCATGAAGGTTTGCTTTATAAATTTTGTTTGTTGAAGAAACATCCTGATTTTTTTTGCAAATAATGCTCTTCAATATTATGAACAATGCCACTAACTGTCCTAATATATTAAGCAAATTAAATTTTCATATCCCCCGTCAAAACATTTTACTAGGTATTATCAACAGCTAATACGAACGTACAAATTCGCTCCCATTTATTTAATATTTGATTTATATAATAATGAGGTTAATAAAGATTATTCTGCTACTTCCGGATCTGTTATTCAGCAATTGTTATTCCACTGATTTATAATTTTGATTGGTTATGGTATTTATATGTACCTATATACTTTGTATTTGTGCCTTATTTGTTCTATGTCTTATGCATTTATACTTTGTATTTTCATCATCTGTAGCGCCTTGCCTTGTAGTTGGGTTTATTCCTGTAAGGCAAGTAAAGCAAATAAATAAAATAAAAAAATTAAGAAAATATGACATTTTTATTCATTTTCTTGACACTCCCAATACAACCGAAAGAAAGATTTCTTAAGCATAAAACCATTTTATAATCTTTCGACAACATATTTAATTCCGCCTTTAGCAAAGTACAAGGATTTTAATCACCAGTTAGAAAAGTTCCAAAATTTGGAGTTGTATTTGGATGAACTACAAGACGCTGGTTGGACAGATTTGCAAGCAGAGTCCAAGTTATGGGCATGAAAATTCAGAATCGACATAGATTAATATTACTCCCGATGAAGATTTGAATGAACTTCAAAGAATACTACAGAACAGAAGAAGACTAGATTATGTTCTTTTGGTTTATATATACATTATACAGGGTGTCCGAAATATGAATGCCGTAATTTTAAGGGCTTATATATCTGACCAAAAGTAACAACAAAATTTCTAAAATGAATAGTTTATCTATAAGTATATTTCAAAACTAAAAATACAACTAATAATACATATACAAAACTATGTTACAAAATTACAAACAAAAGTACAATTAAGGTAAGGAGTGAAAGCTCATGTAACGTAATTTATTCATAATTTATTTTTTGTATCAGTATTAATGAAGTAAGCAGTTACAGTTTCCGAGAAACTCGTTAAACCTGTAACGTACTGTAACGTTCGACAACGTTGCAATGGCAGGCTGATGCTGATAATCTAAAAGTAAGATTAGTCATAGTAGTATTGTAGTGCGATTCATTGTTCTCTATGTAATTTGATACATGGTGATTTTCCGGGTTGTTATGCCGTGACCTCGGTAACTGGTAGCTGCCAGAAACAGAGTTAAAATGCACATCCCTAGCATTAGCTGGGATTCTTTTACCTGCCTTGGTTGTTCTCGGGCTAGGCTCTGTGGGGACAGCACTGGCCGGGAAAGCTTAAAAACCACTATGTTCTCTATGTAGTTTGTCTTTGATACTTGTGAGTGCACATAAACAAAAATGAAACAGTTTATAGTAACCATGACCTATTTTACTTCATGGCATGTTAATTTATGACGAATTTAGGCAAAACTCTGGCTACGAGAACGAGACGTTTGTAAGGTAAACGCTTCTTGCAAGTAACAGAAATCATTTTGAACACTTGCAACTATTATTATTCTGTGTTGTGAAAAGAGCTCTAAGGAAACCATTCACAGTAAGGACCTATGTTTAAGCGTACCTCTTTGTAAGACCTGTTTGCTATCATAATTCTGTTACCGTATAAGTCAAATATGTTTTATATGTTAATGTTAATTTCAAATAAATACAGTTTCAGTTTGATAATATAAGTATGTGTGTACATTACACATATTGATTTAATACTTACTTTAATGCAGTTTTAAATCGACCTGACTCTATTAAAGACCTGGGGGTTACGTTTGACACTAATCTAACTCTTAACTTGCATGCAAATGAAGTTATAAAAACGCCTTTCTTGGTATGGCAACCTGGGTACAACATGTATGTGGAAAGTTTGGAAAATGTTCAGCGACGTTTTCTAAAATTTCTTTCTTATAAGCTGGATGGTAGTTATCCTTTATTTGGAATTCCTTACAATGAGCTCTTAAGTAGATTTTCTATGGTGAGCCTAGAAAATCGCAGGAAAACTCAATCACTGATTTTTCTCAATAAACTGATAATAAAGGGGATTACCCTCAATTACTTGAGCAACTCAGATTTCGCGTTCCCTAAACGACAACCCGACGTGACAGTTTGTTTTATCTTCCGACCCCGCGCACTAACGTATTAAAATTTTCACCATTGCATTTAATGTGTAGCAACTGTAACAACTTGCAGAACGGAGTTGATATATTTAACTGTTCCTACAATTCATTAAAAAGGTGTTTTTGTAGCCTATTAGTTATATTTCATAGTTAGTTTGTTTTTTGTACTTTATCTCGTTTGTTTCTTGTTTATTTGTTTTTAAATGTATATGTAATTATTATGTTTTCTCCCATCCTATTAATGGCTTCAGTACTGTTGGATAGTGTAAGCTAGTATAAATAAATAAATAAGATTTTATGTTCCTTTAAAGTCAATCCTATATCCAATATAACTATTGTTCGTACCCGCTGCCCCCTCCCCTAAGAAGAAATTCTAAATACGCTACTGCTTTGACTACAAAGAAAACACCCTGTATAGATTTCTCAACTGAATTCTTATGCCACTGAATCAAATGGTTTCTTATTTCGCCATGGCATTTAAAGGCAACGTGATACCTATTGGATTATTTTATTACTCCCGTACAAAGTTGCATTTGCGTTCGCCGTTGAATTTCACAGATTATAACCTTCGTTAGTTATTCCTTGTTTTTTTACGGGTCTCTGCGATGTTTACCGGCTAGACCCGTAAACACTCATTTGTCACAATCGAATGAGTCTCAATAATTGATATTGGGACGGCATAAAAGAGCCGCAAAGGCAACGGAGGAATCGCGAGAATGTGGAGGATTCGAAGATAGTAAGTTAAGATAAGGTAAACAATTAGCAGAAGTGTTGGAGTTATTTACAAGGCACGCCAGTGGCGTATGTAAATTTAATTGCAAGGCAGGAATTATAGGAAATAATCGAATATCTTTTCAGTCGTTTCTCAGATTCTTCTGAAAGTAAGATAAAAGCGTTCTTTAACTGGCCATTTACCTACAGCAGAGTGAGTGACTAAAATAAATTCTATTTGTATGAATCTGGAAGGCGTATTGAGTTCAGTAATACATTGAAAATCTCGCAAAAGCGTTTTAAAAAATTATTTCACATGGAAAATTTGATACTCGAGGCATCTACAAGCATTTGAAAATGAGTTTTCAAATACCTGCCATAATGATATAATTTTCTGTTTTTCAGAAAGCAAAGTAGTAGGTATCTTAGAAATGACGAATTATTTCATTAAATTTGATGTAGTATTTGTTGGAATTAATTTAACAATAACTTGTCATTGTTGCAGAGAACCTTTCCACTTATCAACTTTTCTGTTCAAAAGAAATTTTGGAATTATGAAATTATCTCTATATTTTCCAATTTTTGAAAAAGAAAATAATAAGTACAAGCTGTAACTTTGCTACCTTAGGTTATGGAAAAAACTAAAATTGCAGCTATAAATTAATTTTTCACAGAATTTCTATTTTTTATGAAAAAATCGCACTACAGAGATATTGACGTTAACTTATGAAACATCTTGCATATTACATATTACATTTTTGGATTTTCCACTATTTCATGATTGCGAGATATCATTTGTGAGATATTTAAGATTAAACCATTTCCTACCTATCTACTCTTTATTATATTAAAGAATACAAAATTATAGCATGATGCCCGATTGTTTATTTTTTTTTTATAAAAATTGATACAAAATTTAAATCCTTATTTTCGCGTGATCACCCTGTGTTTTTTTTAGCAAAGTACAGAATACAAATAAATATTTTTTAGAAAGTAATCTGACTATATCAATAGGTATATCCAAAACTAAAATCAAAGAAATATTCTATAAAATAATAATTACACATCAGTAGTCAAGTACAAATATTTGATGTTAAAGAAGGCTCTTTGTTTGATAGTTGGTATTTTACAAATAAAAGCAAATTATACTGTAGAAGAAATCCCCAAATTTATTATTATTGTTAGCCGTCAGCACACAATAATTATGGTATTTTTGTCAGTATAAAAACATGGTGCAGACTGGCAGTTAAAGATATTGTTTATAATAATTTATTTGTGGTAAATGTACTACCGATTTAATAAAATGTCCAACACTTACTGCAACATAAAGGTTTTCAGTACCAAACAGTGTCATATTTTTTCCGTCACAAATTTTCCTAGGCAAACCATTATTGACACGATATAATCATTGATGGATCCAATAATCCATTGGCTCACTCCTTTAAAACGTAGTAAACGTGGTAGGTTGGAAATCTTCATGTAGTGACCATTGCACATAGGTCAGGTTCCCATTAAATGATTTTGCATAGATTTTATTCAATTTTCCGAATCTAATTATCATTAACTTTTTAGAGATGTTAGACATACATTGTACCTGACAAACCATCAAAGACAAGCTGATTTTTGTTGCTTTTGTTCATAACATGTTACGTTTATACACTTATTTTCTTAAATTAAGAATCTTAATCATGCAATGCAAATATCGTGCTTTGGTCAAATAGTTACAAACCATCTTCTTGCCAATTATGGGATTGATTGCAGTGGATCATGAATTAAAGGAATTTTTAACAGTTCGAAGATTTTTCTGAACATGAAAAATCTTCTATGCCAAAATGGACTTTTATTAAAAACCTTTTTTATGCTGTACTTTCCCCAATCACGTTCTCTGTGCATCATCCCGATATGTTGAAATTGCAAGCGTGTAAAACGCTAATTTTTAGGAACTTAAATTTTAATAATTTTTTTATTTTTAAAGTTAATATAATATATTTATATACATATTAGTACCAACCATAATAAATTAAAGTAGGCAAATTCTAAAGAACAGCAACTAAAAATGAAATGAGTTAAGTACCTATATCGATTGAAAGTTTTGATTTTTTTCAGATTCTATTAATATTGGTGTTATAATATTTACTGAAATATTCAGCTTGATTAATTGTTACAAGTAGTTTTCAAAAAATTGCTTTATAACAATAAAAGGGCGTAAGCAGATTATCACTATTGCTCAACCATGATATAACAATACAAAAAATTGATAAAACCGGACATTTAAAAAGTAAATGCCTATATAAAGACTTAGTATCATACTAAAAATATATTATCACATGCGCTAAATAAGGTGAAATGAACCATAATTCAAGTTATATAAATTAATTTAAATGTTATCTTATACAATGTTAGTGCCTTAAAAAGATTTCAAAAACAGAAATTCTTTTACATAATTTTCTTCAAAAAATGTATTTTTCTTAAACTATTTCAATTAAATTAAACATACAATAAATTTTGTGGTAGGCTGACTAAGTATAAGTTTATTTTTTTGTATTTATTTAAGAAAGCTTTGTTTAAATTTTTTATGATGGTAGGGATTTGCAGAAAATGATATTATTTGAAATATTATTTATGTGTTGCAAAAAGTGTTTACATAAAAAGAAAATTGATTTTAAGTTTTTAAGTAGTCAATTTAAAATAACTTTCCGAACTTTTTATAACTGATAATAGCGGCATACTCAACTCTACTGCTTATAAAACGAGTTTTAGAGACATACCATAAACGTATAGTTTATACAGGGTGTAACTTTGAAGGGGGGTCCGGTTTAGAGGGGGGGTAGTCCGTGTTCCCTAGATTGCTAATCTGAAATTAGTTTTTTTTAAATCAAATAAATAGCCGAGTTATAATTAATTTTTTAAACTGCACCCAAATTGCTATACACGCCGTCCCTGCACAGCGTCCGAGTTTCACTGCAGAACCATGTCTACGGCGTTGCCAGTTAGATTTCGAAACTTGTCCGGTCATTTCAGGGTCGTATTCCACGCAGCGCGATGCGACGGAAGCTGATATTTTATAATGAATTCAGTACATACGTAGCTTTGTGTGTACTACGTATTAATAACACGTTATAACAGGTGCATTGGAAGAAAATGTTGCCACAAGATCTCATCTGATCGCATCAAAAGTACTAGAACACGCAAATGCAGAAGCTATAACAAAAATAGTGACATAGTTTGACATAATTGTGAGGCCGTGAAATGTGAAAGTGAGGATTTTTAGTGAGGTAATGTGAATGCAGAAAACAATAGTCTGGATATGCAAAACTACAGCTTCCAATTTATTGTGATGAGATTTAGGCGATGCGAGTCACTAGAAATAACAGAGCACCAATTCAATGTAAATACCTATGTTAAACTAATTTTTGCATGTATACACCTCAGTTTGATCGTAATAAACTGCCAATGATACGACAAGTTCCGACGTCTAAATGTTAAGTAATGGAGATACAAAAAAGAAAAAACTGCAATGAATAATCTTTTAAATATGCTTTTTTATAAC
This sequence comes from Monochamus saltuarius, assembly GCA_025584915.1. Classification (NCBI taxonomy): domain Eukaryota; kingdom Metazoa; phylum Arthropoda; class Insecta; order Coleoptera; family Cerambycidae; genus Monochamus; species Monochamus saltuarius. Next base: position 25,257,183 of record CM046722.1, read on the forward strand.
ATTGCGACTCATGTCATTATACTTTTCTGTCAATCCTGATGAAGTATGGATCTTAAAACCATTTTCGACTGTTGTAAAAAAGTACGTAATGTAAGAGTACGTAAAAAATACAATTCTTTACTGATCTATTAACTAATTATTATTATTAAATAATAGTATTGTTAGGTGGATTTTAATACGTTACCTACTAATTATTGCCAGTAAAACTTAATGTTTTAAAATAATTGTTGCTGTTTTATAAAATGTTTAAAAAAAACAGTTTCTGTAATCTGTACAAAGGATTTGATACTACTTTTAAGGGTTTTATCAACGTCCCTTCAATAACCGTGACATTGACCTAGTTTATAAAATACAAATATCGCATAAATACTGCACCCAATACATGAAACCAGACTAGATCGTTTTATGTAAAAAAATATACAGATATGAGAGAGAGGTATGTCGTCTAAAGTATAATGTATTAACTAATAATTATTATTAATCTTAAATAATAATATTGGTGGATGAATAAGCATACGTTAGGTATTAATTTATTGTCAGCAAAGCTTGTTGTAAAATAATTTTTGTTGTTTTATAAAATGTACCTACATAATTAAAAATAAATAAATTTACTTATTAATATGATAGTTTTAAAATATTTTTTAAAGTAATAGTCTTTAATACAAAGTATTTGTTTTTTTTCAAACAGTGTGTCAATGACCCTTGAATAACCTTTGCTCTGGCCTAGTTTATAAAATACCTCATAATACGGAGGATGGATATGATATAGGTATACTGAAGGGCTCCAACAGACAACACCTTCGTTCGATTAAAATAAGCCTTGCCAGTTATCACCAAGAACCATATAAACTTGAGTTATCACTTTTAAAACTCTGTGTTGTTAATTTGTTTTACACAAATTGTGCCTGGCAATGGTCAAAATCAAATTTGCATTTTTGTTTACTATTCTATTGTGCAGAATTATTTATATTAAATTTTATGTATAGTTAATGAACATGTATGCAATTTTATTAAACTATTTGTCGTTTTATGTAAAAAATAAACAGTTATACGAAAATATAAAGTTAAACTACTACTATAACTTGCGATGTTAGCATACGTGAATGTGGTGGTTATGGCACCCTTAACACGCACCTGTTAGAATAAAATATACCGTCAATTGACAGTAGTCAAAGCGGCAAAATAACAACTGGCCAATGAGTCAGATATGCCACAGCTTTGTTTTGATTTTGACTTAGATTCAGTTTCCTTTGTCGCATGAGGAGGAGGAGTTAACGCGGTGGGTATTTTTGAGAGTTTTTATGTGTTTTTAGTGAAATCAAAATATAATTTGTTCAGTGCGGTATTGTGTTTTACCAAATTTATTTTCGTATTAATTTAAAGTGGTATTTTGTTCAGTTCCTTGTGTAGTGTAAGTGTATAACTTATAAAAGTGTGCTTTTATTGTCAAGTGTATTATGAAAAACATGTATAAGAATCAAGAAAGAGTTGATATGGTTAGAGCCTATTTTTTGTCAGGAGAAAACAGTGCAGTTGCAAGAAGACGATATCGGATGGATTATCCCGATCGACACGTACCTAAGAAATTGTTTGTAAACCTCCCTATAAACATCACGTGAGTAGAAAAATATTATGTATTTATTTTTATTTATTTATTACTGTTCTGACTTAATTTTCTGTTAGTTGAATTGTTGTTGATTTATAGAGTATTTTATTTAAAAGAATATATTTTTTATTTATGTGGGATAATAGGGCTATAGGCGAACACCCACTCAATAAAAGTAACGCGCCAAAAAACAGTACCTCACGGGTGGTGTGGAAATTTGTTTTCTAACAGTAAAATTTCTCATCTTGCCCATCTCTCACTTCAATAATGAAATGTGACAACAGCGCAAAGGACTACTGTATACGCCTGGAGCAACCGATAAAGGCCGCGTCTCTAGATTAGCCCAACGCTGGCCTAACCAGCGGCGGAGTATGAACATTCAGAAAAAAAGGTAACAAAAAAAAATCAGTTTTTATGGCGGAATTTAGGAAAACAAACTTATGATATGTGTTTATAAGGGTCACAGGTACCCCCTTCAAACCGGACCCCCATCAAAGTTACACCCTGTATAGTAAATAAAATTAATTTTTTTCAGAACCTATCTATTTAACTATAAGAAGTACCTCTAACAAAAGTAACTACCACAACAAATATGTGACCATCCCCTAATTAGATTTTCCAAAAGTTTTCCTCATTCCTGCACTAAATGATGGTTAACGCTTACCAACGTAAGTCGTTTCTAGATGCAAATGTAGCCTACTTGATAATGTACCGCCCCCTTTTCCGCACAATATTTATATTTAGCGATCTAACCAATTTAAACTGTTACTAAGTAGATATGATTAAAAAATTTGGACGTTTCATGGAAATTTGGCCCGAAAAAATAGGACGTGCACGAGAAAATTAGACGAGCCACTTTTGATTGGGGCATATTTGTAGGAATTGTCTATACATACGGATATTTGTCACGAATATCTAGATATTTGACATACATGTATTATAGACGAATATGAGTATTGGATGTTTAAAGGCAAATAGTCGTAAAAAGGATATATTTGACAATTATAAAGATTTCCCGCTCGAGTTTGGTAAATCAATACAAATCAAAGGCACAAATATTTGCAAAACAACCAGATACTGACCTGATCCACATATTCGTAGAGCATGATGGTAATAGCAGTACGCTCTGGAGCTACGTTTTCTGTTTAGTGCGTCAAAAATCGAGTGGTCCAACAAAACAGCAAATAAATTATCTGTACTAGAGGAGGATGGCCAATAAAATGTACTTCTTGTCAGGCGGTTGAACAGAGCCGATAACAACCAAGTCATAAGCAGGTATAAGTTGAAATGAAATAAATGTATACATTTCATCTCGCTAACTTCGCCTTCAGAAAATGATTGTACTATAAACACCCAATACATATATTCCTCTATAGGTATGCCAAATATCCAAATATTTGTGACAAATATTCAGATGTGTGGAGCCGGCTTAATATCTGCTCACCTATTCGGATATATTCCCATACAGACGACACTGGAGCATTGGACCAGGTAGTGGACCAGGACCACATCATTTGGAGCCAACATGCAAATCAGTGGTCGCTGGGCTCGCACTAATGAGACCGCAGCCAGCAAATCTTAATGGTGTTTGATTCTCGGGGCTGATAAGGTGCTATCGTTTGTTTATAGGTATATTAGTATTTTGGATGGGTCGATATTATCTATATTATCGTTATTTGTTCGGCCCGATTAGCCAATATTTCCTATTCAGAGGTTAATTACGACGCTATAAATGTCCGTGTAGTGCATAATAAAGTTTAATGCGACATATTATTATCCTGACTGAAGAGGATCGTTGTGTCACATTAAGCATTTTCAATCCGTGAAAAATGAGATAATGATAACTATTTGTGTATCTTTTAATCCTCAAGGTGAATTTTGTCGAAATTGTCACCGAACGGAATAAAAGTTTAGTTCTGACATGTACTTTTATATATGTATATCTACCGTAGTTTTTTTTTGCCTTGAACAGGAATGACTAAAACGAATTTCGTAAAATCCATTGAACGTACCTATACAGGGCGTTCAGTAAAGATTATACCATACTTTGAGGCTAGCTTCCTAGCTACAAAAATAATGTGATTTAAATCAGTTTACGTTAGTAAAAATTTTGCTACCATAAGAGTGATGACAGTCGCAGCTGTTTGTGCCTACTCGGTAGCTGAAGTTTATGGAAAATTATTAGTTATTTCAAACAGCCTTCGATTAGTTTTAAACAAGGTATACTTGTGGTATGTCGCTAAAATGCATTATTTTAGAGAAAGCTGTGTTTATCGTATTTATTGAGCTTGATAATCAATAAATAAATTCCTGTAAGAAGTTAAGCAACTATCTGGTGTAAATATACAGAGTGATTCAGAACGTATATATTATAATTTGGGAATAGTTTCGTCATGAAAAATGGAGTCACTATCGTAATTTTTTTTTTGTAAAATCCTTAATATAGTTTCCGAGTAAAACATTATTGTAGTATTTTCAGCCTTTTCAACGCTGGGCTACTGTAGTCTCTAGACAGGCGATTCCGAATATTGAAATCCGATTATTTTTTGTAGGCACTTAAGTTTTTGTGACGCCACTCTTGATATTAGTTACTCAAGTGTCAAAAATGGCTTACGTGTATAATAGCAACTCGGAGTTGATGGATAACGTTTTAATTTATGACGCTGTGAAAATGCTTTAGCAGAACGATTTCTAGTAAACATGTGCCAAATGCAGCTACTTTTACCGCGGTGTGCAGTTAGTGCAAGTATAGTGCAACGCGAGGGAAATTTGAAACCGAATTCTAGAAGAGATGAAGGTCCAGGACTTCCACAGCCTATTGCAGCAGTGTGGCGTAACATACAAGAGGATCAATTATATCCGTACCATGTACAGCGTGTCCAAGGATTAATACCAAGGGAAAGAGGAGGACCGGTACCATGGCCGCCCCGATCTTCCGACCTCAAACCATTTGGACTTCTTTTGATGGAGATATTTGAAAAATGAAGTGTATCACACCGAAGTGGATACATACGAGTACTATTGATGATTTAAAGAAACGTATCATAGTTGCTGCCAATAACTTACGAGTTCAAAAGGGACAAGAAGCAGAAACATTTGTGTTAGTTTGTAGAAACTGGGTAAGACGGCCCAAAATGTTATTGTAATATCAGGTATGTTAAACTATTTTATTAATTATAATAATAATATAATAATAATAATATCTCTACCTCTCATTCTAATCACAGAGATTAGCCCAGAAGTCAGAGACTTGTGCGGGAGAGGGGGCGGCATATTATTATTAAGCAGGCCGCATTTGCGCCCAGGAACGACTTACGTTGGTAGGCCCTAACCACTATTCAGTGCAGGAATGAGGAAAACTTGGAAAACCTCATTAATTAGGGGGGTGGTCAAATATCAACCGGCATCAATCTCTCACATTGACCCAAGCTAACATTATTCCACCCTACCATACCCACAGAGAGGGTGCCAATCCTCTCCACGAATATAGCTTATATACGGTCTACCGGCAGCTGGGCTCGAACCAACTCCGTCTAGTCACCTCGATTCAAGTACCTACTAACGCCTTAAACCGCGCGACCACTGACCGATTAAATTAATTAAAACCACAGATTAAATCTATTAATAACTAATAAATAAATAACAATAATAGCGGCAAAGCAGTTAAATCGGCGTTATAAAATGCTATTTATTTCTACCCTTGAGGATTTCCTCCCACTTTTGGTCCGGTCCCAGATTGTCGCCTTATCAGGTTTTACAGTGGACCAGTTTCCACTACCGTGCAGAAGTATATTTTTAAATCATTTTCTGCCCTTTTTGATTTACAAAATTGTATTTGTAACCTCAAATTTTTTTTTTCAATTTTAAATAACTAATATATTTCAAAAATAAATTTTAAATAAAAGATTTTGATTTTGCTATTGCGATTTGGTTACTGTGGTAATTTTTTGTATTTTATTATTTTTTAAATATTGTCTTTCTCTCATGTTGTTATATTTGTCTGTGTTGCTTTTGATGTTGATATTTTAAGAACATAAACTAAAATTAATAATTTGTTAGAATTTATATACCTATTGATTTCGAAGCTTAAAAAATACGTTAAACGCAGTTTTCTCTAAAATTGTGCATTTTAGCAACATGCAAGAAGTGTACCTTTTTTTAAAACTAATCGAAGGCTGTTTCAAAATAACTAATAATTTCCCAAAAACATATGCCCCTGAAAAAATCTGAAAGGAATGAAATAGTGGCATAGACAATCAGAACGCTCTTTACATTTAACGTAAAAATCAATCAGATATTTGTGTTTCTCTCATAAAAAAAACTTTCCAAAATTGAAGTTGAATTATCCAAATAAGAATATAAAAATAAATTATTGGTGGTGGTACAAGGTTGACATGTTATTTACACAGACAGAAGACAGATATATGTACATGCATACCTATAGTGTTACTAAAGATAAAATAGATAGTAATGAAAGAAAAGTATCGGATTGACCATATTCAAACAAATTAAAAATAATGTCGTGAATTGTGGTATTTCTGAAATTTCCGGTCAACGTCTTGAAGATCTACAAATGGTTTGCAAATATCGTGGTGGTATAATTTTAACGGTTTTAAGTGTGGTAATAAATTCAGTGATCTCATCATTTTGAAACGATTTTAATTGTTTTTCAGAGTAAGAACTAAATTCAGATTTTTAATGGTTCAGGTATACCTACTGAGAATTTCCATTTGTAAGAAATTTGATAAAATAAATTTAAATTTTTGAATGATTAGAGAGAGAGTAGCCAATTTTTAACAAGATCGGCAAAGTTTGTTAAAACCTCCATATTTAGCTTTTAAAAATGGTTATATTAAAGGAAACTTTTTGAAATTTTGCACGTCGCAATTATTTATCATTCTAAATAACTATTTTAAGTAACATTTTGCTGTATTTTCAGCAAAAAAGGCACATTACCTGAAACCAATACAGTTTTACTCGGTGCACTGAATATTTCAAATAGGATTATTTCGAAAACGGTTTCTTATAACGATTTCAACAAGGTATGCCTTTTCCAGATAAAAAAGGTAGGATAATCGATTGCTTCAATAGTCAGATGGATACATTAAGCCGCAAAAAGTTCTGCCATTTATTAACTTTGACACCCTGTATCTTTTAACCATCAACTTTTGGACTAAGGTAGCTTTGGCTTGTACCTTTTTTTAAAACTAATCGAAGGCTGTTTCAAAATAACTAATAATTTTCCAAAAACATATGGCCCTAAAAAAAATCTGAAAGGAATGAAATAGTGGCATAGACAATCAGAACGCCCTGTACATTTAACGTAAAAATCAATCAGATATATGTGTTTCTCTCATAAAAAAACTTTCCATAATTGCAGTTGAATTACCCAAATAAGAATATAAAATAAATTATTGGTGGTGGTACAAGGTTGACATGTCATTTACGCAGACAGAAGACAGATATATGTACATGCATACCTATAGTGTTACTAAAGATAAAATAGATAGTAATGAAAGAAAAGTATCGGATTGACCATATTCAAACAAATTAAAAATAATGTCGTGGATTGTGGTATTTCTGAAATTTCCGGTCAACGTCTTGAACATCTACAAATTGTTTGTAAATATCGTGGTGGTATAATTTTAGCGGCTTTAAGTGTGGTAATAAATTCAGTGATCTCATCATTTTGAAACGATTTTAAATATTTTGCAGAGTAAGAACTAAATTCAGATTTTTAATGGGTTAGGTATATCCACTGAGAATTTCCATTTGTAAGAAATTTCATAAAATAAATTTAAATTTTTTATTAGACATCATCAGTAGCCAATTTTCAACAAGATCGGCAAAGTTTGATGAAACCTCCATATTTAGCGTTTAAAAATGGTTATATTAAAGGAAACTTTTTGAAATTTTGCACGTCGCAATTATTTATCATTCTAAATAACTATTTTAAGTAACATTTTGCTGTATTTTCAGCAAAAAAGGCACATTACCTGAAACCAATACAGTTTTACTCGGTGCACTGAATATTTCAAATAGGATTATTTCGAAAATGGTTTCTTCTAACGACTTCAACAAGCTATGCCTTTTCCAGATAAAAAAGGTAGGAGAATCGATTGCTTCAATAGTCAGATGGATACATTAAGCCGCAAAAAGTTCTGCCATTTATTAACTTTGACACCCTGTATCTTTTTAACCATCAACTTTTGGACTAAGGTAGCTTTGGCTGCACTATATTATTTTGTCTTCAGGAATCTACTATTACTATGTGGTGAATTAATTTCGAGGCACCCTGTATATGGTTGTAATGGTACAAAAAATTAAATTATACGTAACACCGCCCAGGACGTTTCAAATGTTGCCTTCAAGAGTCCGTTTACTTATTATAAATTAGATAATGTTACTGTATACAGGTACAATGGGAATGATTCATAATCAAAATGCACAGCACATAGGTATTCGTGTACCCCTTAAGGCTTACGGTGAGCGCTCTATCAAACGATATATAGCATCTGTTCCAACAACCGTTGAGAACTGTTCAGTACCGTGAGAAATGTTTGACCAACACCGTCTTACGTCGCATTCGCCGAGAGTACATTAACAACTAAACTGACTGACTAATTCTGAACGGTTCGGAATCGATTCTTGCTGTGTTGTAACAAACCCATAGTTTTCGCTCAGTAACTCCTTAACGGATAATGATAAAAATATGCGGTTTTTTTTAATAGACTTCAAATATTATTTTACGTCGGCGCTGTGTTTTGAAATTTTGAAAAAGTGTAAAATAAATTTTTTTAAAATGAATTTTGCATATTTTCAAAATTTCAAAACACAGCGCCGACGTAAAATAGTATTTGTAGTCTATTAAAAAAACCGCATATTTTTATCATTTTTCGTTGAAGAGTTACTGAGGGAAAACTATATCCCTTTGGATCGAGCGCTCACCGTAAGCCTTAAGGGCCTCTGCAAGTTTCACTTTGGCAAATTTATGCTCTCCGACAAAACCTAATCTATCTTTCTCTGCAGACGTCCTCAAAGTGTATGCGTATTAATGAACTTATAAGTCAGATATTACAAAAATTTTAACTGACACAGCACAATATTTTATAATTAAATATAAAATTACAGATATTAGTTACAATTACAGTAATTCATACATTTGAATTCCAGTGAATATATTTTTTTATAAATGTATTACCTTTCAGGAGAAAGCGAAATATTATCCCGCGCTTTAGATTTACAATCATCGATGGAACAGTAATATCCATGACAAGCTATTATTACTGATCAATAAAATTAACTCACTCGAAATTTATCTGGCGCACCCAGCACAACCGTTTTTACAGGACACTGAGTATCAAATAGATCCAATAAATAGCCGATGGTCATTCGTCGATACTCAGTTGGTGAAGCAGAGGAAGAGGATTGGCAGAGGGGAGAAGCAGATATAGGGAATAGGGGATAGAGAGAGGTCCAACTGTATTTATTTAAACTGTGGTAAAGTAGTTGTTTCCTCCAGTTTCGCTTGCAATTATGTTTGTTTCCTTGTTATCTAAATTTTCTTTTGTTTTCCCAATAATTTTGTCCTGTTTTAAAAGCAACTTTCAATTATGCTCTGCTCTGCAAGTCATAATAATACCAAAATAAAATAAAACAAATACATTTCGTCATGGAATAGATGAATACCATGCATGTACCTATGTATATTGGAATCAACACATCTTAAGCAAAACCATCCAGCGTACAACACCGCTTTGTTTCCTTCGAGTTATTTTGTTTGGCCAATTTTCTCCACGACTAATTGCATAAGGAACGCGCTAATGAAAATAATGAGCTCGTTGTTTTCGATGACTACAACCTGAAGGTTATTAATTAATTAGGCGCTACAAATAGTTATTATGTTATTCCGAAGAATGACGGGCAGTTTTGTTCATTTTTAATTTAATTGTTAATATCCTACGCGGATTAGTTATATTTGCTGAGAAATGTGCAAGTAAGACCGGCGTGCTGCAATTAAATCGTCGGGATGGTCATAAGTTGAGCTCTTTCAAGGCGAAATAGGAACGGGAAGTAATTATTTCTGTAATAGTGTTATTTTTGTTAGAAGGAGATGTTTTATTTCGATGTGGCGCCATACTGCGAATAATTACGCATCGATTAAGATGGTGCCGTTAATGAATAACAAAAGCAACTTCGCTACAGTAATAATGAACATTTCCAACTGCACTATGTGTAGATTGTTCCATTTCTTTATGAAAGCCAGATATCATTTACGAGGTGATTTCTATACTACAGTTTTGTTGTTTTATTTAACAGCATTATAATTAACTAATGGAGATATTTTTACATCACCAGCGTATAACAGGTATTGTATATTAAGGCAATGTCAGTAATTACTGACCATACCATATAGTCCACTTTATGGCACCATTCAATATAATTCACTGCACTATCGTAAGTATTTAAAATTTTGAATGTTCTAGATCTAGGTTTTGGTATATCTCACATAAACCACAAAAACAGTGCCTTCCTCTTTAAGGCAGGGATTTTGTAGAAAAGGAATTGCACAGCCTGAGCGAGCGAAACGGCGAATCCATCAGACCTAAAGAGGTCCAAGTATGGATTTTAGTGGAATATCTGATGTTTAATGGAACGCATCAGATTTGAAACCATGATATTACACATTTTGATGTATGAATGAAACAATTTCACTAGACCATTACAGAGACTTACGTCGCTGAGTTTATTTAACAGCGTGGCTCCAAACTATAGCTGAGTTCTATCCTCCCTATATATTATTCTTAACGTTAAAAATGTTAGTACTGAAATAGCTGAACAAGTTGTGTAAGCACGGGACGCAAAATTGCGTCGAGTGCTTAAAAGGCATTGTTTAATGTCAAGGTTCTGTCAAGTTCAAACGTTCAAACGTCGCGTGTCGCCGTATTTCCTACAAAGTTTTGCAAAAAATCGCCAAAAATGAGTGATAATGATGAGTATTTGGATATTGAACAAGCTGATGAAGTTGCGCCATCCACGTTAGTGCCCGAAAAATTTATATGAAGGCTCCGACAACAACTTTGAAACCTGGGTCAAAGAAAAACATTTTACAGAAAAAGTATTATTAGTCTATTTCGTGAAACTATCGTACGTGCATCATGATTGACCTGAACAAAAACGAAGATATTAGGAAATTTGCAAACCTAATTGCATTTTTAAACAGAGAAGCTTTAGAAGATGAAAATAGAACGCTTTATGAAACAAACCGAGGATAAAGAATTTCTGTTAACCAAAGTTGCTTCAATCGTTGGAGCATTTGCAGCATGTAGAAGGGAAGAAATCACATGTTTGACAGTAAATGCCATAAAAGATTGTCAGTCATTTATTAGTGTGTAAATTCCGAACACAAAAACTCATGTTTACAATTACGGAGGGATTAAGGCATTTTTAAAGCGACATGGAGGTTGGCGATAAGTCCAGTTGCCGAGGGTTATATCGAAAATTCCATTGAAAAAAAAACCGATATAGCAAAAAGAATCATAGGCGAGAAAGACATACTAAATAAGAAAGTCAAATAAGTTCACGCAAAAGCAGAAGCTTGTAGTATGGCCACTACTAGCAATTTATTCATTCTGACTAATAGTAGTTGCCTCTAGTATTCACTTTAACAATTTACATAATTGTGCCTTTAACATTTATAATGAATAAATATTCATAAATATTCAATATTCATTGTTGTTAATGTTTCATTTTTACTTTTAGGCACTAGTGCTAAAAGAGTGTCATTTAGGAATTCTAATCAATATCAAAATTTGTCAATTTTGCAATGCTTTCACAAAAAACCAGTTTTTCTTAGTTTCTTCCCAACTTTTCAGATATAGTAGGAGTAAAATATACAGGGGGGCATAGTAACAGTAACATAAATAAAAGCTGAGGCCTATTGATCACCCCATATTCTGTTTATCCTATACCTTTTAGTCTTTTACTGTGAGTTACACAATGCAATAACAAAGAGGGTTGTAGTAATAATGACATAAGTAGATTATTTATATGTATAATTTTTTATCAGGCTAGTTATACAGTTCCTGATGTTTCTTTTAGAAAATTGGTCAATTACATTAAAATAATGTTTAAATATAGGTACCTACAACATACAAGACACAGACTGAAATGGATGACAGCGGGATCGACAGATAGTTGTGTAAAAACTGTAACAATATTTTTCGTAAGATACTATTTGACGTTCGGGCACTAAATTAATTCTTTTATGTACCACACCACTGCCTTCACTTATCTTTTGCTAACACTTGCGTAGAAGATTATGGATAATTTCAACAAAAATCTATTTGCTAGAGAAACGTGTTTTATAGATATGTTCGGGTTCTTTGATTTCTGCCTCCACATTTGCATATTCAAATATGCCTAAATTCTATAATATTTTTTCATATATGCTTTAATAGTGTAAATCATCTATTTATAGCACATTAAATACATGTGCAAATGCTTTTAAAATGCAGTGAAGATATTTTCATCTATTTTAACTTTTCTATGCCCCCCAAATACAGTTTTTATTTCTTTCATTAAATTATTTACGATTATAGCTAGGCATACATTTTAAGTTTAATTAAAATATCCTATCGACAAGGAATTACGAATTCATATACCTACATAGGTACATGTTGGGTATAGAAACTTATAATAAAATTTGAGGCAGATATTGTGATATTCACAAAGTGTCTTAATTATATAATTTACATATTATCCTAATTTAGAAAAAAACATGATATAGATAATATTACATGCAAATACTGTTAAAAAAATGAAAAACTTTCTGATCATTGAAATAAGTAATTCCTAGTTCAGTATTATCAATGAGTAAATCTCCTATACATATTGTTGTTTAATTAAAGTTAATATTTTGTATTATTTTTATTAACCATTTAAAAACGTATTTAATGTTTCTTTTTATTGTGTTTTATGTTATAGCCCTGAAGATGCATTAAACATCAAAAGGTCGACAATTACAACTACTGCTTTTGTTTTTATAAAACTGACTAAATATCCAGCGGAACGAGAAATAAATATTAGGACGATGACAGACACAGCGGCTTGTACCGCCTTGGCAACCGAGTCAGCTAAATGCTTTTAGAATTGTGATAAAGTTTGCATTTCATTATCAATATATTTAAAATTTTAAAAAGAGATTATATTATATAATAAATATCATCAAAAAACCCTTTCAAATCGCATAAAAAAAGAACGGATAAAAAGGGTACAAGAACTTATCAGAATACACATTTTATTGGGTCAGTTAATGGGTTTAATAAATTTGATTGTAACTCCCGACGTTCCGTGGTACACACACTGTTAAAACACCACGACTTGGAGAAAGTTTATTTCTTAAAAGTTGGTATCTACATTACATTTATGAACAATAACAAAGACCTTATGGTCAGATGATATGACTAAATGCAGTTAAGCTGTATCCAGTACAAAGCATTATTAGACGAACAACTATTAAATGTAGGTGTAATAGGTAAGCGATAAAGAGTTTGATACAATGTTTCAATACTTCCAATAACAAAACCAGAGAGCGTTGTTATACCTACTTTCGCTCCATTTAACAAACTCTCGAAGTTGAGAAACCGCATGGGGTACTAGATGAGGGTTAAGTATTATCGGTTAAATTCATTTTTTACATACAATATTCTGAGATCGACTTATAAAAATTTTGATAACGACTTGAATAGTTAATATCATTAATTTGTAGATATAAATTTTGAAAAAGTTTTAAATTTCTTTTTCAGCTCAGTATTTTCATTTGATGATTAGCCATTCTCTTTCTATAATAAAAACAAATTTGACCAAAGTAAATCATTTTTGGTTCTGTTTTAGAAATTTATTCTGCAAATAAATAATGTATAATTTGGATCGGTCAGTGGTCGCGCGGTTTAAGGCGTCAGTACTTGAATCAAGGTGACTGGATCGCTGTGTGTTCGACCCCCGCAGCCGGTAGACCGTATATAAGCTATATTCGTCGAGAGATTGGCACCCTCTCGGCGGGTATGGTAGGGTGGAAGAATGTTGGCTTGGGTCAATGTGAGAGATTGATACCGGTTGACATTTGACTACCCCCCTAATTAATGAGGTTTTGCAGGTTTCCCTCATTCCTGCACTGAATGGTGGTTAGGGCCTACCAACGTAAGTCGTTCCTGGGCGCAAATGCGGCCTGATTAATAATAATATGCCGCCCCCTCTCCCGCACAAGTGTTGGACTTTTGGGCTAATCTCGTGATTATAATGAGGGGTAGAGATATTATTATTATTAGGTCTTGTAAAAATATGTAGAGATCCTGAATTATGTTACAGTTGAATATTATGACGTCGTCAGTTTTAATGTTTGGTTAGCAGTAGATAGTTTGATCTTTGTTATCTACAACAATATATTATGGGTTTACAATTAATAAATTTCCTTATATCTACGGCTTGACCAATCTCAACTTATGTATTATGTATGCTCTTTACTTAAGGCGCGTTCTCACGATTCGATTTTAGTTGATCAACTTTTGTGGATAAACTAAAATCGGTTAAGTTCTTGATTCACACGTTTCAAGCGAAACTTCAATCAATAAGTTGATATAAAATGGCGACAAATGCAGTGGTTCGTACGGATGTAATAATTATTTCCAGTTTATTGATTAAAGAAATGAGAAAAATGAACTTGAATTTGGATAGGCAGCGTAAATAATGCCGTTTTTGGATAATAAATTGGATCCTAAGAAAAAGCCAGTATGAAGTTTCAGCAGAGTCATGATTAGGTTTGTTTTGTAGCAGTTGGAAAAGGTTTGACACTGTCAGAAATATTCGATCAGTTAAGTTGACGCGTTACCATTTAATTTAACGCCATAAATAGCTGGACGGACATTTCTGAGTTTCAAACCGCTTCGAACTGCTGCAAAAACAAACCTATTATGATACAGTTCTATACATTCTACCGTAGTACTCTCTGACCATTATATTGTCATTTTGTTGTCCTATGTTTTGTAAAATTAATAAACGAAATATAACCACCAGAATCGGTTGATTCAAGTCGACTGACACATGTTCTCACGCTTCAACTCGTCTGATAACCATTGATAACTTAAACGATAAAAATTGAATCTTTTGTGGAATCAACTTAACTTGACCGACAAAAATTGAAATATACGCTCTCACAGCATTTTTATTTCGATTTTCAATGATCCACAAACGTTGATCATCTAACATCGAATCGTGTGAATGCGCCTGAATCAACTTAACTTGACTGACAAACATTGAAATATACTTATGTTCAAACAGCAATTTTCTTTTCAATTGTCGTAGATCCACAGAAGTTGAAATCAACTATCGAATCGTGAGAACGCGTCTTAACAAAATCTACTATAGCAGCGATTAAGGAAGATATGAATACCGTCAAAGAATGCGCGCTTACTGCTGGGTTTCACTTGGTCAAGCTGTACCTACTTTATATAAAAATTTAGTATCGAGTGCTTTATAAAAGCTTTTGTTAAATTGATAATTCTATAGCCAGATTATATCTAATAATTGTCATACCATTACTAAGTCGTTATACTCATTACTTCATATATTTTTTAATTTGAATATTCTTATCTTTTCGGTAAACAGATATAACTAGATAATTAAATATTATTTGCATGCAAGTTATATTAAAATAAATAATAAGAATAGCAGGGAAAATATTTAAATACAATACCTACATATGTCCAATTGGCCAAATAAAATTTAACTTCAATTTAAATAAATGTTTTATATTTACTTGTATTGTTTTTGTGATATATGCTTTAAAAAATATTTAAAAGTTCCTACAACTTTCATTGTCACACATTTTTTCGTGTCTCGAATATTAATGGACAAAAATGGGAAGAGACGATTTTCGCCTGATCACCATTACATAAGATACGGTTTAGATCAAATATAGCATCGCTGCGGGTTATCATTTCAAATGTGGCCCAAATTATAAGTACCAGAAATATGCCTCCAGAGTACATTACCAATCGTATTTTTTGTGTAAATCAGGTTATTCATATTTATAAAACTAAAAATACTCCAAAAGAAATTGAAACACATTTAAAACTAACGGCTAGAGGTCTATGACGGTGGTGGAGGAATATGTTGAGGAATTATTTGAGAGAAAATTTAAATTTATAATAGTATCTTGTCTGCTTCCAGTTCTGGTGCTTCTTCTTCAATATTTACCCAGTGTCTTAATCAAGAAACTATTGCAGCGAACGACTTACCATTCTACAATGGAGTTAGTGTTCGGAATTGTACAATTACGACTTTAAATTTAAACGGTAAAAGAAATGATTAACTGTTAAATTATTAATTAAATTAATTATTAATGATTCTATTATCTACAATTTTATTAATTTTTTGTAAATGAATGTAAGTCTTTTACATCCTTGATGTGAAACACTTTCTCCAGTGAGAACATTGCGGCGTTTTTGAAGAATGCACCTGATGATATGCTACCTATAAAGGTTGCACTCATAATTGGTGTATCAGGTGCATGTCGAAATGATGATCTGTATAAAATGAAATTGACTGATGTTAATATCATGGAAAATAAGGTTCAATTCGTGGTATGTTTCTGGATTGGATGATTAATTACTTGTCTCACACAGAACTATTCGTGAAAATAAAGGATCAGTCCTCTGAACACCATGAAGTAAATACTGGAGTTCCACAGGGTTCAGTACTCGGTCCATTGATTTTTTAAATTTTGTGTTAACGACCTGCCGGAACATTTAAATGCTAATTTAGTAGCACTCTTTGCGGACGACACATACGTGGTGATATCAGCTGCAACTCATGATGACCTGCAATTACTAACTAAAAATTTAGTGCTGCGTTTTGTAAATTGGTGTGAGAAAAATGGTTTAATGGTCAATATTAGTAAGACCCAGTGTTTTTATTTCCATTGCTTGAATACAGCTCGCGACCTCCCCTTAAAATTTTCTGTACTATTATAACTTCAGTTAAATGCACTAAGTTTCTAGGTTTGCTAGTTGACAACAATCTGAGATGGTGTGAACATGTCAGCATGGTTTCAAAACGTTTAAACCAAACATACTACTTAACGTGTACCTACTATGCTCTAGTTTATATTCAATTAATCTCTAATGTTGTGTTGTGGGGTAACTCTAGTGATAGTACAAGGGTATTTACGGTACAGAAGAAAATTGTAAGATGTTTATTCAATGTTGATCCCAGGGAGTCGTGTAGACCTATATTTATTAATAACAAGATCATGAGTTTTCCTACTTTTTATATATATCGTAGCTTGCTGTATATCAAATCTAATATTAATTCTTTTAACTAGATCAACATGTTCAAAATATGTAACAAGACACAGCGACTCCCTGGAATTACTTGGACATAGAACAGCAAAATTTGAAAATTGTTTTTTGTACGTAGGAATCAAATTATACAATCATCTTCCTGGTTAGATAAAAAAATTTTAAAACTATTATTTTAAAGTCAGAGTCAAGCAGCTTCTTTTGAAAAGATGTTAGTATAGCTTAGATTAATATTTTTCCGACAAAGACATGTACAAATTTTGTGCTGCAGTGTTGCCTATTTCTGTTTGTTTGTGGATTCTGTTTGTTTGTTGTATTTATTATGTATGATTAACTATTGCAGGCTTTTATGCTATACTTGATTGTGTATTAGACGTGTTTGACATCAACTATTGTTGAATTAGTGTGTAAGTCACCATATAAGTACTTCTAGATTGTATTTATATTGTATGTCATTTACTTTTCCCAGACTTATCCCATACATGTTTACATGTCTTAAGGGATCAATAAATATTATTATTATTATCATTATGATCGAAATTCCAACATCGAAACCTACCAGTCAAGAGTGAGTAGTCAGCACCCATTTGGCCACAATTCGATAAGTCAATTTCCCAAAACATTTCAGTGTTTCTAAAGCTTCTGCATTGTGAAACATACACGAGAAGACCTGCAGACACTATATTGGTAAGTAGCGGTGGTGACATTCTCCAGTTGAAGAGGTTAGGGGGATGGAAATCTTTCGCCGTAGCGGAAGGCTACGTAGACAAACTCCAATACTAAAAACGTTACTATTTCTACGCAGGATGTTCAGCACGGATTAACAATTTCTGTTGCCGCTTATAACTAACTGAATGTTATAATTAATTTAGTAAAATAAATTGTAATACTGAATATGAATAAAATTTGTTGAGAATGTTTTAATGTACAATAAGATATATTTTGGTTATTCAATCAATGTCGATATTTCCCTGGGTTGAAAAGTAATCACTTACTACCCTGCTAAATGTCACTTTCCATATGAATATGTCAAAGTCAGATATTATGTTTCTTTCAAACTTACTGTATATCTGAAATATCCACATTACATATATGATTGTAAATAAAATAATGTATGTACTAGTTCATTTCCAATATGTCTGAAGTTTGCTTGCTGGCAAGTTCTGTAATAACTAAACATCGAGAAGAGAATGAACCGAGTCTGAGAGTAAAAGTGTCCGCTTTACATAACGCGCTGCCCAGTCTAACAATTCGAAAACAGCACGTGAAATGGAAATCGGCCAAGTGCAAACTTTATCCTACTTTATATTATTTATTGCTGTAGACTGTCGGTTGAACACATAACATTACACCTCGACTAATAAGCCGTCGACTTATCGCCCCAGCGATATCCGTTTCCAGCGAAGGTAGTTAATCAGTAATAGTAATTATTCGCGCAATTATTGTCATAATTAGTGACAATAATTGAAGGTAGATTGTGCTTACCGCGACAAATTGGCGTACACGTGACCGTTTGCCGACAAATTTTATCAGTACGGCATGCCATCAGCAATAAGTTTTAATTGGCTTTAATTTTGGTATTTACACAATTACAGGTGTAGGTACCATGCGAATAAATACCACGTATTAAAAAACTAATCGCTATAGTAATCTAAAGATTAGCGGACGTTGGCTTTCCATCACATCACAATCAGTTTAATTAAACAAAATAATAATTTTAACATTGGAAATGTTTAAGGAGTTGATAACGTAACGTCTGCCGTTAAGGGTAAGTTTTCAAAATGTAACAAATGTTTTGTCGAGACCGCTGCACTGATAAAAATGGCTGGAAATATCCATGTTCTGTTATACTCATTTTTACTTAATATTTACTTTTAATTTACATTATAGATATATTGAGAAAAAATTAAGTATAGGTATATGTTTTTTCGTAATAAAATTACGAAATTTTACTCAATTTATTATGACATTTTACAGAATTTTTCGTGTTACTCCTGTTGGATATGTGCAGAGGCACATCAATTTAACCTCAATCTAACCTAACGTGTTTTAGTTGTATTAAGGTGTGGTTGACAAATATGCATGGTTTATTAAGAGAAGTTTTTGTGGGATATTCGGAAAAGAGTAAGTATAAGATTATATTTTGTTACGTGTGCACTGGCAGCTTACGTCAATTTAAATGTTATAAAACTCATAAATATAATAGAAACTGTAACGACACCTACGTTGTAGATGCTTGCATCAAAATTGCATCAATCCCTCTGGCCTTTAAACCATAATGCAACTACCTAAAATAATAAAAATACCACAATTCGTTTACGTACGTGTTATGTTGTTAATTAAGGTTAAGGTTATAAACGAAGTATGATTTCACCAAAGACTGCGCGCTCAACTTTTCACACGTCACTTACGATGACGTATTGTGAATTAGTTCGTTGACTAATTATGATTATGACGTTGATTATGATCATTAAGGTTATGTAGAGTCGGCTTCAAAGTTTGCAATAACTGTAAACACAGTTATCTCGGGTATTAATCAGTGGCGGCTGGTGCTAAGGGCACAAGGGCACGTGCCCACCCTTCACTGTACATGTCACGAATAAATATATGATGCTATTATAGATTTATATATTTTTTTTGTAATTCTATTATCGGTTGCGAAAAACTACTCAAAACTTATTTCCCGTCAACCATCCACGCGCCGAACTATATCAAACTTTATTTCCAGGGAACCCAGAATTGTCTCCAAACGTGGCTCATTTTCCGACGTTCAGGACTCTTCGGAGTAAATGAAATTCGCCGATTTAAAGCCGACAAAGGGCACTGAAATACGTGTCTCTGTCCCTTCTCCACTAGTCTCCACTGTCTCCAATCTCCATCACTCCGTCTCCCTCCGGCATTCAGTTTTCAGTTCTCAGTAGTCGCTTGCTTTGTTTAGTACAATGGTCGTCAGCTTAAAGTCACCACTTCCATGTTTTGTCCCTTTCTAGCACCGTGTATAATAAATGGCACTAGAAAAGAATGGACCATGGAACTGGTGATTTTAAGCTGACGACCATTGTACGTATTTGTATATACATATATATTTCGCTTGCAGAATAGTTGTGTAAACAAATTTGTGTTTTAACTTTGCTAGTTTTAAAGGCGATTTCTCATTATAGATATAATTTTAAAGTGATTCTGTGTATTTGTACATACTTATTAAAAGAAATGGATCCGGAACCAGAAATAAATTCTGTTCAGTATCTGTTAAAAAACAATCCAGTGCCATTTGATCAAAAATATTTAATTAAAAAGAAAGGTAGGCCTACTGATTTATATATTAATTACGAATCTACAAGTAAAGCTAGAACATATAATAGAGTTTTTAATAGAAACATATACGAGAAATATGGTTGTTCTGTGACAAATAAATTGTTATGTTTTGTTTGTTTCATATGTTACAGCGTGGACCAAATACGGACTTGACGATTTAAAGCACATAGCGGATAGGGCCAAAAACATGAAAATTCTGTGACTCATTTAAAAGCTTATATGGACTTTAGTGTTTTAGGAAAAACTGACATACGTGAACAATTAGATATACTCGCGTCAAGAATTCAGACGTCTACGTCACGGCTGACGTTACACATTTGTTTTTATTGTCAACGTAATTTTCGATATTTGGTCGCCTTATAAACAGTCATTTTTGCAATTTAGTGCAATATATAATGCAAACTTTTAGTCGAGTATGTAGTTTTATAACTATCAGTTGCAGTTTCTTAAATATTTTGATGAAAATATAATGAATTATTCATTTGTTCATATGACGTAAGTCGTCTGAATTCTTGTCGCGAGTATAGTGCGTATTTGCGCTATAAGTTAGGACCTCGGTTAGAACATAATAAACAGGTGGAAAAAATCGTCACATTTTGCGTCGTTTAATAATGTGTATAAAGTTTTTGTGGAGCCTTTGAATTAGCCTTGCGAGGTCATGATGAGAAGACTTCGTCCAAAAATCCAGGCATTTATATAGGTTTAATTAACTTTTCTGCAGAATTACATTCTGTTCTTGCAATACATTTAAATGAATCTAAATTTATTTTTTGTGCCCACCCTTTGAAAAACCCACGGGCCGCCACTGGTATTAATTAACATTTATTTGGACAATATTTTGTAAAATGATTTATTATAATGTAAAATTAATACCCCACTGTATTTAACGATGAACAGTACCTAATGTGAGCAATTTGAATATTTTTCCTGGACTCTCACCTTAAGGAAAAATATGTAAAAATTCCACTAGTTATAAACTTTATTAGAAAGTAGGTAGGTACACGTAGAATAATTTATAGCGTTATTGATATCGCTTTATTAACTACTTAAAGTTAGTCTTTTGTTTAATCACTATTAATTACTAGCGATTAACACACTTCTATTATTTTAAGTATTAAGCAATGAGTTTTATAACAAACATAGGTCTTACAATTACGTACAATTGAAGAAAAAACTATCTGCTACTTTCAAAGGCGTGCTTTACATTGATGGTTAAA
Source organism: Monochamus saltuarius (assembly GCA_025584915.1). NCBI lineage: Eukaryota > Metazoa > Arthropoda > Insecta > Coleoptera > Cerambycidae > Monochamus > Monochamus saltuarius. The sequence continues at coordinate 25,278,680 of CM046722.1, forward strand.
ATACAAAAATGACGTTGATGTTATTTAAAAACGTTAGTCTTTAAAATATCGATAAGTGAATTTGTAAATTCTTTTGACAGGTTGTCATAACACTAATAATAAATCATTTTTGTGATATTTAGGACTGGCAGAACTCCAAGATAAATGAGGATGTAGAGTAGTCGTTGGTTAACACAATTAATTCACAGTTTTCTAGGTTTTGAGTTAGCAGATTGTACACTTGCAGACTTTACCAACTTATGGTTTATCTTATTGATATAAGGGTATAAAAAAGAAACGGCATAAAAAAACTGCCATAAAAACATTAAAGACTTCCGCATGTACCTGGTGAGCCGTAGACAAGACCGTGTTTACATTACATACCATTCGCTCAATTTAGTCTTTTTTATTAAAAAATCCAAAAAAATACAACTTGCATGCATTCGTATCGCAGGTTTCAAAAACTTACCAAAAAAAATCAATCATAAGTTTTACCTTTGATATATAGTGTCCGGAATATGAGTGCTCTAATTTTGCCATAAGATAAGTTGTACTGAACAATTTTTTTTCTCTGACCAACGGTAACAAAATTATGACAGAAACCAGGTCTTGAATATGTGACAACGTCGCTCACATACTATCTTATACACAATTATTACAAATAGGTACACCTACATATGTACTTACTGTGAATGGTTTTCCTAGAGCTCTTTTCACAACACAGAATAATAATTACAAGTGTTTAAAATGACTTCTGTTTATTGCAAGAATCGTTTACTGTACAAACGTCGCGTAGCCGCCAGAGAGTTTTGCTTAGATTTGCCGTAAATTAACATCGATACAGCTGGTTATGGTTACTATAAATTGTTCCATTTTTGTTCATGTACACTCCCAAATATCAAAGAAAAATTAGGCAAAAATGAATCGCACTAGATGCACGCACAAATATGACTAATATTACTTTTAGGTTATCACCAGCAGCAGTCTGACACTGCTACATTGTCCTACGTTACAGTTTTAACGAATTTCTCGGAAACTTCAAGTTTACTTCATTAGTACTAATCCAAAAATCGAATTATGAACAAATTACGTTACAGGCGCTTTTACTTAACCTTAATTCTACCTTAGTTTGTAATTTCGTAACATAGTTTTGCATATTATTGCAGTTGTATTTTTAGTTTTCAAAATAAATTTGTAGACAAACTATTCGTTTTAGACAGTTTTTTTATTGCATTTAGTCAGATATATAAGGCCTTAAAATTACGGCACTCATATTTCGGACACCCTTTATTATACTCAATTAAATTACATTTATAATTTGTCATTTATATGTTGTTTATATATCCTACATGCACAAGAAGAAAAAAATTGCCGTTTTAGGAGTTTAATTCGACGTTTTTCAGATCCATCTCTTAACTCCTTTTGAAAGTTGGCGAAATGAATATTTCGTGTAGGAGTAGTTTCTGTATCTTAAATGGAGAGATTGATGCTTTAGCTGTTCAATCTTACCCTTTTTACAATTACAATGCACCATAATAGAGGTAGTGTCTCAGGCAGGAAGTAAGAAATTGCCGCTTTAAGATTTCAATTTACCCCTAATCAATTACAATGCAAAGGGTCTCAACTCTTTTTGGAAGTTATAATTTTTAAAATATTTCGTGCATTGGTAATTTCTATGTAATGTCTAAAACGGAGAACAAGAGATATCTCATTTAGGAGTTCCATTAGTCTTTTTCTACAATTATAATGCATCTTAACTCTTTTTGAAAGTTACCGAATAAAAATATTTGAAATATTTTGTGTAAGTAGGGGTGATTTCTCCGTCTCGGATGGAGAGCTAGATGTTGTCGATTTAGAATTTTAATTTTATAATTTGTATACATTGTGCCTTACAACACTTTAATTAGGCTACTAATCTGGTTACTAACTTTTTTACTGTATTAGATAGAAAGGTATTTTAAGCTAATATATATCAAATATCCTACAAGTCTATCAATGAAGTCATATGTATGCTCTCTGATACCAAACATCTAGGTATGCTAATGAACAATTCCACAGACAAAGCTCATTTCAATAACTATCTAAAAAAAAATAATCTAACTAAATTTACTAACCTGGTTTAACTAAACATTCTATAAATATCTATGTTCACTTTTGAAACTGTGGGAACTCGAAAATTCAACAACAATAGATGAGATCTGACCTATTTCTGCGTTTTTAGGATTGCTCCTTCAGGTGGCCTCCTTTAATTTGAGTCAAATATCTAACTATAAAAATTATAACAATAAATTAAAATTATTTGAAATTAAATATCGACAATGTCAAAAGTGACATTAACCTGTCAATGAATTTAAATTATACAAGATAACTACCTACTTAAGAGTAGTTAGTTTCACACAATATTGTTAATACCTAAAAATATATAAAAAAAATGATTACTAACTTACTAGTACTAGCTACTACTATCTAGTGAGTCGGGTTTATAGTATAGTGTAGGTGAGTAGGTCAGTGGTAGCGCGGTTAAAGGCGTCAGTACTTGAATCGATGTAGTTAGACCGCTGTGGGTTCGATCCCCGCAGCCGGTAGACCGTATATCAGCTATATTCGTGGAGAAGATTACAACTTTCTCTACGGGTATGGTAGCGTGGAAGAGTGTTGGCTTGGGTCAGTGTGAGAGATTGATTCCTGCACTGAATGGTGGTTAAGGCCTACCAACGTAAGTCTTTCCTGGGTGTAAATGCGGCTTGCTTAATAATAATATGCCTCCCCCTCTCCAGCACATGTCTTTGACTTCTGGGCTAATCCTCGTGATTAGAATGAGGGATAAAAATATTATTATTATTATTGTTATTATAAGTTTACGGCACGGCGTTGCCTAAATTACCTTCACGGCGAAGATGAAAAGAATGTGTTGCCTACACCCAATTTTGCGCAAAAGTAAATTATTCATATTTAAATTATGTAATTTTATACAATTTCATGTAATTTCTTGAAAATTCCACGAAATTCCTCGAAAGTCTACAGAATTTCTTGAAATTTCAAGAAATTCCTGACTCGTGTACACCAAAATTCTTCAGCGATTTTCTTCCCATCTATTGTTGGTATGTTAAAATTAAAAGTGCGTTGCTGTAAAAGAACTTCAATTTTACAAAATATTACATAAAATCACCCACCCACCCAAGCGCGACCCTGGAATGTACGGGTGATACACGGATCTTAGTACGTTTAATGAATACAAAAGAAATTTATTTTAGATTACCTTAATCCTTAATATTCCAAACGGGAATATGCCTCCAAATATTTATATTCCAGACGACAACTGAATAATACTAATCCTAAGTTATGTCCTAATTAAGGAAAGCCTTATATTCAAATCTGCCCCAGCCGTGCATGACAAAAAAATGGAATCGCCGGCGGCCGGCTGTAAATTGGGAATTTTCAGGCAGGTAGTTTCGGACCCGGCGGTCGAGCGGAGGCGGTGGCGGCGTTAATTGCCAGGTAAATGTCGCGGCGGCAACGGCATCGCTCCACAGTGAACCCGCACACCAGTAGCAGTCGGCGCGACGGGGGCCTATTAGCACCCCGGTGCTAACCGTCCGGGCCCCGGCTATGCGAGACCACCGGTAAAAAAAAACGACAACCGGCCAGTATTATGATATTTTGACCGGTCGCATTATGCGCGGTTGCGTCTTTTGGGCGCTAATTAAGGCATAAATAACGTGAAGTTGGCTGTCTCGACGTTGAATAGACATACAGGGTGTTCTAAAGGAAAGTCGCACCACAATACCTCGTAAACAACAGATAGAGGACGTTAAAATTTGTTTTATGTCCATGTATCTAAGTACATGAAATTGAAAAAATAAAATAGATTATCTACTCACAGTTGTCCAGAATTTGGTCATTATATATTTTTACTACACTCCAACTGATTTGTCACAATACATACTATCGTTTTCACTATCACTGCTTAACAAATACGTTTTTAGCATGTCAACCTTTTCACTACTTAAATAATGCGCTTAATTACACTATTTCACCAAAAATATTAATTAAATACACAAAATACTTAAAAGAAAAATACTGCCCGTGAAAATAATAAAATGATTTACTTAAATAAGTGTTATACGTTAATGCCGCAACTCTTAAAACACATGCATTAAGTACTGTATTACTTTAAAAAAACCATTAGCTTAGTTCGGTTTCAAAAAGATGCCATATTATTAACTTTCAATTTACATGTATTCCCTTTCCGCAAATATTACTTGTTCTGTTTCCACTTGTACCTTGCCTTTGCCACAACTCATTCCTTTGCCCTGAACCAGGGCACCGGTATCAACATAACCTCTCCGCCGAGTTCACTGACTATCAATCCTAGAGGACGGGGCTGGTGCGTGACATTTTGCTTACTGCCCCGTGACACCTACCTGTTACATGTACCTACGGCACTAGCTTCTTTTTTGCGGGCGATAGGCACTGCTTATTTTACTTTGTATTTTCTTGATATTGAATCAAGCTGGTTATTTTGTTATTCCATGTTTTTTGTTTATTTTTAAAATCTGTTTCACCCACTACGAAACTATGTATGAAATGGTAAGCACTGACACATTGTTTTAGATTATGTGGAGAAAATTAGCTCCAAGGTGTTGTGTGAAAATTATAGTATTCTGTTGTTCTTTATAAAATAATAATTTAAGAGCATAATTTGTGTATATTTCTAACAGTGTACATGTACAATGGTATTAACTTGTGAAATATTGATAATTGTTGTTATCCACAGCCACAGCATCCACTAATAGTTCGTTTTTCAGCAAGTAAGTAAGGTTTAACGTTTATAGATAATTTTTGGAATCATGGAACAAAGGAACTTGCTAAATAATTTAATTGGTAGTACCTAGTATTGAACTTGCGGAAATTGTTTAATCATTCATGGTAAAGAAGTTACAGTTAGGGTTAATATTATTGCGTAGCGTACTAAAAGTACCTACCCTATTTTACTTTACTTATTGCTAAAAACAAATATGTTTAAATTAGAATCAAACGCAAAAATCGAATTTACGTTAAAAATGATTTATCTATCTTACAGACGATATGGTAACCTCGCCTTCAGTAATCATATGGTTTTTAAGCTTACGTCAATGGTCCATCTGATAAGCAAAGCACAAAATGTGGGTATTTTTAAAAAATATATATTATCTGTAAATATTTGACATTTTAAAAAAATACTTTCACTAGACTCATTTATATGACGAACTACACCTGCAGTTAAAATATTTGTAGTTATTTAAGGTTCACCCCGTATTTATAGAAGACATAAAAAGTGTCACAGCTAGTTGACAAATACGATACTTACTGGGAGAGTAGAACAACACAATCTTTAAATGTTCATAGAAAATAAATGTAACATAACAGCTCATTTATTTGAAGAATCATACACTCCACTTACATTTATATAAATGCATACCTACGTAAAACACAAAATTAATAAAAAAAATAGAGTATTACTAATCAATAATTGTACATATCTTGTCTGGAATTCAATTTAGAACTTGCTTCGCTTTACTCCAGGTGGGCGGAGTCTTGATTCACAGGATGTCGCAACTGTGTTGCTGATATGTAAAAATACTCCTTAAAGGAATAATTAATAAATTGAATGTACCTAATTTATTCAGGTACTTAACGTAAGTTGTTCTTAAGTCTCTAGTGCAAAACATGCAACAACTAGACACGGTAAACTTATTAATTTAAATTTGTGATAGCTCAATTTTTGCGGTACAAGGCAGGAGCAGAAGTTGGTAATGCAATGCTTTGCTTTATACCGTGCTTATATGTGAAATATTTGTAGCCATTCTTATAGTTTAATGTGATTTATGTCATATTGTTTGTACATTGTTTATTGTGTAACTGTTGTAACTCACGGTAATTGTATTTAATATACCTACCTATAGCACTGTGTAGTAGTGTCTATTACTGACTATATTATGAACATGTTCTGACCGGGAATATCTTCAATCCTAATCTGGTCCGAGTAGTAGGTAACTTTCTTACAGACCGGGATGATTTTACACACCAATTAAAAAGACAATTGGACAACATCTCTAAGAAATCCAAGAAATTATATATAATAATAAAAAATGTATTTGTAAATGTGGGAGAAAGTGGATGAGCGGTGGAAAAATATAGTATCTCACAGAATTACCAATATCGACTATTTCTAATATAATTACGAAAAGAGCTCAACAAGGAGCACGAAATGACTTAGGAATATAAGTGGTTATAATTCATTTTGTTAAATTGTTGTGCATATATTTGAGAGATAGATTTGTGACTTGTGTTTTGGTACAAATTTGTAATGTGTTTGTGACAAAATGTGTCAGATGGCTTTGTTCTTAATTTATATTTACTACGTACGATTATAAGTACATATTCATAATGCACAGCAATGGCGGATGTCCATAGGGTGTTCACAAATTTCATCGACAACGTTTAACTGTAGGTATATTCACAACGATAAATGGTATATATTTTATGTGCTGTAGCACCTATATACTCCTGTGGTTCTGCGCCACTGTCTATATAAACAGCAAGAAACGATAGAAAATCTATGAAGTGTAGATTAAAAAAATTGCAAAAAGACATTAAAGTTTCAAGTTTAACACGATTGATCAAACCAATAATTTAAGTTTTGTGGGAACATTAAGTGGATCTGATCCCAAGTATTCCGATTTTTCAATATTCAGGAAAAGCCTGAAGCAATTTTTTATTGCTAATAAAATAAGAGACACCGATCGCAAAAAAGCGATACCTACTGCTGAATACCTTATCTGAGGAATGTTATTTTTTATCGAGAAATTTGTGTGTTCCAAATTTACCTGAAACCAAAACTTATGAAGAATTTATCACATTATTAGTTGATCATTTTTCACCAGTGAAATCTTATTAAAATATTTCATAAATGATTTTTTATTTCAGTATAGAAATACTCCTCAAACAACTACAGGAGAGAAACCAGCTAAATTGTTATTCAATCGATAGTTAATATTAAATTTGAGTCATTAATATGTATCTTCAGTCAAATAACAAACTGTTCAAAATAAGCAAAATTATCAAAAAAATATTACCAAAAAAAAAGATGTATATTTACAAAAAGATGTTAATGTTTGTATTCTCGATTATATAACAAATAATGCAAAATGCTGAGCAGGTGTAATAAAAAAAATATTGGCCAAATAACCTATTTAGTTGAAACAGATTGTGGAATGATCTGGAAACGAACAAAAATCAAATTAAACCAAATAAATCATGTGAAAAACAAAAATGAGTTCCATTTATTCCACAATCTAGTTTAATTAGTACTAAGAATGTAATGTCGGATAAAAGTGCCAACGAAAATGAAAACAGTAGGTAACGTTGAAATTATTAGTGATAACGAAACAGTGACTTCACCAGATACATCGCGAACATTACGACGTCGGAGTCAACTACAACCTACGGATAGATTAGTTGTACCTATAATTATTAATAAATGGATATATGCCTTGTATGTAGGTATAAGTTAGAATATTAATGTATCTAATTAGTTTTGTAGGGGAGAGGTATGTTATATACTTTATGTGCTGTAGTACCTATATACTTTTGTGGTGCTGCCAATGTCTATAAACAACAAGAAATGATGAATTATGTAGGTTAAAACCGAGCTGTACGATATTTTCATGGAACTTAATTATTAAATGTAGAAGTAAATTGTTCGTCTATTATTTCACATTTATCTAATACATAACAATAAATAAATGTGGTATTTTGAGTGAAACACAAAATGTCAATAAAAAATTGCTTTACTTACGAAAATAGGTGCAAGCTACAAAATAGAACTGGTAGTACCTACAAATTAGCAACAAAATATCCCCTACGTGTTTTTGGCGGTCGCATTTTTCAACATTTAACTTTGCAGCAGTTTCTTTATACACCATGCTGATATTTTGTCAAGATTATTTTGAATTTATTTCAAGAATTCCGAAAATTATCCACAATACGATCATTCAGTTATTTGCATATAGTAGTCTAGAATATTAGAGTATTTAACTATTCATAGAGTATAGATAATAACGTAACTATATTACAGGCAGACAATATAATACATATTCTGGGAATCGAAAGTGCCATGTTTTCAAATTGTAATGATACCATTCATTTAAATAAATAAAGAAAATAAGTTAGCAAATTGGTGGTGGAATCCTTTAGTGCTATATTGAAATATGAGAGATAATGAACAATTCAACCTAGCTCTCAAAGCATCTTAGAAGAAATTATCATGATGTTGCCATACATAGTGCATAAAAATATTTATTGTGAATTTGGCGTAGAAACATAAATAGTATTATTAGAAACGTTTTGCATTGACCATAGTTAGCACTCTAAAAGGAGGACGTTAAAAATAATATGAAAATATTATAATTAGGTAAAGAAGTTGTTATATCATTCATGGGTGTAAAAAAATAAAAACATCATTCCATTCTATATAGAGATCTAGGCAGTATATTTTAATACAAAATCACAAATATTTGTGCTTACATTTTATAATAAAATAAATTGAGTAATTAATTAATTAATTATTAAATGAATTAGGTAGGTACACGCCGAAACGAATAGGCAATGTTTGATTTTTATACTTTTTACCATCTAAAATTATCCCACATACAAAATAATTTTAGATATGAATTTATTATTAAAATGAAATAGATACATTAAAAATGGCAAATTTAAAATGACTGAATAATATATGAATTTATGTTTATATTGTATTCTGGAAAATTAGAAGTCTATCAATTCTACCAGTAACTCCCAAAGCAAAACATATAATGTGTACCTTGGTATTTTCAATAATACTAAAAGTAAAAATATGCGTTTCTTTCAACATGTAACGGAATAACTCTATGTGTTTGTTTTTGACGTACATGCTTTGAAATAATAATAACACTCCCTGAAAACAGTTTTTGAACTGGAAGTCTGAGTATAAATTTCATTAAATATTTATTGGCGAATGAAACAACTAATAACACAATTGTCAAAAGTTGAAAGTAGTTCATTACGAATACGTCAGCAGTTTAAAAGAAACTGCAAAATTAATTTTAAAGGGTGCCATTATTATTGCAAATGATTGTGCCTACTTATGTATGTAGTACGCATGTATTTTACAAATTGAAATTTATAAATATCTATTGAAATAAGGTTTTGGTTTCAGCCTTGTGCAGTGTGAACATTTACGAAATTGGATTTTTTCTAAAAGACCAAAATAACAGATATATCTATTAGTAAAAAATATTTTCAATACGCTTCCCAAAAACACGTTTAGGAAAATTTCTTGCACAGCGACGAAAGAGAATGAAATGTTTAACAAATAGATCCCAAGGGCGCTTCACCCCTATGAATATATTATAAAAATCCATATAAAACAATAATAAATAGTAGTCACGCAATGTTTTGTAAGGGTCGAATTGGAATGAGCATGAACATTCTGACAAATACAAAAATTCTTACATTTATAGCCTGATGTCAAAAAATATAAATAGCTAAGCAAAACTATATAGGTATACATACCTATGTGATATATATCTGTCTCTTTGTATGACGTAGATACAATCGGTTTAAATTTTAATAATCATCAATTAAACATTATTTTTCCAAATAACAGTAGCTAGGTTGTAGGTATCTGTAATAATTTCCAGTTATAGAGGCATAACTCTACAATATTTCGATGGTAAACACCTTTATAAAAATGAATGCATTTCGTTTTATGTAGTAGTTACATTAATGTAAGTGTATTTTTAAATAATAAAATCAATTTCTGCAGGAACTAAAGGGGTAGGTACCTATTATGTTGGTTTAAAAATATAGGTAAGTATAAATAAGTCCTATTTATTATATTTAATAAAGTAGATCAGATTCTTAGAATTATTTCTTCCTTATAGAAAGAGCTTCTCAGAAAAATGTCTATAAACTGTAGGTAAAGAATGGATATTTATATTAAAGTACGTGTATAACTAGCTAAGGAGTTAAATAATTAAAACGTTGTTCACTTCTGATAACCGGTAGTGCTTTAAGTAGGTACCTAGTTACCTATGGCTCATCCAATGTCAGTGAACAACATAGATACCTATAAACCTTTATTTTTAAACTAATTTATATTTGCTTGCTATTTCAAAAAAAAACAAACCGTTTTTAATAATTATTGTATTAATTAAATGTGTACAAGGATATTATAACAACTGACATTGGACATACTTTACCTAGGTATTCTTCCCTTCAAATATTTTATTTATTAATTATTTAGTTATTATTTAAAAATATGAACATATAAGGTAAGCTCTTTACATTTACCTACATATACTGAGATAACTAAGTAAAAAGAGAAAAAGATCTTAGCTTATCTAAATATAAGTACCTACTTAAGTAGAGTACCTAGCGAAATTAAAAAGTACCTAGGTACTCGTCTGTATATATTTCCTTGATTTACCTACCTACCTATTTTTATTAAAAATAGCAAATTTAATGTTTTGTAAAATTCAATAACGAATCTGACACTAAATTTGAGGTGCGTTTTTAAATACCATACAAGATTAGAACATAAAAAATAATTTGTATTATTTTAAAGTTATATCAGGTCAATTAAAAAAAACTCATAGAACAAAGAACTATATACTCCAATCATTATTTAACATCACTTTCTATCCAAATCTTTTCCGTCGGAAACAATCTTTAGTTTCAACATTATTAACGTTGTTTGATATATTTCAAACAATTCTTATATTTTATTAAGTATCCAAACTCAACTAAATAATCTTCTACATATCTTATTAAAGGGAAGTAAATATCTATATGTGAATAAGCACCTAGTTAATCCAACTTTTCAGAACTTCCTTCTGAACAGTTAGTTTTAATTTTGAGATATTTCATGCAATCCCATAATTTACAGGTAGTAGGTACATATACGAGCTGGTATCGATATATTTAATTAATGTACTTATATCTAATGTCCGTAGTATCTTTTGTCTTGAATTCTTTTGTTGTGCTAGTTTCTTTATTTATATTGACGAGAAACACAAATCAACATATTCGGAAGGTTAATTCCTAAAATTATACAAAAGGGATTAGGTGAATATATATTATGGAGATATCTACTTATCGCTAAAAAGGAAGAAGGTAAAATAGTACCTATGCATAGGTACTTATTTCAAAGTAGGTTCTTATTAATTATCCATTCTTGCAGGAATAACTGATTATTCTATATTTAAAGATACCGTTCTAAATATGTTACAAAAATCTAAGCACTTTTTGTAGAGTAAACCATCCTGTTGCATTTTCATGAAGTGGGTATAATTGATGATTAATGCTTATCTATCATAGAAAATATGAATATTCTTAATCTTAGTTCGGTAAATCTAGTGTATCTTATCATTTTCTACAGTTGCACAGTAAAAAAATTATATTTTGATATTGAAATTTGAGCGAAATTTAACTATTGCAAAGAAATAAGCACATCAGCGCAATTTTCGAATAGAGAAACCAAAATGCCTGTGGCCTATTTTGAAAAAAATAACAAATTATTTTTTTTATAACATCAATCAATTTTGAGTTTGTAATAACACATAGTAATTAGTTTATCACTTAAAAGTTATTAAATGCCATCCATAAAATATTTATTTACCTAGCTATCAAATAATTCGCGTTGAAAATTATTCAACGATCTGTGTTACCATCTTTTGTATTGATTTTGAGTGAAAATTTACTCAAAATATCTCACGGTGTAAAGATTTAGAATAGATAGGTAAGGTAGTTAGGTCACAGAACTTTTCTATTCTGTGGTTAGGTATGAAGAAATAAAAAATATATTTTATAGGACCAACCAAAATTAGTTAAGCAGGTAATATTAAATCCCATATTAAGTGTACCATTCATGAATGTTGGTTGAATTTAGATGCAGGAAGAGTTATTCTTATGGCCCAGCGCTTTAAAGTTTCTATTGAATCAGATCTTCGCCGAATATGCAACGCATCTATGGCTTAACGACTCGACATAGATATCATTTAGATTCAAATGAAGAGATCAACGCCACTTACTATTATGCGAGTCCACTGAACAAGAATCGTTGATGGGATGCGGATTCATAACCAGGCTCGGTTGGACCAAACCCCTGTGATGCATTGGTAACTGGTGCATTGCCAGTCCACCTTGCTCTGACATCACCATACGAACCACACTTCGTGAAACAGTCCGCACAAAGTTCGAAACCGCAACCACCTTAGGCAGTCCAAGTGGGCCCACCTCACTTGGTTACTTGGAAGTAACAGTTCGAGTCTCTAGCCGCGACAATGTTTCATACATACCACATTGATATGTCCTTCTGAACCAAAACACAGCACTTTGCTACCAACGAATGTGACAATTTTTCGCGCAGCTACACGGTTACCATCCGCCACCGACTGGGGTTACGAATCGACTAAGGAGAGGCTGATGCCATCGGGCGAAATCGGTTAGGCGATTAGTTTTTGTCGACCCCTTCCCCCATGGCCACGCCCACCGCGTTTGCGTACTCTGTGCTCCAATTGGTGCTCCGTGCTGATAGCATAGCACAAAATGGTCGGCTGGTAATCAATAACGAAACCTCCGGATTTCGTCCCCCTTCAGGACTCGTGTTAAATTTGCTTTCCTTCTTTGTTAGACATGTAAATTTAACCTTGTTGGCTACTGGATTGTAAATTTGCTCAAAGGACACAGATTCATGTTAGCCGACGGATTAAAAATCCATTTGGGCGGCTGGTGTTACAAGTTCCTCCATAAGCTCAGTGAATTAATAAGATTTCGTTGTTCCTTAGACGACTTATGAAGAACTTAGTGTCTTACAATCGATTGAAATCTGTAGGTATACCTGCATAATATGTAGGCTCCAAGGTTCCAATCAGGTACTGTTCTATTTTTGGAGCATCAAGTCTTTCCTTCAAAAGGTCCACATGGATGTCCTACTGTTACTGTTCCTGAGTAGATACTTATCTATTTATACCAGATACTATATAGGTACCTACCTAGGTAGGATCATCAATATTCAATTGATACTTCTATCTATGAGCTGACTCTTATTGCTTGCTCTTATTTCTTCATGCAAACTGATATAAATATCTACCTGTCTGTAGGTAGTACATGTAAACTTACATTTTACCTAGCTATTGGTATATCAGGTAGGTATGCTGTAACAATCTACACAATCGAATTGTGTGAAGTGTCTTGATACATAGGTGCTCTTATTTATATACTTAAGAGATCTTAAAAATTTATCTATATCAATTTAACAGGTCTTCATTTAGGTATCTAAAGTAGGTATGGTAGGTATCTAAATTCATTGTCTCTACAACATTACATAGAATGTAGGTACCTAGATACCTACCTACTTTCTTCTCTATATGCTATTTCTAAAATCTTCTGCTTACAATTTTTGACAAAGGAGTAATAAATATTGCAAATGTATAATCAAATTAGGTACCTACAGATAGGTAAGTATTGTGAAAAATCAGCTGAAAATTAAAAATGGGTGGGTAACGTCAGGTGGGAATTAAAATAAGCTCACAAAAATTAAAATTGCTATACGAAATAAAAACACAAACAAATGACTTAAATGATATACTTATATCTTTACAAAAAGGTTTTACTTATTGATAAAAAAATGTACGTAGGCACCTACAATGGATCCATTATACGCTAAAGCCACTAACAAAACAAAAACTGAATTTAAATAGAAACAAATGCAGAAATAATATAAATGAAATGAAAATAATTGATGAAACGAGAACAGATTCCAATTTAGCGAATTGCGCATTTAAATCAAAAACTTGCCGTTTACATTAATTGGAAATTTAGAAGGTGAACTGAATCTATTGTTTTGTTATTTCTGAGACCTGCTAATTAAATTTATGTTATAATGAAGACAGTCAGAGTGTATAAAAAAGGAGATACATTATCTGAAAATTATAGGCCTATTTCTCTTCTATCAATAATATCCAAAATATTAGAAATAATTATACCTACTTCTTATTTAATCATATAATTGAATTTTTCAAAGAAATTACATACCTAAATATGGTCTGAGAGGAAAAGTAGGTAAATGACTGGATATTATCTTGCGTATAACTAAATTAACCCAAATAGTTTAAGTAAATTGTGTTAAATCGGATAAATTGTTGATAGAATTTGGCGTACCACAGGTATCTCTATTGGATCATTGTTTTTTTTATATGAATGATAAGTCTGACTATTTTGATACTTAGGTAAATATTAAGGAAATTTAACAATTTTAAATAGAATCGTCTCCATTTATACCTTACTAAATCTGTTTTTATGATTTTCTCACCAAGAACTATATTGATGTCATTATGATCACAGTTATTTGGTAAAATTGAATGGTAAGTTTATGGAACAAGTTCGTAGCACTAAATTTTTAGATATATACATTGATAATGCATTAAATTGGGAGACTCATAAACGCATTGATAAAAAATTACCCTATAACATTACCGATTGTCAAAAATTACAAGTAGATGAACAGTGTTAGCATATTACCGTGCAAATTTTGTTACAAAGGCATCTTAAGATATTGTTTTGGGGTTCTTCAAGTCATTTTAACTTTACATAAAAAACAAGCTATTCGTTACATTATGGGTAAATCTCCAAGTATCTACATCTTGTAAAATTTTGTTTAACAATTTAAATATGGTAACACTGGTCAGTATTTATATTTTAGAAAAAGTAGGTACCTGCCTACCTAATGTATGCAAAAAATAATATTAGTATTTTTTGCATACATAACAAATATAACTTTAATTATAGTTGTATCACTAGAACAGGTGATAATTTAAGTATTCCTTCACATAAGTTGTCTAAGTATTAATAATGTCCAAATTAATTATATAAGTAGGTATAAAACTGTATAATAAATTGAGTATATTAAAAATATAGTAAGTATATATACCTAGATAATAATAAATTTAATAGGGAAATAAAATACATTTCTTGTATTAATATTTTACTATTCGACATCTGCATTTTTAAATTACTAAATTGTTATTAACATTTTTAATTGACACTTAGAGTATGTATACGTTTCTATTGTTAAAATTTGTTATTTTACATGGTTTTTAATTTTTTTTAAAGTGAAATTGAATTATTTTTATTTTGAAAATGTATGATTTTCTATGACGCATCTAATTCAGAATTTCAAATTTGGTTGCTGTTTTTACCTAATATACCTACTTAGTAACATTATTTGCTGTAGGGGTATAGAGGATATGTAGTTATAACAGCAATAAGTATATTTACACAGACAAAATAGATTATTTATTACGAATTAAGTATATTTATTTCATCTACCAGTTGCAGTTTATATAACTTGCGTACCTATATGTATAGGCATGTTATAATTTTGAATCAGATAAAATTGTTTCAAAAATAATTGCTAAATATTGAGTAAAGAACGAGTTTCTTTGACATTGCGATGCCAATTCAATGTTGCGAGACTACGAAACCGGTTACTGCGTGTGAAGTTCTTTCGAGATACAACGGAATAAATCGAGTCTACACTCTGGAATTGAATAGAAAATTCGAGACATTTCCAACGGTTCGTGGTGATTTAAGCAGTGTTCAAGATCAAAGTGCAGATTGAGTCAGTTTCGTATTGCAACGATTAATTATTCAGCCAGGTATAGTAAAGTGAAAGGTGAAGAACACATTAACTTAACCAGTACTGCCCAATTGTTAATTTCATTGCTTTATAGGTGTTTCTACGCGCCATTTTTGCAGATGTTTATTTTGCGATAGTTCTTAAACTTTTTGACTTAGCTAGCTCAGTAAGTATTTATGTAGATAGGTATAAATGAGCACCAACAAGCAGTCACCGACATAAGTATACATATTTCATATTGAAGGAATATGTAGATATATCTAGGTAATGAAAATATGGCATTTCTTTAAATATAAACTATCTTCGTCAAGTAGGTATTAGATTAAATACCAAATAAAATATCCACTATTTATACATGGTGAAAGTAAAATCCATGACAAATTTGATAATATTCTAGGTAAGACGGAAATAAGAAGGAAATAGAATTTTTTAAAGAAAGTAGTAATCGCAACCTTAATGTTTAGGTATATAGATTGAAAAACAATTTCAATGTGCACAAGATAGATAAAAAAGTACAGAATGTTCCATTTGAGATAATTTTGAAGTTGTCATGATGTAACAGCAAGACTAAACATTTGGTATAGTATTTTTAGATATAGGGTAAGGTGAGGAGTGTTGGACCACTTTTTAAAAAACTGATAATAATTTCTTTATTAACGAAAATAAAAATTTATCAAAACAGGGAACATGAATATAAACTTAGTAGTTTAGTTTAGTGCTACAGCTTAATTAACGAAACACAAAATCATAATTTGACAAAAAATTAAAAACAAATAATTCAAATTGGTACGTCTCTCCTACCCAATGAAGGAGAGATGGACCACCAGAGTCAGGAGAGATGGACCTCACAGCTTCTCCCTATTCTTTTTTGCGGCATTGGTTCCGCAGCTGTGACACGTATTCTGGTAGGTCGTACATCCCTCATGTAACCAGCGGTTACATATTTTACTGTTTAAGAAAGGTATTTTAAGCTAATATGTATCAAATCTCCTACAATTCCTACCTGAAAATATATGAAAAAACTATACATAAAAGGTAAATTTTTATTTATTTTAGTAGGTCGTTATGATACTTGACAGTTAATCAGTTTGACGCTGTCGACATTATTTAATTTCATTTTGACATTTAATTTCAAATAATTTTAATTTATTGGTATAATAATTTTTATAGTTAGATATTTGACTCAAGTTAAAGGAGGCCACCTGATGAAGCAATCCAAAAAAATGCAGAAATAGATCAGATCTCATCTATTGTGGTTAAATTTCGAGTTCCCACTCCATATAATTATAGAGTATATCAGGTTAGTAAATAGAATACATTTTTAGATAATTATTGAATAGAGTTTTGTCTGTGGGTGTTCATTAGCATACCTAGATGTTTGGTATCAGAGACCATGCATATGACTTCATTGGTAGGAATTGTAGGAGATTTGATACACATTAGCTTAAAATACCTTTCTTAAACAGTAAAAAAATTTTACAAAAGCTAATAATAAGGAATATATGGGTATATATTGTGGGTGTAATTCAACGCAGGTTGGGGCTTTTGTCCACTGAGTAGTTAGTTTCACACAATATTGTTAATACCTGAAAATATATGAAAAAACTATACAGCGGTTACATATTATAGGCACTTTATCCAGTCGTCCTTCTTCGTCACCGCTTGAAGAATCGTTCAAAATTATATCACCAGATTCTGACGCCTGGGTTTCTTTGAACAATTTTTAGGCGTTGGTTTAGCTTTAGTTAGTATTTTCTTTGACAGTTTCTGTCGCCTGACCTTTATATGTTCTGGGGATGTTAAAACGCCAGTCAGATTGGTACGAGCTATTTTTACAGCCTGTGTTATCACAGGTGAAGGTGAAATAATATCAAGTGCCTTTCCTGGTGTTAAATCGTTTTCAGTGCCTTCCCGTCGATCTGGAAGATTCTGCAACAGCGTTACAGATGAATTTGTTGAGATGAATCTGGCAAACCAAAAGCTTTCTTTGATGGTGTGCATTTCTGTTCAATCCCAGAAGGACTTAGTTGAGGGAAAGTAGGCGTGTCTGGTTGTGGAGAATAGCGATCTTGAAGTTCATTTACTGAATGTTCATCAGCTACAGCTGCGGTCTCTGTTAGGAAAGCGTAGTTTGGTGTCACATCCGGATTAAAAGGCATTATTCTAGTTGATCTAAATTCCGACACTGCATTGTTTACTGTAACTGACATTCCCCAAGCGCTACCCAACAGCTTGCCGAACTGAAGTCTATTTAATTTTCTATTTGGACTGGTTTTTATCATTCTTCTGCAGGCTTCGTAATAGTGCCCCTTAAGGCTCTTAAAAAAGCACGATCTAATGGTTGTAAATAGTGGGTGCAATGGGCAGGTAGACAGAATAAAAAAATGTCATGTTGTTCAGCGTATTCTAGTGTTTCAATGTTACTTGTGTTAGATTTATGTGCATGGTATGCTTTGCCTCAGCTAGTTTCCCCAGAGTACTCTCAGGACCCAAATGTTCATTTTTTCCCCAAATTATTGGTAGCTAGTCGTCTTCTTAAAGTTGTTTTTGATATGTCAAATGACCTCGCTGCTTCGTTTATGCCCATTTCACCCGAGACTACAGCGTTGATGATAAATGTAAGATTTTCAGCAGTCCAAAAGCGCCTTACTTTTGCGATTGTACACGTTCGGCATTTTCTGCAGCAATTAAAAATTAGGTCCATCTCTCCTCTACTTTGCCGGTCCGTCTATCCATCAATTAGGAGGAAAGACGGACCGGAGAATTATTGCTGAACGGAATATTCAAACGCATTATTTTTAAGACTAGGATTATACCAGAATACGTACGTATCTACTAAAGGTCTAAAATTGTCAGTGAAACTAATCTAAAAATCACACTACCAACAATTATGCCTCACTCAAATATTTTTGCATAAGTCACAAAACGATTTTTGTTAACAACTTCATGAAAAACACACACAACACAGCTGCAGTATACCCTGTTGTCAACCGATACAAGTGCTTATAGCAAGATCAAACATTTTTTACTGTATTAGAGAGGTATTTTAAGCTAATATAAATCAAATCTCCTACAACTTCTATCAATGAAGTCATATGTATGCTCTCTGATACCAAACATCTAGGTATGCTAATGAACAACTCCACAGACAAAGCTCTATTCAATAATTATATATATATATATATAAAGCTGTTTACAGGCCTTTTAGGCCCAGAGCTGTGTTATTCTCCTCCACTCCATTCTGTCCTTCGCCTTTCTTTTCCAATCCGTTACATTTTTCTCCCTTAGATCTATTGCCACTGCCTCTCTCCATCGCTTCCTCGGTCTACCTCTTTTTTTCTTGTAGTTAGGTTTACTCCCTACTATTTACTGCACTCTCCTGGCTTTACAAATTCGTCTATTGTTGGTGCCTGGTACATTCCATATATTTCCTCATTATTTCTCCTTACATAGCCTTCCTCTGTCCTCTTACCACCTAGAATTCTTCTTAAGATCTTCCTTTCCCACCTTAAAAGGTTTTCTCTTGACTTCTTATTGAGAACCCAGGTTTCACTACCATACAGCGCTGTCGGTCTCAAAATTGTTTTATACATTCTAAATTTTACTCGTCTGGACAAATTTTTTGATTTCAATAAGTGGTTGACTGCTGCCAAACTTCTGTTTGCTTTTATTATTCTCCTATTTATTTCTTGTTCCTCATCACAGTTAGCTGTTATTAGCGGCCCCAAATACACATATTCTTGAACTTCTTCAAACTCCATCTCTCCATGCTCTGTTCTCAATTTAAAATTTGTATCCTTTTTTTGTTCTCCTATTCTCAGCAGCTTACTTTTCTCTTGATTTATCTGCAATCCCACTTTACTTGCTTCCTCCACAAGTTTTCTCGTTACTTCTTCTAATTCCCTACTATCTCTAGCAATAATGGCCACATCATCTGCATAACTTACTATTTGGTGACTTTTAAACAATATGTGTCCTTCTCTGTTCAACTCACTATCTCTTATGACCTTTTCTAGTACTAAATTAAAAAGAAGCGTTGAGAGTGGGTCTCCTTGTCTCAGTCCTGTATCAATAGTAAAGCCTTCCGAACATTCACCTTTTATTCGTACTTTGGCTTTAGTATTTTCTAAGGTCATTTTCAATAGCCTAATCAGTTTAGTTGGTATCCCAAATTGTTCCAGAATTTTACTTAGTTTATTCCTTTTGATCGAATCATATGCTTTCCTGAAGTCCACAAATAAAACCATTGCTTTGATCCCATACTCATAGCATGTAGTCAGCATTTCCTTCACCATGAAGATTTGGTCCGTTGTTGACCTTCCCTTTCTAAAACCTGCTTGATACTCCCCTATTTGTCGTTCTGCTATAGGTTCTATTCTCTGCTTTATTAACGTTGCCATAATTTTATACCCTATATCTAACAATGATATACCCCTGTAGTTTCTGCAGTCTGTTGCATCTCCCTTTTTTAAGATTGGTATAATCATAGCATCTCTTTGGAGAGGCATACATTCTCTTCTCCAGATCATTCGTATCATTTCGTATATTCTTTGTCTTAAATCCTCTCCTGCGTACTTAATGTTCTCTGCTGTTATTCCGTTTTTCCCTGGACTTTTGTTATTCTTTAAAGCTTCTATAATTATATCTATTTCCTTTTTTGTAGGTTCTTCTACTTCCTCTTCTCTTCCCGGTATCATCTCCTCGTGCACCTCTTCTTCCCTTACACTCTCTTCATTCAACATATCTGCAAAGTATTGCCTCCATCTTTCTCTCACTTCTGTTTCCTCTCCAATTAGATTGCCACTTTCATCTCTCACATATATTACTTCCTTCTCTATCTTTTTTCCCTTTTTTTATCTCTCTGTAGAAGATTGCCACTTTCATCTCTCACATATATTACTTCCTTCTCTATCTTTTTTCCTTTTATCTCTCTGTAGAAGTTACGTATTTCTTTCCTCTTGTAATGTTGCTCTATTTCCTCTATTTTCTTAACCTGCTCTGCTCTCTTCTTTTGTCTAAACACTTTCTTTGCCTTTTGTCTTTGTTCCCTGTATTTTTCCTTATCTTCCTCTTGTAGTGACTGAAGTGCTTTAATTCTTAGCTTATTTCTCTTCTCCGCCTCTCTTATACACTCCTCATCCCACCATCTTTTCCTCCCTGCACACTCTTTTTTTGGTATTACTTTCTCACTTGCTGTTTGTATGACATTTTCGATCTTTATCCACTCTTCATTTATATTTGCTTCCAATATCCGTATGTTTTCTTGCAAACCTTTCCTTCTCTTCTTCATACTTCTTTTGGGTTCTCTCATTTTGTAATGTCGCCATATCTAGTTGTCTTTTTTTCCTTTGTAATCCTTTTCTTTTAATAGGTTTTTTTATCTTCAAATCTATCCTTACTAGATAGTGATCCGAGTCTATATCTGCCCCTCTGCATGACCTAACATTTTTTATTAAGCTTCTGTGATTCTCATCTATGCAAACATGATCAATTTGATTCGAATATGCTCCATCCGAGGACCAGGTCCCCTTATGTATGTCTTTTCTCTTAAAGAATGTGCTCATTATTTTCATTTTTGTTCTTCTGCAAATTCAATCAACCTACGCCCATTGTCATTGCTTTCTAGGTGTTTACTTTCTGTCCCTACTATGCTTTCATACATCCTTTCTCTCCCTATTTTTGCGTTTGCATCCCCTACCACCATTCTTACTGTGTTCTATTCAGCTTTCCGTAATTTTCTTCTAGCTTCTCATAAAATCATCTTTCTTCTTCTATTCAATAATTATCTAAAGAAATTAATCTATCTAAATTTACTAACCTGCTTTAATGAAACTCTATAAATATCTATCTTTCACTTTTGGCATACCTAGATGTTTGGTATCAGAGAGCATACATATGACTTCATTGATAGGAATTGTAGGATATTTGATTTATGTTAGTTTAAAATACCTTTCTAATACAGTAAAAAATGTTACAAAAGCTAATAATAAGGAATATATGGGTAGATATTGTGGGTGTAATTCAACGCAGGTTGGGGCTCTTGTCCACTGAGTAGTTAGTTTCACACAATATTATTAATACCTAAAAATATGTAAAGATCAAACATGCACTGACGTCATGCTTTGCAAGATATCGCAAGTGGTCCATACTTCCTACCTTATCCTACCATAATTTAGGATCGTTTATGTTCTTTAGGAGTACCAAAATCAATCGGATATCTATTTCTAGGAAAAAGTTGTTGCACCTCCATGCATTAGCATACGTAATTTTTACGTTTTTAAATTTAAAATAATGAAGTGCTGAAAAATTCTAAATATTTTAGTTGTGTTCCCCCAGGAACTTTGCCAGGTTACTAAATTTTCAAATTTTTCGGATAAGCATTTTTCCAGACAACGATAGATGCAGTTCCCACGTAAAAGGAAAATTTGTTCTGTCCATTCTGATTAAATTTAAAAAGGAAATGCAAGTTACACATTTCACACAATTAAAAACGGTAGGTATAAGCCATAATGACAGCTACAAAACTGACATGTTATAATTTTGTTAATCCAACATTGCATACTGCATTAACTTTTATATTATCTATGTAGACATTACAAAAAATGTGACACATCAAGAATTATTTACGTAGGTACACCTATATGCTTAGTAATTTTATAGTAGCTTTCATTTAGCCACATAAATTACTTTTAAATTATTAACCCATACTAATGTCGTATGAGAGAATTATTTGTAATTGTGTTTTGATAATCGTATTTTACATCCATAATTCAAAGTATATGTGGCATGTAAAGTGTGTCGGTGTTGATATTCAACACTAATATGACTTTGAAAATAATTTGGGATTTTCCATGTACCTATTATACAGAAAGCAAAGAATATAACAAAATACATATGAGTTCCCACGTATTTTCTAAACCTTGTCAAGTTACTTAATATATTACTTATAAGTAGGGGCCATAAATTGTCTTTAACTCTTGTATTTCATGGTACCTATTACAGTGAAAACTATAACTGTACAGCTTCTCTTCTAAAATATGCAAAACCAAATTATTAAGTAGGTAGGATAGGAACCCTTAAATAAAAGGACGCATCCCTTATGAGTACGCATTTGTTTTTTTTCAGACACACAAAACACAGAAAATGTGATAAATTTATTATCGCATTCAGTGCGATAATCACATTGTCAATTAATTTAGTCTCAAATTAGACATTATTAAATAAACAAAATATGTGAGATCATAAGAAAACTCATTTATTAAATACATTGACAGTTAAATCTTTACAATTGAATAAATTAATACCAGATGCTGATATATCTAACGATTTGCTTGAATAGGTAAAAATATTTTGAGTGAGAACATAATTTTTAGATGTCTCGGTTTTGTTTAGAATTTTTCGAAAAAAGTGCGCAGTATATTAGGCAGTTTAAGAAGACGTGCAATCAGTTTTGGGACATTGCTAATATGTATGCCAATAGCATTTATTTATTATTCAATGCCATTAGGTTGTTTGATGGTAGGTTAATGTTTTGTTACGGGAATGGTCATAATGCAGATGGTTATAAATGGAACGTTTAAAAAAGTTTTTCATTTAAGTATGGTTAAAATTGGATTTTTAGCCTCTTTGCTTTAGAAACTAGTTATGACACTTAATTAGAAAGCAACAATTAGAAACAAATGACCCATACATCGATACATCCAGGAACAACTTAATTACGCATTGGAGAACAAGACAGAATGGTGTTAGTCACGGCAGCAGCTCTTTTTTAAGTTCGCGGCGAATACTATGGGATACAAAGACTGGCTAAACTTCAGCCACTATATAAAAGGTTGGAAATCAGTGAATCCTGAGGAAAGAAAATGTATATGAACTTGAGCACTGGATTAATTAGAGTTAATATATTATGTCCAGAAAATATTTCAAGAGATCAAGTTAATCACCCCATTTTCAAAATCACAAATCAAGAAAAAAATTGTTCCAGTTTTTCCTGAAACAACATTGCTGCTGCTACTGAAAAGAAAAATTTTCAAAGATACCTAAGTCATGTTTATCTGGAAATGCAAAACTGCTAAATCATTTCAATAAACCAAAAACATGCGGAGTATATTAACAGAATCTTTGTTACTGTCACTGAAGAGAAAGCAAGCTTAGTTTTCACAGGTTATCTGTATATGAGGAAATAGTCAACCTTCACAATAACGCCGGAATATAAACAAGACTTCAAAATAAGCCAAAGAAATACGGAATGTATTATTACAGGGCATGATGATGCCACTCTACAGAAAATATCAAAACTTTTTTCTTATCTGGAGATGTAGAAGTCTTTGGTCATCCTGAAGGAATCTGGAAAACGAGACGATCACATATTTGCTACCGAAGAGAACCTTAATTTTAAGGAAATGGGGCAAGAATATATATGACATTGCATCAACATCGGGTAAAGATAACATTACAACATTAGAAGATGTATTAAACGCTTCAAGTCAAATAGCTCCTCCATTTACGTTACTTAAATCCTCTGCCAAAAGCTGTTGTAGTAGGGAGCTCCATTAAACTGGAAAGTGAAAGCGTATGGATGCAATGCATTTTCATGAATATTTCGCAAATGTTATTGATTATTGTTTCCAACATAGAACGTCCAGTTGTTCTATTTTTATATGGTTATGCATCTATTCTTCTGCGGACAGAAGAATATCATATCAGTGTCTTCCCAATTCGACGCCTATAATGCAGCTTCTGGATGTGACATTTTTCTTTCGATTAGGTATATATCAATTTGGAGAAAAATTACATTGATCAGTATTTTTACCCACATTGGAGAGATCATGAAGAAAAGAGACATTCCTGCTAACCTTAACCGAAGTAATTAAATAAAGAAATTTCAAAGAAGGCGTGGTTGCGGGGTTTTGAATAACTAAATTATATTCACTTGACGTGGTTAACTATAAATAATACATAAAACAACGACATCCCTTTCAAAAACATAGCAGGTATATCAAGACCCAAAGTAAGAAAACAGCGGTTTTGGATTTGCCGAGAGAAACATATAAATACGATGTACTGAGTTACAAGGGGATGCAACCTAGATACCTATACCTACACTAGACAAACACCCTTAGAAGACTTTGCCATTTATTTAAAAGACAGTGACGCAATTTTTTATTTTTTCAGAGTGGGAGTGGCATATTATCAATACCGAGGCATCGAGGGAAATTAATGAATAAATAAATAAACCTTAACTCAGACGGAAAAAAGGATGGATATAAATATATCGTGATTGAGACTGAGACGATTTGACATTTTCAAGCGAAAGTATTAATAATATCTCTACCCCATTCTAATCAGCCCAGGATTAGCAGGATTAACCCAGAAGTCGGAGACTTGTGCGGGAGAGAAGGCAGCATATTATTATTATGAAGGCCATATTTGAGCCCAGGAATGACTTACGTTGGTAGGCTCTAACCACCATTTAGAAAATATAATTAATTAGAGGATGATCAAACGTCGACCAACCAAAAATTCTTGCATCTTACCACACCCGCAGAGAGGGCGCCAATTCTCTCCGCAAGTCTAGTTGATCTACGATCAACCGGCCGTGGAATCACTAATAACATACAGAGAAATGTGTGGAAATATGCACAATTTCGTGTGGACCTCGATTAACGCAGAACTGTGTTCTTTTGTGTTAAAATGTGGTATATTTTTTTTGCAATATAGGTGTATTTATAGGGATGCCTTTAGGTATACACAGTAAAAAATAACATTGAGTAAGTTCAAACTCATTTATGAGTGAATTAATTTGGTATTGAATTTTGACTAAATTTAACATTTTAACAAGGAAATGAGCTTATATACACAATATTTGGTTAGAGAAACCAAAATATGTGTGAGTGAGAACATATTGTGCAAAAATAACTCCAACTCTTGTAGATTTTACACATTGTTTAGTAAGTGGAAAAGGGAAAACAAAGTTTGGTACAAGCAGATACCGATGCGCAGTTGTAGTTTTGCTATGTATGATACAAGTCACTGCTGTCTATGGACGATAATCATAAGTGTACCTATTGTTCTAACCCAATCATGGAGCATGGACCGCAATTGTAAATACCTACATTTTCAAATTATATTTTGCATAAAAAAGTGTGGTGTAAACTGGAAAGTGAGAATTTGTATCATGAAGTTGTGGTAGAAATAGGTAAATAACAATGGCCGTCATCATCCGATACAAAAAAATTGTTGATTTGCTTCTTATTTGATAAAATCTATCTTTTGTCATGATTACTATAACTACTTAGCTATAAAATTTTGGAAAATAGATCAAACCTGGAAATTATTGATTTAAACAGTCTATTCAATAAAGAGTCATACAATACCACGGAGTAGTTTGTGACACCAAAGTGCATATGTTAAATTTGGAAAGAGTGTATTCTTTAAAATGTAATAAAATAAAACATCTTTACGTACTGTCTCAACCTTTATTTTATTCAACTTGTTATAGAAAACTTTTGTTTCAAATAGTGTGTAGTTAGTAGTAGTAATAAATATTATAATATAATACATAATAACAATAATTATTTTTGTTATTGTTGATATGGTTGTTTCCACAATTCCATTAAACCTATATTGTTACCAACTGAACAGGTTTTCTTTTTATATAGGATATTTTTATATGAAATAATTATATTTATAATAATTTTATTATTATCTATTATTTTCATTAATTTAATTATTTGTAATAGTCATAATATTATTAATAGTAATGATAATTATTATTATAAATATTTATAAAGTAATAATTTACGCAATAGT
Organism: Monochamus saltuarius; assembly: GCA_025584915.1. Lineage (NCBI taxonomy): Eukaryota > Metazoa > Arthropoda > Insecta > Coleoptera > Cerambycidae > Monochamus > Monochamus saltuarius. The sequence continues at coordinate 25,305,192 of CM046722.1, forward strand.
CTAATTTTCATAAAAACGGTGTAAGAGCCAACACGGTATAATGAAAAACCTATCACTATTTTGAGTTTATTACAACACTAAAATTATACAATAAAATAACTCATTACTGATTTAAATTGTATACATATTGTGAAAAAATAACGAAATATATTGATAATATAACTCAATTTTGTATTTGAAATAACACACTGTTTAGAAAGCTAACTCAAAAATTGTTCATTCATTGTTACCCTTAAAAGATGCATTTAGCTAACAAAAAACTGAGTGAACGTTACTCGATGAATTGTGTTATTTTCTCAACATAATCGGTTGTGGATTAGTTTTGACAACCATTTGTGTTGATTTTGAATGAAATTTTACTCAAAAATGTTTTACGGTGTAGTAGTAGATAAAGGTGGACAATATTAAAATTGACATTAAAATGTGGGCATATTTACTTATTCGGATTTGCTTTAACTGATTTGTAAATATTTAATATTATTTTTCATATAAAGAACATAATGTAAATAACCCTTCGTCACTGAAACTATTTAACTTTATTCAGTTAGATAATATAAACATACACAGGGCGGTGGCGTGTGCATGTTTTCTTTATCTCAACTGATACCGTATCACTCGAACAAATAAATACTTGTACTGAGTACACATTACATAAATTTCTGTTGATAATGTACTTTAAATCTCTGGAGACAATGTTTACTTGCTTTGATTTTTTACGGCACCTGTAATCAATTTTTATATCTTAGATGACACGAGGTGAATTTTTAAAATGCACTCAAAGTCGAAACTATTGGATATTTTTGTATCTATAAACTTGTATGAGCTTTTCACATTGCTGATGATTGCAAAATAGATCATTCTGATATTTTCTAATTCTGGTATATTGGGTATATTTAGTTTAATTAAGTTAAATGTTTGTGTTTTCTTACTATTTGTTGCTAATTATTGTGCCATTTTGTTTATTCTAATTTACTGAAGAAAATTAAAATGATCATTTAATACTATAAGGTAAGTGAAAAAAAATCAGAACAAAAATGCGCTCTTTCTAAAAAATTTTATATTCTGAAACCATAGGCGTACTTCAAAAATAGGAGGTGCTTGTGTACTACCCCCCTTTCTACGTTTATGCGTTGACAAAAATTACGCAGAAATTGTGCCGACTTAACATAAAAATAAATGATAAATTCAAACGAATATTTCTAAAGTCGTCGGAGCTATCATTAAAAATCAGTTTTTAAACTTTTATTTTTACTCTGTATTTTGAAAATGGAGCTCTGAAATGAAAAGTGTCATAACAACAGTCCCACTATTTTAGTCAAAGTAATATGTTATTCTTTAATAATCAATATACCTACAGCACGACAAGTAGTCACACTAGAAGAAAGGTAATCAAGACAATAGAATTCGATTTATTAAAAAAATAAATAAATAAATAATGCAGTTTAATGAAGATTACAGTTATTTTAAATATTTGTTTTACGTTAAATATGTATAATACGTTATCACCATCGTGTTCTTATTATTTCTGTTTAGTTTTTGTTAACGTTTTGCTGTTAGCTATACAATAAAAAGTGTCCAGTATCAATAAGGTGACACTAGGTTCAGTTTTATAATACTCTGGCCCTGGAAGCATAAATACTCTGGCTACGGTCCTGCACCTGCATTAAAATTACAAAATTATTTAGAATATGTAATAAAAAATGACTCTACTAATAGTATATTATGATGTTAGGAGAATAAGTGATACTTATGTGCTAAGCGTGGAAAGTTTGTTGACAATCCATGCGAAGCACATAAAGTATCTTATTCTCTGAACATCATATACCATTTTTTCTTCAAACGTTATAAATTCTAGATAAAATGACTAAAATAACTAAGAAAAGAAATGATTTTTTTCTACAAACATGTTAAAAAGCAATTTTTAACACACCCTTGTAGCATTAAAAATGTTGCTTTAAGGCACCAGTGCCTTAAAATGATCACTTTAGAGCACTAGTGTTTTAATGTAAATGTCAAATTGCAACAGTAGATTTGCAATACATTTAATTTGTATTTTCTTTATTAACATGAAAACTAATATTACAATTCACACAACTTGAAAAACCGCTTCATCGATTTCTTTAAATGGATTGTTCTTTTCCATATTTTCTGTATATTTTTTAAGGGCACACCATTTAAAAGTGACAAATCCAAAGCTTTCAAACTTTTCGTAAATTATGAATACAACAATGGTTACTATATCATTGGCGAGTGCCCACGACGAAAATTTAATATAGTGCCTACGGTGCTATTTAAAACTTATCTTATTTCTACCCGGGTTAATCCTTTTTAATGCTTTGTGTTAAAAATGCACTTTTAACGCTCACATAATAAATAACTATTAAATAAATATTGAATCATTAACTTATTTCACTGTATATATAGATACCTTTACTTATCATTACCATAGATCCGTACCTACTTCCATCTATCAAAATAAATATGTAAAATTTGGCATCGCGTGGATTGACAGCGACTAAAGACTAAAAATGAGTGTAGAAGTGGCTGATGAACCCCGCGAGGTGGTAGAGACGGCTAGAATGGCTGTAGAAAATTTACTGCCGACGAAATCGGGTGCAGTATATCAAGCTGCCTCTGTCAAGTTCGATAAATGGTGTGTTAAGATTGAAGGATAATGAAAACATTGAAAAATACAATAATTTACGTTCATTTTTGAAAAAACAAGGAGAACGTTATAAGCCAAATAAATCGAGGGTCTTGTTAAGGAAAGAGTTCCATACATTTTTGTCTGATGCTCCACATGAAAAGCATTTGGCGACAATAGTAATAAAATTACATTTGATTTGCTTCACATTATGCTAAGCAACTCTTATTTTTTCGATGTTTGGTATCTATGGGGCATGTCGTTGCAATGAACTAGTGAAGATGACAATTGATGATATTGAAGACAGAATCTTTGCTCCTCAGTCGCGGCGAAGCTTTTGCAGAGTCACCACTGAAGATGCCGACAGTGAAGAGCGGCGAAACGTTTGGAAGCATGGGATGCGACCAGTTACAGCGGCGGCTACGGAACGCCTCGGAGGACCACCAGTATCCGAGAAGCGGTTCCCACCGTAGCAGTCGTAATACCAACAGTAGGAACCGAAATCAATATATGGACAGGCCCAGAGACACCGATAGCGGGTCTGTCCCCCACCGAGCCTAGCCCGAGAACAACCAGGGCAGGTAAAAGTATCCCAGCTAATGCTAGGGATGTGCATTTTAACTCTGTTTCTGGCAGCTACCAGTTACCGAAGTCACAGCATAACAACCCGGAAAATCACCATGTATCAAATTACAACACTGGCCGTGAAAGCCTAAAAAACCACTATATCTTTGCTCCTCATTAAAATTCTTAACACTAAAACTAATAAGAATAGGCGAAAGGAAGAGGCATTGCATTTGAATCTTCCAAATTGGGGAGAGTATGCAGGTCATTGTTTGAGATGAACTTCCGCAACAATGCTTGTCGATAGCGGAGGGGATATTGCTACACTAAAAAGGTATGGAGGTTGGAAATTGGACGCCGCTGCTGAAGAATAAATCGAAAATTTTGTAGAAAGTAAGACCACAATTGCTAAGAAAATTTCTTCAACCTAGCTCCCCGGAGAATGGCGAATAATTTTCATTTAAGACTTACTACAAGCAATGGATCTATAAAAGCAGTTGGCCCTAGCAATATTGTCATGAGTATTGATAATAATAGTAAATAGAAAAATGTTCTTTATTAAAATTGAATTCATAGTACTATAATGTGTTTGTATGATAGAAGTACTTATAGATACTTATACTCCTAGCCATATAAATGACACTTAATATTATTGAGTAACCTCACATAAGTTGTCACTTATAATATAACGTTTGATGAAAAACATGTTTATTGAAACTCCATAATATTTGGTGCCGTATAAATTCTGAATCTACTGAGTACATTTTTGTCTTTAATTTGAGTCGTTTTTATCCTGACTCATTATTAAACTAATGTAATGTAATAACTACTTGCTTAATATATTTTTATTCAAATCGCTGTCCGATAATATCTATCGAATATGCATGCTTAATTTGCATGTTTCAAGAACTGCACGCCAGCCAGATGTACTCTGTATTTACCTACAGCACGACATAATTAAGAAACTATTTAGTCTCCACCACAACATTTGCTTATCTATCTCAATTAATATTATTGTGAGAATGTTGCTCTTACTTAATGGTGGTTACTTTGTACTAACTGTGTTATTTTCTTTACAGATCGTTACAGATTTAGAAAATAACAAATGTTTTACTGATTTATTTTATTAAACTATGTAATACTTTCAACTGTATTAATAATTTGAATAATATGAAGGGTTAAAATGATGATGTGTAGAAATTGAAGAAAAGCGTAATAGCGTCAGAACTAATTACCTGTATGAGATTCAGATTAATTTAACTTCGTTATATATGTTCGAGATTACATTTTGTAGATGAAAAAGAAAAAATGAAAATACATGTAGTAATACTTTGAAATGAAGATGAAAGTACACATTTACATTCGTATTAGTTCGCAGTTTGCTTTTGTCTGAAAAAAAAACCTAATTTTCATAATGTTATAAGTATATAAAATGAAGTCACATGAAATAAATGATAATTTTTTGCATTATTAAAGTCTAGAATTCATCTCTCGATTTCTCCCTATATTCCTTAAAGCCGTTTTACATTTCACAATTCTTTTTGCAATGGTTTGCAGCAAGCCCTTGCACCTGTAAAACCTTTCTCATAGTTCTGACTTGCAGTTTGTTTTACAGTAGTCAACTCGCAATTTCAATAGAAGTAGAATAGAAAAACTAAACTAAATAAAATTATCTTCATTGTCTCAAAATATTGTTTACTCTTTTTCTGATTCACCACTAATTTGACAAAAAATGAGATAAATAAACAAAAGGAATTTCATCCAACAAATTACAGAACAATAACTATATTTTTGTGGACAAATTAAGAGTAAGCAGCATTTAAATAAAGTCGTACTAAATACTGTTTGGCAGTATTAAAGGGATGTCTATTAACTATCTAATAACATACAGAATAAAGGTTTCAGTAAATATATTTTGCTAGCTCAACAATCAAACATTAATTAAGTAGAGAAAATAATTTTTGTCTTCTCAAAAAACTCTTCAGTTCCAATATACAAGCAAATATCTCGGAAACTGTTTGAAATATTAGCAAAAACAAAATTTAATTTTTAACTTTGATACTCTGTAAGTCGGCGACTTTGAACATTTGGACTGAGGTAACTTGGGTTAAATCACTATGTTTTGGCCTGAAGAATATAGCCCTGGAATTTGGATCATTCTTTACTGGACACCCTGTATAGAACATACACAACACGAGTAGCCAAGCATTTTTAAAGGCACAAAATTGTAGTTATTAACAAGAATTATAAAATCTAATACTAAAGTCAGAATATGTCAACACAAAGAAGTTATTTCTACCTTATATGTCCACTATACAGGGTGCCTAGTAAAGTTCTTCCTTCCGTAAATAAAACTAAATCGATTTAGTCAAGCTACATTTCTGCTCCCCTACATTTTTTTGTGTGCTTTGCTACTCAGATATTGATTAGACTGAGAAAACTTATTTTTTGAAAGATTATTTTATTTGTTGTATAAAAGATATGACGCTGTGAGTTTAGTTTCTTCAGTTACAGCAAATACAATAATTTCAGTTGTCATAAACATACATTTTTCTATAAACACAATATTGTTAATTTAATGAAACAGTTCCTTGGAGTGGCTGTACAAAAAACATATTTAGTTACCTATATCTTAGATAATAATGTACCTAAGCTTGTATAAAGAAATCAATATGTCGGTTTATAGAGCGAATAAATACAAAGTAACACTGTTTTATACTGTAAAATCTTTTCTAAATTTGATTTCATTGAAATATCTTAAAAATTACGGAGTTAGCAAAGTATTTATTTTTAACAGCAACATTATAAACAATGGTTCACTGATTTGGTCGCTCATATATTTAATGTAAGTATTTCACAATTCAATGATAATAAACACAAAATTCATGTCATGTCACTGTTTCGATATATGTAATTTCAAATCTTCTTTATCTCAAAAACACCGACGAACACGTTTGTCTTTTACATTATCGAACAATAATAATTGATATTTTTATTTGGAATCCTGATGTATATTTATTTAGTGGTGATCATTATTTTATAAATAATATTTTAGTAAATCTAAATAGAATCATCCTGTCTTTGTCAGTGTATTTCGTTGATGTTTAGCTATTAATTGTAATGAGGTACAATTTATTGCAATAATAATGACCCCTTTAAAACGCAGTTGGCGATTTATTTTGGACTGCTGATCTAATGAAATTTCTACTCAGATCTTCCAGTAGTTGAAAAACTGTTATGAGAGAGTATTATTGCTATAATAATGGAAATTGTACCTACATAATACTGTGGAACATCACATTTCATGATGGATATATAGAGTGTCACAAAAAAAACCGTTAGTCATAGACTCTGTGGGTGAAAATAATGAGACTTCTTTTTTGTTAGTTTTTATTTAGACCTCTCTTTTTATAGATGGAGTACCTATATTAACGCCAACGCCGTTATATTTTTTCACAGGTTTATTGTACTTTTGCAGGCACATCCTGTTGTAATTATAATACAGGGTGATTCAGTCATAATGTAATTAATTTTGAGAGACGATATGGAAAAATGAGTATAGTACAAATACGCGATTTAAAAAAAATTAAAAGCATATTTACGCAGGATAAAATATTTTTAAATCATTATTTAAACTCCTTTTCAGACTGTCACTGACCGCTGGCGGCAATTCAACTCGATGTCGGCCTGACGCGACGTTGTCAAATTTAAATATTTGCCTATAGTACCTACATATTGTGATATGTACAATCGTTTGCAATAATAATGACACTCATTAAAATGAATTTTGCTATTTCTTTTGAACTTCTGACGTATTCATAATGAAATCTACTTCCCATTTTTAACATTAGTTATTAGTTGTTTCACTCACCAATAGAGATTTAATAAAATTTCTACTCAGAACTTCTTGAAGTTCAAAAACTGTTTTAAGAGAGTGTCATTATTATTGCAAACGATTGTACTTAATTAATGCTATAATTTAATTTTTAAATGTATGCAATTAACACATTATGTTTCAAGATAAAACATATTTAATATTGAACTTACAAAACTCCAACGGATCAAAATAAACCATTCACATTCCATTAGACAAATAGTGACATAAAATTCAATCCTCAGGTGGTTAAAGTATTAAGAGAGGCTGAAACGTTTTTTGTATTTAAATACAGACAGTAATAAAATCACCCTCGTGCTGTCAACAAAAGGTAGTCCAAGCCATAGGTATCTATTCAGTGATCTACAATCCCATAATCCGAGTCTTGACCTACCGAATTTTTCTTCGATTTTTTGTCTTTATTAGCCTTCCGAATACGTGTTTAAAATTAATGACATATTGACTGATTCACCCTGTATATTGATCCTCTATATTTTTTGCGCATGGTTACTTATAGTTCAAATGTAACTTTTGATCTTTCAGTTTCTCCATTTTTAACATTTTTTCGAACGTTTTGCGCCAGTGCTCACAACAAATATAAATATTGATCAGAGAACCGCCAATATGTCTCTCAAAATATAAAAATACCAAAACCTTCATCTATTTCTCTTAGTCCCATAAACAAAGTAATTAACAAATTTTATTAATTAACATACATTTAAACTATATAATTTTTAATTGGATTCAATTAATCAATATTTAAGTCATAAAAATATTTTGTATTTAACTTCCTTATAATTTTGCTATAATACCTAGGATACGAGATATATAAACATACCCATATCACCCCTGACATTCATAATACCCGCTGTCATATAGAAGCGGGCAAAATGGATCTTTTTACGCCTGTTGCCATGACAACCCAAAAATAATTACGCTTGGGTTGTTACGGACATGTTTCAATATGTCTAGCATCAGCCATAATTACAAATCAAGAAACGTCAAAGCTATGTAGGTATGTCTATCTTCCGTGGTACATAAATAACTATTACTGGCTACCTCACTGACTTATAACTAACTCAGTTAACTCATTCTAATTTCTAATACCTACTTACTGCTTAAATAGTCATCGTAATTGGGAATTTTGTTTAGTGCAAGATTATATTATGTTTGTACATGCCTATAATGTATTTCATATTTTAGTAACATGCAACAATTGATTATATCCATGTTTATTGAAGGGTGAGTGTATCATGGTTTGAGGTATAGTGTAAATCGACCTTAACTATAGCTTTTATATTTGGGAAGGTTCCAGAATTTCTTTCAGAATACTAAAATGTTCATCAGAACACGAATGAACGATAACCATAATCTTATTGGGAAATAGTCGTTTGTAGAAGCCTTGTACATCTCGGAAAAAACGCATCTATCTGCTTGATACTTGAATAGTGAAAAATGCACTATTTGCTATTTATATCTTAAATAAATATTGCTAAACTAAAAACTTTTCAGTAAAATATTTCCTGTTTAAAATTATCAATATCAGTAGACATGTACCTGCTATTATTTCCTTAGAATCAGGATGATATGATATTTTCAAGTATTCTGACAAAATAAATACACATTTTTTTCTTTTAATTTATTTTAGAGGTATGGTTATATTTGTAGAAATGTATAAAAATTAAATATCGTATTCCATTTTGTATCTTAAGTATAAGTGACTGGCAGACATACCAGAGATGTGAAATTGTTTAAAAATATTTAAAATTGAAATGTTTACAACAATGTGCACAGGTACTGCACTACTGAAGCTACTCTAAGTAGTGCTAATGTAATATGGTCTAATAATCCAAGCGTCAGAGGTTGAAAATCATCAGATTCTTGGAATAATTGCATTGAAGTTTTTTATTATTTGATCTCTTGTTTATACTGATAAAATGAGAAAAATTTTAAATGGGCAGCAAAATGTGATGAGCATCATATTGTTTAAGAAAATAAGAAAGAGGTTTTCGCGTTTTTCTTAAATAATGTACGAAACGAAAATATTAATTATAAGAAAAATAGAAATCAAAAATATTTCTAATTAAATTCTACACGAAAAAGGTCTATTCAGTTTTTTTTTATTAGGGGAATAGTTTTTAAAATGCAACCTCTGTTCTCTACCACCTACTCGAACAGCGTGCGTATAGTTTGTCACTAATATATATACAGACCTGACCGGAAGTTCACTTGGAATCAACGGGATGGGGTTGGAAACGTACTACTGAAAAAGAAGCAATGCCGCCGAAGTGGGTGCAAGAGCAATTGTGGCTGTCGTAAGCTTGGGCTGAGCTGTTCGATCATTTGGACCACTTGCGAAGGTCGAACTTGAAACGTCGATGAATCTATTGACATCGATTCAGAGAATTGTTGAACTATCAGATGAGGAAAATGAAGAGCAGAAGAAACTGGAGACACTGTATGTATGTATGTAATTGTGCGGAGGTGCAGCGGAAATTGCTTCCCACTGCAGCACTTAGGCCTTATTAGTCCCTTTGTACGTCCTCCTTACTAAGAGAGTTCTTCTTTCAAACCATCCAATTAATATGGATGGCTCGGTGACAAAGTCTCTTACAGATTTGCCACACGTGCGCCTGCGGAGCATGGTGAGTGTCCAGACCTCGGGCGGACTGCCACAGTCTCGGCCCAAGTTTGGTCTCCCATCCAAACTCAGCCTGCGTCTACGCTGCCTAACCTGAAAGATCGATCTCCCAACCAAGCAACTGTACCGGCGGAACATGGTGAGCGGCCAGACCCCAGACCTCGGGCGGACTACAGTCTCAGCCCAAGTTTGGTCACCCATCCAAATTCCGGCCTGCGTCCACGTTGCTTAACTTGAAAGATCGATCTCCCAGCCGGTCAACGCGGGCCAGGCGACCCCCCACTGGAGACACTGAAGAAAATAGAAAAAGTAGAGACTGAGACCTACCAACGCCACGTCACCTTGATGGGCAAACTTAAAAAACGGAGATTAATTGAATAAAGGAGACAGTTTATGTAATATAATTTGAATAAACAATTTAAATATTCGGCTTGATTTGGCTCAGTAATTTTTTTCATAATCAAGATGACATCTCTAGGTACCTATATATTCAAATGGTACCTACAATATGTCTCTTCTCTCATCGGAAAATAAGTCATTATGGTGCCGAAATACGTCAAAGATTCTCTCCAAAATAAACTGCAGTGTGCTGATAATGCCCTGCATCATCCTGCAATACTTCAGAATCATGTACTGAGCCATTACCTGCTACTATAACTTCTACTTCACTGGCCTCAATAGTTAATTTGCTTTAAACAGTAATATAACTGCACATTTCATTTCAACATAAATAAAAAATTTAAAATATATTTCTTTTAAATCAATTAATTTTTAAAATTAATTCTAGAAAACCCATTCCAAATCAATGCGATATTAAAAATGTCTACTTTGACAGTTATCTACTTACCGTTCTAGAACGATAAGGGAATTACTTACCATTTTGTTAGCCTTTGCAACCAGTAAGCGCATCCTACTGTCGTAGAAACAAACATGGTGAAGTGAACTAAAAAAGCTTGATCGTGCAAAATAAATATTATGATATTGTCACGGATTTCCCAATCCGTCTTTTCTCTTACTTCCAGAAAAACAATCCGTTAATAAATTACTTCTTTATTAACTACTGACCACTACTAATTACAGATCAACTAAACACTTATTTAATTAATCGCTATCTAAATCACTTTGATATCTCCAACTAAACACTTTAATTCAAACTGTAATACAAGACTTATACAAGACTAACTAACTCGGCCGTTTATTCTTCTTTTATAGACCCAACGAATATTCCAGATATATTCCAGTATCTCTAGATCCCTTTTCTCGTACGACTGGAACGCTTCTCGTCGATTCCCGATTATTCCAGGCCGATCTCGATCACGGCATGTTGTTTGTTTACCAGAATGGCGTAGGGGCGATCGGGGCAATCTTAGGCAATTCGCGGTGCCACAGTCGTCGGTTTGGGAGTGAGTGGGGCAAATTCCGTGACACTGCCCCCTCCTTAGAACCGATCGTCCCGATCGGCTACACCTCTATACGGGGACAGACGCTCCAGATGGACGACCTTCATCTTACTCCTGGGAGTCCTCTGTATCCGGTAGACGACATCATTGATTCTTTTAATGACTGTGTAGGGGCCCTCCCAACGGTTCTGTAGTTTAGGCGATCTTCCTTTCTTCCGCGTGGGGTTGTACAGCCACACCAGGTCACCTTGTTGGAATCCGACTGTATTGGCCCGGACGTCGTATCGAGTCTTCATGCGATCGCTCTCTAGTCGCATTCGAGTTCTGACTTGGTCGTGTACGGCTGCTAGTCTTCGTTCTAGCTCATGGGTATAAGTGTCTGGCTCTGTGGGCTGTTCCGCAGGACGACCAAATACCAAATCTGCGGGAAGGCGAAGCTCTCTTCCAAAGATGATCCTTGCGGGAGTCTTCCCAGTCGTTTCATGGACAGCTGAGCGGTAAGCTAACAGGAAGAGTGGAATGAGCTTGTCCCAATCTGTCTGGTTCTCGTTTACAAACATCCTCAGATTGGTTTCTAGTGTGGCGTTGAAGCGTTCCACCATACCATCTGACTGGGGATGCAGTGGGGTGGTCCTGGTTTTCCGGATTCCCATAAGCTCGCAGACCTTTCGGAACACACCTGATTCGAAATTTCTGCCCTGATCTGAATGCAGTTCCATGGGCACACCAAATCTGCAGAACAGGTTGTTGACTAGGGCTTCTGCTACGGTCGTGGTTTCTTGATTGGGAAGAGAGTATACTTCCGGCCATTTACTAAAGTAGTCCATGGCGACTAACAGATATCGGTGTCCATTTTGAGTTTTCGGAAATGGGCCAGCGATATCAATGGCAATTCTCTCGAACGGTGCTCCTACGATGTACTGGTGCATTTTGCCTCTGGAACGGGTCTTCGGTCCCTTGCTGGCTGCACATATGTCACATTTTCGGCACCAATCTTCTACATCCGTCCTACAGCTCAACCAGTAGAAACGCTCCCTAATCTTCTGTAGAGTCCTATTGATACCGAAATGTCCACCACCAGTACCTCCATGTACTTCCTGCAGCACTTCCTTGACCCGGGACCTCGGGAGTAGTACTTGCTTCTTCACCTCCGTTCCGTCATTGTTCTCCCATGCTCTCTTTAGAACACCGTCTTCCAACACCAGGGAATTCCATTGAGCCCAATAGCTCTTTAATGCTGGGCTTTTACTACTGACTTCAGCCCAAGAGGGTCGGTTGTTGGCTTCTTTCCAGTCTAGTAACGGCTTGATGTCACAGTCAGCTTGCTGGTCTTCCCGAATCGCCGCTGAACTCCATCTGTCTTCAGGTTGGGCTACTACTATCTTGCAAGGAACAAATGATATGTCCTCTTTTCTTTCGAGACTACCACAGTGTTTGTTGCTGGTCGGACAAAGTCTAGAAAGAGCATCTGTGTTTCCATGTTCCTTGCCTGCCTGGGAGTCGCGCCATTGCCGATCCGCGACTGGCGCCCTACACTGTCCCTTTAGGTGACCCGCCCGCCCACAGTTCCAACATTGAAGTGGGCGTTCTCTTCGTCTATCGGGTTGTCCTCTCTTTGGTCCGGTAGTTAGGCTGAATTTATCAATGGCCTCCTTCAACGTTTTGATTATGTCTCCATTTCCCATATTATCGCTGTTATCACTGATGGCCCGAACTTTAACATGTCTACCAGATGCCATCTTTGCTGCCTCGTATTCCAGTGCATGCGAGAGCGTCATTCAAAGTTTTAGGTCTAGCGAGTCGCAGTGCCTGCTGGGTTTCGCAATCTCTTAGGCCATCGGTAAAAACTTGAATAGAGAGCTGGTCAAGAATTCAGAAGGAGCTGTTGGATATGCCAATCGAACCAGTCGGGCAACGTCGGTCTCAAAATGTTGTAAATTCTCTCCACTCTGCTGGTGACGATTTTCAATTGTGCCTGGTACACTTGCTGCAGGTGCTTATCCCCATATCTCATTTCCATATGCTGTTTTAGAATGTCGTAGTTATTCTGCTGCCCAGCAGGAACTCCTTGTAAGACGTCAAGAGCTTCTCTCGTAAAGCAACTATCAGAGCAGTAGCTTTCTCATAATCCGACCATTCATTTGCTGATGCTGCTGCTTCAAACTGACGGAGATATACATTCCAGGAAACCTTGCCGTCGAATTCAGGAGGTCTAGTCTTCTGAGTTCGGATAACAGGTCCTTCTGATTTGACTACGCCCTCCTTTGCTATCTTGTCTAATTTATGTCGAAGCTCTTCTCTAACCAGGTTTATTTCTTCGTGTATTTCCTGTTTCTGTGCTAACAGTTTCTCTTCCACTTGTATTTCTACTTTCCTCTAGTTTTTCTTCTAGTTGTGTCACTTTATGTGACTGCTCCTCTAGTTTTTCTTCTAGCGTATTCTCCAATTTTTCTAACTTTGTCTGCATTTCTTTTGTCTGATCTCTCATTTCCTGTTGTATTGTCTGTATCTGATCTTTCATTTTACACCCTTGTTCTTCTAATTTCTTTTCTAATTTCTCCTGCATCGTTTGAGACTGATCTTCCATTTTATGCCCTTGTTCTTCAAATTTTTCCTGCATTGTTTTCGTCTGGTCTTCCATTTTATTTTGCATTGCTTGCATCATTTCTAAAAGTTTTGCTAATTGTGCATCCATATTGACTTGGCTTCTAGTTACAGGCATTCACTCTCTTTGGAATCTTCTAGAATGCCCAGGAATGTGTTTGTAAATGTCACAGTTGACTTCCTTACAATGAAACGAGTGTAGTGATATGCCACACTTGGGTCTTTGTCTCACTTCGGTAGAAAGTTCTAGAATGTTCGAGAATGTCCTTCGCAAATACCACCGTTCACTTCCTTGAGTCACGACGAGTGCGGCGATATGTCACACTTGGGTCTTTGTCTCACTCCCGTACAAAGTTCTAGAATGTTCGAGAATGTCCTTCGCAAATACCACCGTTCACTTCCTTGAGTCACGACGAGTGCGGCGATATGTCACACTTGGGTCTTTGTCTTACTCCCGTACAAAGTTCTAGAATGTTCGAGAATGTCCTTCGCAAATACCACCGTTCACTTCCTTGAGTCACGACGAGTGCGGTGATATGCCACACTTGGGTCTTTGTCCCACTCCCGTACAAAGTTCTAGAATGTTCGAGAATGTCCTTCGCAAACACCACCGTTCACTTCCTTGAGTCACGACGAGTGCGGTGATATGCCACACTTGGGTCTTTGTCCCACTCCCGTACAAAGTTCTAGAATGTTCGAGAATGTCCTTCGCAAACACCACCGTTCACTTCCTTGAGTCACGACGAGTGCGGTGATATGCCACACTTGGGTCTTTGTCTCACTCCCGTACAAAGTTCTAGAATGTTCGAGAATGTCCTTTGCGAATACCACCGTTCACTTCCTTGAGTCACGACGAGTGCGGTGATATATCACACTTGGGTATTTATTCCACCCGCGCGCAGAGTTCCAGAAAGTTCTTCAAACTTCCACTTAAATCCCACTTTGTGGACAGGGTTCCAGAAAGCTCTTTAAAACTTCCAACTAAATCCACTTCCGACACCAAATTGTCACGGATTTCCCAATCCGTCTTTTCTCTTACTTCCAGAAAAACAATCCGTTAATAAATTACTTCTTTATTAACTACTGACCACTACTAATTACAGATCAACTAAACACTTATTTAATTAATCGCTATCTAAATCACTTTGATATCTCCAACTAAACACTTTAATTCAAACTGTAATACAAGACTTATACAAGACTAACTAACTCGGCCGTTTATTCTTCTTTTATAGACCCAACGAATATTCCAGATATATTCCAGTATCTCTAGATCCCTTTTCTCGTACGACTGGAACGCTTCTCGTCGATTCCCGATTATTCCAGGCCGATCTCGATCACGGCATGTTGTTTGTTTACCAGAATGGCGTAGGGGCGATCGGGGCAATCTTAGGCAATTCGCGGTGCCACAGTCGTCGGTTTGGGAGTGAGTGGGGCAAATTCCGTGACAATATCTTATACAGTGCCTTCATAAATGATTACAAGCCACGTGACCAGGACTGTTATTCTCGAAGAATAACTCGTATGCAAATAGATTTCTTGTCTCTCTCAAATGCCGTAGTGAGGAAAAGGATATTCGCATATGAATTACTCTGCGATTGATTTGAATATCTCGATAATGATCACGTGGGCTTGTAATCATTTATGAAGACACTGTACCTTCATGGAACGTAGATAAACAAAAAATAAAAATAAATAAACTGTCACCTTCACATTGCTACAAGTTTGGAAAATGAAAATAGAGGCACTTTCGAAACGTCAACTAATGTGTGTTAGTGCTAGAGAAATTATGTACTATTTTTTTTTTATGTTGTATCTAGTGACCTTTCATTAATTATTGATGTTATTTCTGGGTTTGGTGATAGGTCAATTTCAGGTAGAAAAACCAATTTTTTACATATTGCCTACGTTTCGGCTTATATTTAAGCCATCTTCAGGGCTCTAGAAATGTAAATGCGTTACAAAAATAAAATAACATTACAATAAATTAAACCAAAGCACATTGAAAATTACACATTAAAATACAATTTTTAACTTAATATTAAAGTAAGCTAAGCACTTAGTAATATTTATTTTATTCTATTTATTTTATAAAGAAAGGGGACAATATAGGCACACATAAGTTAAGTTAAAAACATATTAAAATTAAAACTTTTATAAATTACCTGTAGTTTAGTTTTTCTTTGTCCAATTTAATAATAAAATTAATTGTTTCTTACAAGTGTCTCTTATAAGTGAAAAGTAATGACAATATATACCCATATATAGAAATATAATTATTATCATCAATGGGAAACAAACTATAGGAATAGAGAACTTCAATTAAAATGATGTATCGACTAGATACTGTGCAGAGGCGTTGTAATTTTTTCCTCTTTAAGTAAAAATGGAGAAAGAAAACACAAAGAATTGCTATGTTTTATATATACCGAGTGGTGTAAGTATTGCTTATTGTTTAATTTTTTTTTTATTTTGGTGGCAGGAATACTCACTTAGCAAAAATGCCACACATAAATACAGGGTGACAATAAAGTTCTGTCACTTTTTTTAGATACTTCAACAATAATAATAATAATAATAATAATGTTTATTTACAGGTTATTCAATAGCAATACAGAAAACGATAATAATAACAATTACATTGTAAATAAACAGAAAATCACTGAAGCAGCAGCAAACGTTGCTGCTTGTTTGTGATGCAGGTGTGTATGTATTACAAATAATATAACATAAAATATATAAACTATATACATATAAAAGGCCAAAATAAGGTAAAATTGTGTCATGTTTAGGTAGCGTCGTTAAAATTGGGAGAGTTTCTCGTAGTAAGGTAGGTATTGGAACAGAGGTAAGTTTTTTTTTTTTTGAGCAGGCATTTATGAAGGTCAGTACAAACTATATACAGTGAAACACACACGCACATATACAATTTCACATTAAAGAATACCATACAATGTAATCTACACGACTACCCATAGACCTTCTAATACCAATTTAGCATGTCATTAAACATTTTCTGACCATTACTTAATATCCACAATTTTATTTTGAATTTATATTTGTTAATATTGCTCTCAATTTTTATAGCGTCCGGTAGTATGTTAAACAGTTTTGCTGCTATGTAGTCACAGTTTCGTTGACCAACTGATTTTTTACATTTTGGTACTCTTACATTATATTCTCCACTTCTAGTCTAATATTTATGCTTGATGGAATTTAGCTTTATTTTATCTTTTTTTATGTTGACAAGAACGGACAAACAAAACAATTGTCTGATATCAAAAAGCTTACTTTCCTTAAATAACTGATCACTGGAATATGTTATTTCTTTATTATAAATTATTCTCATTATCCATTTTTGCAAAATATTTAAATTGTTTAAATGAACGTCGTTAACACCTCCCCATCCTAAAATACCATACGTTAGCTGAGACTGAACCAAAGAATAGTATACTGTTGTGAGATGATTAACATCTAGATAACATTTTAGATATTTAAAGCGTGACAATAATCCTCTAACTTTTTTTATAATATGTTTTATTTGTAGGTCCCATCTCAGATGTCGGTCAATAACTATTCCCAAATATTTAATGGAGTCAGTTTCTGGAATTTGTGTTGTTGCGTTTATATATAAAGGACCCATATCTGGTAAATTAGATGTATAAGATGTAAAAGTAGGCATTTTGTTTTATCGGTATTTAATGTTAATTTATTGTATGCAAACCAATCTGTAATAATTCCGAAGTCAGCTTCAGCATTTAATTTCAATTATTTCCAGTCATCTGCCCGGTAGAGAATTGCAGTGTCATCTGCAAAACTAATTATTTTACCTTTAGTGTTTAAGGAAAGTAAGTTATTTATGTATATAATAAATAGTAATGGACCCAACACTGTACCCTGCGGAACTCCATAACTAACAGTTCTTTCATCACTAATTGTTAAACAGTTAAAAAATACTGGATAACAATAAATTCATTCAACTTGAATTAATGACAACGTTTTATTACAACAATAACAATAAACAAAAAAATTACAATAAATGCTCCAAATTGTCGCCTGCCAAGAGCTGTTTCCAGGCTTTTGGAGCAAGGACGTTTGGCCGCCAAATTCGCCGGACTTAAATCCAATGGACTACTCGGTGTGGTCCATTATGGAGCAACAAATCTCAGGAAAACGATACGCTACTGTGGAGCAGCTGAAAGCGGCTTTGACGCGCTCCTGGGACGAGATTACGGCGGAAGAGTGTGCGACTATCGTCGGCAATTTTAGGAAGCGTGTAAAAAAAATGTATCGAAGCCAAAGGAGGCAATTTGGAGCATTTATTGTAACTTTTTTGTTTATTTTTATTGTTGTAATAAACCGTTGTTATTAATTGAAGTTGAATGCATTTGTTGTTATCCAGTATTTTTTAACTGTTGAAATATCTCAAAAGAGTGACAGAACTTTGTTGTCACCCTGTATTTACAGACAATAAACAATATGACGATAAAAATTTTCGTTTCGTTTACGTAAAAAGCGCCACTAATATTCGTAGTTGTGAAAAGAACTAGATATTATTTCGAATTAAAAAAAAACAAAAATTAATTTACATGGAACACAGACATAGCTACTGGTAAATACTTCCAACTTACTGATAAAAGTGTTACAAATCACAGGCATAAATAGACGATAATATTGGAAAAATCCTTGGATTTACATTTCATCTAGGGTCTTAGTAAAGGATTTTTCTTTCGTAATTTCTTAAACACCATCTTAAGAAAATTAAATACAGGGTGTCCGGAATATGTTTCCTTTATTTTGCTGTATGATAAATTGTACCAAACAAAACAAATTTGACTTGACGTCTCGCAGCCAGAGATTTTGCCCAGATTCGCCATAAATGAACATGTCATGCAGTTGGTCATGGTTACTATAAATTGTTCCATTTTTGTTTATGTACACTCACAAGAATCAAAGAAGCACTATTCGACAGAAAAATGAAGCACGCTAGCCACAATACTACTATAACTAATATTACTTTTAGGTTAACAGCAGCAGCTAACGCACTTCAATGTTGTCGAACGTTACTGTACTCATTACAGTTTTAAGGCTTTTCTGGGAAATTTCAATTGTGTACATTCAATACTGTTACAAAACAATAGTTACGTTGGAGGAGCTTTTATTTAACCAACTGGACCTTAGTCTGTAGTTACGTAACACAGTTTCGCATTTTTTAAATGCATTTGTAGAAAAACTATTCGTTTTAAATATTATTAGGAATGGCATGGAAGTGTTCGGGGTTTGACACAACACGCTTGATAATAAGTACTATTCAAGCGATCTCCTGGTTGACGTAACCACAGTTTTTTAGAGAATAAAATGTTAGCGAAAATGTTACCAACTGGCGCTTTTAATCAAACCTATCATTAAAAAAATTACATCCAGAATTTGATTTTTTTAAATTATCTTACGCCTCAAAAATGAGTGGTTCTAGGGCATACGTTTATTAAGTAAACTCCACTTATTTTTTAATGGTCTATTAGTCCTAGTAATATTACCATTGTCTTTTTAAAACACCCTGTATAAGGCTTTACAAATACGTCACTCATATTCCTGACACCCTGTACACTTGGCTCTAAAAGCAATGTTGTTGTTGAAGGTACTGTATTTCTGTCATTATTTCATGCTTTCGTGGCTGACAAAAACCTGCGACTCGGCAAAGGTGGAGCCGTAGGATACGGCTTGCTTCTCCCAGAGCATGTTAGCGTAATGTAGCGTAAAATCCTTACCAGTCCTGGCAGCGTTACGTCATAAAGGTGCCTCTGGAAACCGCTACTGTTTAGGCCTTTTCACGCCTACTTGCTCCATTCTCACTTTGCTTTTGTCGGTCCCATTGTCAACCGGCGCTAGGCTGGTCTGCCACCATAGGCGTAGCACCGGAAATTTAAAACAAAAGTATTGCATGGCGCACTGTGAATTTTAGATATCAAATTTCTATGCAGAAATATAAATTTATTGTATAAGCGATATGTATTTGCATGAACAAATTTCTTCAAGAAGGAAGGTTATGCGTCTTCAGTCCAGTGTGTTTCAGTCTAGTTGAGACTACATACTGCCATTTAAAAAAAACTGCAACATCTAATAAAAGAATTTATTTTGACGTTTCTTGAATATTTAACTTTTTGTATATTAACTTACTTCTTCTATGTACTGTCTTGGGGATTTTCTAGTGTGTAATTCAGGATTTGTAAAATTTTCATGTTAATAGTTTTACACATTCTGATTTTTGTAATACAATTTACAAAAAAATATGTTAAAATTTTGTTTTTCTTGTAACTTTAGGGGAAAATATTCAGATTAGTTCATATTCGTAAACTTGCATTTAGGTCAATGTTTTTGTTTCGTTGTTTATAATTTACTAGAATGTTATTTGTTCTTTATTATAATATGTACTCCTATCTACTACTTTATTATTACTAATTTTGTGAAAGGAAAGGAGATTTGGTTGTTGTTTATTTGAACTGAATTATATATTATGTTTAATAAAATCATAAAAGGTAAGATTTCTTTTATTTCAATATTACTGTTACAATATAAATAATAAGTGTACACCTGTAATGATATAAATAACACTGAATTATGTAAAGAGAGGTGTTAGATCCGGTGACTTTCCGGGCCATTGAATAGGTCCATTAGTCCCGATCTAAATATTGCTGCACAATCCTAGCCTTGTCCGGTGGAACTCCGTCGTGCTGACACCAAAGGTTTCTCCTTAGCTGCAAATACACATTTTTGAGAAGTGCAGGAACTTCTTCTTGTGGAAAATTTAGATAATTCACGCTGTTCAATGTGTTCATAAAACTAAGACCCAATTAGATTCCTACAGATGATGCCGCACCACATATTTACCTCAAAATGGCCTTGGTTTCGGACAGGATTTATAATGTGGGGATATTCAATGAACCAGTAGTTTTCGTTCCGCTTGTTTGGGAAACCATTACTGACAAACCGACTTTTGTCCGTCCAAAGACCGTGCCGAAAAAGGTTCTGATCAACAGTTTCTATATTTGAGCTATACAATTAAGTTTGTTTTCAATATGACGCTCAGGCAAATAATTGTGAATTTTGTAGTCATGATAACCATTGGTCTTTAAAATTCGTTGAACGGTTGATTTATCCAAATTCAATTCCCGGCTAGCCTGCCGTATAGAATTTCATGGATTTTGTTCGAAATACTGTAACAGTCTAGCTGTATTCTTACCCTTCGGTCAATTATTTGATTCTTCCGAACAGAAAATGCATCTTCATTTCGTCGCAAGGTCGCCTCCAATCTTGTTCTATGACCAGGAATGAAGCACTCTGGAAACCTTTCTCGATATAACTACAACTCTTCTTGATTTTTTTGTGATTTGCCGTAAATTAGCAACATATCAATATTTTTTGAATGAGAAAATATTTTGTAAGCACAAAAGTTATACCTTTGACGTTCGTATTGAGTAATGACAAGTGTCTTGTGACATTTATGCACTTTAAACAACGAATACTCAATTATTTTCCAACGACTACTTGATCCTTCCATCACTTTAAAAAAGCTTTTTAATAGGAAACAAATTTGGGTGTTTCTGGAAAAAATATAATTGATGACGTCATTAGTCGTTTCTGTCAAATCCCAAATACTTCTGATTGAAAATGGAGCTTGCCTCATCCCATTTAACACCACATGTAATTCATGCACGATGGTGCTCATTTTACAATAAATGTTAGGTTAGATAGCACATCGCATAAAATATTATTTTCGTTCTTTCAATATATTATATGAAATAGTAGAAAAAAAGTATATATAGAGTGTACTTTTTCAGTGATTATGCAAACAAATTGGAGTTTTTCCAATACTAATCTTTGGAATTTTGAATTCTGATTATGAAATAGCAAAAATCAATTCCTACAAATATTAAAAGAAGTTTCGTAGTTCATCATTCTATACGTACATCATACATTTTGGCAACATACTTTTTTGAAGTGATCATTTCTTAGTGTCCACTTTGTTATTTCAGTTCGCTGAATGAAATACTATGTAGTACTATACCAAATGTGTTTATTTACTAGATAACAAAAGTTTAAATCGTTTTCGGATTCAAAATAATAATTATTTATTTACAAAAATTACAACTGAATATTACGCCTGCAGGTAAAATTTTTCGACCCTGTCACTGCGCTCTTAGAGATTCCGGTGAATGCTCATTTCCAGCCTAGTACCACCATTATACAGTAATTCTAATGCGATAATCATATACCACCCGTCATCGAGCGACCATGGGTTTATTAAACTGACATTAAGAATGCTATCTATTCTTGTCCCACTTTTAATCTTTTAGGAAATACAATGAAGCCATAGAATCGTCGACAATATAACGCATATTTATATCGAGTTAAGCTTTTTTATGTAGAGTTCACAGTAACTATGTTATTTTTAGATAAAGTACAAAAAGATACATGTTTATATGTGCTAGCGGTTAAATATGTTCTGAAGCATGGAGTACAAATTATATGATGGATCTAAAATGTACTTGCCTACTGAATAAATTAGAGATTTTCGTGTATTGCTGCAAAATATAATCTTCTTAGATAGAAATCTGATTGACAGTTTGATTCAAATTCAATTAAATAAAATCATTCATCGATTAGATACAATGATTAATGAAAAAAGGTGAAGAGAGTAGAGATTAAGAAAAAATGTTTCCAATTAATCATTATATAGACAAAAAATGTTACTCGTTAATATGTGATAAATCAAATATTGTGTACATTACAGAAGAATTGATGAAAATGAAATCTTTTGAACGAAACAATCATATTGAAAACATATAACTGTTTCTAAATCAATAATTATGATGATGAAAGGTACTCATAATTAAATACATAATTAAATGATTAAACAGAATTTCGATTTGTAGAGAAACTAGAGGAGCAGAGGAGACAATTCTTTTTAAAATAGTTGCATGTCTCAAACACCTTAGATCTACTATATGATTTTCCGAAATTAGACAACTACCGAAATATGGTAACTTTCCTCTAAAGTTTCCGTCATCTGACTTATTCTACATGTACTGAAATATTCATTTTAAAAATACGTTGCATAATACATATTATACAAGATAAATATGGGGAGTTTGAGACATGCAACTACTTCAAAAAGAGTTGTCCTCTGATCCTCTACAAATCAAAATTCTGGGATCCTTCAATAAATGGTAGTAGTATTGAACACTTGAACAGCTGCAATGAGTTTCACCCAGAGTAAGTCTAGAACAGCAGTAATTTAATTGTTGTATTAAATTCTGATATCTTTTATCATTTGATACCGGAAAAATTTTAACCTAAAAAAAAAATAGAGCGTTTTCTAATTTCGGATACTTATGGATAGGTATCCGAAATTAAGAACCTTTTGTGAGGATTACCCTTCCACTTTCAAAAGACCCAAAATTGTCCATAGACATTATGCATTACCAGACCAAGTTGTATCATTTGGCGTGCAGTCTAAAAGCGATAGTCCATATGTTAGATCAGAAGTTATAGTTGAAATATCTTTTTGTAGTGGGTTTGAAAGTTCGTGAGGTGTGAGGGTTCATTGTAAGTTTTGACAAGCATATCTTATCTCAGAAAGGTTGATGGAAAGAAAATAAATGGAAGCTTAAAAAATAAAAAAACTAGCTAAAAATATCAGTCATAAAAATGAAACAAGTATAATAATAACAAAACAGTGGCTGAAAAACGACTTCATAAAAGTGGAAGTGACACTGATGAGAATGAGAGTGATGAGATTCAGATAGAATTCGACGATCATTCAGATATGGAAGCTATTGATGTTGGCGATGCCGAATGCGTCGTATCTTCTGCACTGGTTTACTTTCCGAATATGTTAATTGAGAAAATTTTATAAAATGGTTTAAGTGTATTAGATGGGCCCATGATGACTGTGCCAATACAAGAAACAATCATTTACATATGATTTTTGTTTAAAAACCAGAAATTAACATTTTTGTGGAATACTTGGCGATATTTTCATGTTACCCCGCTCAATAAAAAATGATTCGGATAGGGTATCCGAAATTGAGCACTCTTTTCGAAATAAAGCGAAACTGAAATTTGTATTGTTCTTTGTAGAGTATGGGTCAAAAACCAACTAAATATATAAATTTTCTAAAAATATATCCGAAATTCGTGTTTCCTTTGGCATAGTTTGTTTCCCAAACACATTCTAAGGGAGCGTATGATATTAAATTGAGATTTTAATCAGTTACTAAACATTAACAGTATGTTCGATTTTGTAATTAATACTCAATAGTTATTTAAGCATCAAAAGCGATAAGGGTTGTTTCCTTTCCAATTTTGCCTCACACCGGTAAACGTTTGTGATGCTTATTCATTTTTTTGCACGATCCATGTAATAACCAATTTTTATGGTTTAAATGATTTTTAGATTTAAATTTGTTTAATCTCAAACTGACAATCCTGTGACAACTATCACTTACTAAAAAATCTTAAAATCCCAACATTCAAAAATGACAAAAGACACACAATTAACTTGGAGATTTATAAACAGTGGTAGCTATATTTAAAAAAATAAATAAAATTACATATTTTTCATATTTGATAACTTACTGCCTTCCGATCGGTAAAGTGACTGTTCTTACCGATCTGACATTTGTAAACACAACTTGCTATCCTAGTATCTCCAGCGGTGCATAACGTTTTATATTTTCCTTCACGCGAAATAAAAACTATAAAAGGTCATAGCTTTGACGTTCCATAACATAACAACCCAAGCGTCATTATTTTCGGGTTTTCATGGCAGCGGACGTGAAAACATCCATTTTGCCCGCTGCTATGACACGACATTATGTCCAGGGCGATATGCGTATATTTATACATATATCTCGTATCCTGGGTCTTATAACTAAACCATATGGAAGTGAAATATAAATTTATTAAAACTACTTAAAAACTTGACGTTTCTCTCATCTATAACAAACTTGCAATTTTTTTCATGACACATTTTGGAAACAACGTTGCTATCTAATGGTAATTGCATTTTAGAGCATGCTGCTTAGATATGTATATCCTATGGATATATTTTAACAGCAGTTTTTGTATGAAAAAACATCAAATTTACATATTTTTCGTTCAGAAATAAGAAAAATTCACAAATAAAAGATTAAAGTGAACTTTACCCTCGATTAAGCTATTTTTACAGACCCTGGTGTAAATTTTGAAATGTTCAATACCTGCCCAAAATTTCATGATTAGTATACCGTTTTTTATTAAAAAGCATTTCAAGGGCTGTATACACTTCGTTCAAGTGTATATCTATTAATTTAGTAATAAAGTGTATTTGATATAAATATTTACATATTCTTGATATCCAATTCTTAAATTTAATTCAACACTTTTCTTCTTTCACTAAATTTAAGATTTCCTTAAAGATTAATATTTTGTTAAAATATGAACATTTTTTAAATAAATGTCACACCTATTGTTAAATGCGGCTATAGTGCAAAATAATTAAGATATATAAGAAATACGCAGTAATTCAAGTCACTTCAAACTTCAAATAAAAAAAAAACATCACTATATTTTCATAATAACAATTGCTGAAGTAATTCATATATCTAAATAAAACCAAACACTCCTTTAAACAAACATAACTTTTTCTCATATGAAGTATAATAGTTTTCTTAATTTCAAGTAATTTTTATTCTTAAATTAAGAACATATGATCTTATTATACAGGGTTATCTATGGCTAAGTATAAAAATTTTAACCACGTGCTCAAGAAGGCCTAAAAGACAATTTAAAAATTCTCGAATTTTAGTTCGATATTTAAAAAATGGGGTAAAACCCTCTTTTCCTGTGGAAAGTCGGCGCCTATGATAAGCATCGACTGAGATGGCTTAGATCCATAGATAAATCTTGTATCTGTCAACAATATCTACTACCATGGGGTCGTTCTTTGCAGCATTTCTAAATGCAGAAACGACAAAAATTAACATTCTTGTTAGTAATAATACCTGAAAGATAGGTAACAGTTAAGCTCCATTATTGGCAAAACTACAACATTTTCATCCATTACACCAACTACCAATAAAACACACTTCCCATAGTCTACAGCTAGATAAACTGCCTATTTATTATAACAAAATCGAACGAAAGAAATAGATAATAGAAAACTTTTAATGTACCAGCGGAACTCTTGTCCCATAAGCTGAAAAAACAAACCGGCGAGCTATATTGTGGGAAAGTATTCGACACAAATTTATTTACTTAATAACTATAAAACGTTTAAAAATTAAAAAAGGCACTAACAACTGAAGACCACAAAACTAAAACGTAAAGACATGGTAAACATAGGAATTAAATTATGACATGACGGGGAATATTACCGTCGTGTTGCTAGTTGCCTACCTTGCCTACTCTGACTGTAAACATGTGGCGGACAAGTCGCATAGGTAGCGTTAAATAAGGATTTAATATAATTTGGGAATTTCTTTTTCGCTGCATAAATTTTAACAAGTAAATCTTTCAATAAAGTATTACTACATATTTGAGGAATAGTGAAATTAAGCCAGCGTTGGAATACGTGTATTAATTTATATGCACTGATTGGTTTTGGTAATCCATATTTATAATTAGTGAACATTAATTGATTTCTTAGAATCTTTACATTCAAACCTAGAAAAACAATAGTATACGTACTTTTACACTCTTCTGTGGAGTCCATATTTCACTAAACGATTTTATTGCACAACCGAACTGACGTCATTCAAAGATCAAAGCGGCGTGAAACGGTTTCAAGAATATGGTACTACTAACTTTTCTGTTCTATAGTGCAATTACTAAGTAATTAGTATGAAGTGTACATGTTGCTGATAACTTTGTAACATTGCCGATTTCTCTGAGATAACATCAAAGCTTTTAAGTTTGAGATAAGATGACATATAAATTTTTAAAATTTGGCCAGTTTGATCGTCGCTTAGGAAGAGAATTATTTTACATGTGTGCTTCTGAGAAATCAGTCTATATGTCAGAGTTACTTATTTTCAGTTTTCTTGGAATGGTGTTGTAAGTACTTGATGATTTTGAAGATATTGTCCACGGTAAATCCTCAAAAGGACTAGCATTATTGGTCTAGTGGAAGGTTTCAGCAGAGAGAACAGATTTAAGCCCAATAGTTGTAAACCTGCAGGTATCTACTACCCAGAAAAAACACCTATGTGAAGGAACTGCTTTCAAAAATGATATACATCAATTAGAAGTTTATAATTAAGGAAGGTAGTGAGAGAAAGGGTATAACTATTTATCCTGTAAAATTACCAATATAACAATTTTATTTTATGTACAGCACTCTAATAAGATTTAAATAATTGTGTGTTGTATGCAATCTATTTTTTAATTAAACTTTATGTTCTCCATAGCTTGTTGAAAAGAGAAAAACGAAAAACGTACCTAGTTTATATATTCTGACTTATGAAGACATCAACGTAGGTTATCATGTCTACTTAGTAACTAATCTTTCATATATACATCTGATTCATACATTATTTTTTTACTATAGCAAATCAACCGTGGTACAAAACATGGGAGAGCTCTGTAAAAGTACAAAGATGAAGGATGAAGAGAATAGAGTATTCGAGAAAGGTAGCCTCGTTAAGAAATACAAATGAAGAAATTATAAAAAGAAATGCATCTGATAAATGGGAGTAGAAGAATATTGCGAGGCAAGACAAAGTTTATATAGGACAGTAGAGTTTAAAGGAAGAAGAATAACTAATTAACAGCTTTCGTAATTACAATAAAATTTGTAAGTAAATGGATACGAATATTTACAATATAAAAATGCACTTTTTTGGAGCATCAATTTTAAATCTAATATATTGTTACGGAAATTTTTATACGAATAAAATTCAAGAATACTTACATATCGAATTTCACATCTTTTAATACAAATTGCTTAAAAATTCTTATAAAATTAATAAAATACAATTGCCTCGATGCCAACGGCTAATTTCTTACTGATAATATACACCCATATTCAGAGTTCCTTCCTACAATTTTGCAAATAATAAAGATTTGATACTCTGATCGCATAAAAAATATATCAAGTGGAAAATGTGAGACATGTACATTAACTGATGATTGACGTTGTGGTGAGATATATGAAATAGTAGGTTATCAAAATAGATCTGATAAATTTTTGATGTCAGAAACACAGCTTATCTGTATTTTAAATTTTGTCTTTCTTTATTTTATGCGTATCGATGCAACTTTGTAAATTATTTTATTAACTACAGTTTTTAAAAGATCTAAATTAAAATATTAAATGATCAATTCTTCTAATGTTTGCAAATTAATTAAATTTTAAAATAACGTCTTGGCCCTCGTACAGTCTTAAACTGTACAGAGTGATTTACTATATTTTGTCTATGAAAAAATATTCTTGCTTTTGGAAAAATCTTTCTATCAGAAAAATTGATAATGCCTAATATATCTGAAAAGATATTATTTTTTTATTTCCCCGAGATGTTATGAGCTTGCAAATCGCGATTAAATCTGATAATATTATTCAATCATGATTTGCAACCTTTTTATATTTTTTTTTTGATGTAGTGAAATGGCATTGTTTAAATAAATATAAAATTGACAATGATCCGGGATGCACATGAGGTTGCAAATTTAAAGTACAGCTTAGAATAATATTTAACTACTTTGCAATCCTGTTTCGAAACTTTTAGTTTACTTTGACACCCTATTTTCAAAGAAAATTATTAGCTGAACTATAAAACTTTTAAAAACAAATTTACGCGCTTTCAAATTTTATGCAAATCGACATGAAGACTCGAAAAAATATTTTAAACGTAATATATAAATTGCAAAGCTTTTGTAATTTTTTTCGAAAAATTATGACAAAATTTACTTAATTTTCACAATTAGCTAGTATGGTTCAGGTTGGACGTTGCAAACTTTTGGGATATTATTTATAAGGCAGCACTCGACATGTTTTTTAGTTTGCACCACTTTTTTAATTGTTTTGAAAAAGTTATAGCCTATTCTTGTTTTTTCAATTTATAATGTCCCGGACCTGCAAATGGGTTGTAAAATGAGATTTAGTTTTAGTAATGTATCTTTAACCTTGTGTTGGATTCATACGTTTTCTGTCTTCACTGATTACCTATAGTAGATGTGCTCCTGTTAAATCGATGCTTACACATTTTCGATAAACCCAAAAGTTTTGAAAAGCTCTTTTATTTTAACTACAATAACTAGCAAAACGTCGAAGAAAAAAAAACAAAAACATGCACGTAACGTACGGAAGATAAACTCAGGGTTCAATTATTGCGTAGTTATAATTTTTTTTTCGATTATTTTTAAAAGTTTCCTTACCCCTATTTCAATTAGTCTCTATTATAATTAGACCCCATTAGACATAATTAGACAATTACCCGGTATGTTTAGGTAACGTAATTCATGAACTGTTTATTAATTAAATTCTCTTCATAAAACGCTAAACACATACAGGGTGATTTGTAAGTAATGGCATGGAGACATTTCTAGATTTTTTAGTTCAAAATATTACGATTTAACTCAATTTACCTTAAATTGTTGATAATGAAAAATATGTGAAGAAAAAGTGGTATTTTTATAATAATTACACTGTGTTTGGCTGTATCAACATAAAAATTTGGGAATAGATGTTTTTGAATATGATAAATCATAATCTGTCAATTTCGACGTATTTCCTAGAGGGTGAGTGTATCTTTTTTTGTTATCACGTTTTTTATTAAAGAATCTTAAACCTACATTGTCTTTGAGGAAAAAGGTATACTTGCAATTAGTCTTAGAAATTCACCATTTTCGAGATAACTTTTCAACAATCAGCTGCACAATTCCTTGTACAATATTTACACGTATGTATCAGTAAAACGTTCAATTTTAACAATTATTAGACAAAATTTATGTTAAAGTTAATAAGTCTTTCTAAATGTAAGATATGTATCCAAATTTGGTTAAAATCAATTGCTTTACAAAATAGAAAAACATTTTGAAACAAAAATTTTTCAAGAAGGAAAGGAGCTTAATGGATCATAATCTTATAAGAGACAGGTGGACTCTAACGGCTTGATGGATCCAGAGAAAAAAGATGGAGGGAACAGCGAAGCAACTGCGGACAACGTTGTTTCTGGGTTTTTGCCCTTCATCAGCGCAGTGCAGCTTAAAAACAGGATAGAATAAGAAAGAAGGGCAAAGGACACGAACACAAGAGAATGACAAGTAGCATGCCTATCTCTATTTGCGGGTTCGTGTCACACAGCCTCGGTATTGAGGCCAAGAGCAACAGTCGCCGCGGAAGAGAGTCCAGCAACTACTGTCAGGGTCTCAGCCAGGAAATATACAAGAAGGAAAGGAGCTTAATGGATCATAATCTTAAAGAGACAGGTGGATTCTAACGGCTTGATGGATCCAGAGAAAAAAGATGGAGGGAACAACGAAGCAACTGCTCAATACCGAGGCTGTGTGACACGAAGCCGCAAATAGAGATAGGCAGGCTACTTGTCATTCTCTTGTGTTCCTGTCCTTTGCCCTTCCTTCTTATTATATCCTGTTTTTAAGCTGCACTGCGCTGATGAAGGGCAAAAACCCAAAAACAACGTTGTCGGCAGTTGCTTCGTTGTTCCCTCCATCTTTTTTCTCTGGATCCATCAAGCCGTTAGAATCCACCTGTCTCTTAAAAATTTTTCATTTTCCAATACAAGAGATGACTGTTACTTGTTATCAATTAAATTTCAATGAACATGCTGAGCAACGAGAATATTTGGGAGGATTTCAAAATAGATAACAATTAATTATTTAAAAAATATGTTTAGGAATTTAGAATGACGAAAAATTTGTTCACATTGAGGATTATCCACAAAGTAATTCATAACGACTATCTGGAACTGCAAGAATCATTATGACTTCCATTTTAAAAACGTTGCATGTTGAAAAATACGATCAGTTGTATTTTACATCAGTGCAAATTGTATTGCTTGTCGATCTACCCTCAACTTATCTAATTTGCAAGGGAATTTTGGCGCCTACTACGTTAAAATATTGTACAATGAACTATGCAGCTGATTCTTGAAAAGATATTTTCTCGAAAATGGCCAACTTCTGAGACTAATGACAATTATACCTATTTTCTTAAAAAACAATGTATATTTATTATTGAATTATTAATAAAAAACATTATAACGTTAGGGGCCAGAAAAGTTACGGTCACGTTTACGTAACAAGTATAGCGGACGTGGCGCCCTCTAGTAGATACGTCGAAATAGATAACAGAATAAATTCCTCATATCCAAAAATATCTATTCCCAAATTTTTAAATTCCAACTTTGATACCCCCGCGCCAATATCCTTGGCAAGACAAATGACCTCGGATGAGCGGGGTCGAGAGAGACTATCTCTCTTTACCCACTTCATCATCGCTGTAGGCCTGGACGTCTCGTAGAGGTGGGTTCCCATCCCCGGTCGGCCTCGACGATATATCTTTTTTATTATCAATATTTTATTAAGGCAAGTTGGCTTAAATCGTAATATTTTTAAGTGAAAAATTTAGTATGTCTCCATGGGCCACCCTGTTTACCTACCCACGTATATGAATTAATGTTAAGTCATAAATAATGGTACCATTTATTTCCCTGTAATAAATAGATATTAACGCAAATTGGATAAATTTATTCAAAATAATTTCCTCCTCCTTTAGAAAAAAAGCAGCTTAATGGGGAAGTAAGTATTCAAATATAGTGAATTCGAATAGAAAACCTATTAGCTATACTTTTTGATTGCTTAGAACCTCACCAAATTATACATCCCTGCAGCACAACACAAACAAATTTCCTATATGACAGGCTCATTTGTATAAAAGCCGCTAAATACAGTAGAAAAGTTATTTAAACAAAAGTACTAAATTACGCCTAATTCGAGTAATTTGTCTTGAATAGCAAAAAGCTTTCCACTTTATCGGAAGGCACGATCTGAGAGAGGTATTAAAAAGTATTATTAACTAGGTGGCCGTGTAATCTATTGATATCGCCATATAATTATAAACAATATAGTTTCTACGATTCCCCGGTGTGATTGGTGCCACTTAAAAGCATTTGCGGACGCGCTTTGATGCACCGTAAATAACTTAATGACTATTTTCGAGCTGGCCAG
Source organism: Monochamus saltuarius (assembly GCA_025584915.1). Lineage (NCBI taxonomy): Eukaryota > Metazoa > Arthropoda > Insecta > Coleoptera > Cerambycidae > Monochamus > Monochamus saltuarius. The sequence goes on from CM046722.1 coordinate 25,337,147, forward strand.
ATCGCACTAAGAGGTTTTAGATCCGAACAATGGCCCCGTTCCATTTCTGAAATTGCCGGCCAGCACACCTGAGCTCCTCCTCGGAGATGGAAGCGTTTCCTCTTTTTTTCCCTCCGGAGGAATTGTTTTATAGGTGTGACTTGCGCTACCCACTCGGGACTAATTATTGGGGTGCTTCTTCTTCCCTTCGTTAGTTCTTATCTGGCTTGACGGTGCTGTAATTCTCAATTACACACATTTATATAAGATGTCCTCGGCGAGAATAAGATCTTACCTAAGCCACTTATCTATGCCGGGGTAATTGAGGCACTGGGTGTGCGTGTAAAAATTCGCTATAAACATTTTAAGGGTGTATTCCCTTCGATTTGTGATACACGGTGCTGAAATCTAAAAAAATAACTCTTAAGATTTTTTATATATTTTCAGGTATTAACAATATTGTGTGAAACTAACTACTCTGTGGACTAAAGCACAGTTTCTAACTTGACTACTAAAGCTAACATTTCGGAAGCAAATGTTTGTTCAGTAGTAAGACCAGAAGAAATAGCAGTTGTGGGTGAAACTGTGGTCTCCGAACCTATGGACATGGAATTTGACGGATGAAGAAAATGAAAACGACACAGAGGATGATGAATACTTTCCAGTATTCTACAAAATATTTGGATGATGAGTCTCAACAGACTTCAGATTCAAATTCGACTGATAAAAATATATGAAAACACTTAATCCAATCTAGAAAATATTTTTCTAAAGTTTCTCACTCTCATTAATATAATTTTTGCCCTTTCAGCAAATTCGTAAAATTTGCGACACGACGAAGCCAAACAGACTCTAAATTTTGATTGGGCGCATCAAAATACTTAAAAACATAATTGATGGAGATTAGAAAAAATTTTTCGCGTTTTTTAATATGATTTTCTGATGACTCTGGCCGTGGAAGCTCAATAGAGATTTGCGATATCGCATACATGGTATGGAGTGTATATTGTATACAAATTAGACTACAACTTCTTGATGCTTATTTATAATAGAAAAATTGGAAAAGTTCAATCTTTGCGTTTTTTTTCTCATGTGAATTAAATTTCAATAATGCATAACGCATAATTAAGTGAATACTGAATCGAACTTAAGGTAGCTGTATTTTTCGCCGTAAAATGATGAAATTTGTGGTGTATGTAGATACAGAAATCTCGAAAAATAAAACACGTTATATCAAAAATAAAATTCTTGATGTTTTGTTTATCCACTTTTACTATTTAAATTCTTCTCTAATAAAATAATAATTTTTAAAAAGGCACATTATTATACTATTCTAGCCCCATATTTTAACAATTATTTTTACATAGATACTTATAAACAAAAAGTATCATTGTATCTAAAAATGTTTTGGTTAGACCGGTTTTTCTAGGTATTTTTTCGTTTTACTTCGGTATCTTCTATGCCTATATTCTAAGTGGCATTCAGTGATAAATGTTTAAAATTATTTGTAGAAAACACAATTTGAAAAATACGGCGTCCTTAATATTGAAATACAAAATAAGCTGATTGTACAGTTTGTGACAGTGTAGATATCTTCTTTTAATATTAGATTATACTGACCTAAATAAGGTTGCACAAAAACGTTTCTGAGGTATTTAATAAATAACAGAGTCAGCCTTCATTTTCGCTGAATAAATAAAATACAAATTTAACAAAAAACGCAGATAGAACCCTTTCGTGTAAGACTTTTCTCTTACAAATATCGTCAGGAACCTGTAGTTTAATATTTATACACACCGCATCCTGTATGACATATTAGATTACACTTGTGTTGCAAATAGCTGTTTCACATATTAATGACAAATATTGACAAAAACTTGCAAAGTTATCGGAACTTTTTCTATTTTAAGAGAAAGTTCCTTATCTATTTTAGATAAAATTGAAACCTAATAGGTCATATTTTAGCTTGATAGTAACTATAAGAAGCTGCATGTATTTCTAAATTTCGCGATGCTAAAAGAAACACGAAGAATTGGCACATTAATTTTTAAATTGTGTCGTAATTTTCTTTCAAACTGATTATTGAAAAAAAATATAGATTGGTAATCCCTATTATTACTAGAATTGATTAAATAAATACTTATGTAATATGTAATTCTAGATTTTAAAGAAAATTAAAAAAAAAAATAGCAGTGAGAAAGCAGCTAATAGGTGTAAGGTATCATTTATTGGCTATGCTACTGCGGTATATAATTGATATGTTTTACTGTATTTACTTATAATATTGACTTCTGCGTTGACAGTGAATTTCCATCGTTGAAGTGCCATCACTTAATTAAAATCACATTACAGATAATTTACATTTTAATTTCCCTTATCAATATATCAATAACAGGCACTTCAAGGTAATTTCAAGGCAAAACTGTAATACTTATGTTTAGATATACTGATATTTTGAAAGCAAATTGAAAAGGAAGAAACTAAAAATGTCTTTAAACTGCCCTTGTTGTTCTCGGGCTCTGCTATACTCTGTGGAAGCTGATCCGTGGTCAGAACATTGGAACATGTAGATAATAGTAGATCGTTGCTTGAATATATTCCATAGACTTCTAAGATGTATGATATATTCATATTGTGCGCGAAATTCGCGAATCACTGGCGCTGTAAACTTCAAGATGTCGGTAGAGGCGATCAGCAATTTGTTTACAACTGCCGCTAAAGATTTTAAAGCTTAAACCCTTCTATTGGAAGCATTGAATTTATCAAGCTATTTAGATGTTTAATCTATTGAAATGAACAAAATCTCTTAATAGTTTTAACTAAGTGTCCACTTGTGTCCATGGTGCTCAATTGGTGAACTTTCAATTTGTAAACTAAATTATAACGATTTTAGATCATCATCATCAATATACCACCACTTATCTACAACACATTAAATACAACTTTTTTAGAATCATAATGACAATGAATGAATTTGTTGCTGTTTGCAGGAAACATGTAATTTATATAATTAGACTGGTTCTCTGAGTGGATAAAATTTTATGTAAGTACCTACAGCAACCTTGATAAAGTACATTTATATTTTTCTAAATATAGATAAAATACACCCAAATGACAAACAAGCACGTTATTATACCGTCAATTACTTAATATACAGTTCTGCCTACAAGGTGTTCCGCCGGGAACTGCGTCTATGGTTATCTGGGAAACTATTTATTCGAAACATTTAAAAAGTTTACTGCGTGGCCCTAAGGCGAACGCAACTAAAATATTTAGAACTCTAGCATTTCCGGTCATACCCGAAATCGACTTCAACTTCGTTATTTTAGATGAGTCATCCTGTATATTACTGCATTTTTTTTATTCTACGTATAATTTTTAGGTGAATTTGTACAACATTACATATAGCTTGGTGTTATAGATTTTATGATATTAATTTATTGAGAAAAGAAAATGGGAACAAATTAAACGCTCGTTAAATTATTTAACTGCACGATACATTTTCCGAATAAAATAATATAGAAATAGGATATTTTATTTGAATGCACGATACATTAAGAAATGTTTGGTATACATAATAACTGTTCGGTTAACATTATAAATTATCAGTGAAACTGGAAATAATAGTTTCACGAGGGAAAAAATATATGTTTGATAAAAACAACAAATGCTCTCTAATAGTTATTTATGCAACAAGTGCAATAAGCACTTTTTGTACAAGTTGCATACAATATTTTTTCTACGTTTATGGAAAAACCAAAAAATGTTATTTAGATGACACTAACTCTAGAAAAATGTGACGTCGATTTGAAGGTTTATGTTTGTAATGATGACAAAACGCTGCAGTAGAAAGACAGATGAGTGCAATAAAATGTTTATTGCTCTAGAGCAATAAAGAACCACTTTTTTCACTAAATATTTCAATAAAGTATTGTTTTTTGCATGAACGTAGAAAAACATATAAATGTGTTCATCACAAAAAATACTTGCTAGTTAAAAATAATAAATGCTCGGTAAAAATATTAATTGTTCGATAAAACTATTCATCGCCAGATAAGAATATTAAAAACTCGGTAAGAATATTAAATACTCGGTAAAAATATTAAATATTTAATGATAATATTAAATGAACCGTTAAATATATATTATGCAGTAAAAAACAATAATTACTCTCTAGAAAGTGTAAATGAACAAAAATTATTTGCAGAAAATAAATTCTCAAGTTTGAAAAATTTACTGTAGGTTAGGTTAAACAATGAAATCAGCCCAGCACAGTCGTTTGGTCATTTCACTGCTTGCAAATCATTCTATTACGCATACGCGCTTTTAGATTCATATCTGCCAACCAAAATTAAATATCGTGTATAAAGTAATGAACACTTTTGAAATTTGTATCGTGCAAAATTAATAAAATATCGAAACATACTTTTAAAACTTATCGAGCATTTAGTATTTTTATTATGCAAATGCTATGAACATTCTTATACTGCATTTATAATTAGAAGTCAAGCATTTCTCCTATTTTATATTGCAAAATATATTAAAATATCGAGCACTTTATTGGGACCCAAAGAAAATGACGTATCCTAAAGGTACGGATTCGCTTGTGCGACTGCGGCTGCGACTCTTCGCCGACCAATAGACAGTCTAAATGTTCTCATCAACTCCAGAATTTGTACAACATTACATATAGCTTGGTGTTATAGATTTTATGATATTAATTTATTGAGAAAAGAAAATGACGTATCCTAAAGGAACGGATTCTCTGGTGCGACTGCGACTCGTTGCCGGCCAATAGGCAGTCTAAATGCTGGAGTTGATGAGAACATTTAGACTGTCTATTGGTCGGCGACGAGTCGCAGTCGCAGCCGCAGTCGCACCAGCGAATCCGTACCTTAAGGTGCTGCGATTAAGTACCTGCTGTAACGTAGGTCGCTTCCTCCAAGTCGAGCCGCTTAGGCCGAGCAGGAAGTAGCCATTTACATGGTCAATTCTGTCAATTCCTGATCTACCTTGACACCAATTTTATTTACTGCATGCATGCCTAAGTTTAGTCCTGGATGCTAAGGCCCACTTTTGTAACCTAGGTTTAAATTATTTGAACTGAAGTTTAACTTGCAGATTTGTCATAACATTCCATTGTTTATCTGTCAAATCTAAATGTTAAACTTCAGTTCAGGTTTAAACCTAGGTTATAATAGTGGGCCTTAAAACAGTAATAGCATAGCCTACCCGCAATTACAAAACCACATATTTTTGTTCGATTTAATTAGTTTTGACCCCTATCACAAAATCGAAATTTTCTGTTCTATGTCCATTGAGATGTGAATCACCCTGCTGTATTGGTATTTACAACATATACTCATACTTTAATCAACCCGTTAGTACTGCCGACGATTTAAAGATAGTTACGCCAGCCTCTGGCATCGTATTCATAAACCGGCGTATAAAAAATGTGTCAGTCGAGGCACCAGGCAAGTAGCGAAGATACCGGTGATCTTGAGACTCTCGAGAAGTGAATCGAGTTATCTTATCTGAGAGTCGGCGTGTTCTGAAATCACATCAAAAGATCTAAACTGAACGCCGCCAAGAGTGAGTGCTCGCACTCGCTTTCTTGCGGTTATCTGCCGAACCGCTTCAAAATTCCGCCTTTAAGTTCGAGTGCTTCGGATTGTTGTTATTTTGTTTATATCTCCGACGTTGGGCACTTCAGCGGCATTGGCGTCACTGTGAGGTCATACGGGAGCTGGATCTCCAAAAACAACGAATTTCTGACTTGGCATATATCCGTAATTACGTAAATAATATCCGTAGATATCATCTCCAAAGTGGTCAAATTGATGAGGTAATGAGGTATTTTCAGTTATTTCAATACTTTTCAAATATGTGACGAATTGTCGACGTTCTGTTTTAATCTCACGTTTAAATAATATACAAAATATTTCTACGAGTAATCACAAACTTGGAAAATAATGAATATGTGCTGGAGGTCTCTCTTCAATATCCTGCTGTAACGAATTAAGAAGAAATGTATCGTCATAGTGCTGTTAAAAAGTGATACAGAAAGTTGAAAGGGAACAAAATATGCGGCCATTTCAAAAAAGAAGATAAAATTTAGTATTTACAATTTTTTTATTTTTAAATTTTTAATTAAAGGTACATGCTTCTGCAATAATAATGACACTCCCTCAAAACAGTTTTTGAATTTCTGGAAGTTCTGAGTAGAAGTTTCATTAAATCTCTATTGGTGAGTGAAACAACTAAGAACTAATGTTAAACGTTGAAAGTAGATTTCTTTACGATTACGTCAACAGTTCAAAGGAAATGCAAAATACAAACGATTGTACATGCCAATGAATATTTCAGTTTACTAATACTTTCGCATACATTTTTTATTTAATGAAGGAAAATGTTTCTAATTGTGCCTTCACCCAAGAATGAATATCATCTCAATCTAGACAATATTTTTGTTCTTCAAGAGATCGAAAACATGTTGACGCGTTGTTTTAATGAAGGGAAATAAAGTATCATCCAGATAAAAGTTTTCTACAACAACTTTATATTGCCAGGAAACCCCATCAGTTCGACGATTTGATAATGGAGGTGGAGAAATTACTATTTTAAAACAGAATAAATAATGTGATCGGTATGGCATTGACTTTATTCAAATTTTTGTTCGTAACTGGTGGTATTAACAAATATTAACAGCCCAATAGCTCCGAGGTTAGTTTCACTTTGAAGTGAAAAGACTAGACTAATGTAACGTTAGCTATCTCCCCAACTAGGTATGTACTACAGTTTTCCATCATAGTATTAAAAACATTGCAATGAATTGTATCAGTTTCGTAGTTATGAAAAGGTCAAAACTGTCAAGGTCAGAGTAATGTAATGCTTCTAGCTCAGCTTCAAATTTTTAGTATAAAAAAGTTGCATTTAGCACTAAGTAATCTTACACGGAAAAAAATCGAAAGGCAGTGTGCTATGAGATGGAAGCTCGAAAATTGCGTTAAATATTTTTATTATTGACGCACCGACTAAAATTTTTGTCATCAATTTTACATCATCAAAAGCAATGAATCCAAAAATTTTGTAGATGAAGAATAGTAGCTAACAACAATAATCGAATATGAATCTTGACTACGTTATTATATATTTGGAAAGTAGTAAACTTCATTTATAATTTTCATTGTGAGTACCTATGGTTTTTGTATAAAGTTTATGAATTGACTGTAACAATTATTGGCAGAGCTCATTGGTAATAGTTTGTAACAACAGTAATAACCAATTTAGTAAACAATGGTTTGTGACCTCAGGTCCAGCATGTAGCTATAGGTACTACATTTTGCGTATCCAGTTTAGTAGACGTTCATATTATTTGCACAGGTTCGCTAGTCCTTTCGGTAACACGATAATTCAAATAAAATCCACAGCGCGTCTCTCAAACCATTAAACGTTTATTTATGTATTTATTTATTTGATCTACTATTTTATTTTATAGGTTTTTATCCAACTACACAACAAGAAGATGCAGGATATAAAAATAAATAAACCTATGTTAACTAAAACTATTTAGAACAATAGTTTTTGGTGCAGTCAGTTGAAGCGCCACTAGTCATTTGAATTGTTTATATTGAAATTATTTTCTAAATATACCTATCTAATTACAGAAATAAACAAATAATTAATTAAATACAGTGTCGTCAGTAATGAACAGTCATATAAAAACTGTTGTTGTAGACGTTAAAATAGTAGATTTGGCCATTTGCATGAAATTACGATGGCAAATCCTACAGTGTTTAACTAGCGGCCTCTACAGAATATTTAAAAAATAAGATCAGATTCGAATTTTGCCCTCAAGTCAAACTTGAACGCGCTGTATCTACATCGCGTACCAACAACATTTTACTAAAGTATCTTTGGCTAAATCCTACTATTTTGACGTCTACAGTCTATAGTTAGGCATTTTTATGATCCAATTATTACCAACCACCATGTATATAAAATTTATTAAATATTGAAGTTGTAGGAGGACCGGTAACATAGCCGCCACGATCTTCTGACTTTAAATCCTTTGGACTTCTTTTTGTGAAGATATTTAAAAAATAAAATGTATTGCACAGAAGTGGACACTATTGACGAATTAAGCTAACGTATCATAACTGTTGCCAATAACAACCTACAAGTTCAAAACGGACAAGAAGCAGAAACATTTGTGTTTGTTTGTAGAAGTTGAGTAAGACGAGTTCAAAATTTTATTGCTGTGACATCAGATATGTCAAACTATTTTATTAATTAAAATCACTAATTGAGTCTGCTGTATAAAATGGACACTAAAGGCGCAGCCGAGAGTTACACTTTTTCGAAAGGATTAAAGCCTGGTTAAATTCGCAAATGTAATTTAGCAATTTATCAAGGACCGCGGCCAAAACCGATCAGTTAAAAAAACGAAAGCCGCGTGAGAGCAGGTGAAAAACTATGGTTTTGAAGAACGTTATATTCGACACATTTATTTTAATCAAGAATATTGATTGTCAGCTGAATACTACTGTACGAGAAGGAATTGGTGGAATTCGATAACTGGCGCAAAAAGGGGCATAGGGAAAGGAGCAACTACAGAAAAGGTGCTACTATCCTACTTTTTCAATGTGGAGAAACGGCTTGCTGTTTCGATGTGGACAAAATATTTCATGCTAAAATCGGTGTTGAAAGTGCACAAAGATATTGATATTTGAATGTAGAAACAAAAAATTATAAACCAAAGAAGGCACTGGAGAGAAATGAAATCGAAGAATTTTTGAAAAAAGCACCGGATGAGGAATATTTACAAGTAAAGCTAGAAAATACACGATTTTTATATTTCAATTTATACATTGAGTGTTTTATTTTGAACTATTTATAGAGTGCAACGATCATGTGAGTCGCAGTGCCTGTCGATGCAATGAATTGACCTTTTTGGATATCATCTATGTCCATGACAAAAGCAGTTACTTATACGTACTCATTCCGGATACGAAAGCAAATATTTCAAGAAGTTTCACTATCATGGAAGAAGTTTTTTCAGTCAATGTTGTAGAAATGTGTCGAACATACATCAATCTGCGACCTAAAAATGTCGGTGAGAGATTTTCTTGTGATATGTGGTTGGAAAATGTACTAGACAACATGTAGGCATCAACACGTTTTCAAAAGTGGCTGCATTTCTTGGACTCCCTGATCCAGAAAGTTTTACCGGACAAGGAATGAGGCGTTCTTCGGCAATATTACTGGTCAATTCCGAAGGCGATATTACCACTGTGAAGCGTCGTGGTGATTGGAAATCGACTACGGCAGTTATATTGAAGATTCACTGGCCAGCAAGAAGGCAATTGCTGAAAAAATTCAGGTCCTACCTGGCGAAGTTGTGGGCTCCTTCAGTCCTTCAGAAAATCCTTATCGCGTGAAGGTCACTTAAAGAAACAATTCTAAAAATGCAGAAATAGGTGAGATCTCATATATTGTGGCTGAATTTTCGAGTTCTCATAGGATCAAAAGTAAACTTAAGTCTTGAATGTTATAGAATAATGTTCCAAGAAAATTTAGCTAGATTCATTTTTATTTAAGATAATTATTGAATACAGCTTTGTCTCGATATTTGGTGTCAGAGAACATACATATGACTTCATTGATAGGAATTGTAGGAAACTGATTTTACAAAACAGTAAAAAATCCTGGGGTCATTTTGTAGGACAAGTAATTTCCGAGATAGAGCCGCTAGCTGACCTTAACAGAACGCCTTGTATATTTAAGAGCTTGCAAGTTAATCCTTGCAGTAATTCCTTCATCTCCTCAGCTTTGATCTGTAAATAATTTAATTTATTATTGTTAAACTCTAAAATTTCAAATTTTATGTATATAGAGACAATAAAAAACAAGAGGGGCATTTAAATATTAGGATAGCTACTGTGAGTATGAATAAGAAATTTATTTGAGATTTGTAGCATGGGAATAATAATGGTTATTTTTGTTGAAACATAATTTGGAATTACACAAGTGGAGATAAAAATGTCTTCGCTAAGAAGTGTCTCAGTGCGAGTGATGGTTTTTACGTTTCGTTCTCATGGCATATGGTGACTAAAATACTTTAGATAAACACTTGGTATTAAAGAAAATAAATTTCACTTACGTATGCGTGAGAATTTGAATAGCTGAATGCCTCTTCTCTAATGTAATAAAACAAATGAGTAATCACGTCTAATGCATGGCAATGCAGATAATCCTGGGAATTTTTTCCTATTAACGATCTATTAAGATCGGAAAGTTTTGTAGATTTCTTTTCCATTCAATGTTTGCTTAGAGAGCATCTCAGCTTATATAACGCATACGACGTTGTCACTATTAGGACAAGCGAATAGATATTTTTTGTTGTAACAATTAGCGCTCGACAATTTTCAAAGGGGCTCTAATTAAATGTATTATTTTCACGCCTGCTGTTGGGACAAACAGGTAAGGACACCCAAGTAGAAAGGAGGCCATGATGGATAGCTATTTTTGTTAAACAAATGAATCAATAGATAGAATTAAATAGATAACTATAGCATCTAAGTGAATGGTTAATGCTTGAGCAAATAATAATACTTATTTGTGAGAAAACGCCATCACTTATGCAAATTAGGAGGGGGAAAGGGATATATTCAAGGAAAAATTAATATTTGCTTTTCATTTAGCTATGTGTGTGAATACAGCGTTGTGACAAAATAATGGATACACTGACATTTTTAAATTTTCCAATAAAAGCTCAAGCAGGTAGATTGATATTTTAAACTATGTTGTTACTACTTTGTTTTGATACAAAAGCTAAAAAAACGTCCAGTCTCGATTTTTATGTTGAGGAAGATATATCTTGTAGATGTAGATACTCGTTTCCCAAATCTCTACCTCTAGACGGGGGTGAGTTTTACCCTTAAAATTCTAATTGGAAAGTATATTGTGACATAATGTGATGTGATAATGTAAATTTAACAGCATTTTCTAGACCCCAAAATAAGACAAAAAGTCTATATATCGTAAAACGCTTCGTTTTCGACATACAATTGTAATATCTCAGGGCGCATGCTAAATCTCATTAAAAAGGTGAATATACGAATAAGTTGTTAACAAGGTGAGTGCCACCTTTCATATGTAAAAATCTTTAAGATTTTAATTTTTGCTATGAAATTATCAAAAAAAATACTGAGCAAGTAGGTGTCTCTATCTTCCGTTTTTAACATTACCATCATTATTAGTGGTGATGTGGTGAACTTACAGTATAGTTAAACGTAACTTATTTCTTTGTTTACAATATAGATCCGCTCGTGGAAATTACGGCAACAATGGTCCTATTCAGCCGAGGAAACAGGTTAATTTGCTGTGTGAAGTCAGATAGCAAAATTGTATAAATGCCTCAAATAACATTCTACATCTCGTAAATGGTAGAAACAAATACAGAACACCTTATTTGGAATGTAACTTTGCTCTACTAATGATTTTCTAATCGCCCTGTATTACATACTGGTAGTTTAATATAAAGATTACATTTGGCACGGTGAAATATGTCTTAGGCGCTGTACGTTATATTCGTACATAATGGCACAGTGCAACACGTTTTCCATTTGCCATAAACGCTAGTAATCCAGCCTAGGGATGTTCAAACCTTACATCTGAAAATTCTGTTACTGTACTGTAACCGATGTCATAATAAATACAAAAATCATTAAAAATAGATGTAAACTTTTTCGGAGGCACTGTTAAACCACTAAATGGTCCTATAATGCCTTAGCAAGCTTTTAATATACAAGGTGTTTCAGTTTGATATGTCACGAACACGTGAGCACACCCTGTAGAAAATAATGCAGACTGACTCGAATTAGGTTCATTACAGACTCACATACCTACTTATTCCGTAAAAAATTTTTTATAAAAAATCGTTTATTCGATTAAGTGTTTGGTTACTAAAGCTCATATAACAAGATACGTGCATCAGTGCACGCCTTTTGAGGGTCTTTCCCATATAAATTATATGTATACATACAGCAACACTTCTACGAGTACTTTACTGTTAGATGTAGGTTGTACTTACTACCTCTTCATCATTTAATAATAAAAAACAATTAAACATAATTTGGTAAAAGGTTTAGTAGCGTTTAAAGCTACAACAGCGATAATTAAACAATAATGTTAATTTATAATAATTATAATAAATTAATAGGTTCTCCGTTAGTAGGTACATTAGAAATACCGTAGATAATATAATAATTTTAGGTTATATATATGATAATTTAGAATTTAATAAGTGTGTAAAATTAACAAAATAATCAATTAATGACTGCTGTAGCAAATACTATACAGGGTGACCGAAATATGAGTGTGTTATTTTGACAGCAGTTATATTTTTGCAATGAATTTGTAGAAAACTGTAGACATTTTTTGATAAGACTTTTTTTGTTGCATTTGTACAGATAAAGAAGCCCTTTGAATATTAGCATATCATAATCCGGGCGCCCTGTGTAAATAATTTGAAATTATTATATAAAATGGTATTAATGTAATCCTTAATGTATTACAACAAAAATATTACTAGAGATAAAAAATATGGTAGAAACATGTTAGAAAAGTCATATTAAAGTAATGTTTTTAAAAAATTATTTTCTATTGCAGTTTCGTTCACTGTCACGCCATTAGTTGCATACAGTCGATTTAAAAAATTAACAACAGGCAACACCGTTAGCGCTTAGTGCTGACCAGTGGCGCCGCGCCGTAGGCACGAGTAGAGTGTAGATTAAATTATTTACTTGATTAAACTTAATAAATTCATATTCGTATTCTGGACAATACGTACTATTTTTCCACAATTGACCCCCATTTAAAGTCACACTCTGTATATACAGGGCGTTCCTTAGTGACGTGCTAATATTTCAGGGTGTGATTTCTCAGGCCATCTCATGAAGAAAAGTTCATATGAAAATACGCCCGCGTCATATATTTTTTAATATCTGTGAAAGTAGGAACCTTGGATTTTATTTTCAATTTTGATAGGCATTAATAGAATATACAACAGTAGGTTTTAGTTTGAAATGTTATGGAAACATGTTCTCTGACATTGCTTACAAGAAAGGGGTAGGTACTAAATATTTTTCATGCAAATTTTTATTAGCCCGGTCAATTTCAAATGAAAATGGTCTCTTCAGTTTTTCTCGTTAGATGCATGTCAATTTGTTATTAAAACAATGGCAAAATTGCATAATTTTTCCAAATACTTGCAGAAGAAAGAACGTATTAATTTTAGTCTGGTCACGCCCCCAGAAAACGGTTGCCGCCACACAGAAGTCCTCTGACGTCAAAGGTCGTTCGCGCCTGTATACCTAATACAACATTGTGCTTTATATCTGTGCACGATTTCCATTTTTGGACAACGCAGCACATACGTTTAGAAGAGTTAACTTTTATATTATTAAGTGTTATTGGTCAGCGGTCGCGCGGTTTAAGGCGTCAGTACTTGAATCGAGGTGACTAGATCGGAGTTGGTTCGCGCCCAGCTGCCGGTAGACCGTATATAAGCTATATTCGTGGAGATGATTGGCACCCTCTCTGCGGGTATGGTAGGGTGGAATAATGTTAGCTTGGGTCAATGTGAGAGATTGATACCGGTTGATATTTGACTACCCCCCTAATTAATGAGGTTTTCCAGGTTTACCTCATTCCTGCACTGAATAGTGGTTAGGGCCTACCAACGTAAGTCGTTCCTGGGCGCAAATGCGGCCTGCTTAATAATAATATGCCGCCCCCTCTCCCGCACAAGTCTCCGACTTCTGGGCTAATCCCTGTGATTAGAATGAGGGGTAAAGATATTATTATTATTAGATGTTATTATGTTAAATACCATTGGTATTGCATAAAGTTGCAAAATAGACTCGTAAAATGAGTACAGAAGGTGCATCTCATCTGGAGAATGGAAGAAGTATTTCATTATGTACGAATACAGCATACAGCGCCTAATAAAAAATATTTCACCGTGTCAAAAAATTAAAAGAAAGATGTGATGCAGGGTGATGAAGAGCGACGAAAGGAAGCATTTCAGCATTGTTTGTTTGTCAAGATCATTTTAACGTAAGTTTAATTGGAGGTTTAAATTCATCGAAAAAAATAAAATGTAAAGATAATCAACTAAACGTTGCTATTACGCTATCAGAATATATACATGGCGTTTAGAAAATCAGTGGTAATGCAAACTTAACTTTTTCTTATTTATTGTATTCAGCGCTTCATTCTAATTCCAAATAACCCGTTCTGTATTTGCTTCTACCATGTATGTGATGTAGAATGTTATTTGAGGTATTTATAAAATGTTGTTATCTGATTTCACTACATTAAATTACCTGTTTTATTCTGAAAACATAATAAACAAAAGTAATAAGGATTTTTTTTAAATGTTTAAGGAGAATTTAAATCAGTAGTAAATAGCAATAAAAATTGATTAAGTTAATTTAAAAAAAATAATAATTAAATATCAATGTTCATTACTTTTAGTTATTATTTTTTAAATTATAACAAGTAGTTTAATGTGAAATAAAACCATATATCTGGTATCTATCCAATAGCATTGCTGTAATTGTCACGAATGGATCTATATTGTAAACAAAGGAATAAGTTAGTTTAACAATACCCTATGTTCACCACATCACCATTATCGTATTACCTAAGCAGTATTTACACAATGTATCACCCACAAATGCCACAAAATCGCAATAAAATACAAGAAACAAACACTAATGATATTGCATTCGGCCACGTGGTTTTGTTTACATTCTATGACAATTTATTAATATTTTAAATATTATGTGATTATTGCCATTAGACACAGGTTCTGAGCTTTTGATGCGTTTAAAAATAACCTTGTAATACAATTCAAACCAATATAAAATTAATGTAACTTACCCAGTAAAATAAAAATTAAACTCGTTATGCAAATTTTCAAATAAATAACGAGACAAACGGTCTGACCAACAAATTTTTAGGTTGAAAATAAGTAGGTACATACTTTTGTAAATTTAACTATAAATATTGTTATAATGAAAACTTAGTAGACGTACTACATATAAGACTATTCACTTTTATGTACCTATGAGTATGTGAAAATAATTGTTCAAATGTGGGGTTAGAATAGAAAAATAATGTGTGTCTTACAAATGCTTATTAAAAGTTATTGTTTTCTTTGACTTTCAGTTTCAATGTAGCGAATGCAGCTGTTAACAATCAAGCAAATTATTATGTCTAATTAATACGTAAAAATATCTAATTGGGAATGATTACTCTCATTCTTGTCAGTGTACACGGATAAAACATTGTCATCAAATGAAATCTAGTTACCTCTACCTGTTGTGTAAAACGCTGCTAAAATATTTCTTGAGAATATAAGAAAAATCTATATGAACTGCACTTAATCCTTGTAGACATAAACACAATATAACCAAACAGATAATTGTATGGAATTGCATTATAATATTGGTTTCCGTTTATAATAATCTGTAATCTAATAACATTTTTGTATGAATAGGTAAATGATCAATCTTACTTACCTTGTCAGCTACTTCAATTTTTGAAACAAGCTAACAGTTTTGCGTTGAAATCTGTAAAATATGTCGAAACATTGTAGAATAACGGTGGACGGTGGTCGAGTTACCGTGTAGCAAACAGCATATCGTCTGTATCATGTCCTGTCACGGCAGACTTACTACTAAATGTCAACAATTTCCGAAACACACAAAGTCAATTTGCTTGTCCACGGCGAGCGGGAACGGTGTGTCGCCCGAAAACTATAAATCTACAACAAGAACAACTGATACCTACGATGACTAACCGGACCAAAATTAGAAGCAATAAGTGGACTATAAAGTCTTGCTGTAAGGCTTTTGTTTACTGAAAACAACAGAGATTGTTTGTAAATTCCATCTATTTTCAGATTATTTTAAAAGAACTGTTTATAAAACAGTTCTTAAGGTTTCGTTAGCATTTAATCAATAAATGGGATAAATACGTATCTAATAATTTATGTTTTAAAAGCTATATTCTTTTTGATAAAGTACCGAAAATGTCAGTAACACCAAATAAATATAATAAAACTAAACCAAACATCCATTCGAAATCAAAAATACTTTTCATGTTTGAACGAACAATTTCCAAATTTATGACACAAACTCATATAGTTTTATGAATAGCAATATACACTTTATTCTAATCACAAATTTTATCAAAAATAACATACTATATGATCATTTTACTTGTACTTTAAAGACATTAAATATATTTAGGACTCAATAGTTTAAGCTTCAAACCATACGATTGGGAATGGAGTTAGAATCAAAACCCTTCTTCAGGACAACCTAATTATGATTTTCCGTGTAAGCTATAATTACATAAAATATAATACATATAAATCACAGTAGAACATAACTTAATAATGGTCAGAATAATATTTATTATTACACGAAAAACCATTCTTGGATTGTCTTGAAGAATGCTTAAATACAGACGAAACGTTGACTTACCAATACATTATATATCTGACAATAAATTGATTTTCTTTATATCTGACTCCATTCCCAACCACATTATTTTACAATTAATTTTATTGTGAAAAATGAATTATATGATGACGTTGCGAGAATCTCTAGGCCATAGATGGTTGTCATGTTAAGTAGCAGTCATGCCAGAATATACTCTCTTCTTCCTGTTCGCAACCTCTACAAAGATGTGTTTCACACTTCCTCATATGGTAAAGGTGTTTATTTAGCCAACAGTATCTAGTTTGAATACCTGTAATGGCAACTCTGCCCCGACCGAGCAATAAGCCGATTTTTACAGAGAGCATTCAACAATTTGACAGGAGCAGAATTCCTTGGCAAATAGACGTCTATTTGTTTTATCCCATCGTTTCCTAAACTTTTTGTAGGTGTTTTCCTTGATTATTTCAACAAATGTTGACGGAAGAACACTGGAGGAACTGGATCCAAATATATTAAGACCCGATACACTGCTGGCTCCCTTATCAGCTTCTTTATTGCCATTTCACCGCTCATGTCCCTTGATCCAGGATACGTATACCTATGATGAGGCCACTACCAGTGTCTAACGGCTTTCCCATACTAACCTAGTAGTCATCATTTCATGATTATGCAAGAGTAGTGATTGTCTACTGTCTATGTAGATTTTAATAGTTGCGCCCGTTCTTTGGCGGTTATGGTTATACCTGCCAATTCCGTTTGTATCACGGTTACATGTCTATCTTTTGCCCACTGACGTCAGACAAGTAGGGAACTGGAATAGATCCTATACATCCTTCCTTCCTTTTTGATCACTCTGTGAATATGTTGATTACATCCTCACTGTCTGTATCCTTTTCACTCTTGATAAGTACAGTGTAGGGTCTGTCGAACGCAAACTGGGGAGAAACATTGTCAGTGCCTGTCTGTCGAAGATACATCTTCTTGAAGATGCCATTCCACGAGTGACTCCTACCTTTTCCATCCTATATCTGGTTTGAAGTCAACGTTCCTGATGCGAAGCATAATTGTCAAAGCTACTTCTTTTCGGTAGATATCCAAAGGAGGCAGCCATAGCATTACTTCTATTGCGATACGTGTTGTTCGCACAGTTCCGTTATACTCAGACGGCTATCCTTTGTACCTGGCTGAGCTTTTGTTTAGCTGTTGTCTGCTGATCATTAGGTCCACCAAGCGGCACCAAGAATATTATTCTTCAAGTACATCTTAAATTTAGTATCATTGTAAGAAAGAACGTGTTGAAATAAGTATAAGAATGCTTTGATGTCATGAATGTGAAAATATTTATATAAAGTATACTTTAACATTTTTAAAAGCATATTAATATGCTTTACAGATTAGTTTTTTTCTGTGTATGCAAATATTCCAAAAAAGGCGTATAATATACAAAATATACACTGCATATTTGAGTTACCATACTTATTAGAGACTGAACAACTCATTATACGCAACATCTAAACTCACCGGCAAAAAAACCGGCCACTAAAAACTAGCCGCAATTTTAAAGTAGACTTCCTCGCGAACCGCTCACTTGATTTTGATGATGTTTTTTTAAATTGTTCATTGATTTCTCTGGAACGGGTGCTGTGTCGGAAATTTTTGTTCGGAATTTAATTTGAGCATATACGGGGCGCAACAAAAAGACTAAGTTATTTTCCCGAAATTTGTAACACCCTGTGGGGTGCAGTCTGTCTGTCTGTCTGTGAACATTTTGTTTTTTTTTTAATCACAACATTATCTCTGTTTTGATTGAAGATACACTGTTTTAAAATGAACGCCTCGGAAAAGGCTTCGCAGGCAGAAATTTCTACATGTAAATAATCAAGGCGGAAATGGATTGATTGTTTGAAATATGACAATTAAGAGTTTGCCAACGATTGTCAAATTAAAAAAGTGCCACTATCTGCGACGGATGTTGTTGATCTGCGAATTGCACTTCAGGAAGAATTTGATGCAATTCCACAAGGATTTGTTACAAACCTTATTGATTCGATTGAATGAAGCCATTTTGAAGCGAGGAGGCCACACTAGATATTAGTTCCTTAATCATTTTTTATCTTTTTTTTAAATTTCAATTGTTTTCACATTAATATACGCTTTGATGTTTATTTGTTTATTTGACTTGTTTTATGAGTTTTTCCGAAGCGTTCGTTTTAAAACATTGTATCTCCAATAAAAACATAGATAATGCCGTGATTAAAAAAATAAAATGTTCACAAAAGATGAGGCTACAGTGTGACTCCAGTTAGCAACAGCGACTGTAGCTGCTACACCCCACAGGGTGGTCTCTTTGTTGCGCCCCGTATATACTCAAATTAAATTCGGAGTAAAAATTTCCGACATAGCATCCGTTCCTGAGAAATCAATGTACAATTTTAAAAAGAGATCATCAAAATCAAATGAGCGGTTCGCGAGGAAGCTAACTTTAAAATTGGGGCTAGCTTTTAAAGGCCGGTTTTTTATTGCCGGTGAGTGTATGTACATTAGTAATCAAGTATCGAGGAGATGACACTATTAAGAACATGCCAATATTTAGCTCTCCCTTTTAAGAACTCCCATATTTACGTTCGAAATACCACATCATGTTTACTTGTTCGTCTTAAAATCAGTCGCCCGTATATCAAATCGATGAAAAAATAACGCAACGCAAACCACTGAGAAACCCCAAATCATTGTATTTGAAATCCTTGTCAAGAGATTTACAGCTTGCGCTCGTTCGGAAAGAGTAGCGCGGCCTGGCGGATCATTCCGAATATTTATCAAAATCGAAACAGCGAAGACAAAAGCTGGAACAAGAATAAATTATAAAAGAAAATCGCAAGTCACCGCATCTTTTAGCTTCGTATACGCCCCCGTTAATGCACCAGCCTTCGTCTCCTTAGAAGTCTTCGCATCAAACTATGACGTCTATCCGCACAATTCACGATAGCAATCGCCGGATCTAAGATGACTTTAAAAGATTAAAATCGAAGTTCTCTCCGCCCCGGCATTACGACTTCTTTGCGTAGCTGAATGTTATCAGATCGGAGAAAATCCTGACGATTTGGTAAGCGCAGATAATGTACTCGCCGACGTCACTCTGACTTACCAAAATTTGATGGAGCCAGTTGAAATGCCCTGTCGACTTTTGACAAAGCGAAATGTCCATTTCTTATTATACAGGATGTGTAAGTATAGCTTCCCGATACATTTTAACCAGTGGCTATTTTTGTCAAAGTAATAAGAAACAAGAGTGACATATTTTCTTAAGCCTGGCGTTTTATGAACAAAGGATCCATCGAAAAATGTATACAAAGAAACCAGGAGGTAGAGTTTTTGTTAGCGTAAAACTAAAATATTTATTAATTTATCTATTTATTTATTTAGCATACACCATCCGACAGCCCAAGTCAATTAATGGATGGGGATAGCATATGAGATTAGTAAAAAAACTTAAATATATGATATAAACATAGGCAACAGTTAAAAAAAACATATACACATGTTATAACAAAAGAATTACAGACAAAGTATAAACTAAGAAACCGAATAATAATTATTTTTAGTACAAGAGGGATAATATAGGCATTACTATACATGAGTGAAACATTTGCACGACAAGGAAATAATTTCAATAATGTAATAAAAATGCCGTTATCCCACATGCATTATATAAAATTGTATCTAGAACTGCACAAATTTTTATCTATACAACTGCCTTAAATTGAGAACAATCCAAAATCAGATCCAGTTTGTAAGTTTTGATTCAAAATTAAGAAGCAAAGGCATAACAATGCCTGGTAACGTATCAAAATTGAGTTTTCGTTTTTACATTTTCTTGTGAAAATAGTGGTGTTGGTTGAAATAATGAGTGATTCAGAAACAGAAAACAAAACTCTGGAAATTGAAAAAGCTGCTGCAACTGCAGTAGAGCATTGATAAATCGAGAACCAAGTACGAACACTTTTATAAACGATTAACTGATTGTTGTGCATCTAAGAGTATAAATTATGAAGCAAAGCAAAAGGTATTATTAGCATTTTTTGAAGAATTATTCAAGAAGTACAAATCATCTAGTCTTTGGGGTTCTATTCTACAGGGCGTTTCATAATATATGCGCAGGACTTCAGGATGTGATAGCTCGTCCAAAAATTTGAAAAAAGTTTGTATTAACTTACCCTCTAAAATGCACAATTTTCGAGATACTTACAAAAGCTGTTTTCTGTACGATAAACGGTTCCGGAGATATTCGCAAAAAACGAAATTTGTTTTACAATTTCAACCCCCTGTATCTCGAAAATTGTGCATTTCAGAGGGTAAGTTAATACAAACTTTTAAATTAAACTATATTAATTTTTATTTTAGATAATTATTGAATACAACTTTGTCTATGGAATTATTCATTGGCATACTTAGATAATTTGGTATCAGAGAATATACATATACCTATTATATTTGCTTAGATACCTTTGCAGTACAGTAAAGAATGAATACTGACCATGTATTTTTGGAGGTACATACATACCTACATAAATAATTTTTTGTACATATGTATATGGAAGTTCATAAATTATATCTTTAGCACAGGCAAAGTACCTGTCAGCTACTGCGATCGTTTGAACAAGAGGAAAGATATTAAAAAGTTATCTAAAATGTGTTTAGACCATTTTGCCTATACTAAATAACCTTGAAAAATACAGTTTATAAAGTTATAACATTAAAAATTATTTATTTATTTTAAAAAATAATAAAACTACAAAGCTGTATTTATACAAGTGTGATACGGTACATAATATGTAAAATGTAAATTTAATCAATGACCTCAGATCTGGAGAGACTTAAAACGTTGAGAAAACGGCCAAAAAAAACTGACGTTGGAGTTAAACTTGTACATATTTGAATTTCACTATACTATTTGTAAGCAGAAACTTGGCACGCTTAGTAGGTTGCATCCACAATATTCAGAACTTTATACGAAATACATTTTTTTTCCTTAATTTTTTAACAACTTATATCGCGTTACGTTTATTGTAAACTTTTATTGTTAAATTGTACATTTTATCAAGTAAGTCAACATATTTTGGTGGAAATCACTAAACAAATGTTTTGCTTCACATCAATTAGATTTTTCTGACAGTTAACCTGCTACTGCTACAGCTGCTGTCACTGGTTTATTTATTGTAGGTTGCAAATACTACAAATTCTATAATTTATATCTTATATACTGTGAGGACTACAATATGAAAACATTTTAGAGTCGACTGTACCTTGGTTGTTTTTAAACATATCGGAAAGGTAAAATACGATTATTAATTTTTAGCGAGGATGTATCTTCTTTTATTAAAAAAAAAAAATAAATGAGCATCACAGTTCAGAACTATTTGATTATACTTTATACTTTATATCAGAGATACCTAAGCCTATTTACATCCAATATTTGTACCTGTGAAAGCAGTTTAAATATACGTATATTTCTTTGTTGCAAATCGTTATATTTCCTATATCTACTTAAACTTGTAGAGAAAACAGGTTAATTAAATTTACTATTTCGCACAGCAATTAACGTACTTTTTGTGTTGTAAATAGGCTTTTTCTTATTCAATCAGTCACACTTTTTATGTGCATTTTAAATTCTGACTTAATTAAGATTTGGAAGTACGATATGTAAATGTTTTGAGTGTCACACCTACAAAGCATTGTATGTTTTTAACCCCAAAATAAAGTAATGAAATAACACCTTGAACGTCTAAATGTAGCGAAGATAGAAAGTTTGTTTTTAAGATACAAGGTGAGACAACATAAACTATCAAAAATGAAGTAAGTACATGTATTATTGTAAAGGTGAATTGAATATCAGCCTTCTTCATATTAAGGGAAGGCTTTCCAATTGCCAAATAACTTTTTTGTTAAAGAAATCTGCTTCTTTTACAGTTATGCTTACAAATTTAATGAGACGAATACAGATTTAATTGACAAATAAATTTACTAAGTAGTGGAAAAATTGGTCCTAAAGCTTTATATGAAAGTAGTAAATTAGCAACGCCGTCAGGAAAACTACGTCATTGAGTTTTCAGAAAAATGAATAGGCGCGTGAAATTTCCAAGCATATTTCAAATAAATGTGTCACTTGCATTTTCACTATAGAATAGACCATTTTCGATAATTTATATTTCATGGTTTTGAATAGCGAACTGTTTTTGATATTTGATAAACATCATATTAATTTGACATGATTGCACAGCCTCAAAAAAAAATCTCAGATCTGGGGATCAGACCATATATATACTTATACTATATGTTTAAATAACAAAATATTGCCTTGCTGTAACGAATAGTTTTGATTTGAACAAAATATATGTTTATGTTAACAGCTTTTGCATTATCTTTATTTATTTATTTATTTATTTGGGATACTTACAGGACAAGCTCAAGAATAGTATCCACTAAGATAATATAAAGGTTATTTCACACAATAATATAAGTAGAAAAGTATCCAATAACAGCAACAAGAGAAGAAAGGAAAGAAGTGCATTATTGCAAATAACAGAAATAGAAAATACTATACTAAGCAAAGTGAATTAATAGAGAATATGAAAAATATTTAGATTTCTATGTTACATAAGATCTTTCTGGCAGCGTACGAAATTGTTTGAAAGTCAACATTAGAACAGTAGCGGTTCGCCAATCTCATCATTCTACAAGAAGGTACATTTTATGAGTTATTTGTCTCCATAAAAGGAATATTAAACAGATAGGTGAATTTAAGGTGCTGAGGAGCAACATTAAAATTAATACTGGCCAATATTTGAGGAGCATCAATAGCACTAGTGACTAGTTTATACATAAATAGGAGATCGTCTAAAATTCTCCGGTTCTCTAAACTTAATAAATTAAAATTGAGTCTCACAGCGTCTATATTAGCGGCAACTAAATTATAATTATACTTATAAGCAAGGCATTTTAAGAACTTCTGTTGAAAAGTTTCAATTCTCTGAATATATGAAGAATACATAGGATTCCAAATTATAGATGCAAAATTTATTTTGCTATAAATATATGCATAATATAAGTGTAAATATGAGTTAACATTTCTAAAAGATCTCGTCTGTCGATTTCTAAAGCCTAACAACTGAAAACATTTAGTTACCAAATTATTAACATGCGAATTAAATATTAACTTCTCATCAAAAATTACACCTAGATCCTTAATCTATGAAGCTTTTTTTATGTGACAACTGTTGATAATGTACCTAATTGAAATTAAAAGGTGATCGATTTCTTGTAAAGGAAGTGTATGAACACTTGTTAATATTTATGAAAAGGCTATTCTCTTCACAGTACTTTAAGAAACGTTGTAAGTCCTCCTGCAAATGTACACAGTCACATAGAGATTTAACTGTTGCAAATATTTTTAAGTCATCTGCATATAGAAGGTATTTACAGTAATGGAAACATTCACTAATATCATTAATATAAATCAGAAAGAAAATAGGACCCAGATGGGATCTCTGAGGGACTCCAGATATAGTAGACAAAATGTTAGACTGTACTCCATTAATTGTCACATAAAACTTATGATCAGATAAATAAGACTTTATGCATTTGAGGAGAACTCCATCTACGCCCAACATTCTTAGTTTAGTAATAAGTATATCATGATTTATTTTATCAAACTCTATCAAAATTTATTTAGGTCAGTGTAGACAGAATCAACCAGCAATCTAGAATCTAGGTTATTACGTAAATACTCGCTATAAGTAAAAAGATTTGTTTCAAAATATCTAGCTTAGTTAAAGAAAATGGTCAGATTGACTGATTCTGAAATAAAACCAAATATTTTGTTCGTTTGAACAAACACTCTAATCAAAGTTAGCCATGCATGAGTGTCTTATAATATATATATTATATTATCATATCATAATTAATTTTATGCAAATGAAAATCCTTGCATGATAATTTAAAGTCGGAACCTATCTGCACCAGTTTTTAATTATATGTCTGGTAGGCATTTGAGTAATTTCATAATTGGTACCACCTTAATGTCGATACTTATGGAGATTTTTTATAAAATTAGATGAATGAACTCATTTTTATATTGCAATCAAGACAGAGAACGTTTTTTATGCCGTGCGCCAGCTCATTCCAGTAGAGTTGTCAGGAAGTGGTTGAATGAAGATTTTTGGATGGATTAGACGAAATGGGCTCTGCCTTGGTCTGCTCGATCTTCTGACTTAAATTCGCTTGATTTCTTTTTATGGAGTCATCTCAAATCCTTGTTTATGAAGCAGCAGTAGAAAATGAAGCGGATTTAAGGCAATCTCCATCACTGATTGACAGATTTACTTAAAAGTATACTGAATTATTCCTTTTAATTAGTTACATTATTTCCACAAGTTTGATTATTCCACGTCAAACAATTACAGAGATATACTCGGGACAAGAATTCAGACGACTTGCTTACGTCATACAAACAAATGAATAATTCATTATATTTTCATCAAAATATTTAAGAAACTGCAACTGATAGTAATAAAACTATATACTGCACTAAAAGTTTGCATTATATATTGCACTAAATTGCAAAAAATGATTGTTTTTAACGCGACCAAATATCGAAAATTACGTTGTCAATAAAAACAAATGTGTAACGTCAGCCGTGACGTAAGACGTCTGAATTCTTGACTCGAGTATAATTGAAATTTTTTTCAATATTTTTTTTTTTCAAAAACATGAATAGAGGATGTTAATGTTTTTGGAAACTAGTAATTTTAGCCCTTTGTTTAATAATGCTTTTGGACCTAAAATGATTTTAGGGATCACTCTCTTAATTTATGACATGAACTTAGATACTGCACACCCTCTACAACGGACACTCAGTTCTAATAAAAAACTACTGCTACTACTTATATAATAAAAACAAATCTGTATTAATGTGAGTAATCTTTAACATTTTACAAAAACTTTGTCTAGGAGAATATAAATTTCGAAAATAGCATAAGCAAGATTTCAGTGGATCAATGAAAGTACTACCGTATAATGCTGAAATTGAATCATTTCCTTTAACTTTTCAGGAGAAAATACGTTAGGGAACATTGAAAATCGTGAATTGTACTTTATTACTGTGTTCCACACACCGTAAGAAATACTTAATAATAATTCATCAATTCAAGTTTTATTTCAATGTACAATTGACATGTAAAATTCAAGAGATTTTATGATAAGACATAACAGGTCGAAATAATGATTTTTTTCTTATTCTACATGATTAAGCCTGGAAACTGTTCTACAACCTGGAGAAAACTTGTGCAGAAAATTGACACAGTGAAGAGATATTCTTTCTAACTTAGGTACTCTCTAAGTTCTTCTTAGTTTATCTCAACAAACAGCTATGAAATTTGTTGAAAATTTCCATATAAAAACGGTGCCTTTAATGTTGGATTAGTATATTACAAGTACAAGTGAAGAAACTAAGAATTTTGCCTTTTGCATACGAGGCGCCAACCTGTTTTTAATTGTGCAATTTTTATGTAAACAAATAAATGTTATGAAATTTTATTGTAGTTTGACAATTGGCAATTTGATAGTAGAGTGGGCGAAAGTATTTTTGCTCCCTACTCTTACCCACCCGTTCCCACAGAAACAACTTGAGTAAATAAAACAAGGGGTTTCCAGTTTTGTATCTAAGTAAGAAACAGCATGTTTCAAGAGCAGGATTAAACAACTGTATTCTGTAAATATTTTTTACAAGGCACTTTCTCTCCGTGTATAGTTAGAATACCATGGGGTTGGGTCATTTTTACAACTTTGGCATGCGTCATGCTGAAGGACGGAGGATAGATTGCCTAATTAGAAATCGAACAGTAATCCTTGAATAGGGTACAATCAGGCGCCTGAAAAGTTGTAAAATACAACCAGACTTCCGGCTAGTGGTCAATCTGTGTCTATAAAGCTGTCATGCCACAAAAGGACAGAAATCAAGACGTTATTTATTGCTGAAATTTAAAACTAGATAGTAGCATAACGAAAATGCTGTTCATAAAATCGGAATTTACAGAATAAATATATTCCGTAATAAAATAGAGTAAAACAGCCACAAAATGATTTTTTTACAATTAATCCATTTCATATATCAAATTTGTTTATGAATTATTTTTCTATCTAAAATACAAAAACAATATTTCAATCTGAATATATTTTACTTCAACTTTTAATTTTATAAAAAAATCCCAATTTTACGAAATATCCAACAAATATTGTAATACACATTGTGGATCATTTTGGTGATGTACATATTGGTATCTTAGAAACTATAAGATTTTATTGGAAATTAGTTAAATGGGTAAAGTTTAGACAGTTCTGTTGCTAACTTAATGGCGTTTGTAGACCGGTAGCTCTTCAGGTCTTTGAGTTATTTTGAAAAAAAGTAAATGTGGAGTCTTCGAATTTGAATAAAAATGTTGCCTAAAATATATAATAACATTATGTGTCAATGTGATACCTACTTTAGATGGTGAAAGCTATTTTTTATTGTTACATTAATTTTCATGCATTAATTTATTAAATTTGATGCAGAAATAACGATAAAAGCTTTATTTGTAAAATTAAGGTTAATATTTTTCAATAATGGCGACCTAACTCACGCCTGTGGCATATTTCGCAAATCTTACTTTGAAGTCACTTACTCTGATAATCACAACTTTGAAGTAATTGATATTTTAATAGCCGTAACGGGAACTGCCAATATGTAACTTTTAAGTAGCATTAAAGTATAGTGGTCGCGCGGTTTAAGGCGTCAGTACTTGAATCGAGGTGACTAGATCGCTGTGGGTTCGACCTCCCAGCCGGTAGACCGTATATAAACTATATTCGTGGAGTGGATTGGCACCCTCTTTGCAGGTAGGGTAGGGTAGAAGAATGTTGGCTTAGGTCAATGTGAGAGATTGATGCCGGCTGACGTTTGACTACTCCCCTAATTAATGAGGTTCTCCAGGTTTCCCTCATTCCTGCATTGAATGGTGGTTAGGGCCTACCAACGTAAGTCGTTCCTGGGCGCAAATGCGGCCTGCTTAATATTAATATGCCGCCCCTTCTCCCGCACAAGTATTCGACTTCTGGGCTAATCCTCGTGAATAGAATAAGGGGTAGAGATTCCACTGCCACTTCTTAGTATCAATGATTCTGTTATTCATTCTGAAAACAGTATCTATATTTACACTGAACACATCCCATGAACTTATATTATAGTAGTAGTTGAATACTTATCCCTGCATTATTTTTATTATACTTCTTTATTTCCTTGCGGATTTGCTTGTTACTTTTGTTGCGTATTTTGTTCTTTAGATTTTTTGTAGTGTTATAGTTTAGTATAGATATAGTTTTATGGTTTTGTTCATACTAAGCACTAGGTTAATAGTTATAAAATGTATGATAATATTCACAGACAAATAAAAAGTAAGTACACTCTACACGTGACATGATCAAATAGGTACAGACATGAGGTATATCATGATGTACTTGTAGCATAAAGATTTACAAATTTAGGAAACTGCATTATAAAATTTACTTCATGGTGAATTAAAGAGGTGATACGCACTTAGTAGTTGCTGTGCGTGATGATGATTAAGTTCTACAAGTAGCGATAACGTTGTTTGGGCTATTAAAAATTACTTACAAGTTCCACGACATTAAATAAACAAATAAAGTTACCTGAATGTCGCGGCTACTATCAAAGATACTTGAAAGTAATTGCAATTTTGTGGTCATACTTTAGTTAATATGACTTAGTCGCTGCTACTTTCATTTGATACTTCCAAGATCTGAAAACTTGAAGATAGTGTCACTGGTAACTAAAACGTCTGCGCCACCAAGAGAGCTACTTAGAAGTTACATAATTGCAAAGTGACCAGAAGCAGTTAAAAATACGTAGCAGTGACTGTACCTTTGTTGTAAGAACTTATTTATACAACAAAGTAGTAAGTTTGGTGGTAGTTACGTAATAGTTACTTTGTGAAGGTTCCAGTCTCAGTTTAGTGATAGTTTGGAGCGAGTTGGGCATTTTTCTCAAGAATAGTTATCTGTAGGCGATTGTAAAAGTTTTTACAGTTAAAAGGGGATGGTATATCCATTATTTTATTAAAGTTTTAAGAAATAAGACGCCATAATCAAATAAATATTTCAAAGTTACAAAGTTATCAATTAATTTTTCTTATATTTGAAAACTTTGCAGGCCTGTAACTCACAATTTTTATTTATCTTTTTTTCGTAAATCGTATTTATTTATCGACGTGAATTTACATGTGGGTGAAATTTGCGGATATGCTATATTATAAAGCATTTAAATTAACAATAATTATTTAATTAACATTAAAATCCCTATCTGTTGCGTATACCTACCCCTATTCGACAATGCTGCATTTACTTCCTTTTCTAATAATTTTTATTGACTTTGTAATAATCAGATGATGTAGTTAATTGGTTTCTTGGACTGATAGAAACAACGACTCACATTTGATGCCAAATAATGTTAACCAGCATTCAAGTATATTTAGATACATTGTCATACTATGGATTAATGCAATTTAATAATTTAGTAATTGTATTGATAATATATTGGATTTGGTACTATCAAATAGTGATTGTGTAAAAAACTTAAATTATTGTAATAATGGTTCCGAAAGATGTTTATCACAAACCGATTGAATTTATTCTAGCTTCTTCCGTAGCGAATAGTCTTAAAAGATAGGTATAACTGTAGAAAAGCTAATTATGAAAGAGTTAATGATTATTTTCTCAGTTTACAATGGTTTGAGATATTTTTAGATAAACCTGTCAATGAATCACTAAATACTTTATATGAAAAAATAGATTTTGCCGTCACAAATTTTGTTCCAAAAATAAAAACAATGAAAAATATCCTACTTATTTTAAATATAATGCAATAAAAACTATTAGAGGAAAAATAAGGTTCATACAAGGTGGAAGGTGTATCAAAATGAGATTGACTACAGTAGGTTCTACAAATTAAGGCGTAAAACTAAAAAAATCATTAGAACTGATTATAATAACTATGTAAGATTTATTGCGAATGAGATCCCTGAGAATGGAAACAAGTTTTGGTACTATGTTTCAGTTAAAAAAGCTCGGCCAGATATCCCAAATGTTATGCTGTAGAACGATACTTGCGCCAAAGATGGCGGCGCTACTTGTAGTCAGTTAGTTTGCATTATTTTTTCAAACCGCGTATGAACCTTACAGTCAAACTGCTTTACAAATGAACTCAGGAAATAATAGTAATAATATAAATAGTATAAAAGTTGACCCCCAACAGGTTCTGAATATTCTGATTAACTTACACGAAAATAAAGGCGCCGGTCCTGATGGAATTCCTTCATTCTTCAAAAAAGAGGAATATGTGCAAAGTCACTTTATATACCAACAACTCTTTTATTTAGCAAATCGTTTACAGGATGGAAGACGGCATTTGTGATTCCTAATTTTAAATCTGGAAAAAAATTGGTTAAATACTACCAGTAAATTAAATATTTTTAGTAAGATACTGAAAAAAGTAAGTTATGATCATTTATTTGACGCTATTAAATCTTCAATAATTACGCAGCAATAGGTACAATTTTTACACTAAAAGATTAATTGAGTCAAATCTAGTATAATATACTAATTACATACCACACCACATGGATTGTCAGATTCAGATTGACTCAGTGTACACCGATTTTAGCAAAACATTTAATTAAATTAATCATAACATCCAAACTGGCTGAAATCGGTGTACATGGAAGTTTCCCAAGATGGCTTACATCGTATATTTTCAATAGATCGCAGCTGGAAGCATCAACGGTTACCACTTCCTTTTACAGTTATTTCTGGTGTATCTCAAGGATCACACTTGGGACCATTATTATTTCTTATTTATATAAATGATATCAATATGTACATGCTTTAAATTTTAAAATTTCTTAATGCATGCAGAGGAACTTAAGATATTTTCTCAAATAAATAATCTAGTGGATCGTACATTATTTCAAATTGACCTTGATTGTAGGTACTGCTAATGAATAAATTACGCTTAAATTTCAATAAGTGTCATTATATTTTACTCGCAATAAAAATATATTTAGTTTTGACTATAACTTTAATAACGTAGTGCTCTCTTAAAAGATATAAAGATTCTAGGTGTTATTTTTGATAGCAAATTATATTTTTCTTCGCATATATATTGTTCTAAAAAGTAGTAAGATGATAGGCTTTATCACTAGAGTGTGTAAAGACTTTAGATAGTTAAGATAAACTTTGCTTCAACTATTTGGAATACTCAATATATGGTTCATAATGTTCGTCTTGAAGCAATTCAAAATACATTTCTAAGATATCTAAATTTTAAAGTGACAAACATTTCAAATTTAATCTTTAGAAAATAAAAGAATGCAAGCGGATGTACCTAATATGTTTATTTAAACTTCTGGTTCTGAATAGTCTAATCGATTCTCCTAATTTATACTTCATTATATTTTCATCAAAATATTTAGGAAACTGTAACTGAAGGTAATAATACTATATACTACACTAAATGTTTGCATTAGATATTGCACTAAACTTGCAAAAAAATGATTGTTTTTAACGCGACTAAATTATCGAAAATTATGCTAACAATAAAAACAATAGCGTAACGTCAGCCGTGACGTAAGACGTCTGAATTATTGTAGCGACGAGGGGTAACATATTATTTCAAGAGTCCTTTTACCATACTAACTCTGGACAAAATTCGCCGTTGAACAGAATGATCAGAACGTAATAAATAGTTTATTTTCCGATGTAGATATACCTATTTAGCGTATCACTACCTAATTTTAAGATAGTTCTAAAACAAATAACTTCTGCTTGGTATGAAATATTAAATGACATATTTTTTATGTGCATATGTATATGAAGGTATACATTTCTATCATGTAATTGTATACCTAACCTCCAAAGAAAGTTTAGTTTAGTTGTTAAATTAATCATTTTTAGTGAACATTGTGTTGGGCTTCTAACCAGTTTATGTTCCTGTTTCAATAAATAAATTGAATTTTCTACGTTGCCGGTTCGCAAATTAATATTTGTGAGGTCACACAAAAAAGTTTTTACATTTTTCAAGATCATATTTTCATTTCTTCTAAATAAATAATGAATTTCCTATTTTCAGATTTTTATACTTGTATCCGTTGCTGGTTTGTAAATGCTGTAAGTAGCCATCATTTTACATATTTTTATTAACATTTTTTTTCGTGTACAGTACCTTAATTAGTGCTTAATTTACGACCTGCTGATTACCACTGCTGACCCGTTGCGCCCTAATAAGACGGCGGCGTGGCTGATGGCTTTCAGGCCAAAAACCGATAAATCGCGCAGATGTTGCGAGAAAACATCTGCGCCGTTTATGCATCGTGCATGATTCAGAGGGTGCTCTTACGTCACGGGATACACAGGTAACAATTGAAGGTCTGGCGCTCCGCCGCCCCTGTCATCTGCTGATTGAAACAAATGAACCTCGCGGAATAACCGGAACATCAATCTTTACCGCGCCGCCGTTTCAATTTTTCACGGGGTAATAATGCGGTAACGCACGCCATCATCGGAACGTCATCGTTTTGCGCATAGGCGTTGTTGTGCGGGGCGAGCGGGAACGATGTGTTTTTTACGGTATCTTTTAATTGATATAAAAGGTGGATGGCAATATTTTAAATATTATCATTTAAATATTTTTATCTACAACTGCTTTATAAGATCCTCATTATAGCATTTATTTGACACTGTTTAAGCTGAATAATGAAGGTCATTATCCCACTAGTGAAATATATAAAAAATAGATCACTGCTTAATGGTTATTTTCATTACGAATCAACAGGTTTATATTATTATTAATTTGACAATTAATAGATAAATTTTCTTTGTAAGTATTCGAAGTAGCTTCAATGACGGTTATCTCTCCTCCAAGAACTTTCTTCTTGTTTTCAAGAGAAGTATAAATTAAGCCTTCACACACGGTCTGCTTCTGCGTTGGCTAGAAATGAAGTAGATGATCGTCGAAAACAGTGCCCTGTATATTCTTGAGACTATGATAAATTGAGAAAAAAAAGCTATCTTCTTTGGCATTACACTAAAAGTATTTATACCAACAGGAAGTTTCGTGCATTTACCACCTCTGTAACCAACAAAAAATCTTCCATAATTGGCATGACTAGGACTCAGCGCGAGGTATTACTAAGACCATATTCACATTTTCTATTTCCCGGCAGTGATAAATAATTCTCGGGAAACTTTAGTTTTCGTATCCGGTTTGAAGATATGAAAAATGTTTTCTTATTTTTTTACGATTTCTAGCAGCAAATTAGATATCTCGTCCAACCTGCATGCACCTCCAAGTCCAATAATTAAGGCAACCTTAAATTATACATTTATGAATTTCAAATAAACATTTTCTTGGTTTTACCTTTGCTAACAAGAATTTTATGTCACCGCCATCAAATTTTGAAATATCCTCTTTCAGTAATATTATTGACTTTTTTGGTTTGTATCCTACTGATTGCTTTTTCAGAAAACCAATTAAATTGTTGAATTTACTGATGTCAACATTTTGCCAATTGCAGATTGTATACCGCAGCATAGAATAGACCATCGAGACTAGATGATTTGTACTTCTTGGATAGTTCTTCAAAAAATGCTAATATCTTTTGATTCATATTTTATATTCTTAGATGCACACCAATCAGTGAATTGTTTGGTTCTCAATTTATTTGGTAATAATGAAGCTATTACAGTTGTAGCAGCTTTATCAATTTCAAAAGGCAAGTGGCTGGTTTCTGAATTACTCTTTATTTCAGTCTGAACCACTATTTTCACAAGAAAATGTATAAACGAAAACTCAATTTTGTTTATAACAAGTTTGACAGGACGTTTGACAGGTTACCATAACAATGTCTTTGCTTCTTGATTTTGAATCAAAGCTTACAAAGTGGATATGATTTTGGATTTTTCTCAATTTACGGTACACGTGGGATAACGGCATTCTTATTACATTCGTGAAATTTCGTGAAATTACAAATGACTCACTCATGTATAATAATGCCTATATCCCACTTGTACTATTAATAACTAATGTGGCTACACAGTAATGCAGTTGCTCTTATCACGTCATTAAGCTTAACATTGACGTATCAATTATTGGTTAAACATTTTATCTGTTCTATTAAATCGCAAAAAAATAATGCAACCATTATATAATATAAGTTATGGCTTACATTTTAATCGTATTATTTCCATAAAACATCACTCTTAAGAAGGAAACGCACCAGACGTCGCGGACCAGGCCGGTCTTGTATTCATCTAGTGAAATATATTCTAATACTTTTAAATGTACACATTTGTACTAGCCGGTTTGGAGCTAAATTTCGGCCAGTCGCCTCAAAAGAACTAATAAAAATACGTCTTATACAGAATGCATTTTAACATCTAAATAGTGCAGTAGAACAAGTCGGAATCACATAAAGAACGACACAATATGCGACTGATTTTGTAAAAGTCCGTGATCAACTCGTACAGAGCGATCCGCGATGCATATAGACCGCGACCTTATAGTACATTCTCTCCTATACGGTTGCGTCTACACTTTATAATTATAAAAGTATTTTATAGATATTAAGTATTTTCATTTTATTTTATTGATATTATATACTATGTGAGAAAAAACGCATATCTTTGTAAAAGTGTAGATACATTTTTTAACCAAATTTTCTATCTATGTTTATGGTGTTAAGAATAACAATTGATAAGATTTTCATTGGAAAAATCGCATCCTATAGAGTCCAAATTTAGTAATGGGTTGCCCCTCCATTCGAACGAGTACATTCTGCGCTTTGCTTAAGCATGCTTCTGATGAGGTGATCTATAAAGTCTTGAGGAAGATCGTCCCAAGCAACTTGTAGATCATCATAAAGTCCGAACCATCGATCCATCATATCCCAGACATGTTCGATGGGCGAAAGATCAGGCGAACGAACGGGTCATGGGAGAATATTGATGTTGGCCTCTTTTAAGAACTGTAATATAACCGCTGCAATATGAGGGCGGGCGTTATCTTGTTGGAACGTGCTATTATTTAACTCTCGAATGTATGGTACAGCAAACGGTTCCAGAACCTCATGAATGAATCTTTGGGCATTTAATTGACCTTGGAGAAGTACTAGAGGAGTTCTGCTACCTATCCTGATTCCACCCCACACCATCAATCCTCTGGTAACAGCTGTTTCACGTTCCACGGCAAAACTCCAAGAACCGTCTTTCTGCTCTTCGACGCCTGACTCGTCTACCACCGTCTTTGTGGCAAAATATAGATTTGTCAGTAAACATTACACTATTCCATTCTCCATCCCAATTTGCCCGTGCATTCCACCATTCCAATCTAAGGGCACGATGACGATTGGTTAGAGGGAGTACCTATTGATCTCGGGAGATATGAAATTAAACCATAGGAACGAATACGGCGATATACGAAAGCGTTATGATTATATGGCCTATCTCTTTCAAAAAAATGTTTCCTATCGATCTGGAGGTACTGTACCGACCCATAAAGACAAGCAGCCTCAATCTCATGTGTTATCGATTTATCATTCCTCTAGTTCGTCCAGAGCCTCTTGTGATTTTGCCTGTTATCTACTGACCAGCTTCTTCAGCAACCAAGTGTTGCATCCATCTACCAATTTCGCGAAAACCAGTTTCCACCTCATGTAGGTCAATAATATGACAAAATCACTCAGTTGATAATTCTGCCGTGTTCTAACTGGGCTCTTTTTTTACTAAAGCTTGGAACTGTTTCACTCAAATAATAACAAACTGACTAAAATACCAGAAAATAAAATTTGAAAAAAATTAAAAGGCATATCAAAACAAGATAAAATGTCACTTTTGTTGTTGAACCAATCTTTCGTTTCTTTCGTTGTTTAATGATTTATTTTATTCAGTTACATACAGTCCTCTAAGACACTTAAGATAAAGTCAGACAAACTTACTTTTGTTGCAATGTATCAAAACAAGTTGCGTAAGTCAAGTGAATCTTCATGTGAACTCAATAGTCTTTAAAGTAGCATATGGTAGACTATGGAGGAAAAATATTTGCATAAGTTAATATAAATTCTGTTCAAGCAAGACTGATTCCAAACACTATTAAAGACGTTCGTCAACTCATTCCTGCACTATGTTTACTGAAAACAAATTCATAACTTTACTGCTAGAATGTATTTTGACAGTTTAAAACCACACCAATTATTTAGTGCAAGATCCTTGAAATAATAACAACAGATACCTACACAAATATTAAACTTGCAGATTTGAGAAATACATTGAGACAGCAAAAAAACTGCTAAGTAACAGGGGTTTAAAATAAACCAAATTAAAACCATCAAAAGTGGCTGATTTATGTTCACATAGAATTGACGCCCAGAGTTCGCCCTTCTCAGCCATCGGTAAGTAAGAAAATAACCAATTATGAATTTAATAAAGATGAGAAAAATAAATATAATTATATATTAAAATAACTATAGGAAATATTTAATTATTATCTACTTCTCACTGTTATTTCAGTTTCAATTTGTCATCCTCTAGTGGAAAAGTAAAGTATTATGTTTATAATGGGTATAGATACGTTTAAATATATACAAGTTTCTTGTACTATTTTTCTATATGCTCCGAATAATGGATGATGTGGGCATTTTAGACGAAATCGAAAGGGTCTGCGATAGAGTGGAATGATATATGATATTTTCTAATTTTTAGAATACGGAGAAAAATTGATTCGATGCGCCTCTCCATCGTTTGACAAATGATGATAGAGGATGTTTTATGGGAAACAAATTTAGATATCCTTGGTCATGTATTCGCTTTAAATTATGCTTGTTTATTGTTTGGTCACGGTATGTTGGTCTTGTTCACATAATGGTTGTTATACGAATCAGTAAACTTGCCTGTTTTGTTTAAAAATATTATTGTCAATTAGAGCAATAGAGTCACTTATTGTGGGTTAAAGAAAGTAAAAATGAAGCACTGGATAAGCACATTCAAACATATTTTTTATAGTGGGAGTTATTACTTCTCTGAAGGATAATTAAATTTCCAAGTTGCTGTTTATTGCCTCAGAATTAAATCGAAAACAGTGATGAACTTTTTATTAATAAAGTCACATTTGACATCTATTTAAATGTGTATGTATATTTATTTTGGAAA
The DNA here is from genome assembly GCA_025584915.1 of Monochamus saltuarius. Classification (NCBI taxonomy): domain Eukaryota; kingdom Metazoa; phylum Arthropoda; class Insecta; order Coleoptera; family Cerambycidae; genus Monochamus; species Monochamus saltuarius. Next base: position 25,373,950 of record CM046722.1, read on the forward strand.
ATTTACATACACACATACAGTTTAAGTTAATTAAAGAACTATAAAAATTATTTTTTAATTTTACAACCAACAACAGCAATAAAACCGGTTAAGTGAATTTTCCAGAAAAAAAATAAGTAAATATCTTCTAAAGTATTTGATATTTATTTAAATAGTAATCAATATTTTCTTGGTAGTGTTTTTTTCAGTTTACTGACGTATTACAGCATTCAAAAAACAGATTTAACATGATGGTGCTAAAATTTAAATGTCAGTAACTTTTAAGAATTGCCATTAAGTTAAAAGTATAAGCATTAAAAATCTATGCAACTTAGTTGGCTTCTAAATAAAAGAAAATGCACAATTTTGACATCAATCAATACTTATATAATCCATAATATTTAATAGTTTGTCGTGTTAAAACAATCATTTTTTGTAATTGAGTGCACCATATAGTACAAACATTTAGTGTAGTATATAGTTTTATTATTCCCAGTTGCAGTGTCTTAAATATTTTGAAAAAATAATGAATTATTCATTTATTCATATGACGTAAATCGTCAGAATTCTTGCCGCAATTATAATTTTTTTTTTTACTATTCGTCATTATTTGTCCTCAGCTGTACGCATGTTTATGCGTAGATATAGATTAAGAATCAACCTGTTTGTCAGTAATGATTTATTATATACATCCAATAATAAACATTTCAACATGACATTATTTATATTATTTTAAAAAGGGGACTAAGCTATTTATACAATTATTGGTTTATGAATTGGTAGTGAATTGGTTTGATTCTTAATAATCAAAACAGATTATCAACACTTTTGGTGTTTTAAAACTATTTCATTTTTAAATACTTTTTTATTTTGTATGATAATTAAATTCTTTAATATATACAGACACTTGAAGAAGTAATTATTAAAATGCAGGAACAGATCACATCTCATATATCGGGGCTGATTACGTGCTACGCTAATAATATCCAAAGAGTATTTTGATAAGTTTTAAGATTTAATAATTTCAGTGTCAATTTTAGATTATTATTTTAATAATTACTTTTATTATGGAAATATTTCTTAAGCATTACTAGAAATATGTTACCAGTGTGTTTCACTTGTCACCTTCATACCCCTGTAAAAGGTAGTGCTTTGAACTGAATTATTTCTTTGTAACAAATTACTCTTTAGATGCACCTCTTAAACCTACTACGATGGCTGAGTTACCACACCACGGCTAGCTGCGATTTTTTTCAGATCCCATTTTTCGGAAAATCATATTAGCCTTGGAATCTGGTCTAATGTAATGGAGTGACAATGCAAGAGAAAAAAACACCTAAGTTCTTTTGAAACCGACACCGACGCAAAAAGGATTGAAGCGTTTTTACGTTAAAATAAGCGACAAAACTGACCAAAGTGACGTGTCTCTAAAGTGAATAAAATTTTGTTCCACTAATTTTGAAGAAGAATTGCAGTACTTCATTACTATTAAAGAAAAAAATGTTCTACGCCAATCGGTTTTTTCCTAAATAAAAATTATTTTTGAATTCCCCATTCAATTTGAAAAATAAGAGCCCTCTTGAGTTTTTAAAGTGCAAAGCACCATTTTTGAGAAAAAGAAACAAAAATTGTTGGATTGTTCTAGAGAATTAATGTAACTATTAGATAATACAATTTTGATAGAAAACAACAACTAACAACATAATACATTACCATAATATTAAAACTGCTTAAATTACATCTAATAATTTCTGTAATAATGGTAACAAATCGTTATTATAGAAATTGTGGAAAATGACCTCCATTACTTAATACGCATGCGTATGCTCTCCTTTGGATGAAGTTGTGCACGTGTTCAAATATTCCCGAGCTATTTCGTATTCTATAACATGCTGCAACTATTCTTTCTCTTAATTCCTCTTCAGTCTTAATAAGACTTGTGTACACGAGCGTTTTAAGGTGGCCCCACAAAAAAAATCGCTCAGTCGCGGCGAGGCCACTGAAGATACCGACAGTGAAGAGTGGCGAAACGTTTGGAAGTATGGGATGCGACCAGTTACAGCGGCGGCTACGGAATGCCTCGGAGGACCATCATTATCCGAGGAACCGTTCCGACCGTAGTAGTCGTAATACCAACAGTAGGAACCGAAATCAATATATGGACCGGACCAGAGACAACAATAGCGAGTCTGTCCCCACAGAGCCTAGCCCGAGAACAACCAGGGCAGGTAAAAGAAACCCGGCTAATGTTAGGGATGTGCATATTAACTCTGTTTCTGGCAGCTACCAGTTTCCGAGGTCACGGCACAACAACCCGGAATATCACTTTGTATTAAATTACAGCACTGGCCGTGAAAGCCTAAAAAACATTACAGTTACTTTGTTCAATGATTTCAAAATTGATCCATAAACGTGCATAAAGCTCATTGTACACTGTTAGAAAGATTATCACAAATTATACCCTTGAATTATTTTATGAAGAATAACAAAAAAAAAACTAGGATTTTCACACAACACCTTAGAGTTAATTTTCGCCACATAACCTCAAACAACTTGTCAGTGCTAACCATTTCGTGCTTCGTAGTTTCGTAGTGGGTGAAACAGATTTTAAAAATAAACACAAAACATGGAATAATAAAATAACTAGCTTGATATGGTATGCATTCAATATCAAAAGAAGACAAAGTAAAATATTTAAAAGCAGTGACAATCGCATGCAAAAAAAAACTAGTGCCGTAGGTAGATGTCAAAAGCAGTAGGTAAAATGTTCCGTACCAGCTTCACTATCTAGGATTGATAGTCGAGATCGACAAAGAGGTTGTGTTGATACCGGTGCACAAGTATGGTTCAGCGCAAAGGAACAACCTGTGGCAAGTTACAAGTGGAAACAGAGCGTGATATTAGAGGAAAAGGATTTGATAATTTCAATACACGTAAATTGAAAGTTAATATGAAATAATTTTGCATCTTCTGAAAAGGAACTAAACTACTGGTTTCTTTAAGTAATACACTGCTTAACGCATCTGTTTTAAGAGTTGCGGCACTAACGTATAAAACGTATTTAAATCATCTTATTATTTTCACGGCCGGTGTTTTTCTCTTGTGTATTTAATTAGATTTTTGTGAAATACAGTGTGCTTAAATCAAATATGGCGCATTATACAAATAGTGAAAAGGTTTACATGTTAAAGTAGCCAAGTAGTGATAATAAGTGATAATGATAATGATAACGTATTGTGATAAATCATAGAGTCTTGTAAAAGTGGATAATGAATAAATTCTGGATAACTATGATTGTGAGTAGAGAATCTGGTTTATATTTTTAATTTATTGGTAAGGTATAGGAACAGCAAAGGGGAGGAGATGGCCATTAATATTTTCATAAATAAACATATTTCAATCATTCTTTGACGGAGCCTATTCGAAGATTAGTGTAACACTGGCAACGCTGTGGAATTCACATCCACCATGACTCCCAGATCAGCGGTACTCAACAAGTTTTCTATTGAAAATCAGGAAATTTATTTAAAATTCGACTTTTTTATTCCTAATTTTTTGTAAAAAAAACCTATTAATTATGTGTACCGTACTGCTGGTTAAAATATTTGTACTTATTTAAGGTTCACCCTGTATTTACTATATTGTCTTATCGAAATATTGTTCTAAATATTGTCCCCAACTCGGGTTCACTAATTTATTTGGTTTGGCGGTGGCAGATGGGTGTTGGTCGCGTGACCGATCGGGGGAGGATGATCATAGCAGGTATGACTTGACTCGGGGATGATTTGGCTGCGGAGGCCCTAATTACCGTCCGCGGCGGTCACGCTAGCGCGCTATCAGCGCCGTCCCGTGCCCTCCCGACACGCCAAAAGTTAACTAACCCGACCGACTTATTGCATGCCTGCCGTCCGTCGGTCAGATAGCGGAATATGTTTTTAATAATTATTGCATTTCCTGGGGGACGCGTCGTCCATCGGAAATTGCTTTAAATCGCTGGTCGATAACTTATTTCTGTATGGGATTCGATGCGGAGTGGTTTTATAGGATCTTAGTATAGGTACATTAAAAATAATAATATTTATTCTTGACCATATCCTTTTACGAAAAAATTTTCGTAGCCAATATCTCGATCGGTTTTCGAGAACTAAATAATATTGAACTATTATACAATCAATAAAACCCAAAAACCACACAAAACAGCAATCAACTATGATAATAATATATCTAATTTTTACAGTTATAATATAAACTGACCGGTAAAAAAACCGGCCACTAAAACTAACCTCAATTTTAAAGTTGGCTTCCTCGCGAACCGCTCATTTGATTTTGATGATCCTTTTTTTAAATTGTACGTTGATTTCTCAGGAATGGATGCTATGTCGGAAATTTTTATTCGAAATTTAATTTGAGCATATACGGGGCGCAACAAAAAGTCGAAGTTTTTTTCCCGAAGTTTGTAACACCCTGTGGGGTGCAGCAGCTACAGTCGCTGTTGCTAACTGTAGTCACACTGTAGCCTCATCTTTTGTGAACATTTTGTTTTTTTAATCACGACATTATCTCTGTTTTAGGGGAGATACACTGTTTTAAAACGAACACCTTGGAAAAAGGCTTCGCAGGTAGAAATTTCTACGTGTAAATAATCAAGGAAGCATAGGCGAAAACGGATTGATTATTTGAAATATGACAATTAAGAGTTTGTCAACGGTTGTCTGCGAATTGCACTTCAGGAAGAATTTGATGCAAATTCACAAGGATTTGTTACAAACCGGATTGATTCGATGTCACGTCGATTGAATTAAGCCATTTTGAAGCGAGGAGGTCACACTAGACATTAGTTCATTTAAAATTTGATTATCCTTTTTTTTAATTTCAACTGATTTCACACTAATCTACGTTTTGATGTTTATTTGATTTGTTTTCTGAGTTTTTTTTCCGACTTTTTGTTGCGCCCCGTATATGCTCAAATTAAATTTCGAATATAAATTTCCGACATAGCATCCGTTCCTGAGAAATCAATGTACAATTTAAAAAAAAGATCATCAAAATCAAATGAGCGGTTCGCGAGGAAGCCAACTTTAAAATTGGGGTTAGTTTTTAGTGGCCGTTTTTTTTGCCGGTGAGTGTATGTTTGAAGCAAATAATTGTGTATGTATTTAATTTCTTTTTCTTCTTCATGATCGGAAAGTTTTAAAAAAATTTTATTAATCAACATTGACTTCTTTTTGCCGAACTTGAAATTGTAAAAAATGGCTCATCGTGAAGTGTTTGAACGAGCAAAGTAGGAAACTTGTGTTAAATGTTTTGAAGCTTTTACTATCATTGATTATGGGAAAATTTCCTAGCCGACCCTGGCAATTTACATCTAGAGATAATTGAGTACCGACATTCCTGCAATACTCTAATCTTTCCACCGCACATAATAATAATAATAATAATAATAATATTTATTCCAGCACGATCATATAATAACATGATATTGGAAACGTCACCTTCACAGCCTTCCTAAAGACGTCCTTCTTAGCATAATCTAGGTTGAGCTAGCCAGCTACCACCCAGTTAACTTCTCATAAGCAGGTATAAGTTGAAATTAAATAAAAGTATACATTTCCTGACTGCCTTTAAATATTCTATTCTTATAGCACCGCAGCCAAAGCCTCAGAGATTCTTACTGCTATGCACTAATTAATATATTATCTACAAAACACATGAAATCATCAATAAAAACAATATCTCCTCAGTATCAATAATTAGATTCTTAGGGGTGACAAAAAAAATGGGGACTTGCCCCACTTTCCTCCACTTATTATCTTAAAAAGGCAAAATTACAGTCGGCATCTCAGAGCTATAAAAGAAACTCATAAACGGATGAACTACAAACCCAGAAGTAAGTTAACATGCTTGTAGGAGCCTAATAAACGTCAGCATTCCACCCTAATTTTCAGTTAGCTCAGGCAGCACAGGTGTTCTAAAACTAAAGTGACATTAGCTAGTCCCTTAAAACGTAAGCGGCGTCGTTAAGGACGCGGTGTACTCCTTGCTAATGCACTTTTTACGAGGTATTTCTCTCTAATTTGTTTAAATAATTAAGAGAAACTGCTGGATTTCGTCGTTGGATTATTCATACCTGCAGATGTGACCACGCTGGTTGTGAAACTTACGTGCTCCCCGATGTCCCTTACTTTGCAGTTTTACTGTTGCACGCTTCACTGGATGACAACTTCAGTGAAATATGTCTTTACTATATTTTTTGCAGAGTGCACTAATTTATTTAATTGCACATCTGACAGTTTTCTATAAAGAAAAAAAAAAAAATTGAAGAATTTCTTAAGTTTCATGTAAAAAATGCAGAGTGCGTTAAACTATGGACCACAGTAAAATGAAATTTGAACCATCAAAATATATACTATTATATTTGAGAACCATTAAAATGTATACGGGGTGATTCACAACTAAATGGACATAGAACAGGTGCGTGTAAGTAGAAGACACCAAAACAAGTTGAGTTTTCATATGATTTTTTTTCTCATACCTGCGGTTACGGAGATATTGGACTCAGAAATTGTCTTAAAAAAATCAGCAATGCCTTAATACAGAACAACCAAATTTGAAGTGATTGGCAACTCTAACTTAATTTACAATTAAGATCTACCAGTTTAATAGAAAATAAATTTTTACGCTTTTTTATTCTTGCAATTCTGTGATAGATGTAAATACCGATTAAGTCGAACAAAAATATGTGATTTTATAATTACGGGTAGGCTATGCCACTACTGCTATTCAATTATTGTTATGTTGCTAGAATGTTATTGTTGTCAAATCTGACGTTACATAAATATATGTTCTTGGCTGTTCGCACAGATACTGCAGGTGTAATTCAATGTCGGTCGGGGCATTAGCCCGCGAAGTAGTTGTTTCACGAATGCACGAAATGAGGATCACGTTTTAGACATTATTGACAATGATCCTCAAACCAGTACCAGAAGAAAATCTCAGCAGTTTAACATACCACAGTCCACGGTCCATCGAATTATACGGCGTAATCTACTGCACCCATATCATTTTCAGAAAGTTCTAGAACTATTACCGCGAGACCTCGAATCAAGGACGATTTTTTGTAATTTCATTCTACACCAGAACATTGGTTTTCATAGGATCATGCTTTGGGATGAAACTGGCTTTACACGGAGAAGGATCATAAATTTGCACATCAGTCATGAATATTCGGATTAAAATTCACATACTACAGTAACACATCATTACCAAAGGGAGTTTAGAATAAATGTGTGGACAGGTGTTGCTGGGTGATATTTGGTTGGTCCAGTTATTTTACTAAATCGCTTAAACGGTGACACTTATTTTGATTTCGTACAAAATATTCTATATGAACTATTGGAAGATTTGCCTTTACAATTACATCGTGAAATGTGGTTTATGCACGATGGTGCGCCTCCGTATTTCAGTATGGATGTTCAGAAATGTTTAAACCAACAGTTTCCAAATTGATGGATAGGTTCGTGGAAATAACTACCCTCAACACTGGCCACCTCGACCGCCCGATTGAAATAAATGTGACTATTTTCTTTGGTGGACTCTAAAAGAATTTGTATATTCGACTGATGTTGAAATCGAGGAAGATTTATGAACCCGCATCAATAATAAATGTACCATTATAAAAAATGGCATTCGATTATTGAATAGAGTAGACTCCAACTTTCGGCTAAGGGTCCATTTATGTTTTGAACAGCACGTTTAGTGTTAATTTTTTACTGTCAATTAATTAGTTTCATAGAAATAGTATTGTTTGTTAAATTTTGCGTTGACCTAGGTTTAAACTTGAACTGAAGTTTAACTTGCAGATTTCTCAAAATATTGACAAGAATAAAAAAGTGTAAAGTTGAAATTTCTTTTAAACTGGTAGACCTGAATAGTAAATTAAGTTAGGCTTGAAAAAATGCATAGAATTTTAAGGGTGATTCACCCCTAAATCATGCACCCCTTCTTGAGATGCCGATCATTTACAGTTTCTACCAGCTAATAAAGATGTCAATAAAATAAATATATTTACAAAATTTGATTGTTCTGTATTAAGGTATTGCTGAAATACAGTTTTTTTTCAATTTTTTAAAGACATTTTCTGAGGTAACCGTAGGTATGAGAAAAAAAATTGTGTGAAAAATAAACTTGTTTTATGTCCATGGAGTTGTGAATCACCCTGTAATTATAGATATTTTCTATATATATATAGGTACAGCCGGTACAGGGTTGTTATTAGAGCTGATAGAATATTGAAAATAAGTGGGGTCTACTTAATAAACGTGTGTTCTAGAACCACTCATACTTGAGATTTAAGAAATATATTAAACACGTTTGTATACTTCCACCCCAGATAAATGTATCTGTGCTTCCACTCAGAATATTAAATGACTATTTTATATCATTATAAGTATACTTTTTAACTAAAAAGGAAATTTTCCTAATCGTTAGATGGAAGAGATGCAACTATCCAGTGGCCACTCCCCTAATTTTAATCCACAGGGTTTCAGTTTAGTTTATAGGTTTATGTAAGACGATGTTTATTCTGAATCGATGGAAAATATTAATCAACTGAAAAGAGCATCATACGACGCCAAAAAACTGAATAGTTTTGGAAAAAAACATAGGTTTTTCAAAATATAAGGCTTTTACTAATTAGAAAAGTCTGTTAATACATTTCTTACGCAGAAAGACTTGTAGATCAATTAATAAACTAAAATATGGAATTAGTGAATTAAATTGTTAATACTGTTGTTAAATAAAATTGTAGCGTGTAAGTCTGTTTAACTAATCTGTCTCTGTAATTTTTCTTAGTAAACGAGATTACATAGGTAAAAAAAACATTTGTTTGCGTAAAAATAGTAAATGTAGTTAACCTTATGTTCCGAGACATTGAATACAATCAATTAAGACATCTAAAACATAGTTCAATAATTTACAAATTGTTCTTTTCATGATTCCTTAAGAAATTAAAATTTTAAATTGTATTTCTGCGGCTATCTCTAAAGTTGCATACTTTTCAAAATCGAATTTATCTTGAAAAGGAAGAGATTTAAGAAAAATTATCAAGAGTAATGAAATATTCTAAATAGAATTTTACACTTCGTCATTAGATTACATTGTCTATAGAAGTCCGTCAGAAAAAATGATGGAGACAAAATACCCCTTTCCTCTCAGTTTCTACGTTTGTTTTTTAGTCGTTTACAATAATACCTGTAACGATTTGGTCACCCAAAAGAAATGTCTGTAATAAATTTCAAACTAATACATGGAAAATTGATAATGTTATTGCTAAAAAACGGTTTTAAAAGTTCAGTTTTAACACTGTATCTTTTAAGTGAGGTATATTTTATAAATAGGGTAAAATCGTCTTATTTTGTCGTCAAAACGACGCAATTAATCGGATGACCTGTCTCTTTGCTGCACCCATAATAATACATAAGAATATCATAATTCAAAACTGGTAATTTTATCACGACAATTCAGATTTTTTTTTAATATAATATTAAAAATTACTTTATTAAACTATACTTATTAACGGATGCCAATGCGTTTATGTTACTGCTATAGAAGCGTTAGTTAAATTACCATTTCACCGTCGAGAGCTAATAAAAACAAAATCTCTCAGCCAAAAAGACGGCAATATCTGCAAAAATATATCCAAAAGGCTTGTAATAAATACCCCGCAATGACATTGAATGAGTGCAGTGACACACATACTATATTTATAGGTAGGAACAGTGATGTGAGGGATCTCCCCTTCGGAATAAAAGCTTCAGTCGGCTAAAAGCATATCTGTGTATGAAGTAAGTGAATTTGGACGGCGGGATGACGATGACGCCGGAGATGAGGATTCCCAGCGTCCTTTTCTTCTCTTTCGACGAGGGGACATGCTCCTGGGGAATTTCAGGAGCCGGGATAACTTATGCATCTTTTCTGTAACTGTGCTAGATATTACATAGTAATACGAACTGACATGCGATGGAGTTAAGCATTATATTTTAGGCAGCTCCTGTTTAAATCTATTCAGAACTATAAGCCGATATTAAACAATGTATCATTTTTCATGTTTCAAGTATTACAGGCATTCTTAGAAAAGGTAATTGTGCAGTCAAAATAAATGAGATTTACCGAAATATATCTAAAAGTTTACCGTTTCCGAGATATAGAATGTCAAAGATTTCGAAATTTTAATTAAGTATATTTTTTATTTGCATGTGCATTTGCAACCTCTCGTGATAATACAACAATAGCTCTAAGTTGTAATGGGATATCTTTGATCTAATTATTCAGTATGTTTACATATTCCCATTACCACCAGTGGCGTAGAAACCTTCTTTTATTTACAATAAAAGTACACCACTGTCTTAATTATAAAGAAATATAAGATACCTCAAATTTTGATTATTTTGAACAAATAATTATTCTTTGATATTTTCTTTAAAATACATCGTATTAAGTAATTGTTTATTTAAAATATTTTTACCTTTCGTAGTTTGTGCATATTCAGGCATATTTGTATGAAAAACTGAAGGAAAGTTGAAAATCCACTCTAACAATGACGCAGCAGTGCTAAAGTAATATTTGAAAAGTATAGTAATTGTTATCAATCAGAAAATATAACTAAAACGTAATAGGTCTCAACACGCCTTAAGAAGGCATATCAAATTGTCTGGTCCATTTTCAAATAATCGCCGATCGTACTAAAACACATGTAGCATTTGTGACAGGTGAAAACACATCCGATATTACTAATAATGTACATCGATATAAGAAAATATAAAAAAATTCAAAATAGAGATAGAAATATAGTTGTGCAATATAATTTCAAACAACTGACATAAGAGTAATACATGCATAATATATTATCATAATTCTATACATGATGTCTATTTTAGTAATCTAACTCGATATTATTTAAAGCGGGGTAATTATTAATAAAATATCTTGTCTTCAAATCATTATTATTTTACCCCAATTGAACCTATTGTTCGAATATAAAAACTTATATCGAAACAGCGGCTACATGCTGTTATTTGAATGCAACCTTGTAACATCTCACAAAACAAGGTAATTGCTTTCTGTATATCACGAAAATGGGTCCTTGTCTTTATAAAATTTAGTTTTTTAGTATATATGATATTTCAAATTGAGATAAGTGATCTGCTACTTCCTGCTCGGCCAAAGCGACTCGACTTGCAGGAAATGACCTACATTACAGCAGGTACTTAAACGCACATCCTGCAGGTGTAATTCAATGCAGACCACTTATATCTCACCTTCACTTGGTTTATATGTGAAGGAACATACAGCCAGTTCAATTGTCGGTCATCTCACCTATGACATACTGATAGGGGCTAACAAACCGAATAAGAAACAGGGTGTCAAAATTAAAATTTTATTTTCGATATTTGTAGATAACTTCTTAAAAAATCCAAATATTTACATACAATTTGTAAATGGAGGGTTTTTGCGGACGAGAAATTCAAATTTGTTTCTAATTTGACGTTACTAGTAGAGGGCGGCACTTGTGGCACACCATGTTTCTTTTAAATGACAGAACTTTTTTGCAGCTTAGTGTATCCATCTGACTATCGAAACAATCGATTCTCCTACCTGTTTTATTTGAAAAAGGTATACCTTGCTGAAGTCGGTAGGAGTAACCATTTTTGAAATAATTCTATTTGAAATGCTCAGTGTCCCGAGTAAAAACTGTTTTGGTTTTAGGTAAAGTGCCTTTTCTGCTCAAAATATAGCAAATTGCTACTTGAAAAGTTGTTCAGAATGGTAAATTATGGGGATGTGCAAAATTTCAAGAATATCGTCGAGGTTTGATGAAACAATTTTTCAACAAAGTAGATACAAAGATTTTATCGAAGCAGGCCGATCTTTTTGAAATTTTGCACTTCCCATAATTTACCGTTCTGAACAACTTTCTCAAGTAATATTTTGCTGTATTTTCAGTACAAACGACACTTTACCTGAAACGGTAACAGTTTTCAATCGGTGCACTGAATATTTTAAATAGGATTATTTTGAAAACTGTTACTCCTATCAACTTCAACCTACCTACCTTTTTTCAGGCATAACAGGTAGGAGAATCGACTGTTTCAATAATCAGATGAATACACTAAGCAGCAAAAAAGAAACATGATGTGCCATAGGTGGCGCCCTCTACTAGTGACGTCAAAATTATAAACAAATTTGAATTTCTCGCCCACAAAAACCCCTGATTTACAAATATTTTGATTTTTTAAGAAATCTACAAATATCGAAAATAAATTTTTAATTTTGACGCCCTGTATCTTTTTTATTATGCGTCTTAGATTATAGGTATGTTAGCTTAAATCGATTTACTTTCACCTAAGGAATCTGTGGTCTCATTTTTGCTACTTTATTTAAAATCACCCTGTAATAATACTTCTTTGCACAAGTTGTACTTGTCTCGATTTTAGGACAAATTTGGAGTAGGTACATTGTGCACAATTAGAGTAAAATTTGACACATATTCTCTATGTATAGAAATGCAAAATTTTACTACATTATTCGTTTTGCATCAAATATAAAGATGATTAAGAACTTCTCTAAAAAAATAGAATGTACAGGGGGCTCTTAGAAATACAATTTTGTAAAGAAAAAAATAAAAATATTACAAAAAATACACTTCTCTACGGCACTGTAAAACCTGACAGAGCAAAGCGTACAATCGGAGACCGAACAAAAAGTTGAAAAAAATTCCCAAGGAAAGAAATAAATAACATTTTATAACAATTATTTTATACATTAAATTTAAATGCCTTTGCCGCTATTGTTATAAATCATGAATATAATTAATTTGTGGTTTTAATTAATACCACAGTTTAACGTACTAGGTATATGATGTTACAACAACAACATTTTGGGCCTGTCTTACTCAGTTTCTACAAACTTACCATAAATGTTTCTGCTTTTTGTCCGTTTTGAACTCGTAAGTTATTAGCAGCAACTATGATACGTTTGCGTAAATCATCAATAGTGTCCACTTCGGTGCAATACACTTTATTTTTTAAATATCCCCACAAAAAGAACTCCATATGATTCAGGAAAAGACAGGAAAGTCAGGCTTTTGGACACGCTGTACATATTATGGATATAATTGAGCTTCGTGTATGATACGTCACACACCCAGGACCTCCATCTCGTCCAAAATTCCGTTTCAAATTTCCCGTGTCACGCTCGCGTTGCACTACACTTGCACTCACTGCATACCACAAAAAGTAGCTGCATTTGACACATGTTTACCGGGAAATCAAACATTTTCACATCACCATAAATTAAAGCGATACCGATCAAGTCCAAATCGCTATACACGTAAGCAATTTTGACACTTGAAAAGTTAATGTAAACACTCGCATCACAAAAACACTAATACCTATTATATTCTCAGATTTTAAAATTCAGAACACCTAGAGGCCTGGCTAGAGTTCACAGTACCCCAGCGACGTAAAGGTTGAAAATACTACAACTTCAATAATTTTTTACTCGAAAACTGTAAGGATTATAATTTTTTTTACGAATTTGACTCCATTTTCCCAAACTATTTTAGATAAGTTGTGAATCAACCTGTATAGATTTCAATATTATTTCTGAAAATAGTATGCAGTTATTACACAATCACTCCATCCAGAATTTTTCTTAGATTAAGCAACGTGTATAGTAGTCTGTCATTAACGCACATTTTGACAAAATATCTCTAGCCTTAGCTGTGATTGTTTAACCTGCCTTGCTGTTCTTTGGCTAGCCTCTGTGGGGAGGGGAAAGGTAGACCCGCTATCTGTATCTCTGGACCAAGTCATATGTTAATTTCGATTCTTACTGTTGGTACCATGGCTACTAGTGTCGGAACCGCTCCTCGGATAATAGTGGTTCCTATAATGACGACCGAGGACCGCTAGCTGGTCAAACATTTCCGTGGAAGCCTCAAAATCAATGAACAGGTCTTTTGTTTTTAAATATGCGATGAAAATAGTACGAGTTCCACGATATTTTTTACGAGGCACTGAGTACCTATAGGCACATATATTAAACAGATCTCGCTCCCACCAGCTCGTCTGGCAGACTCATCGTCCTGGGGGTGTAATTATAATAAATACGTTTCCTACCGAATGGGTATCAAAGGGAGTTACAGAGCGATCAGTGAGCACTAAATTCAATTACGTGTTATGGAGCACTCTCGACTTACCAATTACCGAGCGACGGGCCCTTATTAGGTTATACGGTGACACTATTATCGCGCAGAAGGGTTGGATTGTCCGTAACAGGTCTGTTTGCGATTATGTATCCGATGCCAGCATGACGTAATTGAGGTTTGGATGCCATGCGGCAGTATCAATTTGGGTGACTTTGTGCTTTGACTAAAAGCGAGTTGTAGAAGTCTGGGAAGCAAAACATAATTATTTTAGTGGGTCTCCGTCTTTTAAATTCACTTCATCAGATTTAGTTTGAGTTAATTAAGTAGTACTAACCCTTACACTGAAGAAAGAAATATATTAATTATTGCAGAGTACCTACTACGTTCAGTTTAATTTACAACTGTAAATCCCTTTTCCTTCTTTTTTTTTGACTTCTGTACATGAAAAAATACTGTAAACTTGTGGAAAAGTTTGCTTTGTTTTCACTACTATGGAAATAAGTTGCATTGATTATATAATAGTAATTTAGTTATCTAAGCAGTAAAATACAATATTTAATGCCGTAGCTGGTATTAAATCTACTTTACTACCAACTTAAACACATAATTTTTTCGCTGATCAATTTTAATTGTATCATAATAGCAAACGAAGCTATTTATTTTATATTAAAATTGTATAGGAATGTATATGTAATAATTTCATCAGGTCGTCTGTTTTTACTATGAGATGAGCGTTGTTAAATAAATAATTTAGGTACACAGTAATCGCCATATTTTTATTATTTAAATTATTCAATCAACAAACCAAACAGAGTGTAATTTATTACAAAAATCAGCAATCATATAAAAAAATTATTGATTACCTTGCTGAGAATAACCTTATGCCTTTTTCAGAAAATGTACGATTGGTATATAGAAAGGTATTTTAAGCTAATATGTAGGAGATTTGATACATATTAGCTTAAAATACCTTTCTTAAACAGTAAAAAATGTTACAAAAGCTAATAATAAGGAATATATGGGTAGATATTGTGGGTGTAATTCAACGCAGGTTGGGGCTTTTGTCCACAGTAGTTAGTTTCACACAATATTGTTAATACCTGAAAATATATGGGCAGAAAAAAAACTATAAATAAAAGCTAAATATTTTTATTAATTTTTATTTTTTTTAGTATGTTGTTATTATATTCATTGACAGTTAATCAGTTTGACGTTGTCGATATTTCATTTTGACATTCAATTTCAAATAATTTTAATTTATTGGTATAATCATCTTTATAGTTAGATATTTGACTCAAGTTAAAGGAGGCCACCTGATGAAGCGATCCTAATAAAAACGCAGAAATAAGTGAGATCTCAATTATTGTGGTTGAATTTCGAGTTCCCTCTCCAGAGGTTAGTAAATATATTAAATTTTTTAGATAATTATTGAATAGAGTTTTGTCTGTGGATGTTCATTAGCATACCTAGATGTTTGGTATCAGAGAACATACATATGACTTCATTGATAGGAATTGTAGGAGATTTGATACATATTAGCTTAAAATACCTTTCTTAAACAGTAAAAAATGTTACAAAAGCTGGGTAGATATTGTGGGTGTAATTCAACGCAGGTTGGGGCTTTTGTCCACTGAGTAGTTAGTTTCACACAATATTGTTAATACCTGAAAATATATGAGAAAAAAAACTATACATAAAAGGTAAAATTTTTTATTAATTTTTATTTTAGTAGGTTGTTATGATATTCATTGACAGTTAATCAGTTTGACGTTGTCGATATTTCAATTTGACATTCAATTTCAAATAATTTTAATTTATTGGTATAATCATCTTTATAGTTAGATATTTGACTCAAGTTAAAGGAGGCCACCTGATGAAGCGATCCTAATAAAAACGCAGAAATAAGTGAGATCTCAATTATTGTGGTTGAATTTCGAGTTCCAGAGGTTAGTAAATATATTAAATTTTTTAGATAATTATTGAATAGAGTTTTGTCTGTGGATGTTTATTAGCATACCTAGATGTTTGGTATCAGAGAACATACATATGACTTCATTGATAGGAATTGTAGGAGATTTGATACATATTAGCTTAAAATACCTTTCTTAAACAGTAAAAATATTGGTGCATTATTACTATTTAACGTACTATTTTATACCCCGTAAATAAATATATTAATTTACGATCAAAACAGGTAGGAGGTTTTATTTCATGAAGTAGTTAGAGAAACACTGCAAGTACAGCAAGTACTATACAAACTACCATATATTTCAAATGCACAGGTGTTTAATCTAGCCATATACAATACTGTTTAATTTGTTAAATTATTTTTTGAAAATGGCCGTTCAGTGAAAAATGTTTTTAGAAAATTACGTCACCTTTACGATTTAGATGTCTATGACTAAAGCCATATCATTCAAAACGACATTTATATTTGTCAGTTGAACAACTGTAGATGATATTCTCTTTGATTAAGCATATTTTCATGGCTATGTTAATAAACAAAATGGTATTCTAGAAACCTATAGATTCAAAACGAATCACTTTTTGATGAACATTATGGTCAGAAGGTATAATTGGTGCATGGTTCTTTGAAAATGCTGCTGATGAGTCTGTAACTGTGGACCATCCTAGATATCGTGAGATAATAACTGAATTTTTGGGGTTTAAATTGATGAATATTGAACTATATAAAATTTGGTTTTGACAAGATGATAGTATACTTGACTTTGCAAATGACACAAGAAACGATGATGTTAATTATTGGCCATCAAGATTATGTAATTTCAAATAGTCGAACCCTATAGTTACGTTAAATGCCAAATCAATTCTTGAACTGAAGGAGAAAATTATTCGCGTTTTGGTGAGATAGTCACAATTATGCCTTATACAGAAAGAGCAGTACTAATGAGAATGATTTGAAATAAAGAAAAATATTGAAATAGGCCTAAGATATTGAAATTCTGTATACTCAAGTTTTCATCTTGGGAAATGTTTCTTAGTAATATATTATTGTATTTCATTGATAAAAGGCACTTGTAATAAAATTCACTTCACCTGGTATATTTTAATGGTATACAAAGTAGCTATTTGCAACATTGCTCCCATATGCATAATAGTGTGACAATTTGAAAACATACAAAGGCTGTATCTGAGGAACAAAAAAATAGGTATATCAAAAATTCCTTTGAAGTTGTTTCTGTAATGTTAACTAACTTCTTATTATTGAAGGTATCTAAGGTAGCAACGTTGGGACAGCCAGAAACTTAATAATAAATATATTTATAGATCTTCAAATCAGTTTCAGTGAATCGATGTGACTAACATTAAAAATCCATTCCAGTTTTAACCCAACCCATTGGCCACAACATAGAATCACAAGCAACTATTTAGGAATAATTTATTAACCACGAAAAGAATTAGTTATTGTAGTAACTTGTTTTAAACATTTCAAAACGACCACAGTTTGTCGAATGTGACATGTGGGTGGACAAAGATAACAAATGGTTCGGCATTGGGTAATATTTGTTAAACATGAATAATAAATTTATATAATATACAACGGAACATAATATAAATTTGTGTTTCGTGTTGTTTTTAGTAATTTATGACCTAGGGATTGCAGTATGTCCGACGAATATTATTGACGGACGCTGGTGCGGTCTTTTTGTATTTGTATATAAGGTAATGGTAGTAAATCAATTATGCTATTATCATATCCTGTCAACCGGCTGTGACTGCAGTGGATAAAGTAATAAGTAATGGAATAATCTAAAAGGGTGGGTAGAGGGCGTTGACATTAATTAATAATTTAAAATCAGATATAGAAAATGTTGAAATGCATTGCACAAAGTAAAAAGAGATCGCCGAATTAAGACTGCAATGTACAACTCGACAAACGTCACTTTTAGCTTAACCAATTTTTTAGCTGGTTATCGTCGAGAGTTTAAACTTCTTGATACTTCGAAAGTTATGTTACATCCTTCGTCCGAAGAAACTTTAAAATTGGATTCAACTAAACATTATTTGTATTTGCTTTAGTCATTATTTGGTTATGCTGTGTAGTTGTTTCCAGATTCCATGTAATGTATACAGTACCATGAAAAGTGACAAAATGGTTTGACGTAATATCTAAATCTTCAATACATTTTCCTTTCTTTTATATTTTCCTGTTGTAGTTTACTAAAAATTTAAAAATGACAATGTAGGCCCCAACTAGCACCAAAGTAACACTAACTGATACTGAAACCTTCAAAGAGTAACTATTATGTAACCGCCACCTTTTCTATTTTGTTGTATAAATAACTTTATGCAACAAAGTTACAGCTATGAATTTTCAATTGTTTCTGGTTACTTTACAGTCATATGACTTTTAAGTAGTTCCTGGTTTTAGGGACGTCTTAGTTACCAATAGGACGACCTTTAAATTTAGAGAACTTGAAAGTGGCAAATGATCGTAGCAGCGATTTATGTTAATAAAAATATTACTTCAAAGTTGCTATGATAGTTGCTGCGACGCTCAGGGAACCTTAATTGTTTGTTTAAAGTCGTAGAACTTGTAAGTAATATATGTACAATATTAGTTCAAACAGCATTATCGAAACTTGTAGAAGTATTAAGGATCATCGAACACAGTAACTAAAAAATGTGTATTATCCATTAAATATATCGTGATCTAAATTTTACCATGTACTTTCCCAAAGTTGGAAGCCCTCATGCTAGTCATTGTGTGATGTGTATTTGATCATGTTACGTGTGGAGTGTTTTTTGTCTTTTTGAATATACAGTGTGGAAGAACCCGTCGATTTTGCTTTTTAATAAGACTCTTTTTTCTATACAACGAATTTCCGACGTTCATTTGTTTTCGCGTGATGACGTCATCGGATATTATTTTAAATAGAACCCCTATATATTTTTTTATCGGATTCTTGTAGACATTAGATAAGACATTTTTTAGTTAAATTTGCTATTAGAACATATACATTTTAAAGGCGCATGCTAAATTTGGAAGTTTTTTCGCTATGTTAGTCAATAAAATTTCATTCGTTTTATTTTTGGAGTTCAGACCACCGCGCAATAGTATTTATTTCTAAGTACCTACATGTTTCACTTGCGTAAGTAATACGTACTGCATTTTTTAATATCTGCTTAATACTTACTTGATTCATAGTTAAGGAAATGTAGAAAGAAACGAAATGTAACAATATTGCCAGATAAAGAGAGCAGCACACTAATACGAAAGAGTGGTGGGAGAGTGGAGTGAGAAGATCGTTAAAAGTTGTGGTTTCGATACTACAATGTTCCCTACACGGAACCACAACGTCGCTGGAACGTGGGCGTAGAAGTTCCGGAAACGGCACTGGAACGTAGCGAGCACCAAAAACGTACTTCTCTTTTTTGTCGCAAGCAGGCATGGGACTTTGCCCATGGCTAGAGGTAAAACACTTTAAAGTACCTACAATAGTCATAGCAACGTTCCAACGACCAATTGTGCTAGTTGAAGCACACTAACACTCTTGTGGAACTAAACCGTAAAATGAATAGCAATTCATAACAGAGTTATGTTCCGGTTACTACATAACCGTAACCGTCAATACAAGATTTGAAAGGTAACGCGAGACACCACATTATTTACTGAACAAAAACTATGTAATTATAACAACTTACAAATAAAGCTGAAAATATTATAATATTTGAACTATAAATAATGTTCTGTCACTTCGGATAGCATGTATGTACCGACTTCCAATTCTACCTAATAACTGCTGCAGTCGAAATAATTGAGACACTGCATCCATTCCCTTTGCAATTTTTACTAACCACTCAAGAAAGCGAATGCATACTATTAAAGGACGCGTATGCTTAGAATTCACAAATCTCTTGCTTCATGTTGCTGATTTGTCTGCCTTGTTATTATTTAGCTGACACTTTTATTTTTTATCCCTATCTATGGACGATATCCAGTTTGGTTCTTGAAAAACATCTAGGAATAGAAGAGCATTGTTTTCTTTTATTTATATGGTGCGATGGAGTTGTTACCTGTATGTAGGTACCCTGAAAATCTTTCTATGTTCTCATATCTATGAAGCCATATCTCGTTAACATCAATGTTTTGGCTTTACACTGAATATTTCAATATAGATATTGGCCAGGATTGGAGATAAATGTGAATCCATAGCATTTTCACGTTGTTTATATAACTGACAGAGGAAAATATGTAAATAAGTCTATATGGTGCAGACATTTTCTTCCAAAGCTTTTTAACTGGAACTTATGCTGTTAAAACGGCACAATAGACATCATTTCGATTTATTAAGATTACCTTGACCTGTGGACCCAAATTCGAACCTCGAGGTACTCTCGACTTCGTCCGATACTTGACAGAATCTTGACTACTTGACTATTATAAGAAACATATTGTTGTCTTTCAGACAAATATTACTGTAATAGTAGAGTTTTTCGCCGCACGGCTAAAAAGCGCTGTGGCATAACGCCGACCGCAGTTTTGTAACACATTGTTTTTAATTGTATTGCGCGCACTTACAGACATTTCGCCGCTGCAGCGATTTGCCGTTAAGTGCGCGCAATACAATTGAAAACAATATGTTACAAAACTGCGGCGCGGCGTTATGCCGCAGCGCTTTTTTACCGCACGGCGAAAATTTTCTAGTGCGCGCCTGGCCTAAGACCGAATCGGAATCGAAAAAGCTGTAAAGTTTTTGCAAGAGTTTCTTATGAATAATTCTGTTAAATGCTTTGGCAAAGTCGGTATATATACCATCGAACTGAACTCCGCTATCCACCGCGTCCAATGCATACTGAGGTAGGCCAAGTTGCTGGCTGTGGATCTCATTTTCATGAAACCATGCTGACAGGGACATATTTGTTGAGAAACCGAAGAGTAAGCCCTCTTATACAAAATGATTTCAAAAATTTTCGAAAAAATAACAGAGGATTAAGATCGGCCTGTACCTAATGGTATCATCGCAACCTCCACTTTTGAAAACAAGTCTCTCTCCAACTTATAAGAAAAACTCGTGTTGCAACTGAAAGTCATCAGAATGATGTACTTGTGGAAATGTTTATGCTTGAAATGCTGGCAAAAATCACATTTCCTTCTTAACTATCCGATTTCATTTTGATCTTTTCGATCACATTGCCCATCGTTATGTTCAATTTCTATAAGTGCTTAGGAAATATATTGCAAATGTTGCCGGTAAATATTAAATAATTCAAAAGTTACGTGAAAATGTAATAAAATATCAATTGCTGGGTTTCTTTCTATTGAACTATTTAGTTATCTGTTTTTCTTCTCAAGAATACAAAACAGTCTGAAGCATCATCATTCCAAAAAAGTACATTGTTCGGAAACCTTTTAGCTATCGATCTGTCACGATGCCACACCGGGGCGAGGAGAGGAAATAAGATCTAGGTCCGAGGGGAAACCGAACTCAAAGCAGTGAGGTCGCTGCTAATGGGATAATTGAATAACCATAAGTGAATGGCGAAGAACGCGATTACTGGCTCCCAACGAACTTACTACCAAGAATACTGATACGGTTTATTGGAAGCGACACTTCACGATGGGGGATACTTAGAGTGCAATAATTAAATACAAACAAACACGCGCATATGTCGAGATTTTAGCGTTGACGTTCGTGGACATGATTAGCTTAGCAGGAAGCTTTCAGATCGTCCCGAGAATTAAATTTAAATGGGTACCAAGATCTCTGTATTTAAGTCTTGTTGTCTACTTCCGCTTATTTTGTTATCTGTATCAACATTTTTGTGTCATTTATTAAAGTTTGAAATTAACGATACAGGGCGTCCGGAATATAAATACTATTACTTTGCGGTATGATACATTGCACTAATTAGTTTAGTTTAGTTTAGTTTTTATTATCCATTTGACAATATAAAAATTTTATAGGAATATGTCACAACTTAAATACTAAAACAATGAATAATAAATATAAAATGCACAAGCATAAAGTGCATTTACAGTTATTGGTATAAAAGTTAGACTTATTTATAATATAACACACTGGCACATGTAAACCCTTACTTACATACATACATGAATAATATATACATATAAATTACACAGTTACAGCTATTTAAAAAAGTCACCTATATCATAAAAATATTTTTCCAATAGGAGCTCTTAAATTTTTTTTTTAAGATAGATGAGCGAACCAGCATTCTTTACTGTGGTTGGTAGCTGATTAAATGCCCTTAATCCTATGTTACACGGAGACTTATACGTTATGTTATACTTACTACAAGATACATGAAAGTTGTGTTTACTCCTAGTATCTTTACTATGAATGCTTGTATTTAAAATGAATTTATCACGGTTTAAAAAAATGTATACACAAAATTCAAATATAAAAAGGCAGGGCTGTATTAAAATTTTAAAATCTTTAATAATATTTTTGCAACTATATGTATTAGGTAACTCCAGCATTGACTTTAAAACTTGTTTCTATGCTACCTTGGATGAAAAAGTGGACTAACCTCAGAAGCATATTCCATATTGAAGTAATTATTCGACTTGCATGTGGTATACCATGAATAACTGTTTCGCAAGTGAGCACTGTACGCAAATTTCTAAATAAATATATAGTTGAATGAATTTTGGAAACTATATACTCGCAGTGAGTTTTCCAATTCAAATACTGGTCAATATGTAAACCTAAAAATTTTACATTATCCTTTTTGTCCCTTAAATTATTATTGATTTTTAGTGTACATTCAGAACGTTTTACTTATTACAAATATGTATGGTAAATTGTGGACAATTATTTGATACGTTTGAACTCTCTCTACTTCTCTCTTCTTTCGTAAAATTAACAAGACTATTACACCTGAAAATATTTTATTGCCGATGTTCCACTTATTGGTTAGTGAGCCCTCGATATAGCCCTCCGCGACCTCCATGTTGCTTCAACATTATTATGTTCTCAATGATGGCCGAAGTTCTGCGAAAGCAGTGCCCAGTTTACTGTTTCGCATGGGCTAGTTCCAGAAAAGCAGCAATTTCTTGTGGCATTTTACCGAACTTGTGAATGCCAATAAATTGTTGATAGCCCCAGCGACTGCAACAATAACTGCAACCTAAAATATAAATTGATAAATAGTTCTTTAATCCATAATAGATAATTTTCAGTATATTCCTATCTTCGTGTTCAAATACAATTCATCTGGGACCTCTGGTAAAAATGTCTCGATTTCTTCCCTGAAAAACTCCCGTTTCAAAAAAGTTTGTAACTTCAGATACTTTGCTAAATCAATGTAATTTTTTTTATTCAAGATAGCCTTTAACATCGAATAGGTAGACCATAACGTTTAAGGCTTCATTTTCTTTGAATTTTCTTTTCACGAACGGTAATAGAACTATCATTACAGCAAGCAGATTTTGAATAAATAACTAAATAGCACATTACCATATCAGGTGTTTCTACATAATAATCACAAGTGTTCCTAAATATGCTCACCGTTAATGATTTTCCTAGAGTTATTTTCACAATACATAATAAAATTTGAAATAGTTATGTGTTCAGAGTGTCTGAACCATTGCTTAAGAAAAAAGTTTAGCGTGCAAATGTTTCGTAATCAGGAAATTTTGCTCAGTTTCTTTATAATTAACATGTCATGCAGTTGATTAAAAAATGCTCCATTTTTGTTAATATTCGCTCACAAACATCAAACAATCACTAGATATAAATAAACGAAACGCACTAGTCACAATATCAAGTCAGTATACGATGCATTGATCTATTAAACAATATGTAAATAAAACATTAAGTAATATACCTACAAATATAATTGAGTTTTTATTATTTTTTTTAAAGCAATTCGAGTCGACGAGTTTCGGTCGTAGCAACATGTTCAATTAAATTTAAGGTCGTCTTTGGAAATGTTTTAAATTCAATTTTTCCTCTAAAGATAGAAAAGAAAGACAATTGTCTTTAATATAAACGACTGGACCTTCTATATCTATCGTATTATTATATGTATTTAATTTTTATATTACACATACAAATGAAATGTGAATATTGCGGCTATTCCAGTTGACCACAGCCATTGCGTACTTTAATTGCGCAGGTAGTAGAACAATACTTCATTCGTCGACTACGGTAATATGCAGGGGTATAATCTACAACACTGAGTTGCTTACGCTGTTGTGATTTGAGGTGCAGTCGCCTGCAGCTAGCACAGGAAAGATAAACTCGTAAATGTTTATCCAGCTATTTATCGGTCAGTGGTCGCGCGCAGTACTTGAATCGAGGTGACTATATCGCTTTGTGGTTCGACCCCCGCAGCCGGTAGACCGTATATAAGCTATATTCGTGGAGAGATTGATACCGGTTGACATTTGACTACCCCCCTAATTAATGAGGTTTTCCAGGTTTCCCTCATTCCTGCACTGAATGGTGGTTAGGGCATACCAATGTAAGTCGTTCCTGGGCGCAAATACGGCCTGCTTAATAATAATATGCCGCCCCCTCCCCCGCACAAGTCTTCGACTTCTGGGCTAATTCTTGTGATTAGAATAAGGGGTAGAGATATTATTATTATTATTTAGCGTTGCGTCACTGCTGTCGTTATTTAATATATACTAAATTTATTGCACTAACTTTCATCAGCAGAACAGGTAATTGATGCGACCTGATGTTGTTTTTTGGCTGCTAATACAAATGGAAAATACAATATCATATTTTGGTACGCTTCGCCACTGCAGTGCAAAGGATTTTTAAAATCCTTCTATTATTGACTTCATTAATACTGACACAAAAAACAACTTTAAAGGGTAAGTATTTGTGTTTCCTTATTTTTCAATAAATTTGGTTATGCGCTGCATAAAGCCAAATGTCGTATTTGTAAGGTAGTAGTATAAAATTTAGGAAATCCAATACTAGAGGTATTTGACGACGTCATACTAACGCTAGGATTTCATGGGGTCAATTATCACTATTTCCAATAAATTTATTGCAATAGAGGCTTTACACTTCAGGAAGTTTAAATGGCTTGCATTGACAACATGCATGAAATTTGGCCAACAATGTCAAATAATTTTAGAATTAACTCGAAAGCGCTCAGCTATGATTTTTGAATGTTACAAAACACACTTTAAAATATATGTTTGTACCTGTACCTATGAAATTGTGTTTACTAGAAGTTGGATTGGATTGACGTTGACGTGTCGTTATAATTGCAATCATGAAATGCTCTAATAGCGAAGGGACGTTATTTACTTAAGGATTGTTTATACAAAGAAAAAATCAAGCAAACTGAATAAACATCCATTCGACATATGAGTGAAATTGAACCGCGGGCAAATAAAAAGCCAAGCCACTAATTAAAATAAAAACAAACAATTCGTCCGGCCAGTATAAACAAAATACTGTGTCCTCTGTAGCGAATAAAATAAACAAGTCGTAATTAATTCAAATGTAAACATCGATTCCGATTGAGAAGACACGGCTAATCGATGGCCCGGTAGTCGAACTGTAGAGTAAATAGGCAAGCGGTTAACCCTCGGAATTGAACCTTCATGGGGTAAAATTAGTATAAGTAGCGTGGTGGAAAGTTTTGAGCTGAATTATTTTGAGAAGTAATAATTTCCTGACATGGCAGCGAAACCTAGACTCGAATGAGAAGTCAAGAGAAAATCTGTTGAGGTGGGAATGGAGGATCTTAAGAATCTTAGGGGAAAAGAAGAGTGAGGAAGGCTATATAAGGAGAAATAATGAGGAAATTTATGGAATGTACCTACCAGACACCAAAAATAGATGAAGTTGTGATGTCCAGAAGAGTACAGTGGCCAGGGCATCTAGAACGAATGGGAGATGAAAAAGCAGTGAACAAATAGAGAGAGAAAGCAGCTGCAACAGAAGAATGTAAGGGACTGATGAGTTGTCGATACTACTGTCCCACTTATGAGATATGAGTACTTATGCGCTTTTGACAGTATGACAGAATGTGAAGAGCCACTGTTGGTCATCGTCTGGCATACTGATGAGAGCTGGTGATGTATGTTTAGTGGCACCACCGACGACTTATCGTGCCTGTTTACTATAAGTTTTTCATGTGTAGTTCAATGCTCGTCGGGGTGTTAGTCCGCAGAGTAGAGATAGGCAGAATGGGAAACGTATAAGTTTGTTCTAACCAAATATAATAAAAACATAAGGAAGACAAAGAGGAACTCGTGGAGGAAGTTCTGTGAGAGAATTGACAGTCTCCTTCAAAGCGCCAGAGTTCAAAAAGTTCTCTCTAGAGATCCAAGTTCAAAACTCGGGGTTGTCAAAACCCAAAGTGGAGAATTTACTAAAACAGGAAAAGTTAGATATACTTTTAAGCGTACACTTTCTTGATTTTTCTCTATTGTAAGAAAGTGAAAATCTAGGGTACCAGGAAGGATGGCCAGGGCTCGCAAAGACAACTGGGACTTTGCAAACAGACTCGGGTAGAATGAGCTAACATATGTGACCCGTATAAGTCTCCAGGGCTAGACACTATACTCCCGATACTGCTACCGAATGAGCCCTGCTTTAAGCAATATCTTCAGAGGCAGTATTGCTCTGTGTTATATACCTTTATCTTGGAGATCGGTAATCGTAATGTTCACTCCTAAGTCCGAGCGACCATGCTATGCCCAGGCAAAGGCTTCTTTTCCTCTGAAAACATTGGAAAGAACAGTGAAATGATGAGGATAAATCCTCTGCATCGATACCAGTATACCTACCAACCTGGGATATCTGTCCATTCATGCAAAGATCTTTGAACATGGTAAATGATTGGTGCAGGTAGATGCTGTCTGTCAACCCTCATAAGATAGTTATGGTACCTTTCACCAACAGAAGAAATTTAGATGGGATTGGGGGTCTCTCAATAGATGGAAAACCCATCAAGCTTTATAGGGAGGTTAAGTAAATGGGCTAGATTAACTGAAATGCATATTTAGAAAATGTTTTAGACAAGGCAGGACGAATAATGTGGGCAAGCCGATGTTTAATGGGAAAAATCTTGAAATTGCAACCGAAGGCATTACATTGGATGTCTACTTCAATACTAAGAAATAGGATTCTTTATAGCACTGCAAAGGAGAAACTGAGTTTCAAACAGTAGCCTGCTTAGCTATAATATGAGTTATACCATCAACGTCTACGGAGCTGCCTTGGAACTCTTATTAAATCTACCACCACCTCTACCACCTGTGTTGGAAGGAGAAGCAAGAATGGAGACTTACCGAATAAGGAACAATATCGAGTGGAAAATAGTTGCTGTTAGATTCTATCTTGAAAATGAGATCTGAATGATTGTAAGATTTAACTTTTACAGAAGGGTTAGGAAGGCGTACACCCGAAAACTCATGTAGGTATATATTCTCGGAGAGTCAGGCTACAATTAATGCCTTATATTCAAACAAGGTAGAGTTAAGACTCATTTGGGATAGTTTTCAATTGTTAAATAAAGCGGTAAACACCAACACAGTTAGGCTGACTACATATGTTTTTAAAAGTGATCCCAGTGAAAGTTATTTTGAAAAAAAAAATTACTGTTTACATGGAAGGGTGTCTTATTCTTAGGCGTACCACCGAATTTATAAATTTGAAACTCTATATTCACCTTTAAAATTGCTTGAAAAACAACCCTTGTGCAAACTACATCATCCAACATTGTTATTCGAAATGAAAACTCAACAAATGACGAAATACGAGACAAATATTTTATATTTTGAAAAATACATATTTAAAATGAAAACTGACTCCATTGCACATCAGATTTCACAAAACAGAGGTCAATAAGGGATTGACTGCACACCTAACTGTTAAATCCGCTGCAATGAGTAGTGATAGTACGCCATCGGCAACCGAACCAGGAGCACAGGGGTGCAACATATGGCCGCCAATAAAACAAAATCAAAGCGGGCTGAAAGTGCAGTAATAAAACACTATCGACGGGATTAGCGCCCCTGATGCACTAAACATGTGGCGAATTCTTCCACGTCAGCGGACTCTTTATTATGTGTTATTTTCAGATTAAGGACTCGCATTAGGTACACTTTACTTGATTTAATAATTCTCCGGCCCATATGGGACGAACAAAACTATCTATTAAGTGAAGAGTGCGTGTTCATAGAGGGCTAATGAGGCGAAGGGGTCATAAAAATTAATAAAATCCGGGTGACTGTGTCCACAGTCAGTTTAAATTGATGATTGTTTTGATAGTTGTGTAAGACATGATGATGAAGACGTAACGTACTGTTGCTTTAAACGGAATCTATAAGCTGTTTGGAATTTATGGCCAAAAATCTTCATGTTTTGAATAATGTTACTAAACAGACGATTGCATTGATTTGATGACTTGATAAGGATAAACAATTTCACTTATTATATTTTGACAATACTACAAAAAAAGTTGTTGTGTGAATTAGATTTTCCAAATTAATACCCACATAGTACACGATATCCACGAGACGTCTATTTTCAAGTCCATTTTATGTCGGTACGTTCCTGGACTAGTATGAACGTCCACAAGATATCCAACCTCTCAGAGGCGTCCTTCATATTACGTTCACCGGATGTTCATTTTGGGACCACCAAAACTAAACACAAAAGTGTTTTGTCTTCTGGGAACAGCATTGAAGCACTTTAGACAAAGAGCTTTGTACAAAAACCTAGTGGAAGATCAGACATGAGAATAAATTTCGTTAATTTATAGTGTCACTCTCATAAATAAAATAAACTAAAATTGAATTTGAAGGTAATAGTACAGTACTGTTTACTGTCTAGTGTCAAACGTTAAAAGTGTTATTAACTGGATTGTGATATTGATGTAACTTTGTAACAGGAGAAATAATATAGTTTTAAATCTAGGCTTTATAATTGTCTTGTCTATGATGGAATATTTTGTTACTGAGTCTTGGGGGGTTATTAAAAACTTGGGGAACTTACTTGTTTAAAGGAATATATCTCTTCCTGTAAAGTAAGTTTTAGTGTCAATAAACTAACTAAACAAAAGTTAAAAAATTAATAAATATTATAAGTAAAACGAAATATTGATTTATTTTTAATACATTTGGTATATCTCCCATATACTCGTAATAACACACTTGCACTAGTACCACAAGTAAAAATGAAACATTATAAACAATGAAAATATTTATTTATTATAAATTTGAAAGGTACAATCATGTAAATTGTTAAAGTGAATATTAAAGGCATCCAGCTTCTCCTCTCTAACAGCAATGTAAGCACTAGTAGTAGTCGGAATGAATAAATTGCTAGTAGTGGTAATACTGCTAGCTTCTGCTTCTGCGTGAACTTCTTTTCATTTCTTATTTGATGTATATTTGTGACCTATGTTATTTTTACTATTTTTTTCTGTTCAATGGAATTTTCAATATAACCAGTGGCGGCCCGTGGGTTTTTCAAAGGGTGGGCACAAAAAATAAATTTAGATTCATTTAAATGTATTGCAAGAACAGAATGTAATTCTGCAGAAAAGTTAATTAAACCTATATAAATGCCTGGATTTTTGGACGAAGTCTTCTCATCATGACCTCGCAAGGCTAATTCGAAGGCTCCACAAAAAACTTTATACACATTATTAAACGACGCAAAATGTGACGATTTTTTCCACCTGTTTATTATGTTCTAACCGAGGTCCTAACTTATAGCGCAAATACGAACTATACTCGCGACAAGAATTCAGACGACTTACGTCATATGAACAAATGAATAATTCATTATATTTTCATCAAAATATTTAAGAAACTGCAACTGATAGTTATAAAACTACATACTCGACTAAAAGTTTGCATTATATATTGCACTAAATTGCAAAAAATTACTGTTTATAAGGCGACCAAATATCGAAAATTACGTTGACAATAAAAACAAATGTGTAACGTCAGCAGTGACGTAGACGTCTGAATTCTTGACGCGAGTATATCTAATTGTTCACGTATGTCAGTTTTTCCTAAAACACTAAAGTCCATATATGCTTTTAAATGAGTCACAGAATTTTCATGTTTTTTGGCCCTATCCGCTATGTGCTTTAAATCGTCAAGTCCGTATTTGGTCCACGCTGTAACATATGAAACAAACAAAGCATAACAATTTATTTGTCACAGAACAACCATATTTCTCGTATATGTTTCTATTAAAAACTCTATTATATGTTCTAGCTTTACTTGTAGATTCGTAATTAATACATAAATCAGTAGGCCTATCTTTCTTTTTAATTAAATATTTTTGATCAAATGGCACTGGATTGTTTTTAACAGATACTGAACAGAATTTATTTCTGGTTCCGGATCCATTTCTTTTAATAAGTATGTACAAATACACAGAATCACTTTAAAATTATATCTATAATGAGAAATCGCCTTTAAAACCAGCAAAGTTAAAACACAAATTTGTTTACACAACTATTCTGCAAGCGAAATATATTTGTATATACAAGTACGTACTAAACAAAGCAAGCGACTACTGAGAAGTGAGAACTGAAAACTGAATGCCGGAGGGAGACGGAGTCATGGAGATTGGAGACAGTGGAGACTAGTGGAGAAGGGACAGAGACACGTATTTCAGTGCCCTTTGTCGGCTTTAAATCGGCGAATTTCATTTACTCCGAGGAGTCCCGAACGTCGGAAAATGAGCCACGTTTGGAGACAATTATTGGGTTCCCAGGAAATAAAGTTGGATATAGTTCGGCGCGTGGATGGTTGACGGGAAATAAGTTTTGAGTAGTTTTTCGCAACCGATAATAGAATTACAAAAAAATATATAAATCTATAATAGCATCATATATTTCTTCGTGACATGTACAGTGAAGGGTGGGCACGTGCCCTTGTGCCCCTTAGCACCAGCCGCCACTGGATATAACCCTCGGAAACTGAACTTGATCGCCATTCTTCATATCGTTTTACAAGTGTCATTTCCGCTCCAGAATCTGCCAACATAGGTGCAGAGTTGCGCCGGAAGCAATGGCCAGTATATTCATTGGCGTTGGAGAGTCCAAGGAATTTCGCTATCTTTTTTACATAGCATACCTCCAATTGTATTGACTTC
This sequence comes from Monochamus saltuarius, assembly GCA_025584915.1. Lineage (NCBI taxonomy): Eukaryota > Metazoa > Arthropoda > Insecta > Coleoptera > Cerambycidae > Monochamus > Monochamus saltuarius. The sequence continues at coordinate 25,405,216 of CM046722.1, forward strand.
AACTGGCAGGGTACAGCATTTATTGCTTGGACGTGTCAAGAAAAATCGTTGATGTGTCGTATTGGGTGGACGAAGTTTTGCGTACTTACGAAATATATTTAATAAATTTATACTGATCCCTAAGTAATCGTAAACATTCTTGGAACATGAGTTTTTGTGTTCGGAGTTTTGACATTAATAAATGACTGACAATCTTTTGTGACTTCTACTGTCAAAAATGTGATTTGTTCCTACATGCTCGAAATATTCTACGATTAAAACAACTTTGGCTACCAGGAATTCTTTATCCTCGGCTTGTTTCATAAAACGTTCTATTTCCAATTTTCCGAAAGCTTTCCTTCAATTTGGCTTTCGCCTCGTTGGACAATTTTGCGTCCTGTACTCAAAACACCTTCTTCTTGCATAAAAAGCTATTATTTTTGTATAATATTTTTTATTGGTGAGCATATTTATTTATTTCTTAAGGAAAATTATGAATAATTTTGTATATTTCAAAAACGTCTCCTTGAGACTGTACGTATATTTTATACACATCTGGTAGGTACATTCTTAAAAGGTCTAGAACGTCCATTTGTAAGTCACTGATGGACATTCTAGGGAAGTCCAATTTTGTGCAAAACGGATCTCCTAAGAACATCAGTCGGACGTCTAACGTTCCTGAACAGACATCCAGTGGATCCAGTGGATGTCTGTTAATAGACGTCCATTTCATGTATACTTTTTATGTACTCGGTACGTCACTAAATGGTCCAAAGGCCCTTTTGTGGTCCATGGGTGGACATTCCAGGTTCACTTGTCTCTGATCTCAGGGATTTTGTGAAAAACGGATGTTCTACAGAGGTCTGCCGGACATCTAACATCCTTAGGACGCCTTTGTGCTATGTGGGTAGTTTAACACTGGCGTATTTTACCTTTTACATAACATAATATGTTGAAATTACTATATAGTAACATAGTTTTTGTTGCGTCTCCTTGTTGTGTTCAGAAAATTCTCATTCGCGGTGCTTGTATGGAGAATATTTAAGTTTAAAATTGGGTTTGGTCAAGAAAAACCTACCTAATAATAATAAATATTGATATTAGGTTCATAATCAGGAATGTTATAGTTTCAAGACTATTAACGGTTTACTCTATATTTAGTTTTTTGTATGTTTTAGAGAAAGTATGTTCAGATCACTATTAGTTATTTGTCGTAAACTCCTGTATGTGTTATCATAGCACGGATGTCATTTTGGTATGTATTTTATTCCAATGAGATTTTAGAAACCATATGGAACAAAAAATATATCGACCCACTTGATTTAAAAATGTGCAGTGACAAATCCTTTCAAATACACAATTTAGCGTCGGGGGTTATTTATGGAGGTGCGACGACGGCGTTATTTTTTTAAGGAAGTGCTTTTACAGCAAATGCGAAGGAGCTATTACGGTGTCATGTCGGCGCCGTGTAACTACTTGTCATCTGCTGCTCTTTACAACCAACCCTCCATAACTCTGCCGCTCTCAAAAAGCATTATTTTTAGAATCCCGACACTTAAATAGGCATACACAACATGAAACTAATAGCCGGCAGGAGAAAAAATAGCACAAAAAACTTATTCGTCTCTCTTCGAGGAATGCGTTGTGTGTATCCAATTAATAACTGATTTATAAAGCATACTTGTTTTTGTAATAAAATGTGTCTTCGGTTCTAAATGTTTTCAGTTTTCTTGTCACTGTAATGTATTACTATATGTGTCGTAAAGTACTGAATTAGCTTGTTCCGTCAAATTTCTTTTATATGGTTTTTATACGTTTTTGTACAGTACATGAACTCTTATTACGCATTTAAAGTTTGATATGATTTACTTTTTGTTTTCGAGATATAAGAGGTTGAAATTGGTGCTAATCGAAAAACGGAACGCACGCTTGTGACGTCACTACACGTAACTTTAAACTAGGAGATATATCGGTAACATGCTAATATCCGATCAGATTAAAATGTGCTATGTTGTTTCGTTACTCTGATGCAAATATTTTAGTATAAGATGTTCAATTGAACTTGAATTTAGTAGGCTGATTCTGACAATCTACCAGAAGTTGTACGTCCATGATTTGCCCACCGATTTCCCAGTAGGCACGTGTTGCATCACGAAACATTTACTGTAGTTGTTCTACGTGGATGTGCTAAATTCTACATTTAAAACCTATAGATACCGAAGAAGAAACATTTGAACTACTGCAATAAAATCGTATTCAACGGACTAAGTCTGCTTGCAAATGAATGTTGTAATGTTGAGCAGATTCTTAGAAATAACTAAAAATAGTAAATTATAAACTTTCACAACTTTTATTTCATTTTCTGTTGCACTGTTATTACATTTCTTTACAAATACATTTTCTATTTAAAAGTGCATAGTTAAACATTGTCGGATATTGTGACATCTATTTCGAGTAGGTATTGGAAACTACGAATGTAAGTTACAGTATATATAAAATAAATTATGCTGAAGTTCGTACTTTAGCTAACCTTTTAAAGTTTTATAGTGTTGCTGATACAAGACATCCTCAAAATTTGAAAAAGTCTTTTCTTGTCTGGTAAAACAAGTTTTACATATTAAGTAATAAGCATGGACAACATAGGCGAAAGAGAATCGGAGCTCTTTCAGGGAAGTGGCGGTTAATTTATAATTATGGACATAGACTTAATAAACTTTGATTGTAAAAATAACTTTATATGCTGGATGTCCTTTAAATAAAGTATATGCCTATAAAATAAATGCAATATTTATTTTTTCAGCTAATGTTCATTTAAATATTATCATTTCTTGTCTTTGCGAGACTTCTTGCCGTAGCAATATTTCTTGTACTGTCGCGCAAGACTTTTTTAGAAATCTTCTGTTACAATTCAAGCTGTCTAGTCTTGTCTTGGTTATATTTCTCTTGCACAAAATTAAGAAAAAGTAAGACAAAATGCCAACACTAACCTTTAATCCAAATCCCATGCGATCAATGGGACTTATATGTTTTTCCATGTTCAGAATTAATACTATTTCGACATTTTCAATTCCTTTGCAGTAACACATGAAAGTTTCCTCCAATTTGGAAAGGGAACTAAGTCCATTCTAGTCCATATTTGGAACTGTTTCCTTCTTTACTCAGTTTTGTACTAATATCAGAAAAATTATGCAAAAGGGCGGAACTGATAGGAATTTTGTCATAATAGAGACAACTTAATCAGGGGGGGGAGGTTAACAAGTCATTCAATAAACTAAAATCAAGATTCTGGTCAAAAGTCAACAGTGGCCATACAAATTTAGAAAAATGGAATAAATTTGGACCAGTCATTCCAGATTATGCATCGTAACGTTATAATACTACACGTTAAATATAGTATGTCTCAAAACGATAGAACAAGATTCATATTTTTTTTCTACTTGATATTAAAAAAATGCTGAAGCAGATCAGTCACTATGTATATAGAAATAGCGACTTTTTTGCAACATTTTCGATATTTTGAGCCATATCTAATAGAGACAGACATTATCTATATTTTTTTAAAGTAGGACTCTATAAATATATTGATTGGTTGGTTTGTTTTATTTTTAAGTTTGCTAGCAATTTCACATAAAAAGTTTTGTTTAAGAAAACCTGTTAATTTTTTAAGCGCCCTAATTTCGGATACCCTATCTAAAATTAGGATATCATTTTTTTAACTGACAAATTTGCCATTTTTTAGTCTTTATTTTTTCTATTTACTTAAATTTTCTTACTCAGTGCAAAAAATATGTGAAAATATACCTACTACAATAAATGAGGTCATACCAAAATTTTGTTAAATTATGTTTAATTACGTATTTTATGGCTAATTTACAAAACCTATTCGAAATTAGGTTATTTTCCTCCTTCTGGATACTTAAGGTAACATAATATTTTCTGATAAATATGGATTTTATGTCCGCATTCAGTCGCAATTAAAGTTCCAATTCTTGGCTTTTCGCAGAAATAGATAACTACTTTTCAAACTAATTTAATAAACAACTGGAACTAAAAAAGATTCATGTTATACCTAAGTTAGGTAATCTGGGAAATTTTGTGTGTACATCGTGGTGTTTATCTATTTATTTTTCATTTGAAGAAAAAAGGTTTAAAGTAAATACGGTACAAACAAGATTAATTAGACCAGTATCAGTCTAACGGTTGAAACTTGAAAACGTATTTTCATTGTACGTTAAAATTTAAAAGCAGAGAAAAGCACATTTTTAATCACAATTGAAAATTTGGTAACTTACTTTTGAAATAAAAATTTCTAAATTCACAAAATTTTAAATTTTAGTTTACTCAACCGGCAATTCAGTGAATTTAATGATCTGTTTATAATACGGCATACTATGAAATTGGTAGTTTAGTTTCAAGAACCTTACTTCGTGGAAGTCTGGACAGAATAAGAAGCTTTTACGGAGTGTAAGTTTGGATGTTTAACTTTGGATGTTTGTAAACAGAGTCAATTTTGCAACTTGGCCAAATGACTCTGTAAGTAAAGAATCTAGTTTGGTGTGTTTATGACTGTCACATATTTTCAGAGGGAAAGTAGAACCGGGGACCGTTATAACGGTAACAAAAGTACTTAACTTTTAATGTGATGTGGCACTTTATTAAAAGTGAGTTTTATGGATATGTACTCGGGGAAATTTAGATTTTAACGTCCAAATCCTTTCTTATTTACGAAGATAGTAAAACGTAAATAGAAATAAAGCAAGATGGATATCGTCGGGTCAATTGCTTTGCATTGTTCTAGAAAATCGTAAACATATTTTCTGTGCCTTATGTTTTAAGGATATGACATGAACTCAGAAAGGGCTGTAGCTTGATCACAAAAGTTTTATAAATAGAAGTACTTAGTTGTATGATACTTTTCAATCATAACTAGGAAAATATGACGAAAAAGAAGAGAAATGGAGCACTTTTTTAAATGCAAAATATATTGGTGTGGGGTTGTTAGATTAGAAATAACAAGTCCACGGTTTGTAACACGTTAAATATATTAATAAAGATATAACAACTGGGAAAGAATGTTCCACCAATACAGAAGTCTGGACGGATGTTACGCGTAAGACGAGCGACAAGTAACTACTGTCGTTTTCCACCGGACCTCTCGAGAAAGGTCTCGGGGGCTGGTTAATCTCTGATCATCCCTTTATTTGATTATAATTGGGCTCAGGTCAGATGGTACTTTAATGGTTTTATTGGCGTTGATTTGTTTATTGCTTTAATGCAAATGTCATTAAATTGTAATTGTAGGGATCTAGGGACAATTATTGGTTTATTTTAAAGAGGGGAGTTAAAAAAAGAGGTATGAATATAGTTTTATTAATAACCACAAATATATATAGGCTGTTTCCTAAATTGCGTGCAGAAAATCCAGGGACGTATTCTATGGTTAAAATTAAGGCAATTTTTTTAAAATAAGTATAGGATTTCAAGGACGTCGTTTCCGAGATATAGGGTTTTCAATGCTGATTCAAAAATCAATTTAGAATTCATACTAAATTAAATTTGTCTCTAAACGGCTAGATATAAAAAAAAATATGCAGGAAGAAAAAATGATGAGAATGTAATTAATTATTTTGAACAATACGCCTTTGTAAACTATAATATCTACTCAATTTATGAGCATATATGCTGCTTTCAATAAGGTTTCCAATTATTGTTTTCGTTTTTCCATTGAGGTTTTTGTTACGTGAAGAAATGTTCAAATTGTCAAGACAAGTTCTGTCAAAAAGGGCGGTGTATTACATTATTGTGTTTATGGATCTGCATTGGGTTGTGTTTGTTTTGCTGTTTTGACTTGAGTATTGGAAGAGTGTATAATAGTGTTATTGTAAATTAGATCAAGTAAAAAATAAGAAATGTCAGGTGCTATTTTCAACATTTTCTATAAAATTTACATCTAATTTTGTTTGTAGAAATCCAACCTATCACCTGTTAAAATAATATTAGTATATACTATTAGTTTCTGTAATACTCTCAGATCTACTATCACAGTTTATTTATCTTTACTAAAACGAGGATTTTGTCAAACTGCCTAAAATTATTTATTATTGTCCACATTTATAATGATTTTGAACTGCATTTTTACGGGAATTTAGGAGTGTTGTAGAAAAAAAGCACTTATATAACTTTCCGGACCTTTAATTTTTATTGATTCTAATCTAACCTCAAAAAAATTACTCAACCGTTTAAGAGATAAACAAATCAACCTATAACAATCGGTAACACGACACTCCTGGTACGCTACAAATTTTTCGTTCGAGTTTTGAAGCTATATAGAAGTCCAACAGCGTTGCCACTCAGAATCACATACATATATGTTCGGTATTGAAGTGATAGTTTTTTTCTAATGAGAAACTTCTTGTTTGCAATCTAAAATGCATGCACATATTCTTTGAGCTACCTTTAAAAACTTTATTCATTAAGCGTTTTGTCAAGTTCTGATGTACAAAATTCATTCATCATGCTTTCGTGATGTAAGTTCAAAAGCTCTGCAAAACTTTATACAGTAAATAATTTTGGATGAAACATTAAAAATATACCTATTTTGTCACCTTTCCGTTATGTTCCTGAAAGCAGAATCAAGTTGAGTGTATGTTGATATTGCCAAATAATGCAAATTGCATTTGATTATGAATATGAATCAGAGTCAAAACCATTACTAATGATCAGTAATTACCGAATAACAGATACAGACATGTCTTTTATAAATTTTTCCACTCTCTGTTCAGCAGAGGCAACCACGGTCTTTCACTATTTCACTTTACTAAACTTGAATTGCATTTTTATTTAAGCAAATTTTATTAATAACTATAAACTACACTGGCTATAGAAACACATGAAATTCATCAACCTCTACCACGCGAAAATGATAACTCATTTGGTTTATTTGTCTTTTTTTATATATACTATTTGGATTGTATGTAATGTGATATCGCTGTATTGTATTGTATTGCATTGTACTGAATATTGAATAAATTGAATTGAATTGATGTGTGAGGAAAGGAGAGAATCGGGCTGTATAGATCTGTTCCAGATGCAGTTCGACGGCGGGCTCGCCTGCTTAGGAAAACGGACCCGAACGATGTTCGACTTATTCCGCCGGTAACGTAATAAACGGCAATTTAAACTGCCAACTGTATAACTGTGCCGATTACAGCCTGATCTGATGTCGGTGCTGATTACTGCGGTTGGGCATTTGTTATAAAATTCTCATGATTTCATATTGATTACACCGGGTGCTTTTAAAAATATAAATTTAATTATTATTTATTTCTATTATTATTTAGCGATTCTGCAGCTTGTCTCTGAGTAGACATTGAACACATGATTATTGAGCTACGGTAGGTCAACGCTTTGATTGCCGAATTGTTGTCACTAAATAGACATGTCTCGGACTGTTTTTTGTTGACAGCACGAGGTTTTCTTTTATTACTCTCTGTATTTAAATACAAAAAACGTTTCAGGCTCTCTTAATAATTTAATCTAGTGAACATTGGATTTTATTTCACTATTTATGTAATTACATGTGAATGGTTTATTTTGATCCGTTTAGCTATTGAAATTTCAATATTAAATATTTTTTATATTGAAACTTAATATGTTAATTGCATACTTTTAAATACTTTAGCATAATTTAGCATTTCTTACATATTACAATAAATAGGTACTATAGGAAAATATTTAACTTTGGCATCGTCGCGTCAACCCGACACCGAGTTGAACTGCCTCCAGCAGTCAGCGACAGTCTGAAAATGGGGTTGATATAATGGTTTGAAAATAAATATAAATATGCATTTAAATTTTTTTTTAAATCGCGCATTCGTATTCTACTTATTTTTCCCTATCTTCTCTTAAAATTAATGACAATATGACTGAATCCATCCTGTATTAAAAGGGATGTAGATTTACCGTCTTTAGCTATCGCGTTACGTCCTTGATCCCTTCGTGACGAAGTTGTAAATTTTGACGAATAAAGACAAGAAGTGTTTCATCCGGAAAGTACAACTATGAAGGATTAAGGACTAACAATAAGGAATATATTTCCCTCGATAGTTCGCACGAGACATCTACATCGGAGTAATAAACAATCGCCTAGCGCCAAAGGCCTAATCAATGTATATTCCAAGTCATTGTATAGAGACAATAGCGCTCTATTCAGCAATATGTTAGGGCGTCCTTCGGAAAACATTTCACCCAAGTCGGCTATCCTCTGTCCTTTTCCCGCCCAGGGCGACCAATCTCGACTGAAACGGGACGTAGAGCCGACCTCGGTGCGCTTCAGCGCAAAGGTAGTGAAGCGCGACGGCGTACGCTGCGTCACGTGACTCCCGTAACTTCTTTATCCTGTCGCGGACACGTGGCGACGCCCTCTGCCCGCAAATAGCACATGGGTGCTTAGACTGTGCCCGCCTGGCGTCCGTCCTGAGGCGAAGTTCACAGTCTGAACTTTGTTATTGATAGTTTCTTTAGTTCATTATCCGGCCGCGTGGCATTCGCAGTCATGTTTATAGAATATCGCGTACAATTATGTTAAATTATCTACGGTGTGTGGGAGCGGGGAAAGTGAGGATAGGGATTTATAATGGACGCGGGTTTTAGTTCTGTTCACATGTTCACACCATCGGCCAAATACAATACAAGTGCATGAATTAGTTTGTAGAAACGAGTTTCTGTATTTTGTTCTTAGTTGTAGAAATTCAAAATCAGTTTAAAAATAAGTACCTACTGTATATTATTTCAAGTGAATCATGTACAGGGTGTGGCATTTATAGTGGAATCAATTTTAGAATCAATTTCCTACGACTAGTTGTAATGAAATAGTTTTAGACATTCGTTATCGAATAGTTCATGTCTTCCATTGCTTTTGTATAAAAGAAGCAAATAAGTCACATAAGAGCTAATTATAACAAACTACAGATATTTTAAGAGAAGATACTCGTAGAGAAAAAATAAGAATTAGCGGAATCGTCCTTCAAAACATTTCCAAAGCAGAAACATTTTAAACACTTATGGCCACGTCTATGGCCACCTGCCGGAGCGAATTAAAATTTCGGTATGCAACCATCAAAACAATCATGTAATTAGATTAAGTAGATATTGTCTGTGGTATGTACCTATATTTACTTTATTACATGTTTACTTTAATAAAATGAATCATTGCAGTATACTTGCGGCAAGACGTCATACGAACAAATGAATAATTCATCATATTTTCATCAAAATATTTAAGAAACTGCAACTAAGAGTAATAAAACTAATATGACACTAACATTTTTGCAATACCTATATATTGCACTGAATTGCAAAAGATGATTGTTTTTAACGCGACAAAATAACGAAAATTACGTTGACAATAAAAACAATTGCGTAACGTCTGAATTCTTGCGAGTATAGCAAGAAATTTAATTTTAAATATGGCTGCTTGATCTACTACAAATATTTATTGACGTTGTTAAAAGTGACAGTATAGTCCGAATCAGTCTTGAACGACGATTATCATAGTCGTGGATTTTCCGGGAGAAAAGTTTATTTGCCCCATTATTAAACATCGAGCTAAGATTCTGAAAATAATTTTTTGGTTGTCGTTTATGCCTTTCTAACGGTTAAAATTTTTGCATATAGTGATATTTAATCCTATAAATACGATTAACAATGACGGCTATATTACCAATACAATTTAAATAATACTGCCCATTTATAGTAGAAGGATCTCAAATCCCTATTCGATAAAATCAAATCTTCTCCACCCATTGTGGGACACTTATTTTGATACGCAGAAAGAAGTGCGTCGACAGTGAAGTTGAGAGTGAACAGACTATCCTATCCTATTTTGTTTTGTTTCTTATGTGAATAAGGGAGATGAAGCGAATAAAATAATATCACGTAAACAAATATTTCCAAAGTCCCGCAATGTAGGAAATGTTATTTTCTCTGTATCTGCCTGAACACAAGAGTGTAGTCCTTTCTTTCTTATTGCCGGCCAGAGAGAACGTTTGAACTTTTTCAAATCTGTATGTTATAGGTATTTGAGTAATATAAATCTTGGAAACTCGTCTGCATACTGTAAGTGAAGATAATACTTTGACCATTTCTAATAGGTAGCTATATACTGGTTACTAACTCGTAATGATAATGTCATTAACTTTATGCATATTCGAAAGTCAAAATCGAAAAAAAAAATTATTCGACCTTTCAAAATATAAGCAAATCAACCTAACAACATAATAATCAGTAATACCTACAGCACTCCTGGTACGCTACAAATTTTCTGATGATGCGTTCGAGTGTTGAAGCGAAACAGCGTTGTTACATCAAGGCCACATACATAATAATAGCATGTTAATTAAAGTTCGGTACTTACCTATAGAGCATTTACATGTAGACGGCGCTGCGATCAATGTTAGGTATTAAATCCAACCTCACAAATATTTGTTATTTAATTTTTGTTGTGTTTCAATTTGTGTAAAAGAACATGCCATATAACTGTTGTACTGTTGTGTATCGCAGTGTTTATCTGTTGTTAATAAAAATAAAGATTTCTTGTTTCGCAAGTTCCCTAATAATGCTGAAAAAATGGTATAGCAATTGAGTCCAGCAAGAAACCAACCCAGAAATCAAAGACCTGCTGAAAACATTTTACGGAAGATTGTTATACTATTATTGGTATGGGTAAATACAAGCATACATGATCTATTTTCAGTGTATATTTTTCATTATTTAATAAGGTTTCATTCTTATTTTTAGGACAATGGAAAATTATCAGAAACAGCTATTTCAACATTATATTTACCCGTACATACACGAAAATATGATGAAAATGTAGGCAAACTTGCAAATGGAAAACAAGTAGAAATGTGACAAGAGTTAAATGTAATCATACAAAAATTGCTTGAATGATAATGTATTTTTATTTACTAGGCATATACATGCAACATTTTTGCAATTTGAGCGACCATTTTTCTATCAATTCATGATTTATAAAATTTCAATTCTTTAAGAAACAAAGAGGTTTAAATTAAGAATTATCACGAAATTCTTTAGGCACTCCAACGTTAAATAACGTTTTATTACTTCTCTTTCCAATTTACGAATGTAAAATGCAAATAAACAAGGTTATGTGAGGTTAACATAAATAAGATTTTAATACTTTTTGTACTTGTACAAGTTTAATTTTGATAATAGGTATACAAATTAGATTTACAATCACTATTTGTCTCAAACAAATTCAAATCAAAAATTATCAAACCACAGACTCGTAAACTAGACCATAGAACATTAATATTAATACCTAACTTTGACGCTAGCGCCCCTATCGGAATTTAACGACACTGAGTTAATTTAAATGCTCTATTGAAGTGATTTTTTTTTCTAATGACAAACTTCTAGTAAGCAATCTAAAATATCGTTCAGTATATTTTTTGAGGTGTCTTTTTAAGATTCATTAAAAGCTGTGACTGACGTAAAATTCTCAAATCCGTGAAAAATACCAGGATTTTCAGAATTTTCGGATTCAAAATTCAAAAGCTTTGTAAAATTTTATACAGTAAATGGTCTTGGATGAAACACCTCTATTTTTGTCGCCTCTTCGTTATGTTTTTGAAAGCGGAATAAAGTTGAGCTTGTACGTTGATATTCCCAAATAATGCAAATCGCATTCGATTTTTTTGGGATTGATTTGAGTTTTATCATTTTCATATTTTTTTACATTCTCACTTAAGAACATGAGAATAAGATCCCTTACTCCTGTTTACGTCCAGGCTTTCTCGTTGTGATGAGTATCGAACAAGACAAACAACACAAAAAAACATTTTTTTCGAAACAGCCACAAATCCAATTGTTTCTAAGATGTCTTTATTAAAATGTCTTCAACGGCTTTGCTCAGCAACTTCAATGTTTAAATCAGATAGGAGACGACCGTGCTCTATTACTATTATACGAATTGTTACTTGTAGAAAACTTTGTGAAATTTAGCTTCACCCAATTTGAATTGTACTTTTATTTATGTGAACAGTAAATTTAATTAATAATTATAAACTACTCTGGCGACATAAACAACAGACACACGAAACGCACGTACCTAAACAACGCAAAGATGGTAACTGATGAGAGAAGGAAGTGAAGACAGAGAAATCGGGTCGCGTTGCTTGAGATGCATTTTGACGGCATATAAAAACGGATTATTCTATTGTTAACGTATTAAAAGCGAATCTGGACTGCCAACATTTTAGCTGTGCCGATTACCTACAGTCGATCTAATGTCAGCGCGTGATTACTGCGGTTGAGCAATTATGGGACTAATATGTTAAATACTCATGATTTCATATTCATTACACCGGGTGTAAAAATGCAACTTGAATTGTTTGTTTCTGTTAATATTTATACAAATATCTACACATTGTAACATTACAGTAAGTTCTAGAGAGTATTTAAATTTGGCAACGTCGCGTCAGGTTGACACTGAGGTGACCTGCCGCCAGGATCAGTAACAGTCTGAAAAGGGGATGTAAATAATGGTTTGAAAATATTTTTTTTCCGGGTAATTTTTTTCTAATTGCGTATGATACTGTGACTGAATCACACTGAATTTAACATATTCTACCTTTCAGTTTTGTATTATTTCTAAATGACCATAACTATAAATACCATGCTAAACTATTCGGAGCAATTGACCTCCTTTAAATTTCTACATCCATATCATTAAAAGATGTACACGTACACAGAGTGGTCCGTTTCTTATGGCTCACCATTAGCATCTCGGAAACCATAAAACAGAGTGACCCACTATATTTGTTGCTGTTGCTGAAATATTGTGAAACACCTGAAAATAGCGATTGTAGAAAATGTAATCTAGCGTCATTATGTCACAACAGAAAGACCTGAAATTTGGTACAGAGGGATGCAAATATTTGAGAAATCGATATTCTACGAAATTGTCGAAATTTCTACGGTCACTTTGGTTATATAGCATTCAACTGTTTTTTTTTCTTATGGGCGCCATATTGGATTGTGACAGTAACAGACAGAAAGAAATTACAAACACGTCAATATGTAACGCTACTATTTTATTTATAACTAAATTAAAAAAATATAACAATGTAAATAAAATATTTAGTTGTTCTCTTTGAAAAAAAATAGGTATAGAATTAAGTTTTTAAATTGTATTGAATATATAAAAAATGAGTAGGCTCTGGATCATACCCGCCACTATCATCAATAAAACTGTTTAGTTAAAATCCACATGTACGTGGCATGTATATTGACATACACTGATAATAGTCCATCAAATACCGTACATACACCTTATGGTGTACTTCATCGTTAATCAAAAGTACACAATTTACGTAAAAAGAGATATGAATTACAGAAGTGCACAATATGGCTGAAAGTTTGATATTGATTTTATGTATGTACTTTGCCGTGCGTTCGGAGAATACTGGAGCACCTTCTGTTTGCTGAATTATTACAAAATTGTAGGCTGTACTTCATTTTTAATTCAAATGTAACTAAATATCTACTGTTGACTTCGCTTGACACTGGAAAGATACAAGTTACAATATAGAAATTCAAGATTTGTAATGTATCAATGAAAACTCGTACATTTGTAGGGTTATTCAGAACTTATCCGAAAAGTTTGAGGATATATGCACCCTTAAACACAAATGTTGATATCAACAAAATCATTATAATAATAGATTTCTCGTAAAAATTGATTAATGTTCTAACTTTATAAAGGACTACATAACTGGGCAAGTTAGACAAAATGCATTGGCAGTTTCGCGATTATATGTGGTTCAATTTCCCGATCGACGAACGCCAAATCATGAAACTTTTACATCAGTGGTGCAACGTGGACGTGATACTAATAATTTACGTGCAAATCGCGGACAAGATGGTGGCCCCGGGCGACCACAACGTATTTTAGGAAGAAATCGGATAAGAGCAAGTTTTGAATGTTCGTGAAAATCCGCGAAGTACAAAGCAGATTGCTAGATCGGCGCCCAAATCCGCACGCAATTGAACAGGACCACTTTCAACATCCTTTATATGAATGGTCTATAATACCTCGAATTTATTCACAATGATTTGATTCCTTGAAAATGTACCAACACATGTGGTTTATACATGATGGGCTAACTCCTCACATTTGGCTAGATGTTCGAGATTATCTCCATCAAGTGCACGGAGTACGGTGGATTGGACGGGGTGGACTGGCAGCATGGTTTCCCCGGTCTCCCGATTTAAACCCTATTTACTTCCTTTTATTATCACAGTTACCGCGAATAATTTATGTTGATCAGAACATCGATCAAGAGGAACATTCGTTTTAGTACAGCAAAATTGAATAAGGCGTGCCCAAATGTTTGTACAAGTTGAGGAACAAAATCTTGAACAGTTTTTGTTATATGCTATGCTAATTTTTTTATAAATAAATTGTATTAATTTTAAAGACACACGTCACTTTGATCAGATCTATCTATCTTTAAGTTTCTTTTAAAGTAAAAACGCTGCAAATATTTTTTGAACCGCTTTAATCACAGAACTTTGGATGTTTTTTCGTGCGATGTGACATCGCCAGTTCACATTGTCACTTTATTACAGTAGACCAGATTCCAACGGCGTGCAATAATAGTATATTACTTAACGAGCGGTAATGCAGGTCATAACTCACGCAGATGAAGTTTGCAGCACGAGCCGCAGGCGAGTGCTGTAATTCATCAAGTGAGTTATGACCATTACCGCAAGTTGAATACTATACTTTATCTACGACTATAACAATAAATACTACGATACAAGTATCTTAGAAATTGATTTGAAAATGTCAAAATTATTTTGTTAAAATATCAAATGACATTAGTCCCCTCAATGATAATAATTGACAGTTCCGCCTACTGTCAGGCGTTGGCAATTTAATAATTTTAAAATATTTTAATTATTCATTCCTTTCCACTTGTTAAAAATTCTTCCCATTTTACACCAATGGAACGTATTTATCGGCTTAAAAATTTCCAAGAATTTACTGCGTACACTATTTACATACCGAATTATCATTGTAGAAGCCCAGCGTGAGTTATGATAACTCACTATAAAAACTCACGCTATTTGTTTATTGATACTATTAATTGCTCAAAGCAGTTGAATAATTAATATATAAATTAATAAGAGTAGATAAAATATTTTTAAATAGTTTTCAGAATACGTATATTATTTTTCTTGCCTTACCCTATTTGTACTTATATATTGAACATTCCCAAATTTTTTTCACATTTCCTAATCACTCTGTAGGTATATTAGAAAAATGAAATTCATAAACACATCTTCGTTAAATAGGGAAATTATGTAGCTTTGGTAAATTTCTTAGCAAAACAAGTACAATGAATCTCTAAAATATAATTCTGACAATTGCATTTTATTCAAAGGTATGATTAAAGATGTCATGAATAAATTTACCAAACGAAGCAAGACTAATTATAAGAAAACTAGGTACATTTTTTTTGGAACAGTGTTACTGTATTGAAAAGGAAAATACGTAATAAATATATGCTCTAAATCAAACAGTTTTACCTATAGAACTCTTGAATCATTTTAACATTTTGATGCCACGGAAACTTTCTAATAACGAAGTTGGTATGAATTGCAAATTATTAATATTATTATTTGTTAGGGGGGTAAATAATAATCAGGATTATAGTCGATTCTCCACATTCATGTATTCTATGGGATTACAAAGTCACGTCAGACTGCCTTAATCCACTGACGTATCGCCTCCTGTGTCATTTTCATTTAAACAAATCCGATTACTGGAAGTCACAATGTTGCGACACCACTATTAATATTAACGACCACAGACTTGTGCTAGGCTTACTGACAAATGTTAAAAGTATTGATAAGCACAGTTGTTCAAAGAATAGGAGAAAACATGTCATATTTGTTGGTCAAGTTCAACGCAGTGTGTATACATATTCCACGTGAACGTTCCTTATTCTGAGAATTTTATAGTAAATGTGCATATTCTAAAATGTTCGTTCATATTTAGTTCTATCTTGGAAATACTGAGCCAACAGTTAAAATTGGATAGCAAAAAGTCGCATATGGAGAAGACATTGCAAACTTGAATACAAATCTCCTGTAGCCAAAAGTATCATTGTTATATACAGTCCTTCTTCCACTGTAATTACATCTCGAAAGTGTGTTGATATTTTTTTAATTCTTGGTCAAATCAGTAAGCACTAATCATAGAAATTACTTCGGGCTAGGTGTGTAAAATTTGTTATGGTGTTTTCTATTGCTTCGAATTTTATGTCTTACTCATTGCACTGTAGGCGCCTTCGGTAGATTTCTGTACCCACTATTTTCGTTTAACTTTTTTTTATTTTAAGAATCCTGTGAATCAAAAAAAGTAATATACATATAACGGTGTTCTACGTACTCCATGACAAACTTGTGGTAGATGGAAGCGGGGTTATGTCAAACATTTGCTTATACAAGCATAGATCAGAATCATTTTTGTTTAGAAGTTAAAAGAATTAAAAAAAATATAATTTCATATTTCAAAGTAGCCTGATAAATAAAGTGTTAAAATGAGCCCAAATATATAGTATGCACATCTGGCAATAGGGTCTGACCGCTTTTCTAGGTATAGGAGAGAGTGTACATTTTTGTAACAGACCATCCCTTTGCCTATTTAATAAATTAGTCTGCACTGAGAATTCAACAAGAGCGTTTCATTTCATCAGGTTATGGGCCCAGTCCGCGATTGTGCGAAACAAGTTGATAGTTTTCTCTGATTAGTGCAAGTATGGCCGAATTATATAGTGAATGTCCCGAAGTTAAAAGGGCGTGAAAATTACTCAGATTGGGCGTTTGCTATAGAAAACTTTTGGTACTTGAAGGACTTTCAAAGTGTGTATCGGAAGTTGTGGAGGCAGATGACGCCAAGGCAAAAGCAAAAATAATTCTCACCATTGATGCCTCGTTGTACGTGCATATAAAGGAAGCGAGAACTACAGTAGAATTGTGGAAAAAGTTAAAATCGTTGTTTGATGATTCTGGTTTCGCCAGAAAAATTGGACTGTTACGAAATTTAATTTCCGCAAGACTAGAAAACTGCGAATCCATGTGTGCTTATGTTAACCAGATAGTGGAAACCGGGCAAAAGTTACGTGGTACAGGGTTTAACATAGACGATGAATGGATTGGTTCATTGTTATTAGCGGGTTTACCTGACAAATTTTCACCTATGATAATGGCGATCGAGCATTCAGGAATACCTATTTCTGCGGATGCTATCAAAACCAAATTGTTAGAGATGGATGGAAATGTTGGCAGCACCGCTAATGCATTTGTTTCCAAAAGATGGCATGGCGGTAAACAGTAGGCTGGTAACACGATGAGAACCAAGAAAGACATGAAAGATATTAAGTGTTACAAATGCAAGCAGATGGGACACTTTAAAACTAAATGTCCAAATGTTGGTGTTTCGGAATTTAGGCAACAAAAATCTCCGAATGCTTTTAGTGCCGTGTTTTTAAGTGGTAATTTTAAAAAGACTGATTGGTATGTGGACTCTGGTGCAAGCGTTCATTTAACAGCGAATGAACACTGGGTTGAGCAGCGATCAACGACTACAGAGACCAGTGAAATAATGGTAGCCAATCAAGACAAAATATCGGTAGTATGTTCGGGAAATGTGAAACTCGAAACTGTTGTTGGTAAAACCCAATACGAAATTACTGTGAAAGACGTGTTATGTGCTCCAGAGTTGACTACAAATTTATTGTCTGTAAGTCAATTGATTAAAAATGGGAATGCTGTTCATTTTAAATCTGATTGTTGCCAAATATATAATGTGCAAGGAGTGTTAGTAGCCACAGCTGATTTGAGAGATGGTGTATATAGAATAAACAATGCAAGGTCTGAAAATTGTTTGATATCATCGTCAGTGGCACAGCAAGTCACAGCGAACACTTGGCATCGAAGATTTGGGCATATAAACAGTAATTATTTGAACCAAATGAAGAAAAAGGAATTGGTAGATGGTCTCGTGTATTCAGGTGTAGCGGAAATAGAAAAACAAAACTGTGAAGTTTGTTGTGAAGGTAAGCAATGCCGGCTGCCATTCACACACAAAGGCACACGAGCTGAAGAATTACTAGGAGTTATACACGCAGATGTATGTGGTCCCATGGAAATAAAATCAATTGGTGGAGCCAAGTATTTCTTAACTTTTGAGGATGATTATAGCAGAATGGTGTTTGTCTATTTTTTAAAGGCTAAAGATGAAGTTTTAAGTTGCTTCAAAAACTTTAAATATCTAGTCGAAAACCAAGTAGATAAGAAAATCAAGGCATTCAGGTCAGATAATGGTGGCGAGTTTTGCAGCACCGCATTTGAATGTTTCCTGAGAGCTAATGGAATCCTGCATCAGAAGACCACTCCATACACACCAGAACAGAACGGCATGGCAGAAAGGCTAAATCGTACCATTGTCGAGAAAGCAAAGTGCCTTCTTTTTGATGCAAACTTGGAAAAGAAATTTTGGGCTGAAGCAGTAAACACTGCGGTTTTCCTGAAGAATAGATCGATTGCATCAGGGTTGCAGAAAACCCCCTATGAAATGTGGACAGGGGATAAACCCGACGTTAGCAATTTAAGGATCTTTGGCAGTCCAGTAATGGTGCATGTTCCGAAGCAAAAAAGACTGAAGTGGGACAGAAAGGCTGAAAAACACATTTTGGTAGGTTATAGCGATAACACTAAAGGCTATCGGGTTTATAACATGAAGTCCAATGTGATAACCATCAGCAGAGATGTCATTGTGATGGAAAACGTGCAGGATATCACTGAAAAGAAAGTGACCAAAGTTTAGAGGTTCCAGTTTCAGTGGGAGTCGGAGACGGCGAGAGTACAGAGAACAATGACGATGCAAATTTTAGTGACGAATCAAGCAACACGGAAACGTTTAGTGGGATGGATGAGAGTGATGATAGTGACTACACTCCAGAACATCCAGAGCAGCCCACTGGAACACTTAGACGGTCAGAAAGAACTCCAAAACCAAGGAAGTTTGAAAATGTTGTGACGTACATTTGCTCTGACAGTCCCCATTTAGACAGCGACCCAGAGACAGTGCAGGACGCCTTGTCAGGACCGGACAAGGAGAAATGGGGAGAGGCGATTCAGGACGAACTTCTTTCCTTTGAAGAAAATGATGCTTGGGAACTAGTCGATATTCCTAGTGGTAAAACTATTGTGCAGTGCAAGTGGGTGTTTAAGCGAAAAATCGACGGTGATGAACGTGTTAGATATAGAGCTAGACTTGTAGCAAAGGATTCACGCACAAAAGAAGGTATTGATTTTCATGAGACTTTTTCACCTGTAGTTAGATTTTCCACTTTGAGACTGTTGATGTCTTTATCTGTTAAGTTAGGATTAGACATTTCACATTTAGATGTTAAAACAGCATTTTTAAATGGAATATTAAAGGAAGATGTATATATGAGATTACCTGAAGGTTTCAGTTGCACTGGCAACAAAGTTTTAAAGTTAAAAGGCGATTTATGGCCTGAAGCAAGCCAGTAGAGCTTGGTATGAAAGGGTTGATGTGATGCTTGGAAATTTAAACTACAAACGATCGAAATTAGAACCATGTTTGTTTACTAAAATAAATGGTAGTTTAATGACGGTAATTGCATTGTATGTTGATGATTTCTTTGTCTTTTCCAACGATAGTCATGAAACTGAACATTTGAAAAATCGGCTGTCGAACGAATTCAAAATTAAAGATCTCGGTGAAGTGAAACAGTGTCTTGGCATGAGAGTTGGAATAGATAAGAAACATAATTCAATTACCTTAGATCAGCAACAGTATATTAACCATGTTTTAAAGCGTTTTAATATGTCAAACTGCAAGGCTGTTAGCACACCTATGGAGCAAAATGCTAGATTAGTTAAGAGTGAAACTGATTTAAAAATTAATGTTCCATATCAGGAACTCATAGGTAGTTTAATGTACTTAGCTGTGTTAACTAGGCCTGATATTGCTTATTCTGTTAGTTATTTAAGTCAATTTAATAACTGTTACAATGAAAGCCATTGGAAACAAGCCAAACGCATTTTAAGGTATTTGCAGGAACTAAAAGTTTTGGCCTAAAATTTGTAAAGGATGATGAGGAACTAGAAGGTTTCGTAGATGCTGATTGGGCCAGCGATACAAATGATCGTAAATCATATACTGGTTTTTGCTTTAAATTTTCTGGTTCCGCCATCTCCTGGGAAAGTAGGAAACAAAGACTGTTGCCTTATCCAGCGCGGAAGCTGAATACATGGCGATTTCTGAGGCTTCCAAGGAAGCAATTTATTTTAGGAATTTATTGAACGAATTATTTGGTGTCGTAAATTGTATTACTCTTTATAATGACAGTCAAAGCGCACAGAAGTTGTCGGTAAATTCCACCAGTCATAAAAGGTCGAAACACATTGATATTCGGCATCATTTTGTTAGGGACTCTGTAGCTCAGAATTTAATAAATATAAAGTATTTACAGACAACCGAAATGCCTGCCGACTTTCTTACAAAGAGCCTGTGTTCTATGAAACATTACAGTTTTTTAGAGAAATTGGGTATTGTAAATATATTATAAGTGTTATGGTTTTTGATTTATGGCATACAGACTGTCGTATATATTTTGTGCTAGTGGGAGTGTTAAAATGAGCCCAAATATATAGTATGCACATCTGGCAATAGGGTCTGACCGCTTTTCTAGGTATAGGAGAGAGTGTACATTTTTGTAACAGACTACAGACTTTTTACTATTTAATAAATCAGTCTGAACTGAGAATTCAACAAGAGCGTTTCATTTCATCATAAAGATGATGGTTGATATAACAGTAATTATCATTTGTGTCATTTTATTTATTCATTTGACGCTTTTATATATTTACAACTGAAGAGTAAGTACTACATATGAACTGAGTAGTATTATATTGTCTTTGTATATGAATATTCTAATGGTAACGTCAGATAAGAAGTCAAAAAATACCGACGAAGATACCCAAATAGACATCATTCTGCTCACACAGTCTTTATTGCATCATTTAGTAGATTTCGAGAACCCAGCTCCAAAAAAGGTCTTTCATACTATTGCAGTGAATGTACAAAATTAAGAACATAAATTAGATGCTGTCATTGACAACTCTTCATTTAGCGTTCGACGTATAGCAAGTAATCTTCATTTATCACTAAATTTTGTATGGCGAAATGTCCTGTTTCATCGCCAAAATTTACAAGCGTTAAATGCTGGAGATGCTCCTCAGCGAATATAATTTTGTAGCTGGTTACTTCAACATGCACAAAATGATAATCATTTCACTTGTCATGTGGTCTGATGATGCGTATCTGACTAGGAATGGTATACATAAAATGAACATACAAATATTTGGGCGTTATAAAATTCGCATGAAATTATTAGATCAAGACGATCTCGGCATATGCAGATCTGTAGAGAATTTTTTGGAAAATAACCTTTTTAATTTCATAGATGGCGTAGGGCATAATATTGTTCAAAATATGCACGATTGTGCCATTAGAGGGCGACAAGTATATGTTTGGTTAAATGGTCCAACAGCGTGGCCATCGCGTTCCCCAGATCTAAATTCTTTGGAGTTTTATTTATCGTGATATATGAAGCAGTTTGACTACCATATTTATGGTATAAAATTACTTTTTATGTACTTAACATCATTGTTAAAATAATATATTATAAATAATGTAATTTCACACAATCCGTGTTTTCAATGCAGATTTGTTCATTTTTTAAATTTAAATCTAAAAACGATAAAGATCTGGAAAGGTTCAATAAAACAATAAGAAGTAGGTTCATTGAAAAGATCTATAAGATAGCTCATTCAAATAAATATAAATATATGGGCCAGGAAAATAATAGCGGCAGTATGTGGAGCGTAAGTAATCAGAGTATAGCATTCGTATACTGAGAATCACCCAGGAAATGATCTCCACTTCCGGTCCACACCGGAAACGGCATCGCTACTAGACTTAGACCAACGTCCCCTTGTCTGAGTGTTTACTATACGAAAACTAATTGTATTTTCTTTAATTAGGTATCATGTAGTTGCGCACATAAATATGTATCTTATTGATCACAAGAGGGCATTTTCTAGAGAATCTCATAGATATATTATTGAAAACTTTAGTAAAGTAAAAATCAAAGAAATGCTTTTAAGGAATAGTTAAATATTCAGTGAGTCGCCTGTTTTCAATAGACGTACTAAACATCTGAAAGCTTTATTTTATTTCTCTAGGATTTTCAAGAATTCATTAAATTATAAGGGCTCTGTGTTAACTATTTCAAGAATTATTTTTTAAGAACGGAAAAATTGGCATAAATTTTACACTTTTATGTCCATATTTGTGTGCGTAATAAGCATATTACTTTATTTTTGATAGCCGTAAATGTTATTATGATCCTCTTGAATTTTTGTGAAGATATACATAGTTAGGACTTTGCTTGCTGACAGATTCCTAGGATCAAAATACTCGTACGACGATTTAGATTTAGACCAACTTACCTACACAATACCTATTACGAAACTCAACGCTACCAAGATATAGACAAAATATTGTGTTGCTGTTCCTACTTATTACACACCTTTGCCTGTCTGAGTGTAATATACACGGCATATCCGATTACACAGCTTTTGATGCAGCAAATACGCATGCGCCAGATTAGAATGCTCAGTTTCTATTGGTAGAGACGCCTTGACGGATACAGCTGTTTCATTTACCGCACTGCCAATGGCGTGCGCGTGGGAAAAATTTCGGTATATCTTTTCGCTAATTAAATTGTAATTAATTTATTGATGATTTTGTATTTACGTTCTTAACGACGCCGTATTCTTGAAATAGTGTTTCTACAAATACAAATCATTTTAGATATTTAATAACTGAATAATTTAGGGCTTAGCAAATATTAGGAATGTTATCCCATGCGATCTGCAGATATTCAAAGATATCGAAGTGAAACGAATAAATAACGGGAGAAAGCGGACTAAATAATACATTTTTAGGTATACATATCTTTGAAAATATGTACCTATTCTTTTAAATTTAACTATAGATGTAAATGTGAATACAAAATATGTGAAAATTGTAGTTACAATGAGAGGTTATAATGGTAAAACAATTTTATTTTTGGTATTACTTTGTTCTATATGTTTTATTTTTCGAGGTTTCTGTACCTAAAACACCGCAAACAGATCATTTGAAATACGTAGTTCATTAACAAAAGTGTCTGATAGTAGTGTATTTAGTGTAATAAAGAATAACAGAGAAAAATATACAACTGCGAAACGAAAAATACTAGAAACTCATGGAATGAAGAAGATTGAGGTTAAGATGTAAAATATGCAAACAATTTATGGAAGATATTTTAAAAACGCTTATAACAAAATAACATCAGGTTGCTATCCCACAAGATGAAACTTTGTCTAAAATATCTAGAAGGGTGTTTAATAAAACGAAATGTTAAAAGTATGCTGATAGAAGAAGATTAAATAATGATATGCAAGGAAACTATTACCATATTTAACTATATTTTGGACAAACGTTAGAAGGTCGAAGACTGCATCGAAAAATATACTTTACTTATAGATTATATAAACAATGACGGAACATGGATAAATAAAGGTCATACAATGGCAAAAGAGTGACACAAAATGAATATATAGTTTATTAAATTACAAACCAAGAATATAATGCATTAAAAGAGCAAGTAAAAGCTTGTAAACAATATAGATTATATTATTTCCTATTTTAGTTTTAAAATAATGTATATTGTTTCTTTTTAATATTTAAATAAAACATTTTTTGCAAATTTTCCACATGGCTACATTATTTTTTATATAGACGACTTCCAAGATTAACTAACAAAACTTTATGCATTTACCTATAATCGTTTTATAATATTTATATTTATTACATTATAAATATTTTATTTATACAATAAGTAGCCTTACATCACACTTTTGGAATATACCTCGTATATAAATATTTCCCAATTGGAAGTTCCTCGTACTTGGTCATTTTTTTGCGACAGTATTTACGTACGGCTTTGATCTCAAAACATCAATGTGCCTACAGAGAGTGGTAAACTTTGCCAGTAGTGTATAGTGTATATTTAAATCGTGTAGTGTATTATGTTAAAGTTTGATATCTGTGAAGTGCGCATCAGGTAGGTGTAATTGGGTGGCTCGGCATAAACTTTTTAAAGTAAACTAGGTATATAGTGCTAGATTCGCTCAAATTATTTTGTGCATGTACAAAATGTTTTTAAGATTTTGCTCCTGATGAAAGAAGTATGCAATGAGTTCTCTCATGAACAGATTTATAATTTTATTAGTTTTAGCGAGGTCCATTGGGCTTATGAACAAGCACTTATGGTAATGCTTCCGCACATCACCACAAAAATCACTCACTCAAAAAATACCCCCATTTACAAACAAACAATTAAATAAATAAAACATCCGGTGGTAGTCATAGACATAGCAATAAATCACCCTGAGGCACAAAGAGATCACATCTACGGTTACATCGGGGTGGCTGGGGATGATTTGTCGGTAGTCATTTGTTATCTGGCTACGCGTGCCATCAGAACGGGCTCCGGAAGTCCATAGATCGGTCCCGATACCAAATGTACTTCTTCCTATTTTGTAAATGGTTATTATGCTTGCAATTATAGTGGATCGTCACGAATGCTCGAATACCGTGTCAAATGTACAAAATATAGAGGATGCTTGGATACCCCTAACAAGTTTAATAACTATGACACAAGTACTTTTAAAAAGTATTCTTTGACAAACGAATATCGATATTTAATAAACAAATAACTCTGTCAAAGTATTTTCTCATTTTTTTTTAGTACAAGCTTCACAAACCGCTAAATATTATTATTAAGTAAGATTTTTAGGAACAATTTAAATTATTTTTTTTCGAAAACTGTCATAGAATGTTGATATTTTAATTATGTTTACAAAGTAACGTCAAGACTTTTATATTGTGCATCAAAATCTTTTTCATATAACTATTAGTACCTATCATTTTTATTGGATGGATTGCTTATAGAATGTGGCTTATTTTTGAAAATTTAGTAATTGCAATTGAACAAATTTTAAATTTGAAACTAGTACAATATCGTACAGTTACGATGCTAATAGTCTCTACTGTCGGATTACAAATTTAAAACAGCTAAGGATATTCGTCAGTTATCTCATCTTTGGCATACTCATGAGAGTTAATAAGTTCGGAACAGGTATATGTAAGGTGCGCTGCTGGCGAGTAACTTTAGCTGTTTTTTTTTTATAGATTTTCCAAGTGTAATTCAATGCTGGTTGCGGCATTAGTCCGCAGAGTAGTTGTTACCTGAAACTCCCTGTTTGCAACATATAGTTATCGCTGATTCGCGATAGAGGTCCCTAGCTCTCAATGGTTTCTACTGTGGTGTAGAACGCTTCGTGTCTGTGGCTGGTCAGTGGAATAATAAGCTCGAAATCGGTACATGTCTGGTGGGCTGCTGACGAGTAACTTTAGCTGTTTGCTATAGGTTTTGCAGCTGTAATTCAATGCTGGTCGGGGCATTAGCTCGCAGAGTAGTTATTTCCTAGAATTTCGTGTTTGCTAGTACAGTATCGTTATTTTCCTTGGCTAAAATTATAAATTTAAGTTCCAAATAGTGGATCAAGTTTATTCCAGATGTAGGGTCAAGATAATCAATCTTGTTCTGGGGAACTAATTATGGTGCAGCAATTATTTTTTAATGGATTTTCACGCATCGATATTGACATATTCCATTTGAAATTTGAATTTTGTTTTCTTCAATGGAATCTTAAATTATGTATATTTTTGCCACTGTCTTTCGACTCTTTTGATAGATATAATGTCTGCTTCAGAATTAGTTTATTAATATCAACTACATGACTCGAAGATTTTCCATTAGTAATAAAAAAATTTGCAAATCTTAGTAATCCTGAACACAAGGCAGAGTATTCTCGATATAATGTAAACAAAAATAAATTTTAAATAACAAATTATGTTCTCTGAGTATGTGCCTTGCTGTCAGGAATTTGAATAATAGCGACATAATCTTAGCCTTTCTATGTAGATGTGGTTACTGTCACATTTTGCCGTTTCAAAAATAACTTGAAAAAAGTATCATAACATTATAAGAGAAGCTGATACTTCCTTATATAAAAAATCATGAATTACCTTTATTAATGAAAATTTATCATCTTCCCATTAATGAAATATTTCATTTTGTCAAGTAGCCTGTGAAATAAAGCAGTGAATACAAATAGTGATGCTGTTCAAGGAACTGACAACAAAATTGAGCTACTTGACAATATGAAATATCTGAATTTTTGAACGTTTTTATAATAAAATTCTTTATATATCGGAAAATTAAGAGATACATAGGTACACAGGGTGGTCTCTAGTCAGTGGGTTAAGATTCATGAGTAGATTCCCGAAGTAAAAATATTGCGATTTAGTCGAACTTAGTTTAGCTCAAATATTGATAGTTAAAGAGGCAAATTCAATGTAAAATATTATTTTAGTTTTTTTTTTCATTTATTTCTAGAAAATGCAAATATCCATATAACATTTTGGGGTTTGGGGTTATTTAGGTCGAGGAATTGAAATCTGTTCACTCTTTGGTTATAGTTCAGAGAGGGCGTTAGCTGCAGTAGATTGAATGTGTTAAAAACGACATATTTTTTTTTTGTATTTTAAGGTATTTCATCTATGGTATCAAATTCTTATCATCCAAATTTTTTTACACAAAAATGGTATACTTTATGAAATAGCTGCCTCGCAAATTTAGGTAACTCACGCTGTTCAATGTATGTTAAAAAATAAGGCCCAATTAAATGCCTACCGATGATGCCGCACTATACATTTACTCCAAAATGGCCTTGGTTTTGGACCATATTTACAATGTGGATATTGTTAATGCTGTTCGTCACATCCAAAGAATGTGCCCAAAAAGGTTCTGATGAACAGTTTTTACATTTAAGCTATGCCCTGTCTGCGGGTATGGTAGGGTGGAAGAATGTTGGTTTGGGTCAATGTGAGAGATTGATACCGGTTGACATTTGACTACCCCCCTAATTAATGAAGTTTTCCAGGTTTCCCTTATTCCTGCACTGAATGGTGGTTAGGGCCTACCAACGTAAGTCGTTCCTGGGCGAAAATGCGGCCTGCTTAATAATAATATGCCGCCCCCTCTCCCTCACAAGTCTTGTACTTCTGGGCTAATCCTCGTGATTAGAATGAGGGGTAGATATATTATTATTATTATTTACTTCAATTTGAGCTACAAAATTAAGTCTGTTTTCAATGTGACGCTCAGGCAAATACTCCAAATTGTGAATTTTGTAGTCATGATACCCATTGGTCTTTAAAATTTGTTGAACGGTTGATTTATCCAAATTCAATTGCCAGTTAGCCTGCCGGATGGAATTTCGTAGATTTTGTTCGAAATACTGTAACAGTCTAGCGATAGTAACATTGTTTTCTTACCCTTCGGTCAATTATTTGATTCTTCCGAACAGAAAATGCATCTTCATATCGTCGTAAGGCCGTGTCCAATCTTGTAAAGGTTCTGTCTCACCATAAATTATTAGCAACATCTCATTTTCTGAATGAGAAAACATTTTGAAAGCACAAAAGTTATACGATTGACGTTCGTATTGAGTAATGATAAGTATTTTGTGACATTTATGCACTTTAAACAACAACATTCAATTATAATCCAACGATTACTTGATCCTTCCACGGCTAATGTGATTTTTAGGTGGCATTTCTTTTAAGACTCTTTAGGGCGATATTTCTAATAACTTGTAAACGGGAAGTAATACAGAAAAAAATCTCTCATAAAATTTTATTAGAAAAAAGAGGGCTTTTTAACAGGAAAAAAATGCGGTATGTTTCTAGAAAAAAATGTAATTGATGATGTTATTAGTCGTTTCTCTCAAATCCCAAAGATAATACTTTCTATTGAAAATGGAGTTTACCTCATCCCCTTTAATACCTCGTCTTCCAAATTGTATTTAAATTTTTTGTATCCTCACGGTAGGCCCATACTATCGAGTTTGAGACACCCTTGTACAGTGGCGTGCAATGCCTGTTACAATAGGGTAGGCAAACATTTAAATTGTTTACTAGTATTATCCACCAAAATATGCTCTCGTTCGGAAATGTCAGTGTCAGTATAATAGTCAATAATTGATTTGGACAAGTGTAATGTCCACTAAGTATTTTTAAAACAAAAACAGTGGGTCCTTTCTTGCATAAGAAACCGAGTAACAAACTTAACACGCAGTCGAGCACGCAGTCTATAAGATTAATTGTTATAAAATATTAAACACTATTATTTTTTATAAATCAGGTCAATACGGCGGTCATTTTTTAAAAACTCATTTAACACATTATCATAAAAATTAGTATTTTGTTTTAGGTCTTGCATAAGTTCTTTTTGAATTGAAATAACTGCTAAGTTGGTTAATCTCTCGTATCCCTGAGTGTTTCGTAAGTAGGTATGAATTCGTTTCAAATCGGAAAAAGATCGTTCTGCCGAAGCGCTACTATAAGTTATATATATATATAGTTGGTATCGTCACAACAAGCTTGGCTAATGTAACAAGTTGCGGAAACACGTGGCACATTCTGTTTTTTTGCAAAATCTAATAGTTTCCTAGGCATTGAGACCGGAAAATTCTGATGACGAATATAAACAAATCAACTCGTTTTTTAATCTGTCAAAATCAAATCGTTCGTTATATTTTGTCTTTAGCTCCGAAAATATTTCGTCAGGAAAATTGAAAAAGAATCTAGATCAAGAAGGCGAAAAAAAAAATGCAGCTGGTTAATTTCATTATAACGATCAGAAATTTCCATTTTGATATTGTCCAATATTTCTCGAAATATTCGCTTATAATGTACTTTTACATCATTAATATTCCGCTTTCTTGTTGGCTCGCCGCAAATAGTTATAGTTATTTCATAAATTTTGTCAGTTATTGTAAAAGTTATAAACAATAGCCAATATCTACGATTTCTGATTTTATTGTATTAAAAAGAATATTAGTTTGTATAAATATTTCATTAAAAATTGCTAAAAAATAATTAAATTCGAAGTCTTGCAAAGTAAATTCGTACATTCTAGCTGCTGAAAGTGTTTCTCCGTCCTCCGCGTCATTTTCGCATTTTCGTTATCGGTCGGGTCAGCTCGACTACCGCCAAGCAATGCTTTAGGGCTCCATATGAATTTGTATTAATCAGCTGAAACTGCTTTGCTTTCTGTTTAAATACGATGCTTATACACAGTAGAGCCGTGCGCGCTGAGCGCCATAGAGAAACTTAAATAAAATTACCTCTGAGGTGTATAATTTATTAATTATATTATTATGAGTTTTAAGAGGACTGAGACAGGATAGATCATAGTAGATATTAGATATTTTTTTAACAAAAAAAGTGTATTGGTGGTATTGGTAACTTTTCTAGAGTAGACAATGCTTATGCTTCTATTGTATGCACGCCACTGCCCTTGTACTATTGCAAATAAAAGAAAATATTCAGCAATGGGAAACTATATAAAATAATTTAAAAAAGAACCTTATATTTTTTGTATTTCTTCGTGGGACACGACTTCATGTATGTATTATGTAAAAATAGCTGCCTCATTCGTTAATTCCACAAAGAACCGAAAACAATTTACAGTAAACTAACAAGAATTGAAACATCCTCGGAGCCATGTCATTTATTATATAAATTACCTCCATTTAAAGACATACCTGCTAGACAGTATCTTCAAGAAACGTCCATCAGTATCCAAATACTAAAACATAACGATACACTTTCAGGGATTAAGTGATAAGCACAAGTTTGATTACAAATTTATACGGATAGGTTGTACCGTTTTAGAAGATGATGTCCTCGATGGAATTCCGTGAATGCCTACCAAAAGACTTCTTATCCGAAGAGGCCAGTCGACCACCCGTCTACAGAACTGATAACAGGCCGTGGCCAGACAAAAATAAAAATATGTTACATACCTGTTCGGTCGCAACATGTTTCGAACAAGATTCGAATAAAACAATTCGTAATCGGAACTTCTTGGTTCGAGAGATAAAAAATCCTAAAATACACAGTGTTTTGGCAGAGACAGTAAATTTATATATTATATAAGAATAAGCACCGAAAAAATAGTAGTAGTAATCTCTTACATAATTTTAGATCAGTAGATCTGTTTACTGCAGTTTATTGTGGTTACAGCTACTGTAATATTTTTTTCATACCTGCTGTTATGTCTACAATTTTGTAGATAGTAATAATCTCCATATACACATATATTTTATCACAATTTAATTATACGTGATTATTAAAAATTATAGAGCACTGGTGGTGGTCAAAAATACTCTTAAAGTATACTAGCATTTCTGTAAGTACAATATGATTAGAATTTATAAAAATGTCTATTAAATACAGGATCATTCAGAACTTACCTACAAAAAATGTTGAATGTACAGAGAACTCTTACAAATACAATTTTGTGAATAAAAACTCAAAAACGGCAGCTCAAAAATTATTAAAAATTAGAAATAAACATTTTATAATACCTATTTTATCAGAAAATTCAACTGCTTTCGCCGCTATTGTTATTAAGTACTAATGGAATTCATTTGTAGTTTTAATTAATAAAATAGTTTGACATACCTGATGTTACAACAAAATTTTGGGCCCGTCTTATCCAGTTCCTACAAATTAACACAAATGTTTCTGCTTCTTGTCCGTTTTGAACTCGTAAGTTATTGGCAGCAACTATGATACGTTTTCGTAAATCATCAATAATGTCCATTTCGATGTAATACCATTGAATTTCTAAATATCCCCAAAAATGTCCAAACGATCGTGGCAGCTATGGTACCAATCTTCCTAGTTCTGTCACTTGATGTTAATATTTGGACACGCTGTATATGGTACGGATATAATTGAGTCTTGTGTATAATACGATACACTGTTGCAATACGCCGTGGACGTACTGGACTTCCAACTCTTCCACGATTCGGTTTCAAATTTCCCTTACGTTGCACTACACTTGCACTCACTGCACACCGCGGTAAAAGTAGCTGCATTTGGCACATGTTTACCGGGCAATCATTCTACTAAAGCATTTTCATATTGTTATAAATTAAAACTAATGTAAAGACCCCTATCACAAAAACGTTTAATACCTACAAAAAGTAATAGCATTTCAATATTCGGAATCGCCTGGCTAGAGACTACAGTGGTCCAGCTAGGTAAAGGTTGAAAATACTACAACTTATAATATATTTTTACAAAAACTATTTTAACATATTGATTACATTCACACAATCCTGTTCAATGAAAATATACATGTTGAACCATTAGGGTCAGTAACGAAACCCATTAAGAAACGAAGAAACGATAAAAAAATCAAGATCAGAAGTATTTCTGTGCATACACACGATTCAATAGCACACAATACAAAGAAGTTGTACTGCGGCAGTCTGGATATTTTGACTGCGAAATTATCGACTATGACAAATAGCCGACTAGTTTCGTTATAATTCTATCGAGAGCGCCTTGTATTTAGAGACAATTTGATGAGACCAAAACATGACTACCCCGGGGTAAACGAGTCGGCGAGGAAAGAAGAGAAGAAAGAAGAGCGCCAGAAGATAATCCCTTGCCGACGGGGCTTTCCAGGTCAGGAGGAGGTTTCCCGAGCCGCCGGTATCGGCCGCAATTGCGGTCGAGGCTGACGGGAGAAGGGAACCCACCTCTACGAGGCGTCCGGCCTACAGCGATGAAGTGGGTAAAGAGAGATAGTCTGTCTCGACCCCGCTCATCCGAGGTCATTTATCCTGCCAAGGATATTGGCGCGATATGAATATTAATAATCTGAGTAACTTCCGAGAGCGAAGATGGAGAGAGTTATTCTTTGATTATTAATGTCCATATGGTCGAATGGAATTGTCCTGAAATAAAAGTTGCTAGAGATAAATTAAAAAAATTAATAGTCGCTTATTGTCATAGTCGAGTGGTATTCAGGAAGATTATTTTGTGAACACCACAAAATCATTCGGGAAGATTCCTGTCATATTTGTCTTTTTCGCTAAATTGAAAGCAATCCAATAATTCATATACGTTTATTAATATTTAATTCAATTTACTTTTTACAACCACGATTTACTTATAAACAAGAAGAACTCAAATATATAATAATTGTTTATTTGAAATTGAAAACGCAATTATCTGCCGAAAAATAGACATAAATTGTCTCCAGACAGACTCTTTACTCTTTTTGGTATTTTTTAGGATTGATTTACTTATGTGTTCCCTAATTTCCATAATGGAACATGAATCAAAACGAGACATTTTTAAATTTGACTGAATCTTACGTTAAATTTTGACACTTATCTCAGCACTCTTATACAATAGAATTAAATAGCTGCTGATATTTTTTATTTACCTAAATAGTCGATCATATTGCATATCATGTAACTAAATGTATGACTTTGTATGGAGGAGCCATGTGTGAATGAAATAATTCGATCAATTTCTTTGCGCGAGACAATCAACAATTCATACAATTTTGTTGGATCAAGTTGGATTTGGAAATGTCACACAGAGAAAACTTTTTCAATGACTAACATTATGTCACATATGACTGGATATCAGTGTGTAAAAAATATGAATAATGAACAACAACCACGTTAAATATATATACAGTGCTTTCGAAAAGTAACGAATAAATTCATTATTTTTGAAATTGAGTAGTTTTCGAAAAAATCCTCTGGCACGTCAATTTTGTTTTAAAAAAGGCACTTTTTGACATGCGACCCACATTTGTGACGTCATCGTTGTTCGAGATATGACGTCATCGACAATTTTTTTAAACAGCAACAACCCCCAATTTTGACCATGCCATTTGAAAGAGTGTATCATTCTACATATACATCGTCAAAAATCATGGTTTCCTGAGAGTAGCCTTACCGACCGACAATGTTTCTTATAGCTGTTAGATAAAAACTTGAAATCGTACTTTATTAAATTTTTTTTTTGGTTTTTTGAGTTTTTTCTTTAGTTCTTATCTTTTTTTTTTGGCAAAAGCAATGCGTTTGAAGTGTTTATTTATATTTAGTAACTTTGTCATTTTATATTAAAAAAATGGTTAAATTAACTGAACGAGAACGAATTGAATTTCTTTGTATGGTCGGATTTGGAGACAGGATGCGCACCCAAAGAGAAGTAGTTGAATTGTTCAATAAAACTCATCCTGATTGACATCTCATTAGCCAAAGCATCGTGAGCAATATTGAGTCTAAATACCGTAACTTTGGACATGTTTGTGATCTTCCTAAATCTGGTCGACCGTCAAAATCAGTAGATGATGAGCTTAATGTTTTGTTGGCAATACAAGAAAAATATCACCCAACACTTAACCAATTGGCTTCTGATTTCAATATGGCAGCTTCCATAGTTCACCAAATTATGAAAAAAGCAAAATATCATCCTCATAAGGTATGCCTTTTGCATGAGCTATCTGAAGACGACTTTGATCGGCGAAACAAATTCTGCGAGCAAATGCAAGAGCTATGCAATAATGATAATAATTTCGCAAAAACGTAATTTCTTCTGACGAGGCTATGTTTGTCTTGAACGGCCATGTCAATAGGCAAAACTGCCGCTATAGGGCTACCGAGAATCCCCGATGGATGATGGAGTATCACACTCAAAGTCCCCTGAAAGTAAATGTGTGGTGCGGCATAGTCGACGGAAGATTTCTGGGTTCCTTTGATGTCAAGCTAACTGGTGCAAGATATTTGGTTTCTCTTTGACCTCATTCCTGAACTAATAACTTTATATCCAAATATAGAGGGACATGATCTTCCAAGAAATGACACTTTCTTTCAACAAGATGGTGCACCTCTCCATTATGCAAGACCCCTTCGTGCTTATTTAGATGAGGTGTTCCCGAATCGTTGGATAGGGAGAAGGCGGCCGATTGAGTCGCCAGCCAGATCGCCTGATTTGACACCTCTAGATTATTTCTTGTGGGGATACTTAAAAAGCAAAGTATACGTTACTAGAGCGGTTAATTTAGAAGATTTAAAAGCAAGAATTCGTCACGAGATACATTGTATACCTCCTGAAGTTATTGATAATGTTCAAAAATAATTTATTAATCGTCTTGGATATTGTGATGTGTATGTAGAATAACACGCTCTTTCAAATGGCATGGTTAAAATTGAGGATTGCTATTTAAAAAAATTGGCATATCTCGAACAACGATGATGTCACAAATATGGGTCGTATGTCAAAAAGTGCCTTTCATCAATCAGTTCAAATATTCTTAGCCAATTTAAAATTATATTAATATTATTTTTACAGGTTTAAGTGAGTCAATATAATATGCAGGATGTCTCTAATAAATTATTAGAAATACAGTAGATTATATTATTAGAGTTCAATAATAAAGACACTATGTGAGTTATATTTTTATTTGTAAATGGTTAAGAAGGCCTCTAAATATAAATTATCCTCCCTTTCTCTAAAAGTGTATTGTTTAACCATCATTTAAGAATATACATATTGCAATATATTTCATTCGCTTTGGAAAATCTGTTGAAATATTTTCGCTGAAAATCACATTTTATTAAAATAAATTCCTTGACTTTCGCAAATATTTGTAGGTATACCTACGTATATGAAAATAAATACTTTAAGCTCGATTTTAATGTTGGTTTACAGACACAGGTAATGGCGCAGTTTTGATGCAAGCATCTAAACATCACAGTCTTCAAAATGTTGAATCTTGTTTCTTTTGCAAATGTTACTTGTATTAATGACAAGTCATCAAGTTGTTGCAATATTATACCTAAGTAGACATAATTCCAGGAGAAAAAAGCACGAACGAACATTTCAATCTCGGCGATTTGAATAATCGTGACCAATTATTATTATCGGAATATAAAAGCCCCGAACGTTGAAAATCACCAGTTCAACGTTTACAGCTTTTAAAGTCATTATCGATTCCCGACGGCCCACAGAAATGAAGTGTAAAGAAGTCGACCGAACAAAAAGAAGCACTGAATGACAATAATCAGTGACGTGCAGTTAACCTTTGTTTGAGAGTTTTAATCTAGATTGGGGTGGGCCCGGATATTTTATAAACTAACCCCCTCGCTTCATTAATTTGCTTAAAATACTCAAAGCACAGGTACAGAGTACTGGTAAGCGGCGGCTGGTGAGATTTCAGATATGTCATATCTCAATAACCAGTCTCGGATCAAACTTTAGGATATAATATGTACTATCAGTATATAGACAACTTTTATAGAAGGAGAACTTTTTTGCAGTTTGCGAAAGAAAGTTGAAAAATTGTGCAACTCCCCCTAGAATTTTTCAGATTGGTTTCTTTAATTCTAGTGAATTATTATTTTGCATAAATTAGACGTAATGTAAGTTTACAATTAACGTAACTACAACTAATGTTAATATCTGTTGTAAACTATTACTATTTTTAATGCCACAAAGATAAATAAGTGTATGGTTTAGAGACACAAATAATAGTGCCGTTTTGATGCAAGCATCTAAATAACGTAGTTTGAAAAATTTTAAATCTTATTTCTTTTGCAAATGTTATTTGTATTAATGACAAGTCATCAAGTTGTTGCAATATTATACGTAAGTAGAGATAATTCCAAGAGAAAAAAGCACAAACGAACATTTCAATCTCAGCGATTTGAATAATCGTGACCAATTATTATTATTGGAATATGGAAGGGATATTCTCCTTTTATACAGATTTGGAAAGTGAGGATCTTGATGGTGAATTGTATTTTGCCGCTTGCGTGTATTTGTGTCATGCTACACGCATACTTCGACCACAGCGTGTTTGCATCAAGCAGTGCTGCCAGGTGGGAAAAATTCAGTGCATGAGAATAGTTTCAAAGAAGCATGAGGTTTGGAGTTTGGTTTTATTGCATTAAAAAGCATTATGTTCTGCTATTTTATCATAATTTTACATTGTAAGTAGGTACTTACTTAAAAGTTATTAACCACGTAACCTTTCTAATTTATTTTATTGTTAGGCCGGGCGAACGTTGAGGCGCAGTTGACGTGACGCAGGGTGACTCACGGGTCGTAAAATCTGTTGTTTCCAGAAAATGTAGGTACCCTTACGGAATAGAGTTAAGAATCGCTGCAATACAGCGTGAATACAGCACACGCACCGCATATCCCTAGACTGTCATACCCGTTTATGTATTCATTGCTAATTATTAAGAGAGCAGTCTACAATAAAGGACATTTCAAGTACCCAAATATTGTAGATACCTACCTCTATTTATTCAATTTTGCCCTCGGTTTTGCCTATATTTCTCGTTAGGTCTTTGTTTTGGTAGATTTCAAAGAGTAATTTTAATAATTTTATTATTTCTTTTTGTGTCTATTAAAAAGCATGAGATTTTGTAATCAAAATATGAGAGCATGAGATTTCCTCGGAATGCATGAGATCTGACAACACTGGCATCAGTTGACCGAACAGTTAGATTTGCAATGGCGAATTGGCGTTGGCGATACGGAACCGATTACCGTAGTAGTGGGGAATGCTACACCAATGCACGTCGCCTCCCTGGAATGAAGCAGCAATTTCTACTTTCTCTGTAAAGATCCGCAATTTCCGAATCTGTATATGAAACTACTTCTGGTGTGCCACAAAGCTCTAACAAGGGGCATCTTTTATGGCTTATCTTTGTCAATGATATTGCTGGTGTTGGAGCATGCCTCCTATTTAATTTTTATATTTAAAAACTGATCTAAGGGTGTATATTTATATACTGCCAATTAAATTAATTTTGTAATACATCTAATATCAATCAAAGTTTAATACTTTACATTGTAAATTAATACAATAAATCATTTATACGGTCCTTCGAGTTTATTAATTAAATCTTCGCCTGGTCGCCGATCCTCCAGATACGAAACTGTTGCATATTCGCCTGGTTGCTGATCTTCCAGATACGAAGCAAATCAAACAGCTGGTGCTGTTAACTGCCATAATTTGATGTTTGCAGATGATCTTAAAATCTATTGTGGGATAAGTTCAGTGTCAGATAGTTTAATGTTGCAAGATGGTGTCATTTCAGTTGTCAAATGGTGCGCAAAGAATCACTTACAAGTTAATATTTCAAAGTGTAAATATGAGGATCGGTCAGTGATCGCACGGTTTAAGACGTCAGTACTTGAATCGAGGTGACTAGATCGCTGTGGGATCGACCCCCGCAGCCGGTAGACCGTATATAACCGTATTCGTGGAGAGATTGGCACCCTCTCTGCGGGTATGGTAGGGTGGAAGAATGTTGGCTTGGGTCAATGTGAGAGATTGATACCGGTTGACATTTGACTACCCCCCTAATTAATGAGGTTTTCCAGGTTTCCCTCATTCCTGCACTGAATGGTGGTCAGGGCCTACCAACGTAAGTCGTTCCTGGGCTCAAATGCTGCCTGATTAATAATAATATGCCGCCCCCTCTCCCGCACAAGTCTTTGACTTCTGAGTTAATCCTCGTGATTAGAATGAGGGGTAGAGATATTATTATTATTATTATTTATTACTTACTGTAGGAGAACTGAATTAATATTGTTTGATTATATGATGGATTCAGAGAAGATTATGAGATCTGGGCATTTATTTTGGACTCACGGTTATCATTTACATATCACATTAACAAAACTGTATCAGACGCATATAAAAGTTGGATGGTGTTTACTTCATGAGGGGCATTAATAATTCTTACTAACCGTTTTAATATGCTATCTTTGGAAAATAGGCGAATGATAAACTCGATAAAATTCTTGTATAATTTATTTCATAAAAGTATTGATTCCTCTTTCCTCCTTGGTAAAATAAATTTTCATACGCTTAGGGTTTTATTACGACACGAGGTAACTTTTTACTGTAAAAATTATCGAATAAATGTGTTAGCAAAGTCGCTCATATAGGTATGTAATATGCAATAATTATAACAGAATCTCTCATCTTTGTGACATTAATTTCTTATCATTAAAATAAATTGTAGGTTTTGTGATGCAATGTATCAATTAATGTGTTACATTTTTTGTATTCGTAATTCATTTTTTGTTCGTTTTTTACTAATGTTTCCTGTAATTGGGTCTTGTACCTGTTGGAAATAAAATACTATTACTATTATTATTATTATAAAAACCCAGAATGTTGAAAATCGCCAGTTCAACCTTTACAGCTTTTAAAGTCATTATCGATTCCCGACGGCCCAAAGAAATGAAGTGTAAAGAAGTCGACCGAACAAAAAGAAGCACTGAATGACAATAATCAGTGACGTGCAGTTAACCTTTGTTTGAGAGTTTTAATCTAGATCGGGGTGGGCCCGGTACACCCCGCATGGTGGGTGCTGATTACAGAGAGGACACGACGACAAGTGTAATCAGCCCATTCTATTGAAACGCGGGAACAATGACGACCGGGACGGGACGGGACGCCTGGACAACTGCATGGGGACCTTACAGAAATTACACTTTCATCGCCAAACACGCCAAGCAGAGGGAAATCGCGCTGATTGAAAACGCACTCTGAATGAAATCCGGCGCGCCGAGGAGACAATGCAGTCTGCTGGCGATCGATTGATAGAGGTTATTATGCCTGGAAGGTTTGTCGCTAATTAACAAATGCACTGTTATTATCTGAGAACGGTACTTCAACTATGTATACCCGGAGCGAATGAAATTATCGATAATCGCTACACTGAGAAAAACCCTAGTAAACTAAGCTGAAATAGTATATTACAAAATTAGTTTGTAATGTAAGAGACTTGACATGAGTGAATTTTTATGAATACATCGTGTATTATAAGTAACCGTTTATCTTACGTCCGATCCAGACGACACTGATGTTTTCGATAACATATGGAACAATTATTATTTCAGTTAATATGGTCACAGAACAAGATCATTCGGGCCTCCAAAAAAACTAAAAGATAAATTGACAGCAGGTTTAGGCTTTGTATTTAAAGACTGTACACGAGAGAACTCAATTCACTTTCTTCCCACAAATTTCCAGATGTCTGGAAAACTGCTCGTGTGTGCCCGATCCTTAAGAAGGGGGATCCCTCCATTGTTAGTAATTGCAGAGCTATATCAATACTTTCTAACTTTGCAAAACTACTTGAAGTAATCTTATACAATCAGATTTACTCCATATTTAAAACTCATGTGATCCCCGCTTTATGAAAAAAAGATCATGTACGACAAACTTAGCCTATGTTACTCAGTATTTGAAAGAGGCTTTGGATAATCAGAAACAGGTGGATGTTATTTATTTTGATTTTCAAAAAGCATTTGACCAGATTGATTATTATGTTTTGTTATCCAAACTTGATTGCAATGACTTTTCGTGGAATTTAGTAAACTTTTTTAATCGTATTTATCGGATTGATACCAATATGTTGAATATAACGGTGTTCGATTTTTTACTTACCCTGTAAATACTAGCGTTCTGCAAGGTTCTAATTTGGGTCCCTTACTATTTTTAATATTTATTAACGATGTAGCTAATTTAATTAAATGTCTCAAACACCTTTTTGCTGACGACTTAATACTTTATAAGATAATTAATAATACGTACGCTTGCCAATATTTGCAATCAGTCATTGATCTTGCCTCGGTGTGGGCTACGAATTATCGTATACATATAAATATATCTAAAAGTAATATTGTATCATATACTAGGAGGAAAACTATTATTTATTATCAGTTGGCTTCGACCGAAATAAATAGGTGTGATGGGGTCAAGGACTTGGGTGTTTCCTTTGACAGTGGCTTGATCTTCAAACAGCACATAAATAATATTGTATCTTCTGCATCAAAGTCACTTGGATTTAAAATTTTTAGGAATATATCGGCTTTGAGATTATTATTTCAATCATTGGTCTGTTCGAAGTTGGAATACTGTTCACTAATTTTGTATCCGCTGTATCAAAATTAGGTATATTGATTCAATTGAATCTGTTCAAAGGCGATTTTTGAAGTATCTTTGTTATAAGGAAGATGGTATATATTCTCAAAGAGGTATAGATAATTACTTACTAGATAAAATTTCTTATTTCTGCATACAAAACCCAAAATTGCATCAGTCTCTTTTGTATACAACTTACAACAATGTTGGAATCGGACAAGTATCCACTTCACACAGCAATCTGCTTCTCAAGTCACCTATTTATGTTATGGCTTATAACATAAATTTGATTTGTAGTTCTTGTGATATTACTTTTGATACAATCTCTAAAATCAAGAATTGTTTTATAGCACATACTAATACTACATAATAGGGTTTGTTATCTTTAATTTCTTGGATTATGTCATAATTGTTTATGTATTTGAAGAACTCAACTCTAGCTTTTTTATATAGTGTTTAGTTTTTAAAAATATGTTTATTATTTGTCACTTATTATTGTATTGTGTTTCCTACAGGTGGTGTATGGAGACGAGTGCTTGTAGAAAACACGCGTGTTTGAATGGGCAAAACGGTTCAAGAGGGGAGTGAATCGGTAGAAGACGATCCATGTGAAGGAGCTCCCGTCACCTTTCGTACTGACGCGATGATGTTGACCGTTTGCGTGCACTGATCACGCCTAACCGGCGCATAAGCATTCGTGCGTCGTCTGACGATTTAAACGGCAACAAAGAAACCGTTCGCAAGATGTTACACGAAAATTTAAATATGCGAAAGATTTGTGCAAAAATGGTGCCAAAAGTTCTCACCCGTGAACAGAAAGACATGCGAAAATCGATCTGCGAGGATTTATTAGTACCGCATTCGGAACGACGATAGAGACGGGTTGTCACTGAAGATAATACCTGGATATTTGAGTATGTCCCCGAGACCCGTAAACAAAGTCAGCAGTGGGTTGAAAAGGGTGGATAGCGGCCAACGAAAGCGAGGATGTCCAAGTCACGACTGAAGGCAATGTTGATCGTTGTTGTCGATATCCACGGCATCATTCATCGTGAATATGTTCCTGCCAGTCAGACAGTGACTGCATAGTTCTATGTTGGCGTCCTGGATTGGCTGCGGGCCCGCGATTTCCGTGTGCGACCCGAACTCGCCGAGAACGGCTGGATCTTGCACCACGACAACGCGCCAGCCCATTCCTCATTCATTGTGCAAGAGTTTTTGACAAAAAAGGCATTCCAATGTTGCCGCACCCACCCTATATACCCGATATTGCCCCCTGCGATTTTTTTTATTCGCAAGATAAAGTCGCACCTCAAGGGAACTCATTATGACGGCGTAAAGGAGGTCAAAGAAGCTGTAACCGAGGTGCTGAACGGGTTAACTGCGGAGGATTATCAAGGGTGCTTCCAATCGTGGGAGCAACGTTGGAATCGTTGTGTAGAGTTAGAGAGAGACTATTGTGAAGGTCGATAATACAATTTTGGCGAAATTTAATTTGCTTGTTTTTTCATTGACAAATTAAACATATAGACCCAGAATATTTACAATTGTAAATATTGACGATAGTGCAGTGCAATTATATTGACATCATTAAGAAATATATGAATGTAAGACCGAAACACGTGAAAATTCAGAAGTTCTTTTTATTTTCCAATGCGGGTAAATGTACCTGTAACCTTATTGGCATTACTACATTCGGCCTGATTCCCCAAAATACGAGTTATTAATTTCGGCAAACATCCGCTTCAATAATTTTAGCAAATAGTGGTGCTGGTATTAGCACTATTAAGAGGCATGGGGATTGATAAAGTGACGCTGATACAGAAGGATATGTAGCAGATTCACTAGAGAATAAAACAAAATTGCCAAAACATTACAATCTCAAATGTAAATAAATATATGTTATAAATTTTTAGTTTTTTTTATTTATAAAATAAATAGAGTGAGTAGAAAGTTAGTTAGTAGATTATTAACGATTTTGAAGTTCATAAAAACAGCATTATTATGACAGTTGACTATGAAAATACTTATTTATGTAAAATGATTTTTTATTGAATGAGCTTGATATTATGGAGCTAGCAAGCGAGGCGAGTAACAGACGAGTTCGATAAAGATACTTTACTGACGTGGTGAATACAAAATTGTATCGCCAACCGTGCATTCAATGTCTTCTTCCATCATTTTTTATAAATAATTCGCGACAAAACTTACTATTGGGACTGTGACAGCGACAAATGAATTTTGTTTAATGTCATACAGTAATGGCTATATTGATAAATATATGAGTCAACTGTGTGTGTGGATTATGACTTTGGTCTTACCAATTAGCCAGATCTTTTGTTTAAATAAATTTAATTATCTTCTGTTTTATATCTATTATGTTATTGAGCGTTATGTATGATGGCATATACTATTCGTATTTACATTAATAATACCTATCTAATTGTAATAGTAGTAGTGTTAGTTTTAAACTAGAAATTTCCGATTATTTTCTCTTTCCTTTCTTTCTAATACCTTTGATTTTTTGGTTTCAAACCAACATTTGATTTCTTCAAACATGCCGTTAGCTTGAGGTATTTTTCAATATCAGTGTCCTTATTTACTTTGAAGCATAGCTTCAACGTGGACATAGGCCAAAAATATCTCTTCCTTTAAAGATGAAGTGTTCTTCTCCGTGTGCTGTTGGTCGAAGGCAACATGCTTTTTTTCATAGCGAATTCTTGATTTTGCAAGAATTAATGCATTACTTGCATCAATATGTCTGTCGGAACATCACTGAGAAACTCCTCACTCATTTTGGGTAGTTTACAACGAAGAGAAATGAAAAATAAATCAAACCTAAAGAAGAAGATGGAACATAACACTTTTAAAAATAGTCACTTATACAATAGTGGCGGTAGTTTACTGAGGCATGAGATTCGGTCAAATTTAAAAATGTCACTATTTTATAACCCTATTAGGCTTACATGTATAAATCCCAGCGTACTTAAACAATAAATTATTCGCTCGAACATAACATGTAAGAGCACCAACGTTCTTTGATATAACAAGACCTCGTGGATCATGAGGGAGCATAAAAAGCTTATGGAGAAGTAAGCGTGGGGTTCCACAAGGTTCTGTGTTGGGTCCTATCCTATTTCTACTATATACAAATGAATTTAATATTGTTGTGTCCAACGTTTTTCTTGTTATGTATGCTGATGATACACTGTTGGAATCGAAATGCAATGCTGCGTTGAACGCCGTAGGAAATTGGTGCGTCACTACCACTTTATATCTAAATAGTCATAAAACATAGTTAATCAGATTCCATAATAGGCAAAAGAACTGCTCAGGCCTCAAAATAAAAACAAACAACAGCAAAGATTATTATTTTATATTATTTATTTTATTATTATTATATATTATTATTATTAAGTGAACAATATTTCGCTCGTTCCAATGATCATGAAGATGGAACAAAATAGGTTTTCTGATGTTACAATATAAACAGTCTCAATTTAAATTGATGTATTAATTCCTCTTTTCTAATCTTAAATTAACAAAAATACATTTTGATAAACTATGTAAATATGTTTAAATTAAGACGCTTCTACTTTAGCGTTTTAAATGTATTCAAACGTGTTTTAAATGTCAACTTTCCAAATAAACACACGTTTAAGTGATTCTAATCCGACTTTTAAACTTTAATTCTTAATAATTTGACAAATCAGTTTCTACCGAGAACTGATTTGTACCCCATTGTGTCCCCTTCATACGTAAAACATCACTTAGTTACGGATAATTAAAAAGGAGACGTCCAGAACTCCTTCGAGTAGGTAGCTGCGGGGACAGACCGAGGCACGAGACCCCAAAGAAGACATGACAGCTTATAACCTGCCAGATTAGTAGATGGCTCGCGAGATAGGCCAGATGGACATGCAGATAGCCGCCTTCCTTCGACAACCACCTCACTAATTCCCCCAGATTAGCATCTCGACACCGCATTCCATCAATATTTCCATCGCCAGCCAGAGGCACCGGAGACGCGGGTTATCTACAGCCGTATCTCGATAATTTGCTGCGAATTAGACAATAACTATTGTAAAAATTAAGACGTGCTCTGTCCATTTTCGACTGAAGGTCGAATTGATTGGCAATGAATGGCGCAGATGACAGATAAGGAGTAGACACTTTTAAGCATTCAGGTGACTGTAACGACTATTATAGACAAAGGTGTAATGTTAATATACCTATTTGTCTGTCTTTACGATTTGCTTCAAGAAGTGCAATATAAATATAACGCAAAACATAAATCATTTTTATTTAATTGAGCACTGAAGAAATTTTATACAAATGAAGTTTTGTCGAATCACACATATCTTACACTGAGAAATCAGTAAAATAATAGTTTAAAACCGATTTCATTGAGAAAAGACTTGTCCTATACAGGGTGTTTCTTAATTAAATTTAAGGAGGTACATTGAAAAGTAATGATAGTTTTCTTTATAAACTACGGTCCAAAAATATTGCGGGGTGTTAAAATTAGAAATTATGTTTATGTTGAAAAATATTCGCCTTTATTAATAGTCACTATATACCTAATTTCATGGATATATCTAAAGTGGTTTCGAAAATATTATTTTTCTTTCTTCCTAAAACTTTAACACCCCGTATTTTTGTAATAGAACATTTTGGATGATATTATTAATTTTCAGTGTAGAATCTCCCTCTTAAATATTTGCATATCATTAAGGAGTACCCTGTATATCGCCAGCCAGAGGCACGGGAGG
This sequence comes from Monochamus saltuarius, assembly GCA_025584915.1. Lineage (NCBI taxonomy): Eukaryota > Metazoa > Arthropoda > Insecta > Coleoptera > Cerambycidae > Monochamus > Monochamus saltuarius. Next base: position 25,450,106 of record CM046722.1, read on the forward strand.
CGTGGGGTATCTACGGCCGTATCTCTCTATTTATTACGAATCAGACAATAACTATTGTAAAAATTAAGACGTGCTCTGTCCATTTTTGAGTGAAGGTCGAATTGATTGGCAATGAATGGAGCAGATGCAAGACAAGGAACATACACTTTTAAGCCTTCAGGTGACTGTAATGACTATTATAGACAAAGGAGTAATGTTAATATACCTATTTATCTGTCTTTACGATTTGCTTCAAGAAGTGTAGGTATTAATTATAAATACAACACAAAGCATAAACTAAGTATTTTTATTTAATTGAGCACTGAAAAATTTTTAAACAAATCTAGGTTTGCCTAATCACACTAAGAAATCAGCAGTTTAATAGTTTAAAATTTCGACATCAATGAGCGTTTACTTCGAAAACTTCGCCAAATACAAGTTATTTACTGATATAGTATTATATATAGAGTGAGCAACCGAAAATATGCTATGGGAAGATGACCTGCAATGACCCTCTTAAGAAATATCACATGGATTTATATTTATTTTTTTTTTCACGAAAATGGATCTCAATAACTTTTCCTTTGAGGTAATATTTAAAAAAGGAATGTCAAGAGGGTCAATGATTCCATTGATGGCCTCCTTGAAAAAACTCTGAAAAAGTTCTTTTTCCTCAAAAATATGACAAAAACTCACAACAAAACTAATAGCTAAAGACAAATGTCCACCATTATAGAATTTTCTTTTTCTCTTTTTTACTGACAGATATCAATAGGTTGTAATTTAGAATAATATATCTGATTTAATGAAAGTCATTGCTGGCGTTCCATTGAGGAGTATCTTAGGGCCTTTGTTGTATACTATATATACAATTAACTTGCCAGAAGTCCTGAAATTTTCTAATTATCATTACCATCTATATCGTGGATCGTCATATTTGCTAGTTCTTCGCAGTGAGAGGCACCGGCAATTTCAAATATCGTGGCTACGTTGGTCATAAGATATACGTTGTTTAGGGTATTTAAGAAAAAAATTTCGTTTCTTTCTATGATTATTTTGGCTTGTAACAATATTTGATTTCTTTAAATATGCCATTAGCTTGAGCCATTTTCCAATATCAATGTCCTTCTTTACTTGGAAGTATAGTTTCAACATCAAGTTCTTGATTTTGCAGGAATTAATGCATTACTTGCATAATAAGTGGCCTCCAATATCTCTATCGTCGCTGAGATACTCACTCATTTTGGGTAGTTTTCGACGAAGATAAATGAAAAATAAATCAAACTCAACTTTCAAACTGAACTGATTGAAAATTTGTTAATGGAAACGACAGGAATTTTTATCGGTGATTACTTGAGTCCAGCGTAATTCAACGTCGCAGTAGCTTTACAGTAAATAGCAATTGACTGTTAGAAAAATTTACGCAAACTTTTTCAGCTTAATGCTGCTTGTATCCGCTGAATTACTATGGACACAACCATTGTCACGACAATACGATAGGCCTGCTGTATAATGTAAGAAAAAGTGTACTTTTCGCCACGAAAAATCGTGCGTACACTTTGCCGCATGATCGTAGGTATTTTACATCTTTGAAGGAACATACTTATCAATTATTTTGATAAGATGAATTCCCAACTAGCAAAATAAATTTTATAAAGATTGTATAAATTGCTATAAAATAAATTTTATAGGAGCTTCAAATTCATATAATGTGGTTAAATGCCTTTATACGATACTTATAGAATTTAAAAGGGCCAACTTTTATAAAACACTTTGGTGATGTAACAGTTCTATAAAAAAATGTATACAACATTATTAAAACAATTTTATAGAGCAACTATAAAAACGTTTTGTAGTCTGTATTTTGGTATTATTTAAAGAAACATTATATTTGTGTTTATATTTAAAAATGGGGTAGCCTAAACTCAATGGCGATCATTTGTGTAAATAGTAGATAGGTATAATAATACTTACGATATTATCAGTTCAACAATCTCGTATTTCAATTTTATTGCGCCGTAAATTTTATTGATAAACTATAGATATGTTTGTGACAAAAAAATGATGCGATTTAATTTATGGTTTAAATTTTCTTTAAAATTATAAAAAATAAATTTAAAATATATTTAAATTATGCTTTCTTTAATTTATATTATTATTGTAAAATTATATTTAATGATCTTGTTATAAAATAATCTTTCAAAAATAGTAGAATCATGTTTTAGATATAATTTTAAGAGTTTCAAGTATTTTTACATAATGGCGACAGTAGCTGATCCAAATATTCATTTAAACATGGCCACTTATAATAAAAAGATTTTATTCCATAGATGTATTATACATATTAAAATTAAGGTTAAAATTTCATTACGCGGAATATACAATAATTTTGTTTTCTCAAGCCACGATTTTGTTTTACAACATATTTGTAAAACAGGGAATAGTTTTATACATTAAACACAATTATATATACTTTTTTATAAATAAGCGCATTTTGAGGCTAAAAAACATTTTTTTTAATTCCCTTACATATCCTTAATAAAACATGTTAATACAACTATTTTATAAGTTTATAATTAAAAGTCATTTGCCAAGTATACGACTCTTACACAATACGTTTACAATCCACATCTATATTTTTTTAGATCTTGTAACGCATTATAATACTTTTATAAACATTTTAAAGAACAGGAACAAAATTATAACAATTATTTGCTCTATAAAATCAAATTGTTAATTAAACAACGCTATTCGATAGTTATGACCATTTTCCTGACATTAGTGAGTATCCGGTGGGTATCTTCTGCGATCTTAGTAAAGCAATCGATTATGTTGATCACAAAAAAATTAATGTCTAAATTATGCAAATATGGTATTCGAAGGTTTAGCTTTGATGTGGGTAAAAACTTTCATTGAGGATAGGACTCAATATGTTTCTATTAATAATGATAATTCTCACAAATCTCATCAAGTAAAACAGAGTTCCCACAGGGCTCTGTTCTAGGTCCACTGCTCTATCTGTTGTACGTGAATGAAATAGATACTCTTTCCAGCAGTACGCATTTTACAATATATGCTGATGACACCTCCCTGATTACATCTAATATCAATGAGAATGCATTAGAGGCTAATAGTGATACTTTATCAAGTAATCTACCCAGTAGCACAGGATATTGGCCCAATATTTAGGATATGTTGGGTAAATATTGTAAATTGGACCAATATTGGCAATATTTAGCCAATATTTGTAGTTAGTTGTCAATATAACTTTTTACTTTATTGTAATTCAATATTTTTCCAATAATGTAACAATATTTGTAGTGTATCTATATGTTCACCTTAAAAATATATATATATATATATATATATATATATATATATATATATATATATATATACCTATATATATATAAAAGAAATTAATATTTATAAAAGTATTTAATAATAAATTATTTTAAGAAGTCATGTTTATGCCGGTATTCGTTTGTAGTGCCCTTTTTATAATACACTGTTTTCTAATATTGGCTCTACATGGGACGTTTATTGTTGTATCAATTATTATTCATGCATGATTTGGTATTACAATCGAAAGTTAAATAATAATAAAAATATTATTGTTATTACTTATAATTATTAAATTTATTATTATTTAAAATCATACGAAAGAAAAGAGACCGAAAATCCAAATTCCCTTCGCCCGCGTAGTGAAGTTCCATCTCCCATCCACAAACCATATGCTCCCATCTTCCTTTTCCTTTTGTTATGACGCCGTGGGCACAGGCCGTGAGTTGCGTCGCGTAATTATAGTTATAGTGTTTATTTGTGGTGCCATAATTTGGAATTGAAGTAAAGGAAAAGAGGTAACTACTTAATCCAATTATCTACAATATACTAACTACCTACTAATACTTTCTGTAAGAGGCGACCTAACCTAAAAATAAATTTATTTTAGTACAAGGGAGTTTAGAAGTAGTTTGTAGTAGTGTTAGTAAATTTAGATTGTGAAGTTGCTTTTTGGTTGCATCAAATGAACTGATGACTGGTTTACTGTTAATATTTTTTTATTTATTTTAAAGCAGGTAGGAAAACAGAAATATTGGCCCAATATTGGCCAAATATGTCAGTATATGATGAACTTTACCAACTGCCAATTGAGAACCAGACTCTACTAGAATCTCTAGAACAGCACTTAGCAGATGAGAAAAATATTAAATTTTTGGTAATTATTGTTATATAGATTATGTGAACAATGTGTTACGATTATCAGGTTTCTTGTTTATTGTAGGCTCAGCGATTTTGATGAAAAGACTAGTATCTAGAGAAGTGCCTATGCTATACTCAGGAACGGGAAAAAAGTGAAAGCTATCATTTCAAAAGCTTTCTTGTTATAGGGCTGTTACAAGTAAGAGTTCTAAATTGTTGTTATGATAATATGGACAAATATGGACATGGACATATTTTGCTTTGTATTTTATAGAAGCTATTCGGAAACGTTTCACAGACGCCACGGATACAGAAATTAACAGATCCATGTCTTTGTACCTGGCAGGTGTGGCAGACAGAGAAGGGGGGCGCAAAAATAGGTAGTTTTATAATTAGCTAGTCCAAATGAAATATATTTTCCATTTTTTATCAGAATTACACTTTTTTTATTATTTTATATAGAAAATAATTATAATTTTATTGATCAATCGTTTTATTGAAGAGAATTCCCAGTTTATTTTACTTTCTGAATCTATAAATATTAATTAATTACAAAGAAGCGCAATTTTTTTGCATTCTTACTCTTAAAACTTAACATTTTATACATATGTATATAATTCTATTATTCTATATTATATTATTCCGAATAGGGTTATCAATAATAAACATATAAAAGTTTTCGGGGGACTTCCCAAACTAAATGCAACACGTCATGGTATATAATATGTAGGTCCAATGTACAAAACGGATATTGGACCATTATTGGAAAAATCAATTTACCCTATAAATAAAGTGAATTATGGGGAAATATTGAATTTCTATATTGTACCAACATTTGTTATGAATATAGGATAAATATATAAAATTTATATTGTCCCAATAAAAAAAAAACTCACCTTTTCTTTATTGGGCCAATATATAAATATAATATTTTTCCAATATTGGTGTGCTACTGGGGCTAACAGAGTGGTTCTACCAGAATTTTCTGTATATCAATATAAACAAAACTAAAATTTTGAGATTTCATTGTGCCGAGAAAAATTGTAGCACTTTTACTTTTACATTAAACAATGTTTGTTTGAGTACTAAAGACGAAACAGTAACATTTTTAGGGCTTCATATCGATAAGAATTTAAATTGGAAAATTCATTGTGAAATATTGATAAGTAAACTTTCTTCTCTTACATACTTATTTAGAAACTTAAGGACAGTACTTGATCTGGAACAACTTGTGTGCATATACTACGCTCAAGTTCATTCTCGTCTCAGATATGGTCTTTGTTTCTGGAGAAGTTCTACAATTTGCTCACGTATTTATTGCCCACAAAAGAATAATGACATATATGGTTAGGGATTCAAGTACTTATTCATGTAGAAATTTGTTTTTCAAAATAGAAATAATTCTGGATTGAATAGTTCATTAGTGTAATACAAGACAAAGTAAACATTTTCAAGATATTGTCTGAAGCTATTTATTTGTGGCATAGTTTTAGTTTTTCTTTAGTTTAATTGAGTTTTTGCCACTGAAAAAAATATAGATTAATTAAATAAGCCCTGGCGCCAAATTGATCAGTCAAGGGTTATTTTTGAAACTAAGTTTGCTTAACCAAAGAATCTCACACTGAAAAATCAGATAAGTCAAAAATAACAAAAATCACATCACTATCGCGCACTTCCGTATTACTGACGTTTCGAAAACCTCTCTGTTTTCGTTCTCAAAATCGTATTAAAAATGTTAAACGTATGTCAAGTTTGACAGTTTAAAATTTGTTTATCTGCTTCCATAGAGATGTTAAATGATTTTTATTTTATTGTTACTTACTTCTTCTTGATACAACTGTAGCCAACAAGGATCGATGTTCACTGAACAGTTTGACACACACTTATCTCCGTTCAACAAAATAATCGCGGTCTCTTTTAATTTTCTTTTTGTTGCGTTATCTTCCTTCTCTAAAATTTTTACCGAACCCCATTGAATTAAATGACCGTTTTCCCAAGCGTGTTCGCAAATTAAACTGTCAAACTTGACATACGTTTAACATTTTTAATACGATTTTGAGAACGAAAACAGAGAGGTTTTCGAAACGTCAGTAATACGGAAGTGCGCGATAGTGATGTGATTTTTGTTATTTTTTACTTATCTGTTTTTTTCAGTGTGAGATTCTTTGGTTAGGCAAACATAGTTTCAAAAATAACCCTTGACTGTTCCGTTTGGCGCAAGGGCTTATTTAATTAATCTCTATTATTTTTTCAGAAGTGTGGCAAAAACCCAAAAAAACTAAAGAAAAACATTTTCACGTTACATTCACCAAGAAACCATCATTTCAAATTCTCCTAATTATTTAGGAATTAAAAATATTTAATAAACTACCTGACGAAATAAAAACAATTAAAAATAAATTTTTATATAAAGGTGCATTAAAAACATATTTATTAGATAAATGTTATTATGTCAGAAATTTTAACATGTGTATCTTAGCACGTACGGGTTTGTGACAATTCCTATACATGTAATATGTATAACGGAAATAAATTATATTATTATTATTATATTAATTCGCTTCTTTTAAACTTCCATTTTGCTAGTTGGGTTACTCATTAAAATTTGTTTGAATTTTTGGTTTTTATAACTTTCAGTCAGTTGAATTTTCCTGGATAATATTATCAGATAGAAAATTTTGAATGGATTTGAATTCAGTAGTGCTAATCGCAAAGATACATCGAACAAAGCTGACTTGCAGGGGTCTACCAGGCGTCCCCGTCAATATTCCAGTATTCTCGCAATAATAGGTTGATTGCACAGAGCTAGGCAGTGATTACAATAGTTGTGCAAACACTATTACTATTCCATATTATGATAGCGAGAATCCACCGCAGATTGGCCTGATGTTGGCACTTTAGCAAATTACATCTGTATATTCATGAGTGTCCGATCGGTTTGTAGGGGAGAAGTGAGCTGCTGAGATGTCAGGATCATTTTTATGGCCTGATAATCAGGCAAATTATGTTTGGAACAAGTGCAAGTAGTAATATTTATTAGTAATTATGATTTGCCTTCTAAATAAATTGTAATTAGTGTTACTACAGTATTAATGTAGAAAATAGAACACAAAAGAAAACATAAAACAATTTTAAAAAGTTTTAGTTCTTGTATTGAGTAATCAACTAGAAATTACAGCGTTAATATTCTTTTGAAAGAATTATACAAAAAAATAATATAGTGCCCTTTATCTAAAACATATAAGACAAGAGATCAAAATCATATCAACAGAAGAAAAAGTTAATTTATAAATAAAGGGTGTTCGGAATAGGGGTGCCTTAATTTTGCCATATGATAAGTAGTACTAAACATATTTGACTTAACAATTTTTTTTCTCCGACCAACGGTAACGGAATTATGACAGCAAACAGGTCTTGAATAAGCGACAACGTCGGTCACAAACTATCTTAGGATTGTTATGTATTTGTACATAATAATTACAAATAGCAACACCTAAACATAGGTATTTACTATGAATGGTTTTCTTAGAGCTCTTTTCACAACACAGAATAATAGGTACAAGCGTTCAAAATGCTTATGTTGCTTACAAGAAACGTATACCATACAAACGTCATATAGCTCGAGATTTTTACCTATATTCGCCGTAAATTAATATGTCATGTGGTCAGCTATAGAAAATGAAACGCACTAGCTACAATACTACTATGACTAATATTACTTTTAGGTTATCAACTGAAGCCGGACACATTGCAACGTTGTCGAACGTTACAGTTTTAACGAGTTTTTTGGAAACTTCAATGGTTTATTTCATCAATACTGATCCAAAATACAAATTACGTTACAGACGCTTTTACTTAACCTTAATTGTACTTTAGTTTGTAATTTCATAACATAGTTTTGCATATTATTGCAGACGTATTTTTATTTTGGAAATGTACTTGTAGACAAACTATTCGTTTTAGACAGTCCTGATTAGAGTACCTACCGCACTATTGTAAACTTCTTTATTGCTGATTTTTCGAGAAAATCTTACTCTTGATTAAAAGTTTTGCTTATCTTAGAAAATCGTGTGCAATAATCATATGTGTAATTAAAAATACAGGGCGTAAAAAAGTATTAACTACATATCCAATTACTTTCCTTTGATTTATTGTGTCATATTGCCAGCGACCGCTAATTCATGGGTGCCCTAAAAGATCCAGAATCACTAAAACTTGGCTTTTATGCCAATTTACGTTGCTTGTATTGTAGCGCGAATCTCATTTTTTTACTGTGATTGGTCACATTCATGTCACATTCTTTAATGGCATTTAAAATGACAACAAGTTAGTTAATTTCATATTGCAATGCAGCCATCATATTTGCACAACCGCCAACATAAAGCAAATAAAATATCCATTTTCTGGACCTTAGGTCCCTAGAAAACGCGGCATCTGTCACGTGACCTATATCATGAACCGACGCTGTCTGTATTTTTTCTAGGTTTGTGGTGAGAAGTGACACCGGTAGACGCCTGGCGGGGATAACTGATCTAGTGATAATCGATCAGTTAGTTATCTACTAGGGTTAAAAATAATTAAATTACTAAAATGGCTATTAAAAAATAGGGGTTTGTGATAGAAGGGTGAAAATTAAGGGTTGTATGTATTTTTGAATGCCACATAAAAAAATGAAAAATAAAATTTGTCCAAAAAATAAAAAAAAATGTCTGGGGTGGACCACCCTTATCACTTAGGGGTATGAAAAATAGATAACAACCGATTTTCAGACTTACCGAATATACATATAAAATTTCATAAAAATCGGTCAAGCCGTTTCCGAGGAATATAGTGACTAACACTGTGACACGAGAATTTTATATACAGTGTGGAAGAATAGTAGGTATGGAATAAATTCATTAATTCTATTTTTTTTTTCGGAAAGTTGAAGGAATAAAGTGTTGAAATTATACATTTTTGAATTCAGCAAGTTAAGCTCTACAAGAATCCGATGAAAAAATATAGGGGTTCTATTTAAAAAAATATCCGATGACGTCATCACGCGAAAACAAATGAACGTAGGAAATGCGTTGATATGGAAAAAGAGTCTTTTTAAAAAGCAAAATCGAGGGATCCGAGGAAATTTCATGAAACTTTGTTGTTTTAGAAATAATGAATTTATTCCATACTTTTCTTCCACACTGTATATATGAATATAGAGTGAAATAAAATAGTAAGTACCTATATTATATACACATAATATTGTATATTATATAAAATGCAATGATGAAATATGTAAAAACAGAAAAGTATAAGCAAAAATAGTGCTTAAATATTAATAATATTATTTGAGAATAAGAAATGATGAGCATTATGAACGTCATATTAAACACAAGGATAATTAAAGTTAACATGTAAATAGAAAGTACAAAATCTGATGTGAGGAAATGGACACACATTATCTTGCGAACAATATTATTCAATAGCAAAATGACCATCAGATGCCCCAATTTCCCCCACACCAAGTCAATTTCATGTATGATTTACCACCAACCTTATTGATATGCATCTATTCGCAATACGGCTGCAAACACGCGTATTCTTTTGTGTATATTGTGCTGATTGAGTAGCCATTTATCATATTGTCTGCTAAACTATTAACCAAAATTCGAAATTGAATAATTCATCCACGTCTAGGAATTAGCGTAGTAAAATATGCATGAAACTTAATAGCAAATTTAATGAAACATGCATAACTGCACACTGAAGTGGTAATATCAGAAAATTATGTAAATAGAAATTTGAAAATGTTCTAAGAAGAAGGCGCAATATTACGCATCATCGAAGGGCTCCACAAGATGGAATAAACAAAAAACAATAAATTTCTTAGATTTCTTGTCGAGAACACTTTACGAATTCATTTTAATGAATGAAAATGACAAATATTATTGTAATTTGACTAATGACTATTTGATTTTTAATTTTTAGACAAGTGGAAGGCAGCAACAAATTATTAATTGACTGTATGAGTTTTTATTTTTGAAAAAAATATCCATGCCTGTAACTTCTGAAGGTAATTATTGAGCAACAAAATATGGTGCAAAAATCGGTTTGCTATCGTTCTTAGTTGCCGAGCAGTTCAATAGTAGCTAGCAACCACCATTTTTCTCGAAAACGGCACAAGGTACAAAATGAAAATTGATGGTATAAATTAGCAACAAAATATCCATCATTTGTTTTTGGCGGCTGCTGAAGTTGACTTGTCAAGAACTAAACGTGAGGTGGAGTTGTATTCAATACAACAATAAACTAACCTGCCCCCCCCCCCCACCAATTTTCAAGTTTCGGCGCCTAGGATGGTAGAGACAGAGTTTCTCAAACTCTAGTATGTTCCTGCTGTGGGGATACAAAAAATTTAAATAAAATTTGGGATGTCTGGTGTTAAATGAGATGAGGTAAGCTCCATTTTCAATCGAAAGTATTTGAGATTTGACAGAAACGACTAATGACGTCATCAATTATATTTTTTCAAGAAACATAAGTATCCAAATTTTTTACTGAGAAATGTGTTTGTCTTACTTCCTGTTTAAAAGTTATAAGCAATATTGTCCCAAAGAGTTTCAAATGAAATACCACCTAAAAATCACATTAGTGGTGGAAGGATCAAATAGTAGTTGGAAAATAATTGAATGCTCATTGTTTCAAGTGCATAAATGTCATTAAGAAATAAAATAAAAGGGTTAAACTCGATAATTCTTTAATACAGTTAAAACGAAAGATGATGATAACAATAACTAAGCTTAAAAAATCAGATACTACGTACATATTTCAATCTATTCTCTATATGACCTCCTCTCGTCTCAAGATGCATATCCAATCTTCGCCAGACTTCTTTGTGGACTGCGTTTATTAACATTTCTCCATAGAAATCATAAAATATATAGAATGCCAGAAGCATTTACATTCTACACTGAAAATAATCAGACTATGTAGGAGCTTAGAAAGCAGCCATTTAGGCTGGAAACTTGATGTAAGCTGTTGGTAATACTGCATTCCAGTACCAGTTTACAGTTGAAACCAAAACGGAATGTTTGTAATTGAACCATGAAAACATATGTTTCTACGAAACTCCCCCATAAAAGAAATCAAGGGGTGTTAGATTTGGTGACTTTCCGGACCACTGAATAGATCCATTAATCCCAATCCATTTTTCTGAAATAGTGTTATCTAAATATTGCTGCACAACCTTGGCCTTGTGGGGTGGAGCTCCGTCATGCTGAAACCATAGGTTTCTCCTTAGCTGCAAAGGCACACTCTCTAGAAGTGCAGGTAGTTCTTCTTAAATAACTCACGTTGTTTCATGTATGTTCATAAAAATTAAACCCAATTAAATGCCTGCCGATGACGCCGCACCATACATTTACTCCAAAATGGTCTTGGTTTTGGACTGGATTTAAAATTTGGACTTTTATCCGTCCAAAGAACGTGCCGAAAAAGGCTTTGTTCAGGAGTTTCTACATTTACTAAATTTGAGCTATAAAATTAAATCTGCTTTCAATGTGACACTCAGCCTAATACTTCAAATTGTGAATTTTATAGTCATGATACCTGGTCTTTAAAATTCGTTGAACGGTTGATTTATCCAAATTCAATTCCCGGCTAGCCTGCCATATAGAATTTCGTGGATTTTATTCGAAATACTATAATAGTCTAGCTATATTAACATTAGTTCTTACCATTCGGTCAATTATTTGGATCTTTCGAACAGAAGATCTTCATTTCATCGGAAGGTCGCCTCCAATCTTGTAAAGGTTCTATGATTAGGATACCTTTCTCAATATAGGTCTGTGTCTGGACAAGACTCACGAATTGGTTTCAAACTGTTAGAAATATTCGACCAATTAAGTTGTGAATGTATGTGAACGAACCTTATAACTACAGCTCTTCTTGAATTTTTCTTGTGACTCGTCGTAAATTAACAACATATCAATTTTTTCTAAATGAGATACATTTTGTAAGTACAAAAGTTATACGCAAAGTATTCTGTGACATTTAAGCACTTTAAACAACGAACATTTAATTCTTTTCAACGACTACTTGATCCTTCCACCACTAACGTGACTCTTTAGGGCGATATTGCTTATAACGTTTAAACTGGAAGTAATACAGAAAAATTTCTCTAATAAAAGTTTATTAGAAAAAAAGAGCTTTTTAACAGGAAAAAAAATTGGATATGTTTCGGGAAACATAAAATAAAATTGATGACGTTATTAGTCTTCTATCAAATCTTTCGATTGAAATGAAGCTTACCTCATGTCATTTAACACCACGTGTTCTAAATTTTATTTAATTTTTTTGTATCCTCACAGCAGGCCAATACTAGTTTGAGACACCGTGTATAAATAAAGTTAAACCTTTAACACATTGCTATATAGATACTGAAAAATGTTTAAATATATGCAGGGTTAAGTATGACTACCTAAGTACAAAAATTTTAACCACGTGCTCAGGAAGGCCTAAAAGACAATAAAAAAATTATTCTAGAATTTAAGCTCGATATTTAAAAAATGGGGAAAAACTCTCTTTTCCTACGGAAAGTCGGCGCCTATGATAACATTGACTGAGATGGCTTAGATCCATAGATAAAGCTTACATCTGTCAACAATATCTACTCTATGTGGTCGTTTTTTTTTGCAGCATTTCTAAATGCAGAAACGACAAAAATTAACATTCTTATTATTAATAATAATAATAACCTGATAAATAGATAGATAACAGTTAATCCAGTTAACTCCACTATTTTGCATTCATTTTTCATTATTTCGTAACAAACTGGCAAAACTACAACATTTTTACTCATTATAACCAATCACTACCGATAAAACACACTCCTGTAGGAAGAGCTAGGATAAAATACCTATTTATTATAACAAAAACGAACGAAAGGAATAGATAATAGAAAACTTTTAATGTACCCCTGGCAGTCTTGTCGCATAACCTAGAAAATCAAACCGGCGAACTATATTGTGGGAAAGTATCTGCACCCAACACAAATTTCTTTATTTAATAACCATACAACTTTTAAAAATTAAAAACGACACTTAACATTGAAGAACACAAAACTATAACGTAAACACAGGAATTAAATTATGTATGACTTGACTAGAAATTTTACGGTCGTGTTGCTAGTTGCCTACGTCACCTACTCTGATTCTGTAAACGTGTGGTGGAAAAGTCGCATAGGCGGCTTTAAATATGGATTTAATATAATTTAAAAAAAAAAAATTTGGTTCATAAATAAGTTTGGAATTTTTTTTAAGGGTGATTCCGTTAATTCTTAATTTTCTCTATCCCCTCTTAAAATATTTGTATTTAGTAATAGTTAACCCTGTATACGTTTAACATCGGATTGTGCCTTTTTGTGTAGAAATGTTTAAAAACCAGACACAAAAAGGGAGCGCAGCTGCAATACGTTCAAAGTACGTAGACAAATACCTTGTGCAAGCAGTGGTAGATGTACCAGAAGCAATTTGTATCTGCACTGTTAATAATAAACTCCTTGTTTGCGAGTTTGGCTTTGAGCTGTTTATATCCGATGCTGATGGTAGATCAAATTCGGTCTGGGGTTTTAACCCATGCATTAGGAAGATTAAAACTTCTTCCCTCCGTGGACTCCTGCTCGATGCTCGTCTCGCCGATCGTTATTTCACTTAACAGTGATTCCAGTCAACGAGAAACAAGCGAAAAGCTCAAATCTCCGAGAGAATACAAATATATGCATCCCATAAACGATAACTTCCTTAAGGGAATTACTTTGAAATTGCAAACTGTAGGAACTAGGTAACAAGTTTGCCGACAAGGCGAAGATTGCATGAGGAGGTATATATGTTGGAAAATATATCAAATGCTGCAATAATTTATATTCACGAAGACAAAAGGTAAGATAGAAGTGCACTTAATTTAAATTTCAAATAGCATCCACATCTATTTATTTATATGCTTGCACACGAAAATAACATTAGATCATTTCTTTATCAGAAAAAAAATTATGTATAACATTTTTTTTTACTTTAAATATGCGTAGTCTTAGGGTCACACGTTCCTAATATACGCATATGTGGTTTTAAAGATACGCAGCACTTAAGTACCATGAAAAGTGATACAAATGACGTGACACAATAGATCTTCGATAAATTTTACTTGTTACTTGAACTCTTTCTTTTATGAGATATAAGTGGTCTACTTACTTCCTGCTCGGCCTAAGCGGCTCGACTTACAGGAAGAGCCATTAAATCTGTAAATGATACTGCAGGAAACAACTACTCCGCGGACTGATGCCCCGACCGGCATTAAATTACTCCTGCGGTATCTGTGTGAATAGCCAAGAACCCTTGTCGGACACACCACCAGACAGACCGCTTTCGGGCTTGTTAGCCCTCATCAGTATGCCATAGGTGAGATGACCGACAATTGAACTGGATGTTCCTTCATATGTATTTCACTGAGTGCAGGTGAGATATAAGTGGTCTACTACTTCCTGCTCGGCCTAAGCGGCTCGACTTACAGGAAGCGACTTACATTGCAGCAGGTACTTAACGCAGACCTCTCGCCCTAGGCGACGAGCCATTAAATCTGTTCTCATTTCTCATTCATTTAAGTACAACAACACTGAGTACTCACAACACAATGTATTATTCACAACATTGTTTAAATAATTATGTATTCATAGCATTAATTTATAATGAGCCAACGATAACCGTACATAATTAAAAAACACCTTTTATGCCACAAAAACACAAATTATAACACGCTCGAGCCTGCGGAATCACCTAGCACTGAAAAGTAATGTCCTGCACTGCCAGCAAAGTAAACAAGTACCTAATAATCTAAGTTGCATTGTGAACTGCCCTCTTTGTCTTATTTACGGTTATTCTTTAGTTTTATTGGATTTTTGTCATACTGAAAAAAATAAAGATCAATTAAATAAGCCCTTGCGCCAAACGGATCAGTCAAGGGTTATTTTTGAAATTAAGTATGCCTGACCAAAAAAATCTCATACTGGAAAAACATATAAGTAAAAAATAACAAAAATCACATCACTTGTGCGTACTTCCGTATTTTTGACGTTTCGAAAAATTCTGTTTTTGTTCTCAAAATAGCAAATGTATTAAAAGTATGTCAAGTTTGACAGTTTAAAATTTGTTTATCTGCTTCCATAGAGATGTTAAATGATTTTTATTTTATTGTTACTTACTTCTTCTTGATACAACTGTAGCCAACAATGATCAATGTTTACAGAACAGTTTGACACACACTTATCTCCGTTCAACAAAATCGTGGTCTCTTTTAATTTTCCTTTTGTTGCATTATCTTCCTTCTCTAAAATTTTTGCCGAACCCAATTGAATCAAATGACCATTTTCCCAAACGTGTACCAAATTATTCAAATTCCCAACTTTTATATAATTTTGATGTTTCTCAACTCTAACATTCATAGGCCGAAATGTTTCCCCAACATAATGTTATTGCATTCACAAGGTATGGCGATTTATGATGCAATTTTTTTAATTTTGTATATCATTTTTGGGCGTGTTTTAGACAAAAATGATCGTAAAGTATTAGTTGTCAAAAACCAACGTTTGCCGATCAGTTGGTAGACGAAAGACTGCATAGTTGCTAAGTTTGTTGCCTACGATTTATAAAATTAAACGACTTCTTAAAAACGCTATTGCAAATTTGTGAAGTACTAATAATTCGAAATGTCATATATACATATTTGATACTTGTTATGTATGTGACAACGTTGCATTCAAATAGCAGCATGTAACCACCGTACCGATGTAATTTTTTATATTCGAGCAGTGGGTTTAATTGTGGTAAAGTAAAATAAATACTGATTGAAGACGAAATATAAAATATTTTCTTAATATCACATAAGACACAAGACATATATTTGATTAAAAAATAAATTAGATATTGCGAAGAAAACTATATGCGTCTAGGTAGTCATAAATTTTATTTTTTTTTTGCTCGAAAACTATATTAGTTATCAAAAAATTGCAAAAACACACACACAAATTCAACAGACATTAAAAAAAATGTTTTCCATCGAAAAAGTTAACTCCAAAAAAAGGTAATGCATTATAATATACTTTATTTCAACGCCTTATGACTGGACGAGGAGGATAAAAAATACTTGTCTACAAGAATTTCTATCAGCCTAAATACCTTGCGAAATGTGTTCTTAATTTCAAAGCATTTGGAAGAAACTAAATCAAACTCCAAATTTATCACCCCTGTTAAGGGGTTGCAAACACTATATAGTAGGTACCCCTATTAAAATCGGTGGTGCAATCTAACCTCACTTATTTTGTGTTCGGAATCACTCTGTACAAAAGACCTTAACATTTTCCATAGAATCCAAAGGCATTAATATACATTGTGTCTCATTTAAATGAACTAAGTTGGTGTCGATTGTGGTCTATAGTCGAAAGCGCTGGAAAGTTTCGGATATTTTAATTCAGGGACTTTGCCATGTAGCAAATTTCCAAATTTTTCAAATCAATATTTTTCTAGATAACGATCGACCTAGTTTTTGGCGGCACACCCTATACTGTCCAGAAAATTGCTTTTAGTTTAACTTAATCTTTAGACTGTCATGTATAATAAATTTAAGTAAGTTCGAACGTTTTAATTATTAGGTACGTTAAAACTAATTAATAATAATTATGTGTATATATAGTTTGAAATATATGGCAATCAAATATCAATAAAATAAACTATATAATATATTAACTAAAAGGGTAACGTAAGTAATACCTGAAATGTAACTAAAAATATGTTATTTACATATAATTATGCAAATGTAACAAATAATAAAGAATTTATATTACTATTAAGTATATTACCTACGGGAAATTGGGTATGCCCATTTAATTTAATAATTTTTATCGCACAAAATTTGTTGTTTATGGAATAATGAAAAAAACGACGACATAATTAATTCAAATATACGGGGTAATCCTTAAATACATTCGAAATAATAAAATGCGACCATACGTCTTAACAATTTTGCCTTTGTGATATGAAGCTAATATATTTTAAAAAACATACGGCCAAAATCTAGAAAGATCGTGCGTTTGATTTAGCTGTTATGGTTTTTTGATTGATTGCTACCACATAATTAAAGTGCACAACCCTAGCTTTAGCTGGAAAACTTTGTCTTGCCCTTGCTGTTGCCTCCCTAGGCTTTGTGGAATCGAACCCATTTTTAATGATGACGTCCATGGGTCTTGATAGCGGCTCCATACTCACAGATCTTAACCTGACAATAAGACCAAGTCAAATATATCCAGTTAAAGCTAGTTAGCACATAAGTAACTATACTTATATACTCGCGTTAAGAATTCAGACGTTTTACGTCACAGCTAACGTAACACATTTGTTTTTATTGTCAACGTAATTTCGATATTTGGTCGCATTAAAAATAATAATTTTCTGCAATTTAGTGCAATATATAATGCAAACTTTTAGTGTAGTATATAGTTTTATTACTATCAATTGCAGTTTCTTAAATATTTTGATGAAAATATAATGAATTATTCATTGGTTCGTATGACGTAAGTCGTCTGAATTCTTGTCGCGAGTATATATACATTCGTATTGTGTGTACAGCAACTCGGAAACTAGGTGAAATAACAGCACCGACTGTGGAAATCTCAAACCCACTACGGAGAAGATCTTGGAAAATAGTCACTAAAACCTCACTCAACGCTAAAAGCCAAGAATTTCGACGATACTTTGGGAATTCGATGCTCCAGATAATTTTTAATTGCATTTCAAAACTCTTTCACTTTGTTCTAGTTATTTCCAGTTTATTATTTTCTTAGACTAAAATATGAGGTCATTGGCTAGACGTGAATGTGTAAATGAAAATTTTGTGATGAAAAAATGTGATTGTGATGTTTCGAAAATTATCTTGTCGTTATTATGTTGTTATGTATAAGTAATTATTTCCAAACATGGTATGGGTATGTGCTAATAAATATTTTATATAATATCTTCATAACCGATCAAAATTTCGGGGTATACATTTTTTGTGGAGGATAAAATTCTCTACCTATTTCTGATAGTTGCGTGTAAAATTTGAAACGTATAAAAAAGTTTATTCACAAGTAGTTGCAGTAAAATGAACACCCTGTATGATTTAATCTAATCACTGTATACTTCATGAAGGGAAACTAAGCAACAGCAAATTTTGCTCAAATCTGTTAATTGGATTCTGAGCTAAGGAGAAAACAAGAAATAAAAATGACACTTTAACACTCTGTAACTATTTTTGGGGCATTTTTCGTTCAAGCAAATTTGGTTTAATCGACACCATTTGGGTTTTAGATTATACTTTTAAAGTATGTAACATTCGTTTGGAGACATCCTATATAGATAATAGGTATAGGTTTAAAAATATATATTTTTTTGCAGTATTTATTCGTCCATGAGTGATTAAAATGTTCGTACGTGATTGATGTGTGTGAACGTGACTAGCTTCTATATTACATGAGTGTGAATTGACAAGAGTGTGTGTGTGAGCAGTACACCACTCACACGCCTTTCAAATATATTTGCATCCTGTATCTCAGAAACCCATAGACTCACACTTTATTATGTATTGTTATTATGTATCTTTCCTTCACGGATCACTTGAGCTATCTCCTTTAGTATTCCAGATTACGTATGAAACACCCTGTATAGAACATTTGATGGTGAAACAAATAATTATTATAGTGTTAATGAAACATCTATTGCTAGATATAAACAGTAAATGTATAAAGCAAATCTAATGAAATGAGTAGAAAGCTGATAAGTATTAGGAAACTGTGGGTCGTGCGGCCGATTGAATTCGTGCTTGACGTGGTTGCATTGCGTGTCTACTGAAGACTTACCAACTGTATCCTTCGGGAAATCTTTGTAAAAGCTCCCTGATTTACAGATTTCATTAGAGGGTCCGGAAAATCTACGAATTTAATACAGCCGCTCAGTTTTAAAATTTGTCAGATGTTTAAATCGTAGATAAACGGTTCTTATGGAATATTATTAGAAGTTTATGCAGAAATGTTAATTGTTTTAGACTAATAATTTTAAGAACAAAATTTGTTACCCTGAATATAAATGGATTTTTTCTACAAACGTCAGTAAATATATTATTTTGAGCTCCATCAGCCTGCGGAAAATAGGAAAATATAACAAAAATCTTTTATTTTATAAATACAGACAGAATTTAATAAGAAATGTAAGTAGTAAAAATGTAGGAATTTATTTATTATAATAACTAATGTTAAATATTCCCCGAGCACAATATTATATCAGAAGTTATAGGCATTTGGCAAGTCTTGAAGTGCTAGCAATATGGTGACTTATGTCTATGGATGAAGTTCATGGTGCATTGGAATTATCTAGATTAACTAGCAATTCATTTACTTGGTCGTAAATAATTAACACTTCTCTTGTGTTTTTTCTACGAGTATTAGGCTGCTGATCATGTCAGGATTTTTTGAGAAATCATAATTTTATTCGATAAGCAGTCGAAGATATATCCTCTGCAAATGCAAAAAAATGCCAACTTCCATGCTAAGTGTTACCAAATCACTCCCAGAGTTAGCTAGAAGGGTTACAGAGCTACAGCGGAAACAATGTCCTGTGTATGTAGTAGATTCAGGCAGTTTAAAGATGTGGCTATTTTTCCTGGAATTTTGCTGAATGTTTTTTTCCAATCGGTTGTACTGTACATTTATTATTCTTGTAATAAATGAATAGGTGATTATGAGGAGCGTGGGTAGGTCTAAGGGAAATATATTTGTTGTATATTGTAAGTAGATTCAATCCATCAATTGCTTTGCTTGTGATTGTAAATGTCCTTGTAATATTATTTTTTTGTTTCTGGAACTGTAATTATTAATATATCTCCTCTATTATCTATGTGGTCAAGTTCATATTTAACAATTCATTTCGGCGACAAATTTCGTACAGCCCCATCATCAGAGAAATGTACAATTTAACATTAATATAAAAACGAAATTAGTTCTGCTTCCTTAAAAAACTTATATATCTTGAATAAAAGTTTTAGACTTTTTGGGCAGGTAATTTACAGAATCCCGTTTCAAAAATGCTCGAACTTGAAAATTGTCAAAATAAATATTTTTCTTGACTTTAAAAGTGCTTTTCAGCAATGAAAATTCAGACCATAGCTTAGGTACCTGTATTTACAATCTCTGATATTTCCGATAGATAAACAAGTAATACATTTTCTGTTAAGTTTTTTACTCTTTTTTCAGTTGTTAAGCAATTTATAGTACTTTTCGTACCGTTGTTTTGACTTTGTAGGTAACAAATTTAGAGAAATATTACTAGTTTCTTCTTGTAAGTGGTTGAGTATTCGTAAATTCATCATCACTGTCTGAATTAGTATTGATTTTCACAAATTCACACAATTATTCAGAATCAGAACGTATTATTATTTTATACTTTTGTTCTCTTGATTCCAGACTTTGATTTACACTGACGTTTAATGAAAATTTGTGTGAAACGTTAAAGTACGCAAATGACAGTCAAAGGTTCGTAAACAGTGAAAAAATAACAAATCATGTTGTTACGACTTTAGCAGCCAAGGGCCGATAAACATTACTTCGGTCATATTTTTAGCGTTGATATGATGGTACTGGTTACATTGTAAGATTTTTAGAATGCAAAAACAAGCAATGATAGTTTCAGGAAATGTTGCCCATTAGAGAGCATTGTTAAGATTATGCCACTACCATGTTTGTTTATGTCTTTTCTCTGTTAGGAATTCATTAAATAAAAAGTAATTTTCAGTACTGCTGTAGAGAGTCATCGGTATAATACTCGCACGTCTAATTTTTAATAGTGCCATTTTATAGATTAAACACAAAACAGTATAATCATTTACCATTGCCATGGAAGCAATTAAATGTACGTATCTTTTAAAAGTTGTCTAAAATCATATCTTACAGAAATTGTTTTTCCATTGGACACAAATTTGAGGTAACCGTTAGAACTATATGTATGTATTTCTACATTGTAATAATTATACTAAAACTGTGAAATTATTATTCGTATTGTTTCATATCTAGTAGCCTTTTTAACAGTTTTTCTGAGTTTTAATTTACTACAAATGTATTAACATAACGTAAGTAATCAATAAATCCTAATTACTTATCTGTCTATCTATTCCAAAGTAAAGGACGTGATTTACTTTTCACAATGGTACAGTTTGAGACACCTTGTACCTATAGTTACCACGTTCATACGTATACTCAAATTATACGAAAAAATGTTATCTTTAGATTAAACTCGTAGTCAATAGAGTATCAAAGTATTTATTGCACTAGTGCAAAAAGTGAGCTACTTCTTGCACTAGTATAAAAAGTTAAATTTTTGCCACAATAGATAGTGCAAAAAGTAGTAACTTTTTGAATGATCGTAGAAAAAAATATTAATAGATATCTACATTGAAATTATTATTAAAATTTAACTGAAAGTATTGAGTTGAGAGAGATAGTACAGTAAATTTTTATACTTCTAACCATAAGAATTTGGTTTATCGAGATCTCATGTGTAGAAAAGGGCCAGGCTGACGGGAGCGCCGAAGCAGATGAGCCCCTCTACGGGGTAGGGCCAGAGGTGAAGGTAACCCGATCCGCCGAACAGTTATAGTCGGAGCTAACCTCATTGTTTGTTATTCCCAAGTCAGCGGGGCCCCTATTTAGGAAACGCGATATTTGTTAGTTTGTTTTAACGTCGGATGTCAGTCGGGAGTTCATATAAACCGTGTTTATTTGATTTTTGAGTTCGCCGCGGCTGTAAAACGCCGGCCTGTCGTCAGCCGGCTTTTAACTTGTCGTTTCGCCGCGCCGATGTTCCGGCGTTTTGGCGTCCTCGCCCGGAATTGACGTTTTAATGTGCGCTGCGCTCGTCATACATGCCATTTACAGGGCGCGCTAATTCAGCCAAACGTAAACATGGATATTCGTTTATGATAAATATTTATAGCTGGGTGCCATGTATGATATGCCGAATGGGCATTTTTTTCAAATATTTATAATTATAACTCCAGCCGACATACAGTGCGTCTTATTTTATTTGTGTAGAAATCCGTAAAATCTTTATTCGTCAAGATAATCCAACAAATGTTTTTTTCTGTGACGGGAAAAATGTTGACATTTTATCTCTCTTGATAGGTAACAAATTATCACTTTTTCCCTAGGAAAAAAAAAATTCTTTTCCCGGATATGTACATATAAAAACATGAAGATATTTAATTTTTTAAAATTTTATTATACAAAACTTACATTTATTTAATGTCAAAAGTACAGTTGTTAAATGTGCATTGCATTGAGGACATGTTTCTCGAACGATTGGGAATGTTTGTTACAGTGCAATTTTCTTGAGCTGGAGTCATATACTCTGACATGGACACAACTGCCGTTAATGGTTCTGGTCGCAAATTGGATATTATTTCAGCTAATGCACTGCCACACGTTCTAAACACTTTATTAGATATTTCTGTCATATGCACCACCGATGTAACAACATGCCCTTCAGCGACTGTTGATGATTTCCAACCACCATGTTTCTTTAGTGTCTTCAAGTCTCGTCCAGATTCAACTAAAAGTGTAGCAGACGATCTTCGAAATGTACCTATATATGACTTTTCAAGTAGAAGAAAATTGGCTACTGTTTTAGGTATCTAATAAAATTGATTTTTACCAACAACCTTTCTGCGATGTGCATAAAACAGGTGGCGATCCTGCTGCTGGACAATCTGTAAAATTTTATATATTTTCCAGTAAATAAATTTCTTGTTTACATCATTTTTTGTTTGCTTAAGTTTCACAATTAATAACGTTCGAGAATCTTATCACAATAGATGAGATCTGACCTATTTCTGCATTTTTAGAATTGCTTCTTCAGGTGGCCTTCTTTAAGTTGAATTTTCGAGTTCCCACTGTCAAAAGTGAAATTAGATATTTATAGAGTGTTTCCATTAAACCAGGTTAGTAAATTTAGATAGATTAATTTCTTTAGATAATTATTGAATAGAACTTTGTCTGTGGAATTGTTCATTAGCATACCTAGATGTTTGGTATCAGAGAGCATACATATGACTTCATTGATAGGAATTATAAGATATCTTTCTAATACAGTAAAAAACTTATTTGTATTATGTAAGTAATCTTTTTTGGGTCTATTTAATGCAGGTTTTTCTTCTGGTAATAATTAATGTCTAATGGCTAATATATATTTTTTCCTACCAAGGTTTAATAATTAGTTTAACTATTAATTATTCAGACTGTATTAGAAAGGGTTTGAGAAAAGGAATAACTGCCAAAGGAATGGACGGTAGCAGTAATTTACCCTATACATAAAAAAGTACATGGAGCGAAATGTCAGAACTACAGGGGAATAACATTACTGAATGTGGCATATAAAATGTCTACGTATTTATCCACGTTCATAAAAAATAGATTGGTAACAGAAGTGGAGGATAAAATTGGGGAATATCACTGTGGTTTTAGACAAGGAAGAAGTACAGTGGATCAAGTTTTCATTCTGCTAGAAATTCAGGCTGAAAGTTTCGAATATGGTAAGCAAACCGTAGCTTTATTTGTAGACTATCAGCAAGTCTGATAAAATAAAAAGAAAAGAACGATATAAGGTTTTAGAAGAATTGAAAATCAGCAAGAAGTTAGGGAACATGACGCGTAACATCAAAAAGGCCTGAGAACAGAGTAAAAGTAAATAGTAGAACCACGGAAGAGCTTGAAATAAAAAACAAGGTAGGACAAGGAGATCCATTATCGTCAGTGATATTTAGCTTAGTACTCGAAAAGTCATAAGAGTTGAGGCATAATAAATCAAGCATACTATAAAAGGCATCAATGTCTATCATTTGCAGATGATCTCGTAGTGCTAGCAAGAAGGAGAACATAACTAAAAGAGGAATTAAAGATAATAGATGAACAGTCAGTTAACAGGAGCTATACCTATATTAGTGAGGAAAAAACTAAGTACATCAAAATAGACAAGTTTTTGAAAATATACACAAATCGTGGGAAAAGTTTGAAGAAGTACAATAGTTCACATATTTAGGTGCTATGTTTGCCAGACAGCCGCATATAGGAGAAGAAATTGAAGCCAGAATAATGTCAGGAAACAAATGTGTAGAGGAACTACAGAGAATACTGAGAAATAAAAGTATTTCTAGACAAACAAAGATAACACTATACAAGACAATGGTAAGATCAGTAGTGATATACGCCAGTGAGAGTAGATGTTGAATAATAATAATAATATCTCTACCCCTCATTCCAATCACGAGGATTAGCCCAGAAGTCGAAGACTTGTGCGGGAGAGGGGGCGGCATATTATTATTAAGCAGGCCGCATTTGCGCCCAGGAACGACTTACGTTGGTAGGCCCTAACCACCATTCAGTGCAGGAATGAGGCAAACCTGGAAAACCTCATTAATTAGGGGGGTAGTCAAATGTCAACCGGTATCAATCTCTCACATTGACCCAAGCCAACATTCTTCCACCCTACCATACCCGCAGAGAGGGTGCCAATCTCTCCACGAATATAGCTTATATACGGTCTACCGGCTGCGGGGGTCGAACCCACAGCGATCCAGTCACCTCGATTCAAGTACTGACGCCTTAAACCGCGCGACCACTGACCAATGAATAAAGCAGAACAAACAAGACTGGAGTGTGGGAAAGAAAAATATTAAGACATTTTTGGAGAAAAAAGAACAGAAAAACTAAAACACAAAGGTTAAGGTAGCTAGGGCGTATTGAGTGGATAATGACACCAAAAATGGTAATGATGATACTAAGAAGAGAATAGGGCGACTGAAAGCAAGATGGAAAACAAAGGTGGAGAACTACTAATTGTCAGATGGAACGGAAGCTAGGGATATAAAGAAATGGAGAAGGAGAGTCAACTAAGTCATGGACCTTCTAGGTTAGCAGAGCTAGATTATATGTAATATGTACATATTAAGTAATTCTGAAATTTATATTTAAGGAAATATTCCATCGTAGAATAACTTAAATGGATACTATATTATTCACGTTGAGATTGTAAGGTGGAAAATTAACTGAATTTATTCATTTTAGATTTAATGGCAAAATTAGTTATACATAATTATGTCTCTGAATTTTCAATAAATGAAGCTATACATTTTTCGATATATTTGTGTCCGTCGCACAACTTCCATATTATATATAAAATTACTTCATTTAATGAGAATCTAGAGTAAATAATAAAAAATGGATAGTATTAAAGATACAAATTATCTCAATAACACACAAATGATTTAATCGCTACGTTTACCCCGTCCGAGGATTTAAAACCTGCCAGGGATTTAAAGGATAACTCACTCCCACAAATGATCCTGTCACTACTTAACAATGTTTTAAAAACATCTGATTTATACCCAAACTTTGCCCCTATCGCAACGCATTTTGATCGAGCTATATTTTCATATCGACCCGATGTGAAGCTTAAAACGAGTTCGGATGCATTTTGTTATCTGATATATGCTCAGTTTTACCGGCGTGCGGTGTAATAATATTAATGGCACTGCATTTTTTTGCCTTTAGTGCTAAAATATACGAACCGGTATTCGGTTGTTTGTAATATATGAAAAACGGCTGACCTTTCGAACGGTATGACACTAAAAGGATTGGCGAATAAATGTGATGATATGGACAATTCCAAACTCTAATCTGTTTTAATCGTTATGAAAAATGTTCATAATATTTTAGTTTACTAAGCATTTTTAATACCTACAAAAATGTATTTTATAGTAGGTAGTTAATAATAAATAAACTAAAGGCGTTTGCTTATACAGGGTAATGGCAATGTTATTTTTAGGGGATGATTGAACACCTTAAAGAAAGTTATTAATACTAAAACGCCTTAACAAAAGTTGGATAGTACTAAGAGAGGTATGTTTCATATACCTATATATATTTTTTTACTTTCAAATATTGCGCATACAGTAAATGTTATAAAACGTCGGTTATAAAATGATGAACATCACTTCGAAGTTATCACTCTGTTGAATGCAACATCATTGAGTTTATAGCGTAGTTTATACGGGAAGACAAAGCATGGTGTGTCTATCTTCCGTTTTTAACATTACAATAATTATTAGTGATGATGAATACTTGCATCACAAAAAAGTTAATACAATAAGTAATCGGATATTTGAAATTGCTTGACTAGAGACTACAGTAGACCAGCGATGTAAAGATTGAAACTAGATATTAAAACTTCAAAATTTTTTTCGGACACTATAAGGATTTTACGAGATCTCAAAAAGTAAACATCTGTCGGTTATAGTTTATTTAGCAAACTAATAATTTCCTATGCGAATATTTTGGATAACCTAATTGGGAATTTCGATGAGCAATAAAATCTTCTTTCTCCTAAGCCCGTACGATTTCCAGAAATATAGGGTTTTAATGAGTTATAAATTCGGTTTATGAATGGCAAATATTCACCGCATCAGAAACAGTTCTGTGGAAATATTTCCATTTTTACTTTAAAAGTTACTTATTTATAAAAATTTTACCGGTAAAACTTCATCACTTACAGAAAAATTCGAAAAATAATGATTTTACAGAAACTATTAAACACATATTGTTGATTAATTTTTATTTGAAATAATACAGTACAAGAACCCTTATGGACTCTTTAAAGTACGAAGACAACAAAACTATGATTTTTTAGAAATAAATAAAATATAACGTTTATAAAAGTCCATAGAAATAAAACATAAGGTCTAAGTGACACTATTAGTAGCAGCTTGGGATTCTTGCTGCTGGTTCTCTATTAATTTTTTATAGAATGGTTTATGCTGACTTGGTACATACGGAATCATATCTTGCAGGTTTTTAAGTTTCTCTTTCGTAATTCGTGGTTTTGATATTACCGGAAAGTTTTAAACTGGCTAGTTGCTCAATGGGTTTTCCTTCTTTTAAATGTTAACTTCCTGCCATTCTTCAACCTCGCTGAAGGTTTTTTAAATTTTTATAATAATGGGATTATCTTTAGTTATTTTTAAAATAGATGCTTGAGATATATTAAGTTTTAAAGTGTTAAGATAAACATCAGCCGCCGCCTGTATGTTTTTAAAGTTTGTAGATTCCATGTTCACTTGTTTTTTCTATCATTTCTTTAACACACTTTACGACTGTTTTTATTTTATCAATGCAAAGTTTCTGTTGCATGGCATACTGACTAAAAACTTTTGCTATATTTCATCAAACATATCATTTAAGATTAAGAAAATAAATGCCAACAGCATCATTCTGTTTTTGTTTTGACCTATACAGTTGTTTGTCCATATAATTAATTTTCTTCCCTATCGATCAAGATGACCATCTTATCATCGGTGGCACTTAGCCCCTTTTTATTTCAATAGTCATGGCACATACAGATTTGTCATATTCATCCCACTTCAATGAACAAAATACTTCGCGATGGCACTTAGACCCATTTGGATATAACTTGGCTGAGTACATGGATCCTTTTGATGCAAAAATTTCATATTTTGTATTTTTGGCACTTAGACTCTTTTGAAGTCAAGGTCTTCAGTTGAGAAATTCCAATGAGCAATAAAATCTCCTAAGCTCTTACAATTTCTATAAATATAGGGTTTTAATGAGTTACAAATTCGGTTCTTTCTGTTTTGTCTTCCATCTGTCTTCTTGTACTCTTGTACATATGCGTATAATAAATCCCATGAAAAATTCTCAAAAATTCAGTCCATATCTCTGAAAGGATCATTAGGTGTTGAATTGTTTAAATTTGTCACTGGAGCGTGAATCACCAGTCACAGTCTAGCTGAAACCCTTGAAAAATGCATCCACCGTCACACACATTTTCCTCGGAACGAGGGTAGCGAGAAGTGGAAGGGATCCATTTTACCCTTTTACAGCGATGAGCTATTGATTGAGCGACGCAGTTAGGGCCGCAGGTATGGAGGAGGTGTATGTAGATCGCGGATGTGGAGGAGAGCACGCAGCTAATGTGTCCCGGGGCGCCGTATCGGCTGCGGTGACACTCGCCCCGACCCCCGGCAGCGATCTAATTGCCCTAAAACCTGGAATGAAGGGTTACCTACTGTGCAGATACCTCGAAATTCCCCCCGGATCGAATTACCGCCCGGCGTTGCTAAAAGAAACCATTTAATAATATATGCCCGCGAGGCGGGACCCAAAACGACTACAGACGGGAGGGAAGGGTTTGAGCTTTGAACCTGCTACTTTGGTTCACATTTAAAACAGGAGTTCGCAGGATACCTTGCTGATAAATAATGTGCTTAAACATAAATCTCTCTGCGAATAAGTACAGCAGAGCTGAGTATTTCTCAAATGCAATATACAAGGTGAGTCAGTCATTAATTTTAAGAGGAGATAGGGAATAATGAGTAGAATACGAATACGCGATTAAAAAAATATTTACATGCATATTTACGCCGAAAAAAAATATTTTCAAATCATTATTTAAACCCCCTTTTCATACTGTCACTGACTGCTCACAGCTTTGGTCGTTTACAGCTCACAGTTCAACTCGATGTCGACCTGATGCAATGTTGCCAAGTTGAAATATTTTCCTAGTACCTAGTAGTACGTTTTAGACTGCACAAATAAATGGTTGTACTGACTATTTTAGAATCTCATTTTTTCTTGCTCAGTTCAACTTCAGCCAATAATAATTTAAAATGTTAACATCCAATGAAATCAAATAATAATAAACAAATAATTCTATTAAAAAGTGCAAGTAATGCGGTCCATTTAGGTTTTCCGATAGAAAATACGGTCCAATCAAACGATCTCTGTACACTCCTGCCCATACGTTGACAACAAATCGCCTCTGAAAGCTAAACCAACGAGTACCATGTGGATTTTCGTCTGACCAAATGTGGCTGTTATGACTGCAACCAAATTAGCTTAGTTACAATTATATTTAACATTGAAATCACAAAACTCCAACGTATCTAATAATAAACCGAGTAATAAACCATTTAGGTACAACATTACATAAAAAACCTATACCCAATGAGTACATTATCAAGAAAAACTGAAAAGTGTTTTGTGTCTAAATACTAAGTAATAAAAAACCATCGTGTTGTCGACAAAAACTTCCCCAGACCGAAATGGCACGCCTCTGATCTGATGCTCATAAAAGTTATTGAGAGCGAATCTTAACCTACCGTATTATTAGGTCAATAACCTAGTTACCTAGTTTTTGTACTGTTATTTAGCGACAAGGAGTAAAACTATTTTTTTAATCTAGATACATGAATAAATTTTCCTTAAATATTGATTTATTTGTTAATAAAAACAAATGTATATAATAAATAAATATTTTCGAATGTTGGTTATTACAGTTTAATAATTTTGATATTTCGTTTTCACTACATTTTAAAAATAAATATGAATTTTTAGTATTACTCGTAAGTACAATTAATTATTCAGTTTGTCGTTACGTACATCTAACATTTATTGTTTTTTAAGTAGTATGGTACTAACCTGTTTAAAATGCCAGTTCGAGTAAAGCTGCACTCATCCGTTCATAGCACTTAATAAAATTAGGGTCAGCAGGTTCTAAAGCTTTCTGAAAATAATGCGGGTTCAGTGAGTTTTCTCGTAATATTCTGCAGACCTTGCTTTGGGACATCACCAATTGCCTTGAAATTATTCTTGTAGCAATAGTAGCTGCTCCTCAACTAAATTTAAAACAGCTTCTATCACATTTAAGTAATTCTGCCGAGTTCCCGACGCGGTTTCACATAACCCGTACCGCGAAGGCTTTGAAGCACTTGAAGCACAAAGTTCGCGCACCTGGAAAATGTCTGTTAGATAGACGTCTCCGATATTCCGTATAACACTACCTTTTCCGCATATTCGAAATTTGTAAAATTAGGCATTGTAAATTTACGACGAATACGCGAGCCCTAAATAAACAAACTACTGCTTGTATTCTCTCCATCCCCCCATCCAAATGTGTGGCGTAATCTCCAAATTTGGGGGGAAAGAAATGCGGGAAATGCAGAAAGTGCGACTAAATGGAGCGCCGTTATTTTATTGGCGAACGGTGGCCTTGTATGGATTAGGATCGAGCGGTATTATCGCTCTTTATCCTTCACCATCTCTGTAGACCTGGGCGGCCTCGTAGAGGTGGGTTCCCTTCTCCGGTCAGCCTCGACCGCTGTTACGGCCGATGCTGGCGGCTCGAGGAACCTCCTGCCCTGGCTGACCCCCGCCGGCAGGGTGCCTCTTCTGGCGCTCTTCGTGTCTTCTAGGTTCTTTCTTCGCCGGCCGTCCTAAACCCCCGGGGGTGGTCTTTGTTGTGAGTGGCTTGTAGCCATAGGATGCTCTTCTTCCCGAGCCTGTTACGGTTCGGGAGATGCGAGCGCTAGGTAAGGATAGGGTTTGGGTTTGGGTTGTCTATGTTCTCGTCTTCTTCTTGGTGGTCTTCTTGGTCTTGGTTTCTTCTTGTCCTGAAACAGAAAAGATTAGGGGGGAGGGGGTTGGTGTTTTGTCAGGAGGAAGGTCAAGGAATTGGTGTCTTGGACGTTTGTGTTTGTCTGTCGGGGCGGGGGCGTAGTCGACGGCTTGCCTAAGCAGGGGGTTGTCGTGGTTTGTGGCTTTGTTAATGGCTTTGTATGGTATGTGTTAGGTCGGTGTACTCTAGGTCTCGTTTTATGTCTGTGTTTCTGAAATACCAAGGCGCAGCGACGGCTGTGCGTAAGGCTATGTTTTCCACGGCCTGTAGTCTTTTATGTGGCTTTTTGCCGCGGAGCTCCATGCCGCGGAGCCGTACGTTAGCTGCGCTTGAAGCACCACCTTGATTAGCGTGCGCTTATTCCTTAGACTAAGGGTGTTACCACCCTTGAGTAAGTGATAAAGCCTCGCCCTGGTGATTTTTCCGCGCGCTACCGTCTCCGTGATATGGGCTTTCCAAGTAAGTCGCTGGTCCATCGTCACGCCTAGGTATCTCGTTTGTCTTTGCCACGGGATGGGTTCTTGGAAAAGGGTAGGATTGTCAAAGACGTGGTTTCGGGGGAGGCGTCTTCGGGTGAAAAGGACAGCGGAGCTTTTATCGGGATTAATTTTGACTTTCCACCTGTTGCACCAGGTTTCGAGTTGGTCGAGGGAGGACTGGAGTGTGTTTAGGGTGTTGTTAAGATTTGTGGCTTGTGTGGTCAGTGTAATGTCGTCGGCGTAAAGGTAAGTGTTTGTGTGGGAGGGTGCGGTATGTCACTGTTATGTATGGTGTAAAGGTGAGGAGAGAGGAGCCTTGTGGGACACCGGCCTCCATGGTGCGGATAGAAGATAGGGTGTCTTGTATGCGGATTTGGAATTTGCGGTGGTGTAGGTAGGATTTGGTCAGTTTGACGTAGGAAATAGGATAGCGGTTTGTTAGCATTTTCATCAGTAGGCCTTCATGCCAGACCGTGTCGAAGGCTTTGCGGCATCCAAGAAAACAGCTCCAGTGAACTGTTTCCTGTTGAAGGCCGCCGTGATGTGCTCGGTAAGTCTTAGGATTTGGAGTTCGGTCGAGTGACCGGGACGGAAGGCGAACTGCTCGTCGGGGATGACTTGCAGTTCTTGGGATTTGGTTTTAAGTCGGGATAGGATAATTCTTTCTACCACTTTGCTCATGGCCGGGAGTAGGCTAATGGGCCGGTAGTTAGAAGGGAATTTGTGGTCTTTTTGGTTTAGGGATAAGGATGACGTGAGCGGTTTTCCAGCACTTTGGAAAATGCCTCAGTCTGAGGATGGCGTTTGTGATATTTAGGAGGGCTGTGAAGGGTTTGCGGGGTAGGTGTTTTAGTGTGTGGTTTTGAATGTGGTCTGGTCCAGGAGCCTTTCGGTTTCGGAGGTGTTTAATGATATGTCGTAGTTCGTCAGGGGTGGCGGGTGGTATTGTGTCATTGTCTAGCGCCTGTCGATGCGTCGGGCCGCACGCTAGACCTCACGTTCGAATTCCTCGTCCTCGTCAGGCAACTGGGGTGGGCTACACTGCAGTTCCAGGCTGTCGGCAAAAGCCTCGGCCTTTTCCTGGTTCGTGTATACCACCCCTGTTGCCGTGGATTGGAGGAATTTCGGCGGGGCGGTAGGCGTAGGGCCCTCTGCACTTTCCAGAGGCTATTGTTCAGGGTCCAGCGACTCCAAGTGTCTAGCCCATCTGTTCTGGGCCAGCTCACTTAGAGCCGCTTTCACGCGTCTGTTCTGTATGTTGTAGTCGTGTCTGTGTTGGGGGAGGCGTGTGCGATAGGCAAGCCGTTTTAGTCTGCGTCTGTCTGTTATTAGTTGTCTTATGTCAGGGGGAAGGATGCCGGTGGGGTTTGGGTGTTTAGGGACTAGGGTTTCTGTGGTGGCCAGGATAGGGCGTGTTTTATGTCGGTGGCAAGGGATAGGACTGCCGCCTCCAGGTCTTGGGTGGTTTCAATAACTGGTAGCGCTGTGTTCCTTTGCATTTCTGCTCGGAACCGCTCCCAGTCAGTGAACCTCCTAGTGAAGGTGCCTAGATTTCTTTGTCTCTGTCCAAAATCCAATAAAATCGGATTATGATCAGAAGACCCTTCGTCTATGGCAGAAATCTGTGCTCTTAGCGGCACGGATTTGAGGATAGCTATGTCTAGGACATCGGGTAGGGCTATGGGTCCGTAGAAGGTAGGTTCTGTAGGGCCTAGGATTTGGATGTTGGGGTTTAGGTCAAGGAGATTCAACAGAACACGACCTCCTGCGGTCGTGGTTCTGAAGTGCCATACGGGAGACTTCGCGTTGAAGTCTCCTAAAGCAATGGTTTGTGGCCAGGATAGGATAAGGTCGAGGTCATCGTCTAGGATAGGTTGTCTAGGTTTGTTATAACAGGACACCACCGCAACATCACCATGCCGCAGCGATCTCACCATTATCGCCACGGCCTCGATTTTTTGAGTTTGGATCTGTTGCAGTGGATAGTGGTCGATGCACTTCTTGATCGCGAGTGCAACACCACCCCGTTATGGTCTCTGTCACGTCTGTATATGTCATAGTCGGGAATGGAAATTCGGGATATCTCGTCGAGTTTGGTTTCCTGGATGGCCATCACGTCCATTTCTAGACGATTAAGGATGTCCACCAGTTCCAACTTTCTACCCCGCAACCCGTTAAGGTTCCAGGAAGAAATTCTCAGCGAGGGAGCGGGATGGGAGTTTGGGTAGGATGATGTACAGCCATTTAAGCAAACAATTTTTGCATGTTTGACATAAAGGCTGTCATCTGGTTGCAGAAGTCCTGCAGACGCGCTGCTGCGTCTAGCATGGCCGCTGCCCCGTTGGGGTGAGATTTTGGGATGGGGGTGAGTGGGGTTTTTGGGTGTTTGTCTGGGGTTTTGTTGGTTTTTGTTGGATTGTCTTTTTCGTCGCGTTTGCGTACGTCAGTCCAGGAGTTCGGGGGGCGGGGGTAGGGGCTTGGGTGGGGGCGGTTTGTGTTTTTTGTGTATTTTGTGTGTTTGGTGTGTTCGTGTTTTGTGTGGTCGGTTTGCTACTTTTAGGGTACTGAGGGCACCCTTTGTAGCTTGCAGGGTGAGGCCCTGCGCAGTTGGCGCACTTGGCAGGCATATCTCGTGCTTTTGCACTCGAAAGTCGCGTGGTTTTCGCCGCATTTGACGGGGAGAGGTTTGGGGTTGTGTCGGGACTAAATGGAGGTAAATTTGAATAACACGCTGAAGTGTTAGACGATATTATGTGGCAACGATGTTTCCTTCGGCATTCGATTGTCGTATGGCTGGGTCATCAGGTTGTTCGTAGTGTACCAGGAGCGTCGTGTTACCGATTTTTATAGAGTGATTTGGTTATTTTTTAAAGGTCGCGTAAACATTTTTTTTTCGATTTTCTGTCTTTATTAGGCCTCCCGAATACGTGGTTAAAATTAATGACATTATGGCTGACTCACCCTGTATGCAGAGTGAGTCAGTATATACTAGCAGCACTCTAGGATTCAATAGAGAACCTTATTTAAAGTTAAGTATGCTATATGAACATAATTTATCGTCCATAACGTTTTCATGGTACGCTATTGACTGTTATTTGTAAAAATTTTGGATTCCACGTTAAATGTAGAAACTTGTTGAATACATAATCGACATCGCTTTCAATAGACCTTCTTGCTGCAACTAACTCTTATGTCTTCACATACATGCCTTACACGTCTTCGAAGATCTTCAATATCTTGAAAAGGAGTTGCATTTAGAAAGCCCCACACAAAAAAATCCAAATAGGAATACATACGTCTAAATGTTTTCTTCTTGTTTCTTTTATTAGATTAACATATTATCCTGAGAGAAATGAACACATAAAACAGTTTTACTAAGCCGATAATTTGTAACATCGTTGAAATATTTTTGTTAATGTTATCATGTACCTACCAAGAATAAAAAAATATTTAATTAACACGATGATTTTGGTCTTTTTTCAAACAATGAGGCACTTTTTTACCAGGAATAGGTAAATATTTTGTATATTTTTTATACTAAAATTATCTAATAGTAGGTAGCTGACTTTTGTTGAGGTGTACCTATTAACGGTTAAAAATAATTTACTAGAAAATTTGCCAAGTAACAAACTTCAAATTAAACAATTTGTCTAATTTTTATGAAGCATTTATGAGCTAGGGTCAACCCAGCAAGTTTGAACTGATAAGCTGTTTTCGAATTATTCTATGTCAAATTGGAATTAAACACTCGCGAGGGGTGACGTCATTGCCTCCTACAGTTTCTCGGTACTCATACCGTTGGTCGATTTAATTATTATACTGGACTATTTTAATACAAATCACCAATTTGTAAGTGCTGAAATGAGAGGTGTGAAAATGCAACGGTAAGTTCTAAGCCGAAATCGTTAATAGCAGAGCTAGGTCTTTCAAATAATGTATAGGTATTTAAGTGACTAAAAAATATATATTTATTATGTTAACAAAATTATTAATAAAATGGAATGTTCTGGTTTCTAAAAAAAGAGTTTTATGTAGGTACCTACAAAACAAGGTATTTGTTTTGTCTATTACCCAAACTTTCTAAATTTTAGTTAATTAAAAGTTTGGTTACTAATTATACAAGGTGTGTAAGCAAGGAGGAAGCTACGGGATAATGTAGTACAGTTTATGTTTAAATTAAATGAGAAATTTACATTTGTCTTCTAACTAAAGGAAAACCCAAATTTCACAAAATAACTAAAAATAATTAAGTATATTAATTTATAAATCTTATTATTCAACTCTAAATTACATACTACTTTCCATGGGCGTAGACAGGGCAGCAGGGAGGTGCCCCTCACTAATTCTTGCTGCATGTAGCAAAGTTTAGAAAAACCATGATTTCACATACCATACCTTTTGTTCAATAAATGGGCTCTCGCCCTCCCCCCCTAGGGAAATTCATGGCTACGCTCATGCTAATTCAGTAGCTTTATTAGAATTTAAAAGTTATTTCTGTTATTGGGCCGCCTTGTAAAACTAAAAATTAAGCAGTCAATGTCGATATTAAAAAGACTAATAAGGTACCTACTTAATACATAGGTATGTTGTTCAGTTTTAAAGATAGGTACCTAAGACTTGACTGAACTAAAAATCAAGAATAAATTCTACATAATTATATTATAAATTACTGAATTGATTTTATTGTAAATCTATACAACACATATATATTTGTTTTGGGTCCAAAAAATATGTCGCGCTTTTGCCACAAGATTCGCGTAATCAATAATTTATCTGGGCATTTTATCGTTGTACAATAGATTTTTTGGATCGCACTAAATTTATAAAATCATTCAGAAAATGTAATAAAAAATGCTAAATGACCCTATTTCTTTAATAGTAGCTAGATATTTTGCTAGCACTTATACTAATCATGCCCAACATATGCAGATTCCGGAGTTACATAGCCATTTTGTGTCCAGGAAGAACGCACTGCAAGTCTATCGTATACATTAACATATTACACACAAGAACAATATTATATCAGTATCTTAAACAGGTAATAGAAACCAGCAAGACCTTGTCACATGTATATATTATGTGAACTATTGTATATAAAGATTAGAAGAATAATAAGCTGCCTGACGGCTCAGGTGGACTGATTTCCTAATGGGAGGAGGTACAAGGGGCCCAATGGGGCCTAAGTGCTGTAGCCTTTTTGATATCCTCCCCTTAATTCCAGAATTCCAGAATCGAAGAATAATAATGCATGACGCATGAGAGAGTATGTGTTCCTTAAGTTAGTTATCAACATTAACTTAAAATTTTTGTTTTATAGTCAAACATGTTCAAAATGTAAATATTTTACTTTCACTTGTAATTTTTTAATGAAAAATTAAAGTTTAAATGCAAAGTTGATAATTGAAGTACTTAATTGCATATAGTAATGGCAAGACCATCATTTAATAGTGGATATAATATCACTTAATTCAAATAAAAATAAGTATTTGATGGTATTGCCATAGAACTAGTCATCCTAGGATGAAAGCCTAATAGCCTCAACATACTTATATTTTTCTTGCTAGGATGAACAATTGCAAAAGCTACTGAAGTAACGTGAGATTGTAGTAGAAAATCAAAAATTAAAAAACCAGCTTAACGATTAATAACTAATTGGTTTCTTCAGCAACATTGTTTTTATGTTATCAGCAACATAACTGTTCTGGAGCCTATTTAATGCAGATATTTGTTGGTCATAATCAATATCTACTAATGACTAAAATATATTTTCAGTGTAAGTATAACATGTTTCTTATATTTAGTTCGAAAAAAATGAAATACAACACAACACATTCAATTACATAAAGAGATAAAAAAAATATTGCAAAATTTGCGGAGTCCAGCAGGGGATACCAATACTGAACCTGAACCTTCATTTCAAGTTAACGAGTTTCCTGTCTTTCTTCTAACATCTATTATAATGAGTTCTACTTTCTAACAAAACGCAGGTGCAAATACACAATTAACCCGGAGATCATTAAAATTCCACTAAAAAAAAAAAACATTTCCCACAATACCCCTATGTCCACTTCCTACCTTAGACCAGAAATTAAGACGTTCGACGACTATTTTCTCACAATGGTGCACATGTACAACCAATAATGGCTATAAATAAGTACACCTTACTGGAAGAAAGTGTCTCACACAATCGCCAATGCACAGGTGGGTACGTGGAAAGCATACCGATGTTAACAGCCACTTTGCACACCTGAACCACTTGCCTCTATAACTTCCTGTGTCGAGAATTACGGTACAGGTGAGCGGTGGTTATATCTACTTAATTTGAATTATTGTTAAGCAGACAAGGCGTTGGGAATTCGCATGATAAGATAACTGCATTAACGACAACTTGTTCCATGGGTATACAAGAAAGCCGAAACTATCTTGTTGATATCATATAGCTCCTGATTCATGGAAAATGGTGTAATTATGCAGCTTAGGGTACAGACAGAGTGGAAGCAGGTTTTCCACTTACTGGTAACCAGCGCCGAACACGTATCTATAAGTTGTGACATTTGTAATTGTATGTTTAAATTGATATAAAAACAGCAGTATAAAGCAGACTAAAGTGAACACAGTGGAAGCAGTTTCCTGCTTACTGACACCTGCACCGATCCGCGCTTATATGCTTTGAAAATTATAACACATTTTTAAATGGACATGCACACAGTGATAGCAGGTTGAAGCAGGTCAGCGCCGGAAACCTGCAAGACCGCTTATATCAGAATTCAAATTTAATTTATTTGTACGCCGGTCGCATGTAAAAAAATTGACAATATCTTCAGTTTTTCGATGACCATGACCTATACAAGATGTACCAGTAGTAAGTATTCAAAAATTGTGAGCTTGTGAAACAAGTCGAAAAATTACGAAAACCTTAGTACAACTTTTGTCAGTGGCGGCTCCTAAGGGAGATACGCTCACTTAAAGGGGTAACCTCAGCAACAGTTTTTAATGCGTGACATCAAAACGGTTCAACATTAAGTCTCGAAATTTTGATGAGATATTATAACCTTGACGTGTTTAATAAGTCTCATAAAATAAATTTCAAAATTTTCTACAGGGGCGTGAAAAAATGCAAGACTCAGGGACAAATTTAATCATATCTTTTTAGTAGTTAATTTTTTCTAGTTTCTGACTCAAAAATATTAAAATTATTATTATTATTATAAAGTATTTAACATAAAAACGGTACTCTTGTTAAATTTCAATAGGATGTACCGTTTTTCAGTAAAATCGATTTCAATCATTCTTAACGTGCCCCACATTCAACATTAGGTGGTGTTGACTAAGCTAATGGTTTCTTTAAATCGTTTTATTATTTTCAAGGGTAGTGTTTTCCCTGAAGTGTTTTGTGTATTTAATTAATATTTTTCGTGAAATACAGTGTGATTAAATAAAATATGGCGCATTATTCAAACAGTGAAAAGGTTGACATATTTGTTATGTAGTGATAATTAGTGATAGTGATAACGATAAAGTATTGTGATAAATCAGTTGGAATGTAGTAAAAATTGATAATAACCAAATTATAGATTAAACTATGATTGTGAGTTGAGAATCTGGTTTATATTTTCAATTTTTTGGTGATATATAGGAATGGCAACGTGGAGAAGATGACAGTTAATATTTTCATAAATTAACATATTTCAATGATTCTTTGACATGTCTCAAAATTCTAGTTAACATTGTTGAAGCCTATTCGAAGACATTAGTGTAACACTGGCAACGCTGTGAAATTCTCATTCACCATGACGGTTAAAAATATTAGTTTGGAGTCAGATCAGCGGTCCTCAACAAGTTTCCGATTGAAAAATCACGAAATTAATTTAAAAGTTGATATGTTTATTCCTGATGCTTTTATAAAACAATCTATTAATTATGTGTTCTACACAGTAAACTGTAGGTACTGCTGGTTAAAATATTTGTACTTATTTAAGGTTCATATAAAATTTTGCAACGCTGATTTCTATGCCAATGATACACAACTATATTATTCCTTCGAGGATAATAATATTTATCATGGTTGCCGACTTATTAATGATGACATTACATCTCTTATTGATATATCTAATAAATTTGGACTTTGGACTGAAATCCAAGGTTATGATTTGTAGCAAAAAATCTTCACGTAATAGGTGCACTGAAAGTAAATATTGAAATTAATGGCTATCATCTTGATTTAACTACCATATCAAGAACTTGGGGCTAGTTATTGATAGAGATCTTCATTTTACAGAACATATAAATTTTATTGTAAAAAAGACTTTCTATAACTTAAAATTGATTTATTCCAGTAAGCATATGTTAAGTATACAAACAA
This sequence comes from Monochamus saltuarius, assembly GCA_025584915.1. Lineage (NCBI taxonomy): Eukaryota > Metazoa > Arthropoda > Insecta > Coleoptera > Cerambycidae > Monochamus > Monochamus saltuarius. The sequence goes on from CM046722.1 coordinate 25,489,702, forward strand.
ATAAATATTTGTGCGAAGCATTAGTATTATCTCATATAAATTATGCAATTGTTGTTTATTATCCTTTTTTAAGACAGTGTGATGCTAAGGGTTTGCAAATTATAAAAAATATCGCTTATTTGTGGACTACATAAGCATGATTCGATGTCTTCGTCTTTGAGGGAAATTAATTGGCTTTATATCAAAAATAGACATTATCTACACAGTTCTAGTTTTTGCATAAGATTATTTATTTTCAAACGCACCTTATCTCTACAACAAAATTACTTATAGAACGGATGTCCATCATTCAAATATGAGGTATAAATTTACTATAAGAATCCCGAAATACAAAACTAACAGTTTTTCTCGGGATTTTCATATCAAATTGCAACTGTGGAATAAAATACCGTTTTCTAAATTTATTCTTTATAATTTTATATTTTCTTTTGTCACTCATTGTAGGTTGAGTGGAAGAGCCGAGGTTCTAGACCTCTGAACTCTGCCTTTTACTAAAATATTATTTTCATATTTATTTGTATATCTATACTCAATGGTAATAAAAGTATTATTATTATTAACATTAATAAAAATATATTTCAAAATTCCTCGTAAAAAGATATGGAAAAATTTCATTAACTTTAGAATAACATTTTAAGTCGTATTTTGGATACCAGAGAAATTGTTTTATGTTCACACTTTGTATTTCACAACCCCACTTTAATTTCATCAAATATAAATTATATATTATTATCTATTTTGGTCGGTTCGTGAACAATAAAATATATCCAGCCAAACCTAACGGCATATTAATGGTCAACTTCACTTTAATTTGTGAGTTTACGAATTGCGTGACTATGAATTCGAATGTGGACCCAGGGATAACGACCCGTGTACTCAACTCCAGAGGGATTACGCTCCGTCGAATCCTTCCTTTCAGTCGAAGGATCGAGACAAACCCAGGAATTAATATTTGCGACTAACGATTCCACTAATCTTTGAGCTGTTGTATCACTGCCTTCTTGCAAACGAAAAAATGGAAATGCGAAAATTAAAATACAATAATAATAAATTGTCTTTATTTCTGTAATAATACGAAATACGATAATAGGCTTGTTTTTCCAACAGTTGAAAACGGTTTGGAAACTGTCAGAAATATTCGACCAGTTAAGTTGAAAACGCGTTACCATTGTTTGGACGGACATTTCTGATAGTTTCCAAACAGTTTTCAACTGCTGCTAAAACAAACCTAATAGTAACAGCAATGAATAATATGATGCTCAACATTATAGTTTAGCTTTGCTCTATAATAATCACCACCTCCTGAGTGGACTTTTCTTTATGCATCCTTCGATGTCATTCTTGTGTGTTATGATTTCCTTTAAGGCCGCTGTATTTCTCGCCGTAAAATGATCAAATTTGTGATGTTTATTAGGTACAGAAATATCGAAAAATAAAACACGTAGAATAAAAGTAATATCAAAAATAAAATTATTTGTTTATCCATTTTTACTACTTAAATTCTCCTCAAATAATATACTATACTTTTAAAATACATCTGTAAGACACACATTATTTTGCTATGCTAATCCCACATTTTACAATTATTTTCACATACTTATAAACAAAAGTAAACGATCTTATATGCAGAACTATGTAAGTTTATGTTATAACAATATTTACATCTACACTTGAATATAAAAAAATATGTATATGAAACATTTCTGTACCTAAAAATTTGCTGGTTAGACCGCTTTCTGTCGTTATATAGGGTGATTTCGGGGTAATCCCCAATATTCGAAAGGGGTATTTAGGGGGCAAAAGTGAACAAAAAAGCTTAATAAACATATGATCGAATATCAACGGTTACTGAGATAGCAATGAACATATTTTTATTGCTATTTTTGCGAAAGCTGTTATTATTTGATATTTTATTTTACGTAGGTCCTCCATTCTAAACCAAACTCACATTAGTGATTACTAATTGTCGCATTTATTTTGACTTTTGTGATTTAACCGCTTATTTTATAACTGTTGCATTTATTTTTACATGTGCGTTTGTTTGATCGGTTTTGTACACACATAATTTCGTAAAGCCTAGTCGTCGAGAATATGCTGATATTATTTTTATTTATCGGTATTGCAACGGTAGCGCTAATGGTGCAGTTGCTGAATATCGACGTCGCTTCCCGAACGGAAGAGTGTCAGATAGAAATGTATTGCGGACAGTCTTCAACAATGCACGTGTTTTTCAGTGTGAGAATTACATCTGAGAGGCAAACTGGACTTGGTCTAGCAGTGGAAGAAGAAATTCTAAATATGGCAGAACGTAGCCCGGGTGTAAGTCAAGGCGCATTGCAACCCGTCTCCAAATTAATCAAATTACGGCATGGGAAGTCATTCACAAAAATGGTTTATAACCTCTCCATATTCAGCGCGTCTAGAATCTTCAGGGCGATGATAAATGATTTGCGGTTGCGATTTTGCAATTGGATAAATGCAAAGCATATATTTTACAAATACATTTTGTTATTTTGTTCACTGATGAGGCTCAATTCAGTCGTGATGGAATTGTCAGATAAAAATCCGCCCGTCACGGTGGAAAGTAACTTTCAGCATCGGTTCAGCATTAATGTGTGGTGTGGTATGATTAATAATCAATTACTTGGCCTAGTTGTGTTAATGGTCGTCTTATTGGAGATAGATATGTAGAATTTTTAGAAAATAATTTGACAGATCTCCTGGACGATGTTCCATTCGATATTAGGCGAAACATATTCTTTCGGCATGATGATGCCCATGTCCATTTTAATCGTGTTGTGATGAATGATCTTAACAATCGCTTTCCACGCTGGGATGACCAAGTTGGTTTCGAAAATTGGCCACTAAGGTCACCAGATTTGAATCCTATTGATTACTGCTTTTGGGGATGGTTTAAATCATTAGTATACGCAAAAGTGGACACAAGAGAGACGCTATTCGATCGGATTGTCAGTTGTGCAGCACTCATAAGATAAATTGACCGTGTACTTCAACGAGCTACCTGTGCAATCCACAAACGAGCTGATGAATACATCAAGGCGGTCGGTGGTATATTTTAAAATTGAATTCATTCATTCATTCTTTAATCAATGTTATAATTGACAATACCTACAGAATACTAGTTATTTATGATGTGAGTATTAAAAGTGAATTTTTAAGGCACGCATGTAAAAGTTTCGCTGTGCTCATTCTGCAATTTACATCAGTGCCTTAAAAACACTTTTAACACAAATATCATACAATATTTTTTCTACAAACAGCATTAAAAAGAATTAACCCGGATAGAAATAAGTTACGTTTTAAATAGCATCGTAGGCACTATATCAAAATTTCGAAGTGGGCACTTGCCAATGATATATGTAAAGGAACCATGATGGCAACCATTGTTGTATTCGTCATTTACGAAAAGTTTGAAAGCTTTGGATTTGTCACTTTTAAACGTTGTGACTTTTTTCCCTTAAAAAGTATAAAGACCATATGGAAAAGAACAATCCATTTAAAGAAATCGATTAAGCGGCCAACCGAGCTACTTTGGACTTATTACCAATAAAATCCCGGATTCAACATGAAATTGCATACAATAAGTTTGTGAAGTGGTGTGAAGAAAAATGCGTTTGTGGAAAATAAACTGAAAATGTTTTCTTGGCCTATTTTGAGGAGAAATCGAAGGTTTGGAAACGTTCATCTCTATGGTCTAGTTATTCTATGATTAAAGCTATGTTACGAATAAATAGCGACGTAGATATCAGCAGGCATTTTAAGCTCAATGCGTTTTCGAAACGTCAAGGAGAAGGTTATCTACCCAAAAAATCAAAGATCTTGACCAGAGACCATATTGAACAGTTTTTGAAGTGCGCATCGGATGACGAGTACCTTAAGATGAAAGTATCTACTATTTTGGGAATATTTGGTGCCTGCCTTAGAGAAGAGCTTTGCCAGTTGACTCTCGACAACTTGAAAATTGTGGGCACTTCCAGTTCAATACTGGTTAAAATATCAGATACCAAAATCAAGGTTCCACAAAATTTCACTATGGTTGAAGAATTTTATTTGGACTTTTACCGGAGTTACATGGCACTTCGTCCAGAAAATGTGGGACATCGGAGGCTTTTCCTAAAGTATGTGAAAGGCAAGTGTACGAAAAACCCTGTGGGAATAAATACGTTTGGAAAATTTCCTGCTGCAATTTCTGCAACTTCCAAATTCTAACCTCTATACTGAACATTGTTTTAGGCGTTCATCGGCAAGATTACTAGCGGATAGTGGAGCAAATTTAACGACAATTAAGCGGGATGGAAATCTTCAACAGTCGCCGAGGGATACATCGAAGATTCGTTGGAAAGTAAAAATTCGATTGCCCGAAAACTGCTTTCAGTGCTATCAATATCAGCGGATTCTGCTCAAACGTCAACTAGGAAAGCGATCGTTTCAGTTGATAGTTGTAGAAGTGTGGAAGAATTTAATTTTTCAAATTGTGTGAATTGTAATATAAGTTTTCATGTTAATAAAGAAAATACGACATTTACTTTAATGCAATAGTGCTTTAATATTCGACCATATATTTATTAGGCATTTTTGTACACTTTTGTCCCCCTGACCACCCCTCTCAAATTTTGGGGATTCCTCCTCAATCACCCTGTATATGCGCTTTATTTCAACACCTTTGAATATTCGCAGGGGGCATGCGATAACATTTTTTTATTTGCTAAACTGTATATTAATCAGTTATTAAATGTCTAAAATTACTTGTAATTGTTGAAATCACTATTTCAAGAATACGGCGCTCTTAACTGAGTTGATGATTGCGAAGAATTTGACTGAATTATCTGAATTTAACCATAATAAACATCTAAAATGTGTGCAAATTGTGTTTTAGTTAAGATTTTATTGTTCGTAAAAAAGTTTATGTTGCTCTATTTTCTAGTGTTATTTGTTTCAATGTAGAAATATGTATTACTGTTATTAAATTGAATATTTATACAAAAAGTTTTTTTATTTATTTCTTAGTTATAAAAGTATATATCCAATTTTTTTTAGTATAACTGGACTAAATGTAAATATTTGTCGTAAAAGATCGATTGAGTGATTTCTAATCTAATTTTTTAAAATAAAAAACTGTATATCTAGCAGATTATTTTAGTGAAACTGTAAAAGCTTTATTTTCTTAATCAAAAAAAAAAGAGATATATATTATTCCTTATGAATGGTTCCGTCCTCACGTGGCAGAATTTTGTAAACACATCCTGTACATGATTTCAACATAGAAAATAATTTCAAACCGTACGTATATATTTTTAACAGTAATGTTGTTTGTCGGCTATAAATTTTAATAAAAGCGTTTGTATATTGTATAAAAAGTCTGTTTTGTACATTAAAAAATACATCATTTCAACGAATAACAAATTTTCAGCATTTCAGTGAGCGCAATGGATCTACTGAAACGCGTCGGCCCGTGATGATTTACTGTCCCGACAAAAAAATCCTTTCTCTGAAATTCCAAGTTAATCCATTCATGGTGGAAAGTGGCACACGTCAAGCAATAATTTAACCGGAAATTAAAATTCAAATTCCATTTTGATTTATTTCTGCCCGCTTAGATTACAATAGTAGTTTTGAACAGTTCATTTGAGATTTAAAAGCGCTAACCAAGGCCAGGTCTGAGCAGAGGGGAAGGAAAGGCATGATAAATGTGGGTATATTAGGTTCGTCGCTTTAATTTTCTCACCGAATGCTTTAATTCATAGGCGTTCAGAAAAAAGGGGATGGATTTTACAAGTTTTTATATGTTATAAACATTATTCAATCTATCCATATAATAAATATGGCAAAGTTGTATACAGTGTCCCCTTCTTTTCCTTCGTTTAAAACATAATATGTTCTTGATAAAATTACATAGTTAGCAAAGCAATCATAGTTACATCCTATATCCAACCCGCTCACAATTTATAGCAGTGAACACGAAGAAAAATACACGCAGCCCGTGTATTTTCCTATAAAAATGTAAGTACGGCATATCTCTCAGCACATACCCGATTACACAGCTTCTGCTGCAGCAAATACGCATGCGCCAGAACGAAACGCTCAATCTCTATTGGTTATGACAAATTCCTGTTCTATCTCTAGCGCTATCATGGGCGTGCGCGTGGAAAAATATTAGGAATATCTTTCTGCTAATTTAATTAATAATTTATTTATTAGTGGAGTAGAATGGAGAATAATTCAAGCTCTACAGCGTATTCTCAAAATCGTAAACGTCCTAATTTAACAAGTAAGGAATATTGGATGATGACATGTATGAAGGGATTAGAGTGAGAGATTAAAATATGAGTGAAAGTGTTGTGGTTGAAATACGTAGTTCATTAACAGGAATGTCCGTGAGTAGTGTTATATATAGTGGCAAAAAGTACAACTGCAAATCGGAAATTAGTGGAAACTCGCGGAATGAAGATGATATTTTAAAAATAAACTTTCGACAATAAAAAAAATCTTTCAAGATGAAACTTTGCCTAGAATAGGTACTCGTATACAGAAGAGTGATTTTACGCATCATGTGTAAGTGATAATGTGTAAGCGTTATAAAGACAGTGCTAGTAACCAATAGTGAATAGTGTGTCGCGAATATTTGCACAATGTATTTAATTGTGGAAATATTTCTACTTTTAACGAATTTTGTCAACTATAACGTCTTCTAACGCATGTCCATGAGGACAAGGCTAAATTGTGATATCCGCGGAGTGCGCATCACGTAGGCGTGAGTGGGTGGTGGTAGGCCATCGCCGTCCAAAAGGACGGCATTTTAATTTGTGGAAAGGATAACACGGAAGGGAGGGGGTGAACATTTAAAGTAAACTGTTAAAGTGCTAGGTAATTTTGTGTGATTTGAACCCTTCTCAAGTGGCACGTCTAGGTAATCATATCCACTGCAGTCTTCACTTCCCGTATTCATCTGTGTTGTGATTTAGTATCTCTCTATTATTTTCGACATTGCGTAATTGATAATACAAGATAAAAACTTTAAATTTGAAAATAACTACCATTTTTATTATCTAATGTCTCGAAATTGGCAAACTGCTTAAAAATTATGTAAGTAAGTTGATAGACAATGTTATGTATACATAAACAGAAATTATTAGTTCTACATGATTTAATTTTCGAGATAATTGTACCTAACAAAAAACAAATTTAATTAAACCTTAAAGAAAAAATGTAGTGGATTGAGATTGAGTGATCGAGCAGAGAAAGAAACTGGATCACCTGGATTAATCCACCTTTTCCTGTAGATCATATCTAACCAATCTCGAACTTGACACTCATATATATTTTGCGTCAAAATTATCTTGTGTGACTGTTACCTACTGTGTACCTATTTTATTTTCATGTTTTAAACTTTTTTACTAATGTTATGAGTGAAAAGAACGGAGATATACAATGCCTAGTCAATAAATAGTATAATTATTATTTTTATTATTATTTTTGGAAAATAACTGCTAACTAGATCTGTAAAACCCTATTGTAAAAAAACAAATACACATTTTTATTTGTTCAAATGTAATAGACATGGAACAGAAATATTTCGAAACAAAAACAATACAGACTTGAAATTTAAATTTTAATAAATTTTCTAGGTTTTACTTTCATTTGATCAAATGTAGCTTTGTAAAGTACCATTGATAAGCATTTTTTAAGAGCTTTAGGATAAGGTATCGAAGTGGGGTTGTCATTTAAGATTATTTAATTGGGGTGGCTGGTGGTGAGGTGATAAGCGGGTTAATTAATGAGTCCCTACTGTATATTACAAAAATAGCTCCGAGAGATTCTTAATACATTTTTTTGTTTCCCAGATATAGTTATTGTAATTTTTCAAATTGTCACACTGTTATAATGAAGACCTTTAAAATGTTTTTTTTCTATCTGCTATCTACAAATTCAAAGAAATTAGAAGCTATGTAGGTCGCAGGCCGGTTGCTGTTTCTCGTATCTTGTAGGCGACTGACACGAGAAGCACTGAAGATGCCATCTGTTACGTATGGCGAAACGTCTGCAGTTAAGCATCGACCGCAACAGAACAGCCCAAAAAATGTACATCACGATGGGCCATGAATTTGTTTACATTTAAATATCTAAAAAAAGACAATACGGCCTTTTGTAATAATTACTTATTTATTAGAAGAACAATGAAAGGGAAACTATTTTTTAAATTGTAAGCATCTCCTCTAAATTGCTTTTATTTGAAGCAACGATGCTGCTGGTTTACTGGTGTCGAAATGACCGCCGCCGCCATCTCGATTTCAGTAATCAACACAATAAGATTACAGGGATCTCTTTCCGAATATTTGCTTTTATTTGAAGCAGGGACGTTGCTGGTTTGTTGGTGTATACAAGATTTGCCAAATTTTCCCACAAAAAGAAATCTGCAGGGGATAAATCTGGATTATCTGGAGATACTCGTTAGAGGTGTGGTAAGTGGCTTCCCTCTTGTTGCATCCAGATGTTCCGATTGTAACCAGCAAATTTTCGTAACTGTGACGGCAGAAGTACTCGTGACATTCTTACATACTCCAGTCGAGTTAACAAAAACCGTGACACCACGGAAATCTTCAAATAAATAAGACCCAATTATTCCACAGAACAAGATTGTCACCCATACCTTCACATTAGGAGATGGAAAAGGCTTTTGATGTTTGACCTTAAGATTTTGACTGCTCCAATACCTGCAAATCTGTTTGTTACCCGTTTAAATGAAAATTAACCTCATTAGAATACATGATGCGTTTTAAATTCTTGAAATGTCCAGCGTTGGTTTGGCAAATGACTTACGTACAGTTAAATTGTTGAGCTTAGAATCCTGTTCATATCAATGGAGAAACCTATCTACTTATGTATTTCCAATTATACTTAAAATTGTCTTCACAAACAAACATTGTTGCAATGCTTCCTTTCGTCGTGCATCATCGGCCTACACCACATTTTTCTCTTATTTTTTTTTTGACACGGTGAAATATCTTTTATTAGGCGCTGTATGCTGTATTCGTGCACAATGGCATAATGCAATTCTTCTTCCATTTGCCTGGTGAGATGCACTTTCTGTACCAATTTTACGAGTTTATTTTGCAACTTTATTCAATATCAATGTCTGTTTAGCACAATAACACTGTGTGTGTTGAATAAACTTGAAACCTGAAAATGGAAATCGTATACAGATATAAAATAAATCACACTGTTGTATTTAGGTATACATGTGCGAATGTGTCTGACGTCACAGGTGTTCGCCGTGGCGGCGATGATTTTGTCGGGGCGTGGCTATATTAAATTTTTATATACAGTTTTTAGGCTGATTTTTCACAAAATTGTCTAGCTCAAAGCTATTTCGATTAAAATAACACACTCTTTCTTCTGCAAGTATTTGGAAAAATCATTTCCCCATTGGGTACGGATGTAATTTTAAATTTAGCATTCATTTGAAAACAAATTCATAGCATACTTTATATTATTGCATAAAAAGTGAATAATTTATCAATATTCTTAGATTTCTAGAGACAAATATTAACTGTTTCCTCTTTCACACTTAATGTTACGCCGCTGGATGAAAGGAGCGATCGGTCTATTTATGGTTAGCGCCACTTGATTTTATGTCGCACATGCGTCTCAAACGTAAACAATCTTCCTCAGATTTTATACGTAGGATATGGGCTCTTAAGTTAATTGAAGTTTTTTTTATAAGCGCCGTTAGAAGTACTTCACAAGGCACCTACTAAAAGGTTCACATCCGGAATGGAGAATATTTAGAGCCTGTGCCAAAGCGAGCGATAGGCATGCAATATTTTTTCATGACAGACACAAGTATTTTGGAAGACGCGTTCTTAGACCGAAACGTCACTGACACGATAGTCGTGTAAATATTTAAACAACATACCCAAAGATTGTTAGTTGTACTTTTTTTTTTGCTTTCAAATAGTAGCATTAGCATTTAAAAAACCTGGATCTACGTTGTAGGATGTACCTGAAGTCAGGGGCACATTATTGTCATGTAATTTGCTATGACGTGAGCTATCGTGTCATATGAAATGTAAGCGTACGATTTGGACTGAATTTAAAATCAGTACAAAGATTTGGAATAACTATACGATATCGTCAAATGATTGTATTTTTTTAAGCAAGGGCCAGTAAACTGACATATCATGATTTCAGAATCCCAGGCCTATAGAAAACACATTGCTGTCATGTCATGCCTATGTGTGGAAGAAAAGTATGGAATAAATTCATTATTTCCAAAACAATGAAGTTTCATTTCCAACGTTCATTTGTTTTCGCGTGATGACGTCATCGGATATTTTTTTAAATAGCACCCCTATATTTTTTCATCGGATTCTTGTAGAGCTTAACTTGCTGAATTCAAAAATGTATAAATTTAACATTTTATTCCTTCAACTTTCCCAGAAAAAAAAAACCGATCCAATAAAATCGGCTTGAGAAAAATGTGAATATTCCCATTTGTGCCTGTGATGGGCTGGTTGAGAGTAAAATGGATATAGTGAATTCATCGGCAGTATCACAAAATAAGGACTCTTTATTTTTAAAACAATTTAACAATAAGCAACTAATTAATTAATTAATAATTAAATTCTGGTTGCCTCAATCGTATTTGACCCCCTAATTTATTATTTTGTTTTATTAGATTGCATGTTAGAATATTACATCTTTTGATAGCAAGAACAACAAATTAAATCAAGTCACTTCAGAAACTGTTTCTGGCAGTTAAACAAAATAGAACTCTTTACTTTGAAACAATTTAACAACATTATTATATTATTGCATACTCCAGTTTTCCCTGATTGTATTGATATGAACATGTAATTGGTTATCTCTTACTGTTCGCAAGATATTTATGATTCCATAATTAAACATTTATTTTTTTTATTATAGAGAAATCAAAACTATATTTGATTCCATTTTATGGAGCAATGTAAAGAATAAAGTTTATAGAAACTGTTCAAACTCATTTCTCTGCTTTTCCATGCCTAGATCGTTTTTCCAAATTATGTAGACAATTATACATCATTTTTGGGTGTTGGTTTATGTAATCTAGGTATAGCTTATCGTATTCTGTCTTGAATTTCCAAAATTTTAATTACGAAATTACTTAGTCATCAATATCTCATGAACAGTAAAAGATAACTCAATACAATCAGGAAAAAATTGGAGAATCTAAAAATATAATAATATACAGGATGTTTCATAAGAAAAAACCAATGATATCAGTATCTCAGTAGTGCGATCCTCGATTGTTTGTTTTGATAAAAAATTGAAATTCTTGTGAAAAATCAGACAATGAATGCACGTTTTAATTTTCTGATGTTTCCTAAAATAACAAAAGTTACAATGTAACGTTTTAGGTCATGTCAATAATAATTAATTTTGTTTTTCTACGTTCATGCAAAAAACAAAACTTTATTGAACTATATTTAGTGGAAAAAGTGGTTCTTTATTGCACTAGTGCAATAAAATGTTTATTGCATTCATCTGTCATTCTACTACAGCGTTTTATCATCATGACAAACATAAACGTTCAAATCGACGTCACATTTTTCTAGACTTAGTGTCATCTAAATAACATTTTTTGGTTTTTGCATGAACGTAGAAAAAATATTGTATGCAACTCGTACAAAAAGTGCTTATTGCACTCGACGTGTTGTCTTACTCGGCCTGACGGCATAAATAACTATTAGGCACATGTCATGTATGATGGAGAAGCGGTTAAACCATCATAATTTAAACAAAATTTTAAGCCTGGAAATCTATGTTGCGGCGAGTGTACAAAACTTTATGTCATAACATGGTTTTAGAACTTTAAACGATCCAAATTTAAAACAGACGCACCTCTTTGCTTTTATCGACTGTTTTTTTCTGTCATAAAAGCTGTGTTTCAGTTTTAGTAATTATGTGGAGCCTGATTGGAACGATTCATAGAAAAAGTGACTCACGTTTTGTTTCTTTGGACCTTGAAAATTACCCTTAAAATTTGCCGCAACATCACTTTGTTGCACGTTGTTACACATGTCGATTACTGAATAACTTTAACCAGAGTGATTTTATAATACATTTTATATTCTATTATTGAATTTTTTTGTGAAAAATAATTGACGCACGAATAAAGTTATCGGCACATAACTGATGACTGATTACTATGAAATACGATGTAGGACAGCGTGGTTGGTGCTGCATTAATGTAATAGGCCCCATACACCTGCGAACAAATTGCACAACAGAGGCTGTTGTGCAAACAATTGCGTAGTGTATGGTGTTGTTTGACGTGCTGCGCAACTAGTTGCAGAAATTCAGATTTGTTTGAAATTACTTGTACAACGCCTGGTGTTGTACAACTAATTGCATCGTGTATAGGCTTTGTGGCGACACATTGCGCAATAACTGTGGTTTCTTTTGAGACGTGTTAACGTATTAAGACGTAAGCTAGTGTTTAAAATGGCAAATTTTATAAACAACAAAGAATTTTTAAGCGAATTTATTGATTTATACACTGATATTGCGTCCCTCAATATAGTGTCTTTATTTGTATAAGTGGTGTTACTATGGCCAATAATACACCAAAAGTTGTAGGGTCCATTCGTAAATAATTTTTATAGTCTAGTGGTGAACTCAACTGAAGTTCTTTAAGGAGATTTGTGTGGCTAAAAAGAGATCTTTTCGTTATTGTGCAACATCAGTTTGTGCAATTTGTTCGCGGGTGTATGGAGCCTATAACACTGAACTATTGTTGTTGATAATCAGTGGCGTAGCTAGGCGTGGGCGAAGCGGCTTCGCACTTTAAGGGGCCTCGCGCGAGGCCCCCTTGGGGGTGATTTAAAACCGATCGCCATGAACTCTAAATAGTACGAATAGCACCCTAAAAGACCTTACTAAAAATAAGCTTTACCACACGTACTGTAATTAATTTGCACACCCTGATGCATGTGCTCTATTATCGACGTATTGTTTAATATTGAGGAGGTTACAAATAATATTTATTTTTAGCATTTAAACACCTCATAATTATGAAATTTTCAGATCATCCAGACTTCACTACTTTAACTAATTTCATCATAAATGAATAAATTTGTAAACAAACTTTCAGATTTTTCACCATTCTTTTCTTGAAAATATAGGTACAGGGTGACATTGAAAAAACTACAATGCACGCGATAGAGGACGAAAAAATAATAAAAAAAGTTATATCCTTTTGTTTTAAGATACAGCATTTAAATTTTTTTTGTAAAATTTCAAATTTTTTAATGTCCCAATTGTACGAAAATATTTGATCCAAAATTGATGCACACTGTGACCTTGCATGTAGCTATTATGTTTAGTTCATTCATCATCCAATGGTGGAAGAAAAAGGTTTCGCTGATGCGACTTCGCCCACGTCTAGATTACGCCACTGTTGATAATAATAAATACATTATGCGCAATCAAGTACTTTCATTTGACACAACAACAATAGGCAAGAAAAAGCATATTTTTGCTAATAATAGCACCTACATTATATTCTACTTTTGTAAAGGTTATGTCTAAAGGTGTTTAGAAAGTTAATATAATATAGAAATATAAATTGTGTCCATGAGTACCTATTTCTAGACAAAATTATATCACACCAATTCAGTTAATGAGTACAAAATAATATCTTGGCATTATTTAAGGGAAAACTCTACAAAATTGGTATTAAATTAATCAGTTTGAATAAAATTATGTTTTAACCTGGTCAATAATTGTGCTGATACGTAGTATACAGAATGTCCCATGAGGTTACGCCATACCTTGAGAAGAAAATCAAGTAGCATTAAGTTGTTCCGTTGTTTTATTGCAGTAAATATTCAAAATGTTTATAAAATTTGTGTATATACACATTTGACCTCTCCTTAACAGTGAAAATGAGGATCTTTTGAAAGGTCTAGTATTAGCAAGAATATTTTATCTGTACAGAGTTATCTCGAATAATCTGCAAGAAATTTGAAGGTAGATTGTATGACCGATTTTAATAGAGGTCCTTCATATGATTTTTTTATTTAAGTTCCCTTAGACACCTTAATATAGGGAGCGATAAATTTAAAGTTTTATTTAGTTTATTCCAAATGTTTTGAAATTAAAAAGTGAAACGAGTATTTTTTATTTTAAATCGTACCTCTTGAACTTCATTAAGATACTCCCAAACATTTTGACGAAAATGAGGGGGAGAACCATCGTGCAAGAACTACGTTTGGAGTTGGACAGCTAAGCTTCTGCCAGAAGTTCAGGCAGATCATTTTGAAAAAACTCGAATTACTGAACCCCACCCATTCGACTTGGTAATATGAATCGTTCAATCAAGCGATCATCGGCAATCCCTGCCCAAACATTTAAGGAAGAGCGTTGTTGGAAATAATCCTCGTGAGGATTTTTAAAATCCCAAACATGAGTATTATCATATACTATGATAATATTTATTTATTTATACTACGGTATTATGAATGTAATTCCGTATAAAAGTAGCTTCCTCTGTAAGTAACACGTCAGCAGTAAATCTGGGATTTTGAGCATTTTGTTGCAGCAACCATTCACAAAATCTAATTCGGGATAATCCCTTGGTATTAATGCTTGGAAAAGCTGTGCATGGTACGGATATTATTGAGTTCCGTAAATGATACGTCACACTGGTTATTGGGACATTCCTTGTACTGGTTGAGCCATTCGTCTGGTATTTATTCGAGGATTCTTTTCAACAACCTCTAAAATGTGTTCTGCTCGCAACTACTCTGCGGGCTAATGCCTCGACTAGCATTAAATTACACCTGAAAAATCTATAGCAAACAGGTAAAGTCGCTCGTCAGCTAACACAGCTAAGGGCTAAGGTTATTCGTCGGTTACCTCATCTGTAACATATTGATGAGAGCTAATATGCTAGGAAATCGGTATATGTCTGGTGGATTACTGACGAGTGCTATTTGCTTTGCTAAGTTTTTCAGGTGTAATTCAATGTTGGTCGTGGCATTAACCCGCAGAGTAGTTATTTCCTGGAATTTTGTATTTGGAAAATGGCCTATTTTGAATATCATTCAGTAGAATTATTTCTTCTAGATTTTAAACGAAAGAATAAGTAATTTCTAATCAGCGCTAAAACTATATCATATTGATCTTCGTTTTATCCAACCATGAATTTTAAACTATGCTTTTTATATAATGAAAAATTGTGCGGGACTATAACCTTTCTTCAGAACTATTTTATGAATAGGTGTTCAGATCATGAAAACCTCCTAGTGCTCAACACTATTTGTTGTGTCTCTGTCGTAAATGATGTCTTTCTTTAAGTAATAAGTATGGGGTGGCAGCAGATCGGCTCACCCCAGGCTCTTAGCGCTAAGTGCTTGTGTTAATCTAGGGCCCCACTGCGCTACCCTCCGAGCTGCCCCGCGTGTATTCTTAGGTCTCTTATATTTTTTCACTCTCTGTAATGTTATTTCATCAAAGGTATTTATGCCGTCCTCTGCTTTCGGCGCAGACCGTTTTTCCTGCATATTTACTTTGAGAGGAATTAAATTAAAGACTTCAGCAACAGTTCACGCAGGTACTTTGAATTCTATTTTTTTTTTAATTTAAAATATACATTCTTATAAAAATATTATAATCATTGACTTTCCATAAATAACGACTGAAATGTTTCGAAATGTATTGTACCACCTGTGTGTAGGTGTCCCATTTTGAAATTAGCTTAAAAAATATACAACAACTTAGAGACAAAAACTGGTACTTTGTCGTAAATTGACATGTTATGCAGCTCATGGTTAAAACATGTTCCTTTTTTTTAATGTACGTTCACAAACATCAGTCAAAGACTAGGTTAATAAAAAACGAAACGCACTAATCCCAATAGGAAGTAAGTATGTACTATGCACAGCTATTTCTAATTGGATGTTGACGGCAGGGTAACAATGTTGTCGCATGTTTGAAGGAAATTTAGGAAACTTTATATTGTATACTTTATCGATATTAATACAAAAAACAAATATGAAACAAACTACGTTCAAAGATGTTTTCCTTATTCTTAAAAGATCGAGCACATTAAGCCTGCATGGACAAGCACGGACCTGCAAAGCCTACTCATGAAGGTTCTCATGTTATTTAATGGAGTATGGCACACTAGACCAGCACCTGCATGGACCGTCACCTGCAATGACTGTCACTACAGGTCGTGTCGGTAGCCTGCAATTTCTATGCTTGTCCGCGCTAGTCCAATGTAAGTTCTGTTCCCACAAAAGTCGCTTATCAACATACAACCACTATTTACTTACCTTAAACTACAAGTCTTTCGTCAGATGACACTGCTCTGCAAAATATTGTGTTTTGGTGCTGTAGGCGGGGATAATCCAAAAGTTCAACAATTGTTTTTGGCATTCGGAAATACTGAAAAAATTGTTGTTGATCTCTCTCTTCAGTTTTCGTTTCAGTAATGGCACTTATATTCAGGACACCCTGTATAGGGTCAAACATGAAACCGCTACGATTAAGAAGTTATTCTCTATATTAGATACTCTACTTCAAAATATTACGAACTGTGCCAACATACTTTAATATAAACTGTTATAATAAAAATAAACCGGGTGTCTAAGTTGTATATTTTTGTAAAAAAAGGTGTGTCATTAGCTTTAGACAATTGACAATTTTCAGAATCATCATCAATAATCCTATGCGCCAATTTTTGGTTAATCAGTTACAAAATTTCAACCGACTATGAAAAACTAAAAATTTAGGCAGGCGAAAGTGGTTCATTTCGTTATAACCCTAAGAATTTAGGTAGATCGAAAATATTTACACCTGACCAGGAAGATAAATACTAGCTTGCATTGTGAATGTGAATTATTATCAACATGTTATTAAGGTATGTTGAGACCAATAGTAATATTTTGAAGCAAAAAAATCGACTATCCCCATGTACTTACGGACATCACCCTGTTTCTGAAATAAGTGTTCTGTTTTCTAACAAATTTATAAAAAACTATTAGGCGTAACTTTTATCGATCCTACATAGCACCTCTTAATCAACGTTTACAATTCTTGACTTGGATGAGGCATTTTGAAATAAAACGTAAATCAATCTACAGTTGAGTAGACCTGTGTGTCAACCATAGTGAATAACTGATCTTTACTCTGTAATACTTTGAATAAGAGCGATTTAGGGTCGGCCTAAGCCTCGCATAGTAATTATAGATTTATTTGCTGAAACACATTACACTATAGACCACAGATTGCTTATTGAAAATTGTTTCTTTTCCATTTGCTCTATTACCCACTTCTTTGAAAACCACGCTGTATTAAGCACCAGCACTTTAATTCAAATTCATTAAAATTTCCTTTATAAAGAATCCATCAAACTTATTATTTTGATATCTATTTCTATTCTATTGATGATTTCAGTAGCGCGACCAAAATACCAGGTGGTGTATGACACCTTACGAAACACCCTGTATTATTGCCAAAGGTTGAACACTTATATGGAACGGTATGGGGTACATACGATTTATTAAGTGTTAAAAACACAAAGCAGTTTTTACTTATTCAATTGTTTATTGCATACAAAAGCTAATAGAATACAAAGTATACATAAAAATATATTAGGATTTTATTTTTCAAATATTTGCCATTAATTATAAACTAGATCACAAGAGAAATAAATCAATTTTAAAATAAATAAAAAAGTACTGCATTTAAAAATTATAACGACAAATACAATGATATTATTAAATAATGTTAAGATACTCACAAACCTTACACTTCACATCACATACGAAACAAATGCTCATCGTCAGCCTAACTCAAAACAAACTGATCCGTACATACTATGAATTACGATCAGTCTTCCGTGAGCAGTAACAGTGTAAAATTTGATCCAGAAAGTTAAATGATAAATTTTCTAGGGATTAAACAGAACTTAAATTTCTAATAACTAGTGGAATAATACATAATAAAAGTATAAGTAATTACAAAGTACGAGTAAGTTGCTACATTTATTAATTTTTATTACAGTGCCTCGGTTTAAACTACTGCCTTTTTGGATAATAACTTAACTAAGCGATGTTGCTTGCCGGAATCTGAATTGCGAAATTCTTCTAGAAGCTAGAAAAAATAATAATCGTTAACAACGTGAACTGTGCTTGAAGCATTAATTTTATATGAAATTGGTTGGTAAAAATAGCAAATAACACAGTAATCAATATATTTCATGCTCATAAATTAGAAGAAATACTAAGACTAAAGTCGACTATACATGTTCAGGTCAACTTGTAAGGCAAGGCGCATATTGAGACGCGCGAGATATAGCTAAAATTAAAAAACCGAAGCGAATTTGGTTGAATGATTATTTTTTTCCGCGTTTTAAATAATTAGTAATTCTTATGTGAGATGAAACAGTACTTACGTCATATGATAACTCCTGCTTAAGCACTGACGTGGTCTGGGAATTCCCGGAACAGCAAGCCAAAAGCGTTGGAAACAAAATATTGGTTAAAGAGTCCACGGAAAAATACGGGAATGGCAAGGAACACAGTTGCTGCAGAACCGACGGTGATTGCCCGCTGACTAACAGCATCTGGAATAGAAAATAATTTTTTGTGAAACTGTTTAGAAATTGACAAATTGTGATATTGATTAGAATTAGAATTTCGAAATGACACTCTTTTAGACACTAGGGCCTAAAAATAAAAATGAAACATTAAAAACAATGAAAATATTTATTCATTATAAATTTTAAAGATCTACAATTATTTAAATTGTTAAAGTGAATACTAGAGCCATCCAGTTTCTCTTCTCTAACAGCAATGCAAGTACTAGTTGTGGGAATGAATAAATTGTTAGTAGTGGCCAAACTGCTAGTTTCTACTTCTGCATGAACTTCTTTTAATTTCTCATTTGGTATATTTTTCTGACTTACGATTGTTTTTGTTATTTCGTTTTTCTGTTCAATGGAATTTTCGTTATAACCCTCTGCAACTGAACTTATCGCCAACCTCCATGTCGCTTTAAAAGCGTCATGTCCGCTCTAGATTATGCCAACATTGTTGCAGAGCTGCGCTTGAAGCAATGGCCAGTGCATTCATTGGCGTTGGAGAGTCCAAGGAATGTCACTATCTTTTTTGGCATACCTCCAACATCCCTCCTACATGTTCCAAATACTCGAACGATTAAAACAACTTCGGCTAACAGAAATTCTTTATCCTCGGCTTGTTTCATAAAGCGTTCTATTTCAAGCTTCGTAAATATTTTTGATTTGTTTGACTGATATTCGAAAGCTTTCCTTTTTAAAAATGCAATTAAATTTGTAAACTACGTTTATCTTCAGGAGCATTTTGTGAATACTTCACAAAATTGACGGCCGTAACGTAGTGGATAGCTTCAGGTATAAGCTAGCAATTATGGTTATTTCATTTAAAAATTCACGACCAGTCAAACTAAAATGTGGAGAAGTCCCGTTGTGCATAAACCACACTCTTTGTCTTAGTGCACAGGGAACATCGTCAAATAGTTCAGGTAAAACGTTTTAAAGAAAATGTCTGTAACCGGTTAAAGTTCTTGGTAAAAAGTAAGGCCCAACAATACTTCCAATAATACCCACCCATACATTCACAGAAAACTGATGTGAAATCGAAATTCCATTATGGCATTAGGGTTTTCATCAAACCAAACGTATTTATTGTGGAAGTTCATAGTAGCATATCTGGAAAAATTAGCTACGTCGGTAAACAATATGCCAACGGTAAAATGAACATTTTGTTAAATTTTCTGCAAAATCCAGTGGCAAAATTGTAGGCGAGAAAGAAAATCTTGCGGCAGTAAGACTTGAACCCTTTATAATATGTGATAAGGTATAACTGTTATGATTTACAATGAGATTTGCGGCAATCTTCTAATAGTCTATTTGGGCCTTCTTCAATTTCGTGTGAATAGCTTCATCCAACTCAGTGTTGTAACACTCAAAGGTCTTCCAGGAACTGGACCTGTATGAAATGAGCTTTACTCCAAAAAACGTTGAAAAACATTTCTGAACATTCTTGGATTTGAAGTTGGATGATTTGGAAATTTTTCTATATAAATTCGCCTAGCACGGAAGTTGATATTTACAAAATGGGGCAATACCCTCTTTTCCTACGGAAAGTCGGCGCCTATGATAAGTATCGACTGAGATGGCTTAGATCCATGGATAAAAAACTTAATCTGTCAACAGTATCTACTACACTACTACCATGCGATCGTTTTTTTGCAGCATAACTAAATGCAGAAACGACAATAATTAGCACTCTTACTAGTAATAATAACTGATAGATAGGTAGCCAACAGTTGATCCAGTTAGCTGCACTATTTTGCATTATTTCGTTATAAACTGGCAATACTACAACATTTGTATTCACTTTAACCACTCACTACCGATATTACACACTTCCTGTAGGTATAGCTAGATAAAATACCTATTTATTGTAACAAAATCGAACGAAAGGAATAGATTCACCGCAGCAGTCTTGTCCCATAAACTAGAAAACCCAACCGGCGAACTATATTGTGGGAAAGTATCTGCACCCAACACAAATTTCTTTATATAATAACTATAAAACGTTTAAAAATTAAAAAAGGCACAAAAAACTGAAGAAGAACACAAAACTATAACGTAAACACATGGTAAACACAGGAATTAAATTATGACTTGACTGGAAATTTTACAAGTCGCATAGGCGGTGTTAAATAAGGATTTAATATAATTTCGAAAAAAAATTTTTTTCGCTTTATAAATAAGTTTGGAAATTTTTTAATGGACGATTCCGTTAATTCTTATTTTTCTCTATCCCCTCTTAAAATATTTGTACTTAGTCATAGTTAACCCTGTATAGGTATTTTTTGGCAAATAATGATTGATCATACTCACATCCCCGCCATTGGTAAGTTTCTCAAGCTGGTAATTTGTTGTTTCATACCTACTGCCATACTAAATATGCACACTGAATTTGGTTAAAATATCTCTAGCGATTTACAAATTAAAAAATCATGTTTTTTTTTTAATTTTTGAGACGCTATAGCTGATCAATGGTCCACATTTATATAACAAAGAAACATTATTTTTGCCCACAGAATACGCGCCTGGATTTTTGATCTCTACTTAAGAAACACCCTGTATATAAATACCTACATACAATACAAAAGCAATATTTATTTTTTCAGCTAATGATCACTTAAATATTATTCCTTCTTATATTTGCAACATTTCTTTTCGTAGCAATATTTCTTGCTTTGTCTCGCAAAATTTTATTTTAAATCTTGTCTTGTCCTACAATTCAAGCTATCAAGTCTTGTCTTGCATTATAAGATTGCCAACTCTCTTTTGGGATCAAAATGAAGACTTGCCGCACTTGATAAGTTTTCGGTGGCTCACACTATATAGCAATAAAGCAATTCATACAAATAAGTATTGAATTTTTTTAAGTTACCAGTTAATCAGACTAAACTAATTAATAATTGATACTTGTACTAACATAGTATTCAATTAAAACCTATTTAACCTATAGAAAAAAAATTAGGCATGACCGAAGAAAGATTTATCGGAAACAAAAGGAAAATAAGGTTTGGGTACCTTATTCCACAATATTAGTTTGCTTTCATTTATTTTCATTGGGACATCAAATATTTCATGAAGAATGGGAATATAAAAATATAAAAAGCTACGTGTTTATTAAACAAACAGCCATTTCAATAAAGCTAAAAACGGCTATTACGGTAATGCACCTAAACGTACAAAAATATACGATCATATGGGCGTATAAATGAGCTTAATGGCATATCGATACGCCTCTATTATGAATTATTAAATAGGTCGAGGTGATCAGATACCTATCTAGCGAGTAATTTCCGTGACAAAAGACTACTTTGCATGTTAATATTTAATTTAATCATTAGGGCAGAGCGTGAATTAGACGTTTGTAAATTAGATCGCACTGAAACGTATCTACGAGTAGGAGAATCGATATTTGATATTTCAACGGGACAATTTTACCTCTGAGTTTATAAAGTTATCATTTTTTTAATACATCATAATAAAAAGCATTTATTTTTAACTTCATTTGCACCCTTGAATACAGGGTGTTTACTTTTAATAGGTACATTATAAAATCTAATAAACTAGAGATGTTTAGAATTGTTTAAATTAATTACTTCCATTACATTTTAACATTTTACTTATATACCTATTCAACCAGCAGCTTTATTTCCGAATCAGTTTAAATTTCCCGGGCAATTTTACTATTCGAACGTTTTAGCATATCGCTGTTGTGCATAACTTACTATTGTTAGTTACACACAACAACGATACGCTAAAACGTGAAAATTGGCATATGTAACGATTTTTAAAATCCGTCATCTTATTTAGTACTGTGTCCTGTCAAATTAAGCTTATTTTTTAAAAAGATTAAGTTTTAATAATGCATATAATGCTTATGCATATTCAAATGCTGAAATGACCAATATGGTTTACATTTGGTATATGGATCGGTCAGTGGTCGCGCGGTTTAAGGCGGCAGTACTTGAATCGAGGTGACTAGACGGAGTGGGTTCGAGCCCAGCTGCCGGTAGACCGTATATAAGCTATATTCGTGGAGAGGATTGGCACCCTCTCTGTGGGTATGGTAGTGTGGAAGAACGTTGGGTTGGCCTCTAATTATTTAGATTTTCCAAATTTACCTCATTCCTGAACTGAATGGTGGTTTGGATCCCTACCAACATAAGCCTTCCCTGGGTGAAAATGTATTATAAATTAATGAGGTTTTCCAGGTTGTCCTCATTCCTGCACTGAATAGTGGTTAGGGCCTACCAACGTAAGTCGTTCCTGGGCGCAAATGCGGCCTGCTTAATAATAATATGCCGCCCCCTCTCCCGCACAAGTCTCCGATTTCTGGGCTAATCCCTGTGATTAGAATGAGGGGTAGAGATATTATATTATTATATTATTATTTATGGCTTTGCAGATGGAAACGGTACTGAAGCTAATTTATATGGAAAAATTTCCAAATCATGCAACTCCAAAGCCAAGAATGTCCAGAAATGTTTTCCAACGTCTTTTGGAGTCAGGTTCATTTCAGAAGACCTGTGAGTGTTAAGGCCGCTTTACATTTAGGCAATATGGAGCATGCAATGCAATTAAAACTATTTTGCAGCAAAATCTTTCATGCAATATTGCAAGGTGTCATTTGTTTTACATTTATGCAATATATTGCCCATTGCCAAATTAGTAAAATGAAAATGATTTCGATCCACTGGTCTTCTGCAAAACCATCAAAACATACCTGTGTTGTGTACTGTGCTGTACTGCGTTACTACGTTCTAAGCCGAACGTAGTAACGCGAAGCAGAAGTAAGAAGACCTGAAGATGGTAAATGAGATTTTACCGAAACGTTGTCAAACAAATGGTTCTTTTGAGGACCATGCAGATTCATCGCGGAAAGGAACCCGGAGAAATTTTACAACCATATATATATATATATATATATTGGTAAGTAATGCCCGTGATACCCACACTTCCGCCACTGGTGAGTTTCTAAAGCTAGTCATTTTTTGTCCTATATCTACTGTCATACCATGCACACCGAAATTGGTTAAATTGCCTCAAGCGGTTTATAAATTAATAATTAAAACTGATTATTTTTATTTTTTTACACGCTGTAGCTGGACAATGACTGTCCTAAGACCCCAAATTTATATAACAAAAAACTCTTATTTTTGGTCATACAATACGCACGTGAAATTTTGATCTCTACTTAAGAATCACCCTGTAGAACACCAACCGAATGTTGTGGGATAGATTCAACCTTGAATCTACTCCAATTTAATATGACTACTCCAATGTAAACATATTTAATAGATGCCCCATGCATATCTATGTACAAAAAAAACAACCGAATTATGAATAAAAATGCCATTAAAAAAAGGTAAGGTAAAGGTAATTAAGCTTACTGGTAATTAGGCCATATTTGGCCCTTTTTACCTACTAACTTATACTATCCTCCACCCTTACAATCACAAACATCCATGGGTAGGACAGAAAAATTTACTGCCCCGTGTTGGATTCGAACCAACTTCCGGCCGCTCGTGCTTGCCCTGGCAGCGACTACTCGTCACCGCCTTGGCCGCTCGGCTACCGACAGCCCAATAAAAATGCCATTACTCTGGCTCCAGACTTTTGACAAAAAATATCTATTCGGGGAGTAGCAAGGTACTTAATACAATATAAAAACAAATTTCCTACTGTCCAGAATTAAAACAGTAAAGGAAATGTGCTTTCAATTATTGAAGAGGAAAATGTAGTCAACCACATAAAAAGATCGTCGTTTCATATTTCTTGAGATTCTCTATCATGTAACACTAAGCATTGTACTTTTTGTAATGTCACTCTGTATAGATGCGTGTCGTAGTGCTTAATCAGGTTATAACCAGAATATTATTTTAGAGTAATCATGTACTACTTTTAAAATTATTATGATTTTATAAAAAAAACTACAAATAAAAGTCCGTTCTATTTTAGTGTAGTTGCAGAAAGAAATGCTCGTACTCAGCCGATGTTAATGCGTGGAAAGAAAAAGTTGTGGCCCTTTTTCGTTTTGTTGCGTTATGGTTAGTGTTGGTTGACAAAAAAAATCTTCTGCAAAACAAGACAACAGTTTTTTTAAAATCTTGTTCTTGCTCGATCTTGCAAGGCAATGTCTTGTACTGTTTTGCGACACTTTTGCATATAAATGTGAAACAAGGAACTTTATTACGAATTTGGTAATTGTGCCGGTAACTCTCGGTCGGCTACGGTGTTGTCTTTTATTTGTATATAGTATATACCTTCAATAATAATAATAATAATAATAATAATATAATAATAATAATATCTCTACCCCTCATTCTAATCACAGGGATTAGCCCAGAAGTCGGAGACTTGTGCGGGAGAGGGGGCGGCATATTATTATTAAGCAGGCCGCATTTGCGCCCAGGAACGATTTACGTTGGTAGGCCCTAACCACAATGCAGTGTAGGAATGAGGAAAACCTGGAAAATCTCATTAATTAGGGGGGTAGTCAAATATCAACCGGCATCAATCTCTCACATTGACCCAAGCTAACATTATTCCACCCTACCATACCCACAGAGAGGGTGCCAATCCTCTCCACGAATATAGCTTATATACGGTCTACCGGCAGCTGGGCTCGAACCAACTCCGTCTAGTCACCTCGATTCAAGTACTAACGCCTTGAACCGCGCGACCACGGTTTCGGTCTTCCGAAAAACGTAATAATCATACAACACTGGGCTACATAAAGATGCAAATTGATAGTCCATCCACCAGTAAAATGAGAATGTATCTTCCCTATAAAGCCACACCCCATATATTGGTCAGTTAAGTTTTCATCTTAAAAAAGACCATTAAGTTAATCCTTCTTATGTGGTTGTTCTTACTTCTGGTTGGTAATATTTTTAAGTTAACAGTTAAGGCAAACAAGAACTATTGTTCTCCGGCGGACCGGCTAAGCCAAACGGCCTAGATTAGTCATTCGGGCGATCAGGCGGCAGGCAGCGCTCGTGGTTTATTATGAAAATGTCTGCATTCCTGCAGCCAGCGGGCTGCGTCGGCTGTTTACCATCATTAAGATAGCGCGGGCGCCATTAAATCCGCCTCTCCGAACCGGCTCGGCTCTCCGGCCGCCTCTCTTATCTGGGCACACACCGCCATACCTAAAGACACCCTTGTCCATTACCCATGCCTCTGTTTCTTGCTGGCTCGAGACCACGGCCGCGGTTGTACAATAAAGGCCGGCGCAGACTAGAAACTCGGGTCACGCCACGGTCACAGTTCGCTCACGAGCAAGAATTTTGGATAATATTCCGATTGAATGTGAGAAAGCGGTTCAATTATCTTCTGTTTTAATCTATACCAAACGGGAGAAAATTTAGAAAATGACTAATCGCTAGTTTTTATACAAGCGCAAGGGGCGAAGCGTGCGAGGAGCAACCTTTGCCCACTAAATTTCAGGGCGATTAGATATAAAAAATATATATACATGACAAAAATAATTATTATCCATTACTACTGCATGAAATAACATTGGTCTATAATAATTATTGGTTTCAGGTAAAAATAAAACATTTTTGAAGCATACATACACATTTTGCGAAATTTACAGAATTATTTGAAATGTTTTTTAATATCGAATTTTTCAGCGGCGCTTATTTATATTTCGGACTGTAATATCCATAATATTTGACGGTAATCTTTCCATCGTTCTAATTTTATACATTGCGATTATTCTAATTACTTGTTTATATGTTACACTATTATAATAAATAGTATTTTCCCAAATATAATAAGAGAAGTAGATATAAAGGCAGAAATAATATGTACGAAAAAGATCCAGCTACATACGAATATTTAGACAACAAAGACAAGTATATCTAGTAAACTATCTCGGTTTCTTTAGTTTTTCTTCTAACGGCGGCAACCACATTCCCTCGATTTAGCCACGTAATCACAACGTGGCTTAAATGTATAAGATGCAAAAACGTCATTAGAACGTAGCTGCCTCCAAAAAAGTGTACTGTTTCTATCATGTGGTAGTGATTTTGGCAATACACTTCAACGTTTTAAGTGCCGTGGCTGCTACGTTCCATTATCTAAAAATACAGTAAATTTATTTACTAATTTTACTTTACTAGATATCGAAAATGTCCACTACCAATCTCCATGCAGTAGAAGAAATTTTCCAGTCGACAAAACCCTATAAAAGACTACACACACACAAATATGTATTTGTTTGCTTTATTATTGTTTATATGCATACCTATAAAACAAAACTAAAAGATTGTACCAAGAAAATGAATTTGAAAATTAACATGTTATTCTAGTTAAATAAAATCATCAAAATGCCATTTCTTTAAAGATAACTCAGTGCCAAGTTTATGCAACTCAAAAAGAGTCTAGGTAAGAATTCTAAAGGAGAGAACGTACTAAGAGGTCGCGGTCTAGACGCGTCGTGGACCGCTCTGTGCCCAACTGATCACGGTCAAATCAGTCGCTTATGTTATTCTCTAAGAGCTTCCGAGTTGTTGTACTATTATAACTATACTATTTAGATATCAAGATATGTTCTGTGTATGATGTATTTTTATTAGCTCTATTGTTTGACGCGACTGGATAAAATTTTCCAAAAATTAAAAGGAGGGACTGCGACGCGAGCAATTCCAGCTCGCGATTTACTAGTGCAAACGTGTATATTTAAAAGCAATAGAAGCTTCTTTACTACACGAGTACAAGACTAGCCTGGTCCGAGGCGCGACAGCACCGCGACCACCTAGTGTTTTTCCTATTTAAAATTAATTATTTGGTCTTGTTGGAGTTGCGTCCGCAGCAAAACCTTACTTTGATTTTCCAATGAAATTCATAAAACCCTAGTTGTTGTAAAGGTACGTAATCAAGCATCTCTTGCAAATTTTTCAGTTTTTGGTTAGATATTTTGTTTTTGCATTCAACCTATTCAAGGGGCATTTCCTAATCTCATATATGCTTTTTCCTTTTTTTATTGCATTATAAACAGTCTTATATTTCACTGAACGAAGATTTTGTATACACTTTTCCAGGATTGTTTTTTGAGATTCGTATCCAACATACAGATAACATATTTAGTTTGGTCTTTTGTTCACTATAAAGAAGCATTCCATATTACACTTAAAACCGCTTTAAAGTGTGCAATTGTTTCTACAAGCCTGTAGCATGTAGGCATGCGCACTAAACAACAACGTATTGCAAAAGCCGCGATATCTGACTCAAACTTTCAAAATATAGCTCTTGGCTCGATTTTTATTGCAGCTTTGATAAAATCTTTGTATTTTGTTGAAAAATGGTTTCAACACGTCCCCATAATTTACCGTTCTGAATAACTTTTCCAAGTAAAATTTTGCTGTATTTTCAGTAGAAAAGGCACTTTACCTGAAACGATAACAGTTTTCAATCGGTGCATTGAATATTTCAAATAGTATTATTTCGAAAATTGTTACTCCTAACGACTTCAACAAGGTATACCTTTTTAGATACAACAGGTAGGAGAATTGATTGTTTCAATAGACAGATCGATACACTAAATAGCAAAAAAGTTCTGCCATTTAAAAGAAACATGCTGTGCCATAAGTGGCGCCCTCTACTAGTGACGTCAAGATTAGTTAAAAATTCTTATTTGCCGTGCCAAAAAACATAATTGTGCTAATTTTTTTTTAATACTCCGACAGGTGTCAAAGTTATTGAGATATTTCAAAATAAAATTCTAGCATTGAACACCCTATTTTTTAAACCAGCAAAATTCGGATAAGGCATATTTGGCTCAATCGCCATATTTTCGTGTGTATTATCTCCAGTTCAGAGAGTGATTCTTATTGAATCACCCTGTATTAAATTTTTACCGAAGAAAATGTTCAATGTTCGAATTTTAAAAATTAAACTAACTAACTATTAAGTAATAGAAAACACCTTTTACCGTTCATTTTTAATCAGGGCAGGCGTGTGTTATCATAGCGCCTCGCTGCGATACACAACATCGACGCTCATTACCTGTTACCGTTCCGCGGGCCATTTGATTCCGCTTCCGGTCACACGGCGTGACAGGACACGGCGGACACGTGGCCGTCCGCTCCGCTGACGTCGAACCCCGCGCGTTAGATAATGGCCCGCTTGATTCCGTCACCACCGACGCCGTCAAACGGCAATTGTTTTTTTCACCCACGAGCCACCCGATCGGGGGAGTGAGTGACGACCGACGACTAATTCTCGCGATTAGTTTCCGGTGTAGCGGGGCTTCACCTAGAATAATTGAATATTCAAAAAAAAAAAAAACTTTGCTTCTTAATTATACAGAACCTCTGAAAAAGGACGATACCGTGTGACTATTTTTATTCTTTAGCGTTTTTTTATTTAAAATTTGATAAGATTGTGTTAATCAGGACCTCACAAAACCCTTGTATGAAATTTTAACAAAAACTATACATAGTGTTTTCTTTTACACTATACAAAAGTATTTGTGTACAAATCCGTGTACAAATTTTATTCTTCAAGACAATCCAACAAATATTTTTCGAAAACCGCTTTTTTTGATCTTATGGCGATCTAAGGCCTGCTATGATTTTTTTATACTTCTCAAAGTCAATACAAACGCTTAATGATTTTTTTTTTAATATGATAGAGTAGTGTTAATCAGGTCCCTTCCAAAATCCCCATGTGTGAAATTTCAACAAAATATACAGAGTGTTCTTTTCTACAATATCTTAGTTGTTTTGTTTATGTACAGGGTGTCTCAAACTCGATAGTATGGGCCTACTGTGAGGATACAAAAAAAAAATAAATAAAATTTGGACCACCTGATGTTAAATGGGGCGAGGTAAGCTTCATTTTCAATCGATCTGTGGGATTTGACAGAAACGACTAATGACATCAATTATTTTCCAGAAACATACCCAAATTTTCCTGTTAAAAAGCTCCTTTTTTCTAATGAACTTTTATTATATTTTTTTTGTATTACTTCCCGTTTAAAAGTTATAAGCAATATCGTCCTAAAGAGTCTCAAAAGAAATACCACCCAAAAATCACATTGGTGGAAGGATTAAGTAGTTGTTGGAAAATAACAATAACTACACTTAAAAAATGAGACAAACGCCCTCATACTACATACATATTACAATCTATTCTCTATATGACATCCTGTCATTTCAATACATATATCCAATCTTCGCCTAACTTTTTTGTGGACTGTGTTTATTAACATTTTGCCGTTTAACTCATTACAAGCGTTCGTAATTTTTTCTTTCACATTAATATCTCACGAAGGTCTTTTGTAAACCTTATTTTTTAACACCCCCCATAAAAAACAATGGGTGTTCGATCTGGTGACTTTTCGGGCCACTGAATAGGTCCATTAATCTCAATCCATTTTTCTTGGAAAGTGTTATCTAAATATTGCTGCACAATCCTGACCTTGTGTGGTGGAGCTCCATCATGCGGAAACCATAGGATTCTCCTCAGCTGCAAAGGTACACTCTCCAGAAGGGCAGGAAGTTCTTCTTGCAGGAAATTCAAGTAACTCACGCTCTTCAATATATCTCCATAAAAATAAGACCTAATTAAATGCCTACCGATGATGCCGCACCATACATTATCTCCAATGGCCCTGGTTTTGGGCTGGATTTACAATGTGGGGATTTTCAATGGACCAGTAGTGCTCCACCGCTAAACCATTACTAACAAACCGACTTTCGTCCATCCAAAGAACGTGCAGAAAAAGGTTATGACCAACTGTTTCTACATTTACTACAATTTGAGTTATAAAATTAAATCTTCAATGTGACTCTGAGGCAAATACTCCAAATTATGAATTTTGTAGTCATGATACCCACTTGTCTATAAAATTCGTTGGAAGGTTGATTTATCCAAATTCAATTCCCGACTAACTTACCGTATATAATTTCGTGAATTTTGTTCGACATACTGTTAACAGTCTAGCTGGATTAACATTGTTTCTTATCCTTCGGTCAATTATTTGATTCTTCCGAACAGAAAATGCATCTTCATTTCGTCGCAATGTCGCTTCCAATCTTGTAAAAGTTCTATGATCAGGAATGAGGCGCTCTGAATACCTTTTTCGATATATATGTTGAATAATTAACAGTATCTAATGTTGTTGTTTTTAGGAATCTCCAGATAGAAATACTATTAAATTTAGCCAAATGTGTTAATATGATAGTTACTTTCAACACAGTTAGCAACTTATTTAAACGATGTGTCTTTAAACGATCAAGTCGTTTGTTCCATGAAATTGCCGTTTTACTCTTTACTACATACTTTTCACACTAGTTTATTCCTGGATCGCTATCGCAATGCCTCTATGCCACACTTAAATAGTTATTTACGAAAACAGTATAGGCAGTAAATTCTGGACGACCCTCGTATTTTTGTGTCATGTCAATAAAAACAATGAATATATATGGTAAACTTGACATAATGTTAACTTTAGTAGCTTTCCCTTATAATTTATAACGTCAGTGAAGAGATAATTCAAATCATAAACCACTGATTACAGGTAATATCCCGTAAACATACCTGGTTTTCGTTGTTCTCGATAGCGAAATAGCCGGTCACTATGATAACCTGATGGAGCAGCTCCTGATAGGCATCAGCGCTTGCAGAATCTTCTTTTCCATTGGTTTTCGGAATGGTGGGGGAGGCACAGCACCAAAGAAGGTGACTGCAAATGTGCCTGAACTGCAAAGAGATGCCTTCCGCGCCTAGAACCTCCTGAAACAACAGAGTAACAAACTTACAAACTTGATTCCTCTCTTTTTTATATATATTTTTAGGTATTAACAATATTGTGCGAAACTAACTACTCCGAGGACTAAAGCCCCAACCAGAATTGAATTACACCCACAATATCTACCCATATCTTCTTTATTATTAGCTTTTGTAACATTTTGTACTGTTTTAGAAAGGTATTTTAAGCCAATATAAATCAATTTCCTACAATTCATCTCAATGAACAATTCCACAGACAAAACTATATATAAAAATTAATCTAACTAAATTTACTAACCTAGTTTAATGAAAAGATTCTAGAAATACCTAAGTTCACTTTTGAAACTGTGGAAACCCGAAAATTCAACCGCAATATAGGAGATCTAACATATTTCTTCATTTTTAGGATTGCTCCTTCAAATGGCCTCTTTTAAATTGAATTAAATATCTAACTATAAAAATTATTATACCAATAAATTAAAATTATTTGTAATTAAATATCAACAATGTCAAAAGTAACGTTAACATACCAATCAATTTTAAATTAATTTTTGACTATATTGTAAACGGTTTTTTAAGTTAATATAAATTAGTTCTCCTACAGTTCCTGTCAGTACAGTCAAAAAATTACAAAATATATATTGTGAGTGTAATGCAACGCTGGTCGGATCTTTAGACCGCAGAGTAGTTAGCTTCACACAATATTGTTAATACCTAAAAATATATCCTAAAAAAAACAATTTTAAATTAGATATGTCATTTACCTACTTATTTATTCAAAAAAATTATACATACAAATATATATTTGTAGGTATTAATAATGGGTTTGTTCCAACATAGCAAGAATCGATTCCGAACCGTCCAGAACTAGTTAGTCAGTTCAGTTGTTAATGTACTCTCGGCGAATGCGACGTAAGACGGTGTTGGTCAAACATTTTTCACGGTTCTGAACCAGTTCTCGACGGCTGTTGGAACAGACCTAATATTGTGTGAAACTAACTACTCTGTGGACTAAAACCCCGACCAGCGTTGAATTACACCCACAATATCTACCCATATATTCTTTATTATTAAAGTAACATGTTTTACTGTACTAGAAAGGTATTTTAAGCTAATATAAAATAGGTCAAATCTCATCTATTGTGGTTAAATTTTCGACACCTCACAGTTTCAAAAGTGGACATAGGTATTTATAGAATGTTTTCATTAAACCAGGTTAGTAAATTTAGCTAGATTAATTTTTATTTTAGGTAATTATTGAATAGTCTATGGAATTGTTCATTAGCATACCTAAATGTTTGGTGAGCATACATATGACTTCAGTGATAGAAATTTTAGGAGAATTGTTTTATATTAGCTTAAAATATCTTTCTAAAACAGTAAAAAAATGGATCCATTAAAAATTCGGTTATTTTTTAAAATTATTCCTAAATGCGAATACATACTAAGCAATACACTATACTTGTCAATACATTAGTAACATCGATTTTTTTGCCATAATTGTGCCATCTTCACTTCATGCCGTAACACTGTTGTCAAAATAAATAGGTGTGATATTGCAACTTCAACCTAATGTATACAATTTGGAATTATTTTTCGAAAATAAAAAAATGGAATTTTTTAATTAAGATTGGAAAGGTTTCCGCTAATGTAAATAATTAACAATAATTAATTTTTATTCTCTGATTTAGCTATAATTAATGATTACGAAAAATTAAAAAAAAAATGTATTCCGTAGGCTGTATTTAGAACAGTCGCAGTCTGCTTGCCTCACTAGTTTGAAAAGTCACGAGCCGCCACTGATTTTTATTAAGATAAATTTTATAGCAAAATTTAATGTGGTACGTATTTAGTGAATTGTTTCAGTATGGTGTGGAAATTTTCTTTCAAATAATAAAATTATTTGTCTTTCTTTTAAATTTTGAGTTTCACAACAATGTATTTCCCAATTTCTAAATAATGTGCGCTCGCAGCTAGTGCACATGGCAGCAGAGTAGCTATGTTTTTACGACAAAATTTAAGAAAACTGACTGAGTTTTTGAAGATCAAAAAGTAGTCTCTGTATAAAAATAACCTTCATTCAAAGGGATATACCATTCATTCCCAAAATGTTCGAATTTTTGAACACGATGCTTATGATTAAAAAAAATGTATTGTTGTAATCAGATGGTAGATATTTCGTACTAGGATTTAAAACGTTTCAACTCTAAATAGTCGATATAGCCAGGTATCACCGTGAAAAGCGAAAAACGGTACTATTTAAAACAAAATTAACATACAAAATACATTCTTTATACTAATTTGTGGCAATAATACATAAATTAGTTATTTTTGTATCTAGAACGCGAAATGGCACTTTTAGGTTCAAGAATATATATATTCGAGAACGTAAAAGCATTTCGCGTTCGAGATCCAAACAATATTTATTCGAAAGTTGCAATAAAGTAAGACAATTGTATTTGAAATCGTTTGAACCGTGTTGGAATCAAGTCGAAGATTTAGACGCGGTGACTGCCATAACAACCTAATAAAAATAATTTGTTTGAAAAAGTAGTGTCATATTTTATATATTGTAATTTATATTCTAAGTGTGTTTAATTCAAAACGAGCTCGGAAAGTGAAGACGAGCGTTTACCAGAGGAAGTATTGAAAGCGGCACAAAGTGCTGTTTCACAATTAATTTCCAAAAAATCGTCGAGATAGTATAATATTGCCTTTAACGAATTCAAAGGGTGGTTTAGTTCGAAGAAAATTCAAAAAGTGTCCGAAGCGATCTTAGAAGCATATTTGAGACATAAAATTAAACCTTCGACGTTATGCTCAGTATATTTCATGCTAAAAATTACACTGAATGCCAAAGAAAATAATTTAAGTCACTGTAATATCGGCGCTTTCAATTTACATGTAGTGCAAAATAAATTGTAATCATCCTGTTTATAATAGTTACTGTTGTTATTGATGTTATATTACTTAAAATGTATATTGTTTAATTAATAAAATCAAACTAAGTTTAAAAAAATGAAGAATTTCCGAACTTTGGCATTCTGGAACCATCGTCTGCTAAATCGCGTCTCCTTTGTAATACGTCACTGTCGAATCACCTTAATTTCAATCTAGAATTCTGTAATGTGCTGTAGTGTGGCGACACCAACGTTAGTACCTATTTGGAAACATACACATCAGGCCATAAATGTCAGAATTTGACATTTGATATTGACACTATAATAGCTTACTTTTAATAGAGCTTACTAATTTAATTTGGTTTGCAAAAATGTACGTATTTTTTATTTACTATTCTAAAACATTTAAATATGCGCCACTGATACCGTTCCAATACTTCACACAAAGCTTTCATGTCTAAATATTTTACATTTTTCATAGAACTGAATACATACGTATTAATAAAGGACTGTTATTTCTGCATTTTCACCATAAAAACACAATACTTATTATTTCACGTTGTATCAATTTATAAATTTAAAAATGAGACGCAAACAGAAACTTACACAACAGATATTTGACATTTGTCTTAATTTCTATGAGACAGACTAGAAAAAGCACGACTCCTGCGATTTAGCCGACGATGCTAGAACATAAAAGTATTTTGCAGTGACAAAAAACACTCACTTTGCCAATTGCAAATTCAATCAAAATGTCGAGTTTTGATGACAGTTTTCGAAAAAATGTATTTTTCTTTTGTTTACAATTTTTATTTTGTTTTAAAATAGCCAGATTTGCATACAAAACCGTTTATTACCATGCAAAACCTATCTACATATGGCAATGACAACTGCCCAACTTCTGTCGATGTAATAATCGCCATTTTAACAGAGTTACATGGGCCACAAATCTCTGGGAATATGGTCCATTAGGTTACAGGGCAGTAAGTGAATCATCTGTTATGCATTCTGCAGGAACATGGGTCGTTGTAAAATTGAATTGTGGTGTGCGTTAGTGAGTAGGTTTGTTAGTCCTAGGCCGTCCAGAGGGAATACCACGGTACTTGGATGGGCACGCGCCTACTCCCAGAAGGATACACGGACTCTCAGAGCACATCGGGAACGGCGTGTACTTCCCAAACCAAAAAAAGATTACTTCCTATATCTTTCTTTGGGAGTATTTATGTAAACACAAACCTCTTAAATAATCTAACAATTGTTTCGGAAAGTTATCAATCGATTTAATTTCCAATAAGAATGCTATTAATTATTGTACAAGGCAACTTTTTACATAAGTGATATTAATTGAATGAATTACGTTTCCGAATTTACATATTTTAATTTTAACAATCTGCCTGTATATCGGAAAAAAGTATTTAGGGATCACCATTTATTTGTAAACCACGAACACTTAAAGCACATGCCTGAGACGAAACTCAAAATTAACACACACTTCAAATAATATAGGATATGATTAAAGGTGTGAAGGTACAGAGTGTGGCATGTATAATGTATAAACATTAAACTACAGCTACCCGATGATATTTGTAATATATCTTATACGAAAATATGCAGAAGAATGTATTATTCCCCAACACGATTTTTGAACGTACGCGTATATGATGTAGGGTGATGAAGCGCGACGAAAGGAAAACGTTAAGCTCTTCATTGCAGCATTGTTTGTTTCTGAAGACCGTTTTAATGTTAATAAGTTTAATTCGAAGTATATGAGGTAGGTTCAACTTCATCGAAAAAATTAAAATGTAAAGAATCAATGAAATTTTTCTAATAAGCTACCAAGTACCTACACAGGGTGTTTAAAAAATCAATGGTAAAGCAAAATTACATATTTCTTTATTTATTGTATTCAGCGCTTCATTCCGATTCTAAATAACATATTATATATTTGCTCGTATCATTTACAATATGTATAATGTTATTTGAGGCACTTATAAAATGTTGCTATCTGGCTTCACCACATTAAATTACCTGTTTATTCTGAAAACATAATGAACAAAAAAACTAATAAATAAGGATTTTTTTTAATGTTTAAGGAGAAATGGAATTAGTAGTAAACAGCAATAAAAAAATAATAAATTAATTTAAAAAAATAAATGTTAAATATCATTATTCATACTTGTATTTATTAATTTTCAAATTAAAATAGTTTAATGTGAAATTAGATATTTTAATTTTATAAATACCTCAAGTAAATCCCCCTATATCTGGACGTAACCAACATCATTATCCGCAACTTTCACGAACGGATCTATATTGTAAACGAAGAAATAAGTTACGTTTAACAATACCGTTCACCCCTAATAATTATGGTAATGTTAAAAAAGATACACCTTCTTGTTTTCATTTCCCGTATTTCTGTAGTAATGAAGTTGGAAACGCCTGTTTACATCATCAACATCGTAATACTGTACCTGTATCTACGGAAACATAATCGCGCTGAACATTGTGTGACGTCACACCAATGATATAGCGTTTTCGGCCACGTGGTGTTGGTTATATTCCATGGTAATTTATTAATGCTAATATTTTAATTATTATGTGTCCTGACCTTTCAATATGTTGGAAAGGTTAACCTGTAATACATTTCAAATCAATATTTTTTTTTCTTTAGTGTTATTGGGTTTTTGCCACACTTCTGAAAAAGTTTAAGATTAATTAAATAAGCTCTTGCGCCAAACATATCAGTCAAGGGTTATTTTTAAAACTAAGTTTGCCTAACCAAAAATTTCACACTGAAAAAAGCATATAAGTAAAAAATTACAAAAATCACATCACTATCGCGCACTTCCGTATTTTTGACGTTTCGAAAATCTCTCTGTTTTGGTTCAAAATAGCAATAAAAATATTAAACGTATGTCAAGTTTGACAGTTTATAATTTGTTTATCTGCTTCCATAGAGATGTTAAATGTTTTTTTTTTATTGTTACTTACTTCTTCTTGATACAACTGTAGCCAAAAATGATCGATGTTTGCTGAACAGTTTGATACATACTTGTCTCCGTTCAACAAAATAATCGCGGTCTCTTTTAATGTTCTTTTTGTTACGTTATCTTCCTTCTCTAAAATTTTTGCCGAACCCCATTGAATTAAATGACCGTTTTCCCAAGCATGTTCGCAAATTTAGCATTTTTCAAATTCCCGTCTTTTTTATAATTTTTATGTTCCTCAACTCCTGTAACATTCATAGGTCGATACGTTTCTCCAACATAATGTTTATTGCATTCACAATGTATACTGTAGATGCAATTCTTTGAATTTTGTATATCATTCTTTGGACGCGTTTTAGACAAAAATGATCGTAAAGTATTAGTTGTCTGAAAAACTGTTCGAATATTAAATTTATTACCGATTCTTCTTAACTTTTCTGATAATATAGGAATGTATGGAATTTTTATTGTATGATTAGTTTCTTTTGTTTGTCTTAAAGTGTTCGTTTTATCTGTAATATTTTTGAATGTTCTGTCAATAAAATACGGAAGCGCGCGATAGTGATGTGATTTTTGTTACTTTTTACTTATCTGCTTTTTTCAGTGTGAAATTTTTGGTTAGGCAAACTTAGTTTCAAAAATAGCCCTTGACTGATCTGTTTGGCGCAAGGGCTTATTTAATTAATCTTCAATTTTTTCAGAAGTGTGGCAAAAACCCAATAAAACTGAAAAACTAAAATTATGCCAGCTTCAGACAATATCAATATTAAATTCATGCAAATTTACTTTTTGCGCAAACATTTTGTGTGTCCAGCCACAATGCGTTGATTGTCCCTCATAGGACAATCATAGATTGTGTGTCATAGATTGTGTATTATGGAAATTTATCAATTACAAGACAAACCTCAATAGATTTTATAACTTTTGTTGATTTTTAAAACAGTGATGCACAAAATATGTCGTCATGGGCAAAAAACAGTAATTGTATTTCTTCAGTACAAATATTCAAAATCATCACGTAGCACGTCCCGTTCGAACAAAGTTGACCAACAAGCTATTGTAGATCTCTTGATTTTCTATATATTTCACAAATGTACAATCTATTGCAATAATAATGGCACTCAATCAAAACAGTTGAACTACAGCAAGTTTTGAATAGAAATTTCATTAGATCTCTATTGCTGAGTGGAACAACTAAGAACTAATGTTAAAAGTTGAATGTAAATTTTATTACAAATACGTCAGCGGTTCATAATAAGTTGCCAAATTAGTTTTAAAGGGTGATATTATTATTATTGCATTAGATTGTACGTTGCCACAATTTATATTGTTTCACGATTCTTTTTTAATTTCAAAATATTAAAATATGTACTAGAAATTTATTCGTTATTTATCGAGACATTTAATATTAGCCTTGTTTAATCTAAACACTTTGCTGATACATGTATATGGATGAATCTCGATAGAAATCCAAATATTTGTCCCCAATCTCAACATAACTTTAGAGTATACATACTTACTATCCTAAATAATACTGCATAAAAACGTTCCCGAGGTACTCAGTAAATAACACAGGGTCGTCCTTCGTTTTTGTTGAATATACAGGGTTAAGTATGACGGTTAAGTATGACTAAGTACAAATATTTTAAGAGCGGATAGGGAAATTAAGAATTAACGGAATCACCCTTCAAAATAATTCCAAACTTATTTATAAATCGAATTTTTTTTTTCGAAATTATATTGAATCCTTATTTAACGACGCCTATGCGACTTGTCCGCCACACGTTTACAGAATCAGAGTAGAAAACGTAGGCAACTAGCAACACGACCGTAAAATTTCCAGTCTAGTCATAATTTAATTCCTGTGTTTACCATGTGTTTACGTTGTAGTTTTGTGTTCTTTTTCAGTTTTTAGTGCCTTTTTTAATTTTTAAACGTTTTATAGTTATTAAATGAAGAAATTTATGTTGGATGGTTCCCACAATATAGTCCGTCGGTTTGGTTCTCTAGGTTATTGCACAAGACTGCCTCGGGTACATTAAAAGTTTTCTATTATCTATTCCTTTCGTTCGATTTTGTTATAATAAATAGGTATTTTATCTAGCTGTACCTACAGGAAGTGTGTTTTATCGGTAGCAAGTGGTTACAATGAATGAAAATGATGTCGTTTTGCCAGTTTGTAACGAAATAATGAAAATGAATGCCAAATAGTTCAGCTAACTAGATTAACTGTTACCTATCTATCTATCAGGTATTATTAAACGACCGCATAGTAGTAGATATTGTTGACAGATGTAAATTATATCCATGGATCTAAGCCATCTCAGTCGATGCTTATCATACACGCCGACTTTCCGTAGGAAAAGAGGGATTTGCCCATTTTTTAAATATCGAGCTAAAATTCTGGAATAATATTTGTTATTGTCTATTAGGCCTTCCTGAGCACGTGGTTAAAAATTTTGTATTTAGTCATAGTTAACCCTGTATAAGACTTTTCTAATACAAATATCGTAAGAAAGATGTATTTAAATTTGTATAAATTATACACGCCGCATCTTGTATAATAGGGTAAATTACACAATATTTTAAAAAATGGATCACATTTGTTGGGTTTCTCAAATTCAGTTGTAAAAACGCATTTATAATACAAAGGAAAAGTAGTTTGCGGTTAATAATGCCTTAAAATGATAAGGAAGATGTTGTTAACGCATACATAAAATTACAAGAAAATCTGTCAACGCATTTTGATAGATTCACACATGATTCAAAAAATAAATGCTTGTTCCAGTATATAATTGTAGGGGGCTCGTATAGGTTACATAAAAATCAAATTCACACTTCATTGAAATGCAATTACTTATGACACAAAGCGTCGCGGGTTGCATACATTGTGACGTCACACTAATGCGATCCATTTAAACTACATATTGGAAAGACTATTTAACCAATAAGACAATCCGATGCAAGTTAATTAAGAAACGAGGATGGATGCTACACGCGACAGGCACAGCGATACAGAAGATAAACAAGATGATCGCGTGTGCAAACCAGAGCAAACAATCGGCACGGGCAAAGTTTGGAGAGGAGCCCGGTCGGGTCCCAGGAGGCTGGGATGGAATCAAGTCGGCTTTGAACAAAGCTAATTTTCAGTCGGAAGCAAAATGATTCAATTAAAAGGCAACGCTAGTGACGTATCGGCTACGGTAAACACAGTTAGCGCCCGCTTCTGCAAACACATGCAGCACGGAGCCAGCAGGAATTATTCCTATTTTGCGGTAGTTGGCCGATTCGTTGTAGTGAAAAGCGCCCTGTCTTCGTATGTAGCAGCTTTGGCAATGCAAGATTATTTGAACCATTCCAATTTTACTTTAATTAATAATCTGTTACCTAGTTGATGATAATAAAAACTGTTAAGATTTGTAATTTAAATCTCTACAGGGTGCAATTAAAAAGTAGACCATCCCGTTAATTGCGTATTTTTGAGGGCAAAATATGACGATTTAACCCTTCTCATATATATAGAGAAAATGCTGCCCTTAAAAGATACAGAGTATCAGTTTGAAATTTTGTAGATATACTTCTTGTTGTTAACCAAATCCTCAAGGATATTATTGCAAACGGCGCCTAAAAAACCTAGAAATTGAGGGGGAGGGGGTTATTTTATCCTCCCACTTTAATCAGACGTACGCATGGACAATAGTTTTCCGTGTTAACTTGCTCTAAAGTACTCTAACTACTCTAAGAGTATTTTATACAGAATATGTCTGAGCATAGGGTTAACCAAATGTGCCATTTTTACACAAATAACTGTTATTTATCAATATAAATTCGTTTAATAAAGAAAAACCAGAAAAAAAAAACAGATTAGTTATTAAACAGATTAGTTATTAAACAGATTTACAATAAATGCTGCACATACCCACAAATAGTCTTGATAACATAGTCTGCCAACAGGTTCAGATGACGTTCCTAAATTTTCTGCAAATGTTCCACCCTTTTTAAACTGAATCTAAATCTGAAGCAACAGTATTGAACACAAAGATTTATCAATTTAACTTTGTATTAAAAAACTGTTTCCGTGGAAGGAAAATTACAATATATCAACATTGCCGTACGTTAGACGTTAGAAAAAGAGATCTCGATTTAAATCTACATCAAGTTTTTAATCTTTAAATACCAACGAAACTTTCCATCTAAAACTTTTGGTTCCCGTCGTTCGTCGATCAAAACCGGGCATTTTCATATCTGTTCACAGATTTTAAACAAGACAAATTCAAATATACTCGCCTGGAACTTGTTGAGATCCAGCTCCGCAACCCTTCTTAGGAGTTTAAAAGTAGCCGTGGCCAAACTTAAACAGGGAATCGGAATTACCGGCGGCGACTGTCCTTCCACCCTGGGGATGGAGGCGGGTGGCAGCAGGGATCCGTATAACATGGAGACGCAGCCAAGCAGCTCGGTACCGTGTAGGGTGCTAACCTGAAACGTGAAAAAATTTGGATTAGAAAAATATTTTCTCAAACATTATTCTATTTACAAATTGCACACTTCCGTTTATAAATAGTAGATAAGAGTATGGGTAAAATGACAAACTGTACAAAAACCCAATCACACAAAAAAACTGTACAATAATTAATTGTCCAAAATTGTTTCAGATGACAAAACTTTTTTTAATTTGATTAATTTGATCCAGGCGTCAGAGGTCGACAATCATCGGATTTTTCGAATAATTGCTATTAAAGTTTATTTTTTGTTCACTTGTTTATACTCAAGCGAAAAGAAAAACTGAAAACGGGTAATATATTGTTTAAACAAATAAGAGAGAGGTTTTCGTGTTTTTATTTTTAATCTATTTTTTTCTATAATTAAAAACAAATCTAAATAAATTCTGCATGAACATAGCTTATTATGAGTAGTAAATGCTTACAAAAGCTGTTTTCTGTACGATAAACGGTTCCGGAGATATTCGCAAAAAACGATTTTTTTTACAATTTCAACACCCTGTACATATATCAAAAATTGTGCATTTTAGAGGGTAAGTTAATACAAACTTTTTTTCAAATTTTTGGACAAGATATCACATCCTGAAGTCCTGCGCATATATTATGAAACACCCTATATATCGCAGCTTGCTGTATATCAAATCTAATATTAATTATTTTTTAACTAGATCAACATGTTCCAAATATGTAACAAGACACAGCAACTCCCTGGAATTACTTGGACATAGAACAGCAAAATTTGAAAAATGTTTTTTGTACGTAGGAATCAAATTATACAATCATCTTCCTGGTTGGATAAAAAAAATTGAAAACAATTATTTTAAAGTCAGTCTCAAAAAGCTTCTTTTGAAAAGATGTTACTATAGCTTAGATGAATATTTTTCCGACAAAGACATGTAAAATTTTTGTGCTGCAATGTAGCCTATTTCTGTTTGTTTGTTGTATTTCTTTTGTACGATTAAGTATTGTAGGTTTTTATGCTATACTTGATTGTGTATTAGACGTGTTTGACATCAACTATTGTTGAATTAGTATGTGAGTTACCATATAAGTACTTCTAGATTGTATTTATATTGTATGTCATTTACTTTTCCCAGACTTATCCCATACATGTTTACATGTCTTAAGGGATCAATAAATATTATTATTATTATTATCATTGTGTAAAAAATTGAACAATATGCACGTTAAAAAAATGTATATACGAAAGAGTTCATTAACCAGTTCAAACATTTACATTTTGTTTAACCTATAGAATAGTGTAACAGAAGCCAGATTATAAATGTATTATAATATTTTTGTAGCCATATAGATGGTGTATTAACAGATGAAGTTAAAAAGAGACAAACGTTTTTTATCTATAATGACATGGAAAGAAGTGTGGTTGTTAAAATGTACAATATAATGTCAATATAATATGCAGGATATCTATTACTAACAAATTATTAGAAATACTGTAATTTTATTATTAGAATTCAATAATAAATACATATGCGAGTCATATTTTTATTTCTAAATAGTTAAGACGGTCTTGTCAGTAGCAGAACTAACTTCTGCGTAAGAAGATTTTTTTAGTGGAATTTGTCCATCTATCCCCTAAATGTGAATTATCCATCCTTCTCTGTTAAAGTGTATTGTTCACCCATCATCCAAAAATGTGTTGCAATGTAGGTATTTAATATGCATTAGAAAATATTTTTACGGAAAATACTACATAATTATTCTTGAAACATCATCATATTTCTTGGTTTTTGCAAATATTTGTAGATATACATATATCTGTGTGAAAATAAATATTTTTAGGTCGAACTTTAGTTGGTGTATATTTATAATTAACGTAACAACTAATGTTAATATCTGTTGTAAGCAATTACTGTTTTTATTGTCATAAAGATAAATATGTTGTTTGAAACGAATATTGCATGGTGAGACACATGTAATGCCGTAATTTTGATGTAAACATCTAAATTTTTATGGATTGTATAATATTTAAATTGGCACAAGCTGCAAGTGCACACATAACAAAATATAATCATAAACTTACTGTTTTACG
This sequence comes from Monochamus saltuarius, assembly GCA_025584915.1. Lineage (NCBI taxonomy): Eukaryota > Metazoa > Arthropoda > Insecta > Coleoptera > Cerambycidae > Monochamus > Monochamus saltuarius. The sequence goes on from CM046722.1 coordinate 25,533,528, forward strand.
AATATTTCACAAAAAGTTCTTATTAATGAACTGTATATGTTTGTCTATTACACTTTAACAATACAACTAAAATGTATTAGGTTAGAGGTAACTAGATATAGCTGTTAATTTCGGGATCCCGGGATTCTGCTAATTTTCAGCCCTAAAAATTCCGGGATGTTTTTCAGAGATAGAAAAAAGAAAACCTTCAGTAGGAATTTTACGGTAAACAAAATCTTTGACACTTGGATTAAGTCTAGGAAACAAAAAACACGAAACATATCTTGCCATAAAACTTCAGTCTGGAAATGCAGTCAGTTTACACCACAGGCTTTGGTTTGCACCAAGGTTTTCAACAGTTTTTTTCAAATGGTTGATTCAGTTCTTAAGGTATAGGAAAAAAGAAATGGTAGATGCATAATGTATCAATACTATAGGGTGCGTCATGCTATTAAAAATCAGCGATGTGGATGCCGAGATCAGGAGTTTTTCAGCTGTACGATAACGTTCGTTTGCATATGATTGCTCGTACAATGAACAATTCGGGTAGTGGATTTATGATTATTCTAGTTTTAACTAGTGACTACACTTCCTGCACCTCAGAAACAAGGAAATTGAAAAGTGGAAAACCTCAGTACAAAACTAACTGCAATCATAGGAGGTGGATTGTTATGGGGAGAGTTTGGATAAGCTTCTTCCATGATACTACTAAATAATCGTAATGATACTTACTAGGTGTGTAGGATCCAAATCTTCTGGGCAATGATCCGCTAAGGCAGCTAAGAATTCTAAGGCAGCAAGGAGGAACGAGCATGCAGGTGGAATGTCGTGAACAGGCCCTCGGACAGCTAGACAACATCGAGCCAGTTGTTCCACAACACCAACACATACCGAGAAACTGTAACAAGAAAAGTATGATAAAATCATTTCATTATCTCATTTCATTTTTAAATAACTTTAAGCAACTACAGCTATAAGCCTACTATACTTTAGATTTTATAATACAAACAATTTATTCGTTTCTTTTTTTAACTCGGTTGGCTGTTTTGATTCTGGAGCTACTAAAACGTTTTTTACAAATGACGCTAAAATAAAATATGTAATCATGCATATTCTGTGTTATTGTTTCGAAATGAGTGATATTCAAACAGAAAATGCAGCAAAAATGTTTGAGAAAGTTTACCTATTGACCTAAAAGTCGAAAGGCTGAGCATACAGAAATTTCAAGGAATGGCACCACAGCAACATTACAGTGCTTCTGGATTGTCGCTTCTGATACATTTCATGAAGAAATCAGCAATATTAAAGACACCGAGTTTGCGGCGTGAGTACCTACTCAATGACTAAGTCAATTATTTATTCTTATACAGGAGAACACGGATACATCAAAATGTTCCATACTGAGAGTACTTTTGAAATGTAAGAATGACGGCTATAAACAGAAAAAGTCGAGCGTCAAGTACAAAAGAAGTCAATAATTTTCTTCTGTAGCCATTCGCTAACAATATTTGCTCTCAAGCATTGCAGGGGCATGCCGCTCTATTGAGTACGCAAACTTACTTTGAAGAACGTCAAACACAAACAATTCAGTAGGTAAGTAACATTATAGTGTTACTATTCCGGATTCTAAAAATAGTATATAACTATACTACGTAACAAAGAAAGGTAAACACCCATTAAGCATATTTACTTCTCTCGGCAAAATTAAAAAATTATTAGAATTTCAAGTTTTTTTGGAGTTTGCATAGGTCATACTTTGATAACGTAGCATTCTGTTTTAAAAATGTCTGCTCACATTTGTGATGCAAGTGTTGTGAAGTTGATTACAAACAACATTTTTAACAGCTGATTATGCTTAGAGTACGCAGATTTGGCAGGGGGAGGATTATTGGGTTGCGTGAAGCAGGTTTGTCGGTGAGAGATAATTCTAGAAAGACTAACAGATTCTTATGTACTACAGTACGGTGTTACCAGGCATCGACTCATGAAGGCCGTGGACAGAGAGCGAGAGGCACTGGTCGTTGTAGAGAAATCACAGAGCGTGAAGATATTTAATGACATATGGCACCACCACTTCCTGTATGTAGCGCTGCGCTGTCATGTTGCCTCTAATGAAAACTAGTGGTAATCTCCTATCATAAGCGATAGCACCCCAAAGCATAACGTATACTGTGTGGTGGACATGACGTTCTCTGTCAAATTGTGGATTGCCTCTTTCACCACGTCGCCATTTCTACCTTGTATGACCATCGCATATTCCCAGGCAGAAACGGGATTCGTCACTAAAGATCACTTGATTCTATTATTGGCCCCTCCTGTCTATACATCATTGTAAGCGGCTCGATGTTGACGAGAGGCAGCATCCAATGTGGACGATAAGACAAGAGGTCAAAACTTAGCGTATTCAGCGATATACTGCATATCGGCCATTCCCTCATGTTCTTCAAATCACTGATGTGCAATGGTTCGGCTGCTGCTAAATCAGTTTCTGAAAGCTAAAAGTCGCAATTGACGATCTTCATGCTCGTGGTTCCTCTACGACCGTCGGTATATCTAGTTCTGTGTCCACTGCCTGGTAATACCGTAGGTACTATGGATATTAGACCTTCTATAAATTTCTCACCGACAAACCTGCTTCGCGCAACCTAACAATCTGCCTACTCTCAAAGTCTTTAAGCTAGGAAATCACAACACTTGCAACAAAAATGTGAGCAGAAACGTTTAAAACAGAATGCTGCGTTATCAAAGTACGGCCTAATAGCCAATAACTTACTTCCATAAAAATCTGTATATTTAATTGATCTTAGTGAAACTGACTGGAGTTTCATTACTATAGGAACCAAAATCAAGGATTTGCATTCACTTCAACAATTTCAAAACGTTCTATACCGCTGATTTGTTCTGAGCGGCTCGACGGCTACTTTTCCGCTGGAGTATGTAACTAAGCAAACGAAATTTGGCGAAATGCAGCAAAGCGCCATAAACTGATTAGTGTGATTTATGTCGGCTGAATGGTCCACCACCTTTCGCTCTCTTCTGGGATGCGGCCATCTAGCTGAGTGTGTGCCACATCTGTGCGGTTAACTAGCCGATCTCCCGGTGCCAGCCCGTGTGTTAATCTGATAAGGTGTAAGTTATGTTGGCGTGCGTGGGAGCCCGGCCACATGCCACCCCTGGAACACCGACCCGGAGGCGGAATTTCGTTGGTCAGATAGGAGTATAATGAACCTCTACTCTACCATATATACAGGGCGATTCAGTCATAATGCCATTAAATTTAAGAGAATATAGGAAAAAATTAGTATAATACGATCACGCGATTTAAAAAAAAATAAATGCATATTTACGCCGAAAAAAATATTTTCAAACCATTATTTAAATCGCCTATTCAGATTGTCTGACCGCTCGTGGCAATTCAACTAGATGTCGGTCTAACGCGACGTTGACAAATTTAAATATTTTCCTCTGGTACCTACTTATTGTAATATGTAATTAATGCTAATAATAATAATTATTATTTTTAAAATATGCAATTAACATATTAAGCTTTAACATACAAAATATTTAATATTGAAATTACTCCAGCGGATCAAAATAAATCAGTTACATTTCATCACATATAGAGTGGAATAAAATCCAATAAATTATTAAGAGAGGCCGAAACGTTTTTTGTATTTAAATACAAACAGTAATAAGAAAACCCAAAAAAATATTGCGAGACATACTTATTCCATGATCAACAATACGGCAATCCGAATCTTGACCTACCGTATTTAGATCAACCACCTTGTTTTTATACATGTATACTTGACACTCGCTGCAGAGCTAGAAAACTGCTAAATACTAACAGAAACAAACAATAATTAAATTTGCATTTTTATAAACACCCGGTGTAATCAATAGGAAATCATGAGAATTTTATAATAAATGTCAACCGCAGTAATCAGGACCTACATCAGATCAGCCTGTAATGGGCACACGTGGCACAGCTAAAAAGTTGGTAGTTCAAATTCCCGTTTGATACGTTACCGGCGGAATAAGTCGAATATCGGTTGGGACCGTTTTCCTATGCACGCGACCCGACTTCTCTCCTCATCCATCAGTCATTATTTTTGCGTGATAGAGATTGATGAATTTTGTGTATCTGTGTCGCCAGTGTAGTTTATGTTATGTTTATTATTAATAAAATTTGCTATTTACCTAAATAAAAATGCAATTCAAGTTGGGTAAAGTGAAGTAGTGAAAGACCGCGGTTGCTTTTTACTGAACAGAGCCGTGGAAAAAATGATATTGTGACTGGACCACCCTGTATATAAAAATAATTGCTAAATTTAAATTCATTAATTAGTAGAGAGGAAACATTAACCTGTATACCTATTATGTTGTTTCAATCATCCTTCTACAAATGTGCTAATCACTGCGTTATCTATCAAATTGCATTTTCAGGTGAAAACTGCGAGAGTCGGGATTAAAATAAGCTCGAAACAGGTGTAATTCAATATTCATTGTTGGTCAGATCATTAGCTCGCAGAGTTGTTTCCTGAAATTTCGCTTTTGCAAATATCGTAATCGGCGATGGCGACCAGGTCCCGGAGCATTCATAGTATCCACAGTATAGCGGGTCGTTTGTTACTCGTGGTCATATTGAATAGCTAGTGACCACAGATGTAGACACTACATCTCATGCAATTTGGAAAAAAATCTTGTTTAAAAATTATGTAATTTGATAAGACAATATTATGTATACAGGGTCTGCCACTTAAAACTCCCCAAGCCTAGATCCCGGTTATTTTCTAAGATAATAATAATAATAATAATAATAATAATCTTTATTGCCCAACAGATAAAATCCATTTATAGGACAAATTATTTACAAAACAAAAGTAAATTGTGTAAACATATTATATAGTATCTGATGCAGTATGTAGTGCACAAAAGCGTCTTAACAATATTGTACAAAGAAGATATAATACAACTATAATATAAATAAACTTAAATATTAAATATTATCGCTATTAAATCTCAGACCAACAGTTTCAACTATCTGATTAAGGGTGCTAAAATTAATATCACATACATCTGAAATTTTATTGAAATTTTGACACATAATATGGACTGGAGACATTTTAATGAAAGTACAATTTTGGCGAGAATTTAATCGAGGAACATGAAAGGAAAACTGACATAATAAAGACGGACATTCTAAATTATTATGGAATAAATTGTATAAAATTTTGATACTTGCTAGATCCCTGCGAAACTCTAAAGAAGGAAAATCAAATCTATTAAGTAAAGTAGCATGGTCATAACCTCTTTCTGGATAAACGCCGTCTGTTTTATGTGAAATAAGTTTTAAAAAGTTTTCTCTGTATACTATTTAAACAAAGCTTCAGATAATCATAATGTGGATACCACACTAACGAACCAATTTAGATCTTACATACGAGTTATAGACATTCTAAAGTTGTTTCGTTAGAGAACAACTGACAATTGCGTACGATACAGTATACCATCTTTAAAGCAGATGAAGTAATATCACTGATATGTTGACAAAATGTTAGTTTTGAATCAAATAAGACGCCCAAGTCTTTTATGGAGTCCACCCTGTCAAGTATCTCCAGATCTAATCTGTAATTATAATGTATTGGATGCAATTTACGGGTGTAACTTAGAGTTTTGCATTTCACTACATTTAACTGAAGACAATTATTAGCACACCAGTCGTTCAATATATATAATTGGTTTTGCAATCTTTGACAATCCCCAATATCTGATATTTTACTAAGAAGCTTAAGTCATCAGCAATCAGTAGTTTCTCACACTCCAGTTCAGATGTAAGATCATTAATAAAATATAAAAAAGTAAGGGCCCCAAATTAGATTCTTGAGGACTCCGGAAGTTGCCGTGAAAATTTTAGAATTGTGTCCAAGATATGTAACGTATTGTTTTCTGTTGTGAAGATATGATTCAAAGAGATTACACAAACTGGAACTAAAACCGAATGTCTCCAATTTTCGTAAAGAATTTTGTGATCGACACGATCAAACGCCTTAGCAATGTCTGTGTAAATCACATCCACCTGCCCTTGCATATCAAGTTCATTGGAAATGAATTGTGTAAGTAGGCACAAGTTAGATACCGTGGATCGGCCCTGCATGAAACCATGCTGGTCCCATGATATTACGGTTTTGTAGCAGGGTAGATGCGATTATAGACAGCTATCTCGAATATTTTGGAGAAATTACTGAGGTTTGAAATCGGTCGATAGTTCTTAACTTCGGAGTTTTACCACTCTTAAAGATCGGACATACTCTCGACAACTTCCATACGTCAGGAAACGTGGACGTCTTTAGTATTAAGTTATAGATAACAGATAGGGGTTGTAAGAGAGCTCTTGAACAATCTTTCACAAAAAAAGCTGGGATCTTATCATGACCAGATGTCATTTTGTCTTTTAAACGCCTAATCGCTTTTAATATTTCTTCATCAGCTAGATTTATTATATGCAAAGGAGCTGCATCATGGCTACATAATTGCTGAGAGGAATGGTCTATGTCACTATTTGTTTCTGAATATACAGAACTAAAATAATCAGCAAAAGCGTTCACAATAGATTTAGGTGACTGGAAAGTATTATTCTCGTAAGTAATCAAATTAGGTATTCTAGATGTACCCTTTTTTTGTTGAATATATGACCAAAATTTGGTAGGGTCACTTACTACAGAATTTTGTACATTATTTAGATGGTTCTTGTAAGCATTTTTTATTTGACTTTTATCAAACTCCTCAGTCTTTTAAATTCAAGCAAAAGTTTAAATTTTTTTCATTTTATATTTCAATCGATACTTGTTTTTCAGCCTGATGTTGTTCTTTATTTCAGTGGTGTACCAAAAAGGAAATTTGTTGTTAGTTTTAAAAGAGTATGTTGGAACATGTTGATCTAAGATCGAATAAAGAATAGCATAAAAAGCAGAGCATACATCATTTACATTATCAATTTGAGATAAAAAACTCCAATCCGTATTTAATATATCATTATATAATTCAGGAAAGTTGGCTCTGCGGAAATTATAAGCTATACTCTCAGAATTTGGAGAAAAACTCACATCACTGCTATCACTTACTACGAAATTAAGCAAGAGTGCCGGATGATGTGAATCTTCACGAACCAAAGGTGCGTTATCCTGCAAACCTCACAATCAAAATTAGAAAACACTAGATCTAACAGCCGGTGATTATTATTAAGCACATTATTAAATTGCTTGAGGTCAAAATAAGAACTGAAATTAAAAATAAATTGCTTCTTTCTGTCATGTGTTGCACTATTGTAATTAGGACAATTCATATCACCCAAAATTAAAATGCGACCATTATCACTTACTTCAGAAACTAGTAATTGTTCAAAACGTTCAAAAAACTCTCGAATTCAGTAATATTGATATTTGGAGGAATATAAACCACAAAAATAAAAAATGTACATAAATTTATAACACACTTACAGCCTACTATGTCCACATTAGGTGAAACATTGGTAAATGAATCCGTATTAACTCTAGAGACCCTAAATACATGGTCAAAAGCCAATAAAACACCACCGCCATAGTTATGTCCAGTAACTTCCGCATTTCTGTCAGACCTGAAGACTGTGTAATTACCTGGAAAAAGCTCAGAGGAGAAGACACTATGCACAAGCCACGTTTCAGAAAGTCCAATGATTCCAAATTCACTAGTAGAAATTGAAGAGTAGAATTCATCGACTTTGGTTCTTAATCCTCTCACGTTCTGATAGCAGCATGATATATGGGTTGATATCTGATGACTGTTGGGCTTCTCTAGTTTAAATTAACTATCTTGGGTATGCCATGTATATATTTGATTCTCAAATTAGTTTCTCCTGATGCCAAACGCTCATCCAATTTCTTCTTAACAGAACGGTAATATGCAACTTGTTTAGGTGTACGGTCATAACTAATGCGGATGTCCTTAAAATTTGGAATATTCCTCAAATTTTTTGCCTTACGAATGACTTCCTGAACTAAAGATTCATCACTCAGAGAAACCTTAACCGGACGTGGAGAATTAGCGGAAGGATTATGTCTTCCAATGCGATTTGCCTTCAAATTTTGATCATCTGGGGCGGAAATGGCACTAAAATTGAAAGTACTTGCTCTTTATCCTGAGCTGCTCTAGTCCGTAACTCAGCAGTATCCTGTTCAACGATGCCAAATATTACAACATTTGATTTTCTCTTTTGTCTCTCACTGATTTCCTGAATTATTTCTTCATATTGACTATTATCAATACTTGAAGTAACCGTTTCAGCTGATGATTTCTTAAGCTCCAAAATCTCACTCTTTAGCTCCATCAGAGCTACTTGCAGAGAATGCAAATCATTTCCCAACTCCGAACAGTTATCACAAGTCCATTTCAACCTTCTGCTTGAATTAAGAACTTTAACTTCTCCCGTAGTTAAATCAACACAAGTATGTCTAAAAACCTTCTTGCAGACAGAACATGTAACTGCCTTATTGGTATCAGTAGGAGAATTACAGCATGAACACAGAAGGGCTGGCATATTTAATTAATGTTTGGTACGCCTATGTATTAAACTTGAACTACGACAGCAGAACAGACTATTCTTGGGTTTGCATTCGTAACTTCCACAACTTAACAAGATCACTTAAAGTACTCAACAACAGAATCCAGTAGCAAATGCAATCTTAAACACCACCACAGTTCAAAAAAAGAAAATGTTTTTATCAATTAACAGTGAATTTCAGACAAAATATTAAAGAGCACACATACGCACATCCATGCGGTTCAATAGCGCGGGTATAAAGATAAAGATAAAGATACCGTAGCAATTAAGGTACTTTTAGGTCTGTATAAGGCCTTCTAAGCCAACTGTTTAATTTAAAAAAATATATTTTTAACAAAACGACCGCCTTCGAAATGTTATTTTCTCGGGATATTTTTTCTTTAATGCACTGTATAAAAAAATATTATGTCATCGAATAGAGTTGTAATTTGATATACGGAACGATAGCTTTTGTGGAAAAATTGGGACATATTTATGGCTTCCGAGTCTTCCAATTAAAGTTAAAGAATACATTGTTATATGGAAACTTTACATTGTATTTTTAAAATGGATATAAACAGCATCAAACAAAACTTATTTTAAACCATAAGTTTTCTTCGAAGTTTTCCCCATTATGAGCAGTGCTAAATTTATAACGGTTCATGAATAATTCTATATTTACTATATTTTCAACAAGAACATTTTTACGAATAGCAGTACATCCTGACTTATTCTATTCTTCGAATCTTGAGCATCTCTTGGTTTTGGCTGGTATACATAACTTTTTAAATAACCCCATACACAGTAATAAGGTACTCGTAAGGTACTAGAATGGGGAATCTTGGAAATATAAAAACTTAAATATAGTAATAATATGCCAAAAAATATGTTTTTACGTCGGTCATAATAAGTTTGTTAACTTTTGCACAAGAAGTGTCAGAGGCTATGGACAGTAGACAACAATTCGATGCAGAGTATGGTGATTTTTCTAAAATATTTGACAAGGTTATAATATATAACAGTAAATTGTAAAATTACAAAAACTCGGCATACATGGTAATTTACTCAGATGGATCAAATCATATTTAACTAACAGGCTTGTCAACTTATACAAATTACCTACTTCAGATATTCCACAGGGATCCCATCTTGGACCATTGCGGTTCTGATTGTTTATGACATTTATACCTATTTTTCACAGAAAATTTTCCCTTTATGCCGATTTTAAACCTTATTGTAATATAAATTTTCCATTTATATTGATGACAATGTTCTTGAAAACGTAGATTCTGGTAAAAAACCTTATAATTATAGATAAGAGATTACATACTGACCGTTCATTAGGTTTCATTATAGATACGTGCCGTGTCTTTTAGAAACCCCTATTAAAATATTACTTTGCCAGAAGTCACTTGGCGTTTACTAGCATAGTTTGCAATCCTATGTTCCACATTTATAATCAGAGAAAATTACAATTTAATGCCAAATCGATTTCCTTGTTTTATATCAATATCTATAACATTAACTAATTCACCTGCATGTAAGTTTTAAAAAGTACACAATTTACTTTTCTCTACTACTGACAGACAGTGGCAAATGGAATATTTGTCAGTCTTCTGTTAAACGTTTAGAAACTCATACTGTATCATTTTTAGGTTAAGATTGTGTTAGCTTTAAGCCTTTTTTCTTTTGTTTTCTCTCTCTTGTATGCAATGATGTATGGTTATTATTATCTGTGCCCTTCTGTAATTGGAATACTAACCTTCTATTGGAATGCATTGATCTTAAAATACAAAAATACTAGTACGTTATGACTTTAAGATCCAGACTGTGCAAATGCACGGATGGACTGCCGCTATAGTATGTACCGACCTTTACTATAATCCTAATACCATATTGAAGAGATTTTAAATATCTTTAATAGTTAGCTATGGAAATGATGAATGTGGAATTTGGATAATCCACAGACAAATCATCTTGTTCACTGAAATGGAACTACGCCACCATGAATTATCGCTATACGCTATGATCACATTAGATGTGTCATGTGTACTGACGCTGGAGTGATTATCGCCTAGCTGAGGCCCTTTGGCGCCGAACCGTTATATTTCTCATACACCGCCACAGATAAGAGAACAGGGCTTGTGCTACACGTGTTTTATGTTCGGGATTGGTCGTTCGATGTGAAATACGACACGGAGCAGTAAGAAAGGTTCCTAGAGTCTACCAACATGGATTACAATGATGACATTAGATCTAAATTGATGAAACATATTTTCTTAAAACGTATTGTTTAAAATTTATTTGCTGTATTGAATAAAATTTCACTTCCCGTCTATTATCTTGACAGGCCAACTGCAACGGCCGCCAGAAACAAGTTTTGGATATTTTGTTGTTAATTTGTACTATCAATTTCAATGTTGTACTTCGTGCCGTTTTTTAAAAAAATTTTGGCTGCTAGCGCTCCCAATGCTCGGCAACTAAGAACGATAGAAAATCGATTTCTGCATCATATAAGTATTGTTGCTCAACGAGTACCTTCAGAAAGTCTATAGTCTACAGTTTTTTTCAAAAATTGTACAAATTAGCAACGAAATACCCAGAGTTGTTTTGGCGGCCATATTAGGAGTTTTCGTTTTTAGACAAACGTATAAGGCAACAACAAATTTTTAGTTGGCTTCCAAGGTAATCCATTCTAAATACATATATTTATTTATAGGTTATTTTACCTGAAACATAAAATAAAATAATTTTGAGGTAAATATCTATTTATTGCAAAAAACCCTTACTATGTTGCAGATGTAATTCGATGGGGCAATGTTATTTAGACACCCAGTACTTAAATAGTATTGTTTATGATAAATTCAGTGGTACAATTAAATTTAATCAGTGAATTATAGAAATAAAAATAGGTCTAAAAAAATCAAGTGAGCTAAATCAATTCCCAAACAACTGCAGTTGCGCCTTAAATGGTCTCTAGAATCAAAAACAGTAAAATTATACACAGGGTGTTGCATTTAAAATGTTATCATAATTGATAACACATATTATGTCTTCAAAATCTCGATTCTGTGTCTACAAAGCTCTGATGAGTGCTAGGACTAACGATAATTTCATTAGAAGTTTAAGTTCAGAGATTTAACTGACTTCAGAGTTTAAAGTCTGAATTCAAAGATTAAATAAAGTCTCAATTCAGAGTTTAAAGTCTGAATTTAGAGTTAAAGGTATGAATTCAGAGATTAAGTCTGAATTTAAAAAAATTTAGACATGGCCCTTTAAGGGCTTCGTAAATTTTTAAATTACTCGCAAATTTAAATTAGAAGACAAACATTAATATACTTTAATTTTTCATTGCAGTGCATCCGCGCCTGGACCCACCTTCTCAAGGGGAATCGCTCTGGTATGCATTTTGCCTTACAGTTACAATATTATGTGTTACATTTATTCCATTAAACCCCGTACGGGCTCACTTTCAGACTTCCACGCTTAATGTGTGTTCCTCCGTACGGGCACTTGAAATCTGGTCGCGTCGGCGGCCCCATCGGGGGAGCCCCGTGTTTGCGGAGAGGGTCCATCGCCATCGGGTCTCGTTACCGCCGGGGCCGCTCAGCACGCCTGGGAGATGACATGTGTATACACGGGGCCTATAGGGCTACTTACGGCACATAATGGCACCCCTTCCATCAGCCAGACGTCCGCAGTTACATCTTCATTATTTTCTTTTATTTATCGTGTATATAATTTCGGCGGGAAGTGCCTCGGTGGTGAGTGGAAAGCTGTGTTGGACCCCGAGATGGCAGCGGCGGTACGTGGCGTTATATCTTTCTTTACTGCGTCTGGTAACCCAATGGGTAATTCAGGGGAGAGTACGTGTGAACAGAAGGATTATGACTTAATGCGCGAATATAATACCTAAGTACGCAAGTATAATAAGAATAAATTTCATTTATAAATTTCTGTTATATACAGGGTGGTCCGTAAGTAATAGCCCATGGAGGCATACTAGATCTTTTACTTCAAAATATTACGATATAAGCCAACTTGCCTTCATAAAATTTTGATAATGAAAAAGATACAGGGTGTCGAAGTTGGAAACAGTTTTTGGATATGAGAAATCATAATATGTTGTCTATTTCGATGTATTTCCTAGAGAGCCCCACATCCGCCATATTTGTGACGTAAATGTGAGAGTAACTTTTTTGATCGTAACGTTATCCGGTTTTTTATTAAAAATCTTAAACCTACATTGTATTTCAAGAAAAAAGCTATACTTGTCATTAATCTGAGAAATTGGGAATTTTCCAGAACATAGCTTGTCAAAAATCAGCTGCATCCTTGTACAATATATTAAAGTAGTTGCAGGTTAATAAAATCATGATTTATAGAATCCAGATGTTACTTTAGTATTTTTAATAGAGTTTATAATTAGTTTATTAATTTAGAAAACTGTTCACTTTTATTTTGATAAGCATAAGTTACTGTGAGCCAAAGTGTATAATAAATACAGGGTGATTTTGAAATTGGGGTATTAATTTTAACTGTTAACAGTATCTATTAAAAGAAATCATTTTACAAACTATTGCGATAATAAATATTTTTTAATAACCGTGATAACTGAGTTTAAAGTTATTGCAAATTTTGAAGCCCACTCTTTGTAACCCTATCCTAGCCTAATAAGCCAATGAATTATTTCACAATACGTCATCTATAAACGACACGTGATAAGTTGCACGCACAATCTTTTGGTGCAGTTATGCTTCGGTTATAACCTTAACCTTAAATACCAACGTAACACGTACGTAAACGAATTATTTTTTTATTTTAGGTATTTCTAGTGGGCGCGTTTTTGTGTTAACGTAATAAGTAGGTGTATACGAACATTACTACCCCATTTTCAAAATCACTATATATATATTATGTAGATATAATCTTAACCTCATTACACTATATTTGGTCACTGCTATTATTGTTTTTAGAAGCAGAATATAAATCACATATATACACATATTGAGTTCACACAACAAAGTTTAAGTTTTTAAATACTCCACTTCTATTGTTACATTTGATTGTGATACTGATCTTTAGTTTAGTATTTAGTTACAAATTTAGAAAAAAAAAATAATAAATTTTAATTTAATTAATTTAATTTTGGTCGGTCAGTAGTTGCGCGGTTTAAGGCGTCAGTACTTGGATCGTGGTGACTAGATCGCTGTGGGTCGACCCCCGTAGCCGGTAGACCGTATATACGCTATATTCGTGGAGAGGATTGACACTCTCTCTGCGGGTATAGTAGGGTGGGAAAATGTTGACTTGGGTCAATGTGAGAGATTGATACCGGTTGACGTTTGACTACCCGCAAATGGGGCTTGCTTAATAATAATATGCCGCCCCCTATCCCGCACAACTCTTCGACTTCTGGGCTAATTCTCGTGATTAGAATGAGGGGTAGAGCTATTATTTTAGCTATATACAGAGTGTTCCTGAAATGTATGCACCAGCAAGCCACGCTAGATTCTCGAGGTTAAAATACGACAATTTATGCTAATTTATTTTTATGCAAAAATGCAGCGTTAAGGTATTGGGAGGCGCCAAAGTGTGATAACTTTATTTACTGTTTGGTCGCAAAATCACCATCTGTTCATGCAGATGGGCTCTAACATTATTGTAAAATAAGAAGAAACTATTGTGCGGGAACCACATTTCCCTACATTTTCTAGCTCAACGGATAAAATTGTCTGTAAGAAGTTCAGATACATATTTCTGTTTAAAGCTGTTACTGGATCACTTTTACTTTCACATTTGTTAACCTCAAAACCTCCCTTATACCAAGTTCCATTGAAATATTTTAAGAACCGTAGAAGAAATATATAATAAATACTTGAAGGTCCTAAGTTTTTACGGAAGCAAAATTATACTAATAATAGTATAAGGAAAATTAATCTAAACGATTTATATATTATGTTAACTACTACTACTTACAAATTTTGCAGTATATGAGAAAATAAGAGAATTTCTGAAAGCAACCGACTGGCGGGACCCGGAGGCTTGATGGGAAACTAGCTATCTGATCCATATGCCCTGATTCGGTTATGGTAATAACTCCTCTAGTGTTTGCCGAGAGGAGTCATGCACGGTTAATTCGGTTATGCTATTAAATGGGGATATTTGTTTTTAATCATCTTGCAGTAGCTACTCACGTATATTACATAATGTAGAAGGTTTCATGATATAACAAAGAGAAAATCATACTGAATATTTTCTGTTATCTAATTGCCTACTGAAAGAGAAATGTACGTATTGAACGTTAATTATTACGTTAAGATTTTGAAATAAAATAATATGTATCAAGCAATGCTTACCTGGGAAGGTTAAAAAATAATGTATAGGGATATTATGGAAAGTTAAGAAGAACAAATATATGTTTATGTTGACACACACATTGTATAATATATATTGAAAACAAATCAAGCGTAAAAAAATAACAAACGGAGCTAATATTCGAATAATATAACAAAACATTTTCTGTATATATAGATTAACATCTAATCTCGTCAAGATCAGTTTATTGTTTGTATTTTCAAGTTTACAGAGATATTAAATATGGTGTTGTTTTACTTATTGCATTTATGTCACAATTTTTTATAATTGTTTTAAGTTACGTAAATAAATAAGAGAGGTGTTCAGCGATAATATAATAAAAAGAAAAACAAAAAATGATTACCACACAATAATTTTTTGCCGTAACAATCTTAGATAGCAATTACACGTAATGTTACAGCACAGCAGTAGAAGATTGGTTTTCAGGCTTTCAAAGCTGGTGCTATTATTTAATATATTATAGTGATTTTTCGGGTTACTTATGCCATGACCGCGGTAACTGGTCGCTGCTAGTAACAGAATTAAATTCCTAGCTTTGGCTGAGATTCTTTGTCTTGCTTTTGTTGTTCTCGGGGTAGACTCTGTGTTACCTAAATATTGCTGTCTTGTGGGGTAAAAGCATATTCTCCAGATGTGCAGAAAGTTCTTCTTGTATGAAATTTAGGTAACTCCCGCTGTTCAATGTACGTTCATAAAGATAAGGCCCAATTAAGTGCCTACCGATTTTGCCGCACCATACATTTACTCCAAAATTACTTCGATTTTGGAATGGATTTACATTATGTGGGGATTTTAATTGGACCAGTAGTGTTTGTTACGCTTGTTTGGCAAACCATTACTGACAAACCGACTTTCGTCCATTCAAAGAACGTGCCGAAAAAGATTCTGACTACCTGTTTCTACATTTACTTCAATTTGAGCAATAAAATTAAGTCTGTTTTCAATGTGACGCTCAGGCAAATACTCCAAATTGTGAAAGTAGTCATAATACTCATTAGTTTTTAAAATTTGTTTAACGCTTGATTTATCAAAATTCAATTCCTGGTTCGTCTGCCGCATAGAATTTAGTAGATTTTGTTCGAAATACTTTTACAGTCTAGCTGTATTAAAATTGTTTCTTACCTTTCGGTCAATTATTTGATTCCTTCTAACAGAAAATGCATATTCTCGATATAACTCCACAGCTCTTCTTCTTACATATCAACTTATTCTGAATGAGAACACATTTTGTAAGCACAAAAGTGGTACGTTTGAAGTTCGTATTGAGTAATGACAACGCACATTCAATTATTTTCCAACCACTACTTGATCCTTCCACCGCCAATGTGATTTTTAGGTGGTATTTCTTTTAAGACTTTTTAGAACGATATTGCTTATAACTTTTAAACGGGAATACAGAACAAATTCTCTAATAAAAGTTCATTACAAAAAAGAGAGCTTTTTAACAGGTATGTTTATGAAAAAAATATAATAGATGGCGTAATTAGTCGTTTCTGACAAATCCCAATGATAATATTTTTGATTGAAAATGGAGCTTACCTACCTCATCCCATTTGACACCACGTGTCCCAAATTTTATTTAAATTTTTTGTATCCTCATAGTAGGCCCGTACTATCGAGTTTGAGACACCCTGTATAATAAAAATTATTGTGTGTAAAACAACTATGAGTCTTCTCCGAGTGGCAATTCTTCTAATATAAATTAGACATAATATAAGAGCGTTATTGTTTGTGCTGAAACGAGTATACAGTATGCGCCAAAAGTATGGAATAAATTCAATAAAAACGAAACAATTATTTTTTTGGAAAAATCCTCGAACAGGTCAATTTTTAATTTAAAAAATACATGTTTTAGCGTAAAATGCGATATTCAAATGTCATTTGTTTTCGAGTAATGACGTCATCGATTTTTTTTTTAAATGGCAACACCATATTTTTTTCCTTGATTCTGAAAGATCGTTTAATTCTCTATCAGACAGTACTAAAATTTTGCCCTCTTACATAGGAAAGTTTTCGAGTAAATGACGATTGAATGTTAGAAAACGTAAATCAATTAAAATAAAGATCGCCCTATCAGCCAATCAACAGTCAGTAAGGTAGAGTCTAAATTTAGAGAAACTGGCAATGTTGTAAATATTCCAAAACCTGGACGTCCAAGCATTAATGAAAATCAGAAACAGAACATTTTGATAAGTATGGTGAACAATACTCATAATTCTTCACGATTGGTTGCATTAAACAATGACACTAGTCAGAGCACAGTGCTACGTATCTTGAGGAAGGAAAAATATCATCCCTACAAAATTCAACTTGTGCAGGAACTCAATGAAGATGATCCCGTTCGCCGCTTACACAACAACGCTTACAAGGAAATAGAAATTTACACCGGCAAATACTTTTTTCAGATGAGGCCACATTTTGTCTGAATGGTACAGTAAACCGTCAAACTTGCAGATATTGGAGTCAGGAAAATCCTCATTGGATGGCAGAGGCACATACCCAACACCCTCAGAAATTAAATGTGTGGGCTGGAATAGTTGACGACAGAATAGTAGGGCCTTTCTTCTTTGAAGGAACCCTTACAGGACAAAGATATTTAGAGTTTCTAGAAAATGACCTTGTTCCAGCCCTTGCAGTAATTTTTCCTAACGATAATGACCCTGACATTCCTGACGATACCATATGGTTTCAGCAAGATGGTGCACCTCTCGCACTATGCGCGCCCTGTACGAGATTTTTTGGACAACTGTTTTCCTGGGAGGTGGATCGGCAGACGCGGACCGATAGAATGGCCTGCAAGATCGTCAGATCTTTCACCTCTTGACTATTTTTTATGGCGATACTTGAAGTCAAAAGTGTACATTAATAAACCACGTAATTTAGAAGAACTTCAAAATCGCATTCGGGACGAAATACGCAGTTAGCCCAGAAATCATTAATAATGTGCAAGAAGAATTTCTTCACAGACTTGCGCATTGTCAAGAAGTTGGTGGATGGCAATTCGAACATTTAATTTAAGTATAAAATTTAATCAATTGTATTTTATTTTACATACCTCAGAATTGTTACTTTTTATGGATAAAATTTACGTTTTCTAACATTCAATCGTCATTTACTCGAAAACTTTCCTATGTAAGAGGGCAAAATTTTAGTACTGTCTGATAGAGAATTTAACGATCTTTCAGAATCAAGGAAAAAATATGGTGTTGCCATTTTAAAAAAAATCGATGACGTCATTACTCGAAAACAAATGACATTTGAAAATCGCATTTTACGCTAAAATATGTATTTTTAAAATTAAAAATCGACCTGTTCGAGGATTTTTCCCAAAAAATAATTGTTTCGTTTTTATTGAATGTATTCCATACTTTTGGCGCATACTGTATGTTAGTTGTATCCAGTACAGTAATTAAGACAACCATATTAGTCCGTCCCATGAACAGAGTAAATTATTAGTGCTATTGTAATATTTCAACTGTATCTCAATTTACCGAGTCTTTATTTATGCCCTAATGTTGACGATTCGCGGAATATTTTTTAAAAGGAGATGGATATGAGAGAGGATCCTCTCCGTATCCGAAGCAAAAAATGAGAGCACGTAGGCATTACAGATTGGGGTGTTATTCTTTAAGTAGCGGTAGTGTGTAGTTGAATGGGGGCCCTCGAGAGTTGGCTGTCACATCCAACCTCGTCAATGCGATACTCTCAGGAACGTCGCTATTGACAAACCGCGTCCCAGATGGCTGCAGATCCGTTGCAAAACAAATACGAAAAGTATTTGTTACGTAAACCAATAACGAAGGACATGTCGGGGATACAAAGGATGAAAAATTAAATTTCCTTTCGAATAAACGCTGCTGGAAACGAATGCTAAATGTATTTTTCCTCAGATACTTTAAAATTAGGTTTCGTGTAAAAATATGGCGAATTTTGACGCATTCAACATTCAAACGGACGTACAGAGCGATCGATTTAACGAAAGAAATGAGTTTTTTTTGTCAACGGATGGAGCAAAGTGAATGTTGACAAATGAAATGTGTTTGGGCTGACTAAGACTTGAAATTAAGGTAGATAACGACACCATAAGAAAACAACGCTGGGCGTTATAACGCTCTTAACCTTTTTCTGAGCAGCATAAAATTTTTTTAAGGATTTGGAAATAACTTTTCATTTGAAGTATTTTTCTAAATAACTTTTCCTTGTGTTTATAACAGTTCAAAAGATACAGATCACTTATCGTGTAACTGGATGAGCGCAAAAACAGTAGGTAGTGTTTAAAATTTGTTTCATTTTAATCCCAATAGCCTTTGAAGAAAACAAATGCAGTAACTTGCATTAAAAGCGTAATTCTTGACTTAATAACAAATATCCCATAAACAAGCAATATGAACTTTGTAACAAAAAAATTCATTGCATCTATGTAGAAAACTAAAATTAATAGATGCTCGATATATGCACCATTAATATCTACACATGCATTGTAGCGCTTTACTATTTTGGATTAAGTTACTTTTTTATATTATACCGATATCATACAGGGTATCCCAATGAAAATTTGACCCCCCCTATAATTGGAAAACCGAATAATATTTCAAAATTCGCCGAGCCCCGTCGATTTTTGTTCTTGGGGGGAGCTTTTTTGGCAGTCAAGCCAACTCGATATGTTCATCCCCCTCATGCCTAGCAACCCCAACTTAAAAATTTCAAGTGCAACTACCCCACTTGTGGTACATCATTTTAAAGCCCTTTTCATTGCGAATACAGTGACGTACCGTTTTTAGAAATTGGTTGAGATTTGACAGAATTATTGGTTACAAACGAAAAGATGACAAACCAACTTACGCGTAGTAATTTCTACACAAATGCCCACCACTAATAAGTTTTTCCTCTACTACACATGACCGCATTACCTAATTGTTATTCATGTGTCTATCAGTTTACAAAAAAGTCAGAAATGAAATAAAAAAGCTGAAGCAAATAATAAATCAGATTTATTATTTGCTCAAAATGACCCCCGTTAACTTCCAAACAATAATACAGTCTGTTTTCAAATTCTGTTCGAACATTATTAAAGACATCCGCAGTTATTAATCGGCATTCTTCTACAATTCTCTGACGTAGCACTTGCAATGTTTCCGGCTGAGTGGCGTACACTCGTGATTTTAAATGACCCCACAGAAAAAAGTCCAAAGGGGACAGATCCGGAGATCTTGGTGGCCATTCGACGGGACCTCTTCTGCCAATCCAATGCCCCGGGAAATGGTCATGCAAAAATTGTCGCACAGTAGCAGCATAGTGCGGGGGCGCACCATCTTTTTGGAAGGTTATTTCATTTTCAAGTAAATTGTCGTCACTTTCTAAAATCTCTGTTATCCTAGGATCAATTGTACTTTCCAATAATTCTAGATAGGTGTTTCCATTGAGATTACCTTGGATGAAAAATGGTCCAACAAGATGGTCTCCCAAAATGCCTGCCCAAACATTCAATTTTTGAGGTGTCTGAGTATGAAATTCCCTGATTAAATGCGGATTAGTATCACTCCAATAACGACAATTGTGTCTATTCACTTCGCCATTCAACATAAATGTGCATTTGTCGGAGAAACATGTATTGTAGAGAAGATTTGGATTCAGTAGAAGTTGTTCACTAAAGTATTCGCAAAATTGGTTACGGCGATCAAAGTCATCTTCATGTAACTCTTGAACCAGCGTTATCTTAAATGGATGAAACTTGTGTTTTTCAAAATTCGATGAACACTGGAACGGGATACGCCAGAAGCTTGAGACACAGTTGTAATCGATTGCTTATTATCCATCTGTACATGACCCAAAACTGCCACTTCAACTGCTTCATTTCGAACTGGCCCAATTACTTCACGTTTCTTGTTTAAAAGCGAACCTGTTGCAACATATTTGTCAATCAGGTGTTTAACGTACTGGTGGTTTAGATTTTATTCAGGATGATTGGCATTAAAAATTCGTACTGTAGCTTTAGCGCAATCGTGATTTTGATAATAAATTGCAACAATTTCTACTCTTTCCGCGATAGAATAAACCATTTCGAACACACGTTAATACTTTCAATAACGGCTGAAACTAACGATTTCTTGGTCACAAGCAAAAACACCGACTTTTTTTGTAGTACTGATTTTTGTTATTTTGAAAAGGTCTGAATTCCTATAAACTTAAGTATCTTATACTAATAACTATTTTAGTATCTAGTTTTATTTGCTTCAGCTTTTTGATTTCATTTCTGACTTTTCGTAAACTGATAGACACATCAATAAGAATTAGGTAATGCAGTCATGTGTAGTAGATGAAAAACTTATTAGTGGTGGGCATTTGTGTAGAAATTACTACGCGTAAGTTGGTTTGTCATCTTTTCGTTTGTAACCAATAATTCTGTCAAATCTCAACCGATTTCTAAAAACGGTACGTCACTGTATTCGCAATGAAAAGGGCTTTAAAATGATGTGCCACAAGTGAGGTAGTTGCATTTGAAATTTTTAAGTTGGGGTTGCTAGGCATTAGGGGGATGAACATATCGAGTTGGCTTGACTGTCAAAAAAGCTCCCCCCAAGAACAAAAATCGACGAGTCTCGGCGAATTTTGAAATATTATTCGGTTTTCCAATTATAGGGGGGGTCAAATTTTCGTTGGGATACCCTGTATTTCAGCCTTCAAGTTCAAGTACAAAAGGAACCTGATTTTGAAAGAAATTGAATACTGGCCTATATCTTAAAACAGTAACTAATCTGAAAGCGCTACGATCTATGTTAGACTTTTCTTTATTAAGTATTCTTAATTGATGTTAATTTTTGTATCTACAACTGCTTTATAAAACCCCATTATAAAATGTATTTGGCACTATTTCAGTTGAAAAATGAAGATCATTATAGCACTAGTGAAGTATTAAAAAAAGAGATCACCGTTTAATGGTTATTTTTATATGGTTAAGAACCAACAGGTTTATAAATTTGGCAATTAATAGAAAATTTATAATTTAACTTAAATTAAATTGAATTACTTGTTAGAAATATTAACAACGCAACTTTGGAAACTTGTAAGATTAATACCAGATGAATACAGCTGGTCTGTATTTGTAGTAACAATGCTTAAATTGTAAGCACTTGAAGTAGCTTCAATGACAGCAATTTCTCCTCCAAGAACTTTTGTGAAATTTTTTTTCTTGTTTTCAAGAGACGTATGAATATAGCCTTCATACAAGGTGTTGGACTTCCAACCAGCATGCCGTTTTATAGTTAGAAGGTCTGCTCCTGCTAGAAGTGAAGCAGATGATCGTCGAAAACAGTGCCCTGTATATTGTTGAGGCTGTGATAAATTGAGAAAAAAAGCAATCTTCTTTGGCATTACACTAAAAGTATTTACACCAATAGGAAGTTCCATGCATTTACCACCTCTGTAACCAACAAAAAATCTTCCATGATCGGCATGACTAGGACGCAGGGCGATGTATTTTCATATAACTTGGACCATATTCACATTTTTTATTCCTCCGGCAGTGATAAAGAATTCTCGGGAAACTTCGGTTTTCGTATCCGGTATGAAGATATGAAAAATGTTTCCTTATTTTTTTACGTTTTCTAACAGAAAATTCGTTAGGTAGCTCGTCCACCCTGCATGCACCTTAAAGTCCAAATAAGGCAACCTTAAATTATGCATTTATGAATTTGAAATAGCAAACATTTTCTTGTTCTTACCTTTGTAAGCAAGAATCTTGTGTCATCGGCATCTTGTAAAAACTTTGAATTTTGACTTATTTGGTTTGTATCCCACTGATTGATTTTTCAGAAAAGCAATAAATTTGTTGAATTTACTGATGTCAACATTTTGCCGCATACAGATGGTAGACCGCAACATAAAATAGAACGCCGAAAGACTACATGATTTGTACTTCTTGGATAATTCTTAAAAAAATGCTAATAATACCTTTTATTTTGCTTCATATTTTATATTGTCAGATGCACACCAATCAGTAAATCGTTTATAAAATTGTTTGTACTTGGTTCTCGATTTATCTGGTAAAAGTGAAGGTACTGCAGTTGCAGTAGTTTTTTCAATTTCAAGAGGCAAGTTCTTTGTTTCTGAATCACTCATTCATTCAACACCACTATTTTCACAAGAAAATGTGAAAAAGAAAACTCAATTTTGTTTATAATAAGTTTGATATGATAGGTTACCAGGCATTGTTATGCCTTTGCTTCTTGATTCTGAATCAAAACTTACAAATTGAATCTGATTTTGGATTTTTCTCAATTTAACGTGTAATGTTTTGCAGTTCTAGATAACATTTTATATAGTACACGTGTGATAACGGCATTTTTTAGTAAATTCGATAATAATGCCTAATCCCACTTGTACTATAAATAACTATTCATGTAGAATTTTAGAAAAATACAATAGTTTTGGATGTCCACTATAATATAAATTTTTTTTGTAAGGTATTGCTTCTTGTTGTACATACTGCCAAAGGATACAGGCATTGTTACGCCTTTGCTTCTTGATTTTGAATCAAAACTTACAAATTGGATCTGATTTTGGATTTTTCTTAATTTAAAGTAGTTGTAGATATAATTGTTTGCAGTTCTAGATAAAATTTTATACAATACACGTAGGATAACTGCATTTTTTTTATTAAATTCGATAATAATGCCTAATCCCACTTGTACTATAAATAACTATTCTTGTAGAATTTTACAAAAATACAATAGTTTTGGATGGCCACAATAATATAGTAAGTTTTTGTAAGGTATTGCTTCTTGTTGTACATACTGCCAATGGATACACAGAATATGTCAACCTAGCAATTACATTTGGCGGAATAAACACAAATCGAGCGTCGAAAAATCGTCCCCTATATCCGGACCGTTGACGTATTGAATATTATAGTGTGAATGATTGAAACTAAAACAAACGGAATAAATTAATCTGCGACCGTGCGCGATCGGCCGGACGGACTTACGTTGATTAAAAAATAATAAAAAGGGAAGTGTGAACAGGGGAGTGAGCTAGGGGTGGCTGGCTGGCACTGACTGACGTTTATGGCTCGTATACGGTTGCCGGAGTCACGTCCGTCCGCATCACAAAAGCATTATTCTTGAAATTGCTCCGCCGCGTCCGATTCTTATTGAAACATCGGGATGAATACTGTAATAATCGTTTAGTTGGACGTAATTCCTTATTTATTAACCGAGGGGCGCGCAGTCGTCCGAGTCGCAAAAATCATAGAAAATTCAATCTTACTTTTCTCCAGGATGTGCGGAAATAAATGCAACATATAGCATGAGTAGATTCCTGAAGACAAAATAATGCGATGTTGCCAAATTTACCTTAGTCAAAACTGGGTTGGTTGATGGTTAAAAAGATACGGGGTAAAAAGTTTCTTAAAAAATCCAAATATTTGCATACATTTTGGAGATCGTGGGTTTTTGAGGGCGAGAAATTCACATTTGTTTCTAATTTCGGCTTCACTAGTAGAGGGAGCGAGGTTTACTTATGGCACATCAATTATAGTTCTTTTACATGACATAACTTTTTTGCAGCTTAGTGTATCCATCTGACTACTGAAAAAGGTATACCTTGTGCAGTCGTTAGGAGTAAGTTGACCATGGCATAAACATTGTAGTCAATTAATTTCAAAATTGAAATCGCTTAGTTGTTTGTGTAGAAATTTGCACACGGTTTTGACTGCAGATCAGTTGGTATTAGTGTATCATCCTCAGGTTTCCTTTAGGTTAACATATGGCATTTGTTTATGGGGGTAATTCCACTTAATCATCGGATGTATTTATTGTACAGAAATAAATTTTACGGTGCATAGCTAGAGTCTCTCGTAGGCACTCCTGTAGGCAACTTTTTTAAAAAATATATTTTACCACTTGCACGTTGTTAATTTTTTGAGCTTAGTATATTTGTTTTTAAAAATAAACACACTTTGGTTTTAAATGAACAAGTGCATAGGAGAAATGCGAGACAAAGAGATCAATATTTTATTCCAAGTTATAAATATAATATGCCAAGTAGTTCACCAAACTACTTAAGTAAAAAAGATTTTAATAAATTACCAGTATCTTTAATTTAATTAAAGACAAGACAATTTAATCTTGTTTAAAAAATAATTAAAATGTTATCTTGGACCACAGTATACTAAGCAATCAGTACGGAATCTTAGACAATTTATGAATGAAATACGTCTGGCAGTTTTTAAATATCCCCACTCTAGAAAAAGTCGCCAAGAATATGGCGGATTCCACAGAACATACGAAAAAATAGCTAATAATTTGGCGTAAACATAACCAAAGTTGTTTCGTAGTTCTAATACTTTGCATTAATTCTTAATTAACTGTTGTAATCCAGTGTAGTTTCATGTAAATTGAGGTATTAATTGAGAAATTATAGTAATAACTGTCAGTCGCCAACAACATGGCGGATTTTTGGAAGACGCGGGAAAGCTGAGTTTCCCTACTGATTGCTTAGTATACTGTGTCTTGGACAATTGCTTTTATAACTTGAGTGAATTTGTTTAATCCGCTATCGGTTCATTTAATTTTCATCTTTGTCTTATTATCTTTTTTATATTTTTTGTTGATATTAATGTGACTATTGCTATACAACGTAAGTTGTCAAACGGAAAATAAATTTATTATTATTATTAACTGGCGCCCTCTACTTGTGACGCCAAAATTAGAAACAAATTAGAATTTCTCGCCCCCAAAAACCCCCGATCTCCAAAATGTATGCAAATATTTGGATTTTTTAAAAATCGGTGAGGCAAAGTATCCCCTTCCCCTCAGTTTGTACGTTTGTTATTTAAATGTCGTTTACAATACTTAATACTTTTAAGGATTTGGTCAACTGCAACAAATATCTCTATTAAATTTCAAACTCATACATGAAAAATTGACAAAGTTATTGCGGAAAAACAGTTTTAAATGTTCAAATTTAACACCTTGTATATTTTAAAGGAAGCATTTTTTGCATATAGGTAAGTTAGGTAAGCAGGGATAAATTGTCATATTTTGTTGTCAAAAATATGCTTGTTGTTTTATATTAATAGGATGACCTGGTTCTTTTATTACACTATATCACTTTTCCAGATCTTAAAAACACACGATTGTTTTTTTTTCATTACATACAATGTGGAAGAAAAGTATGGAATAAATTCATTATTTCTAAAACAGCGAAGTTTCATGAAATTTCCTCGGACCCGTCGATTTTGCTTTTTAAAAAGACTCTTTTTCTATACCAACGCATTTCCGAAGTTCATTTGTTTTCGCGTGATGACGTCATCGGATAATTTTTTAAATAGAACCCCTCTATTTTTTCATCGGATTCTTGTAGAGCTTAACTTGCTGAATTCAAAAATATATAATTTCAACACTTTATGCCTTCAACTTTCCGAGAAAAAAAATAATAACCGATCCAATAAACGCTGCAGCTGACAGGTGTCAATTCCGATTAGATTTTGTTTAGCTGCCAGAAACAGTTTCTGAGGTGACTTGATTTAATTCGTTGTTTTTGCTATCAAAATATGTAATATTCTAACATGCAATCTAATAAAATAAATTAATAAATTAGGGGGTCAAATACGATCAACCAGAATTTAATTATTAATTAATTAATTAGTTACTTATTGTTAAATTGTTTTAAAAATGAACAGTCTTTATTTTGTGATACTGCCGATGAATTCACTATCACCATTTTACTCTTAACCAGCCCATCATAGACACAAATGGGAATATTCACATTTTTTTCACGCCGCTTATATTGGATCGGTTATTATTTTTTTTTTCGGAAAGTTGAAGGAATAAAGTGTTCAAATTATACATTTTTCAATTCAGCAAGTTAAGCTCTACAAGAATCCGATGAAAAAATATAGGGGTTCTATTTAAAAAAATATCCGATGACGTCATCACGCGAAAACAAATGAACGTCGGAAATGCGTTGGTATAGAAAAAAAGAGTCTTTTTAAAAAGCAAAATCGACGGATCCGAGGAAATATCATGAAACTTCCTTGTTTTAGAAATAATGAATTTATTTCATACTTTTCTTCCACACTGTATATTTAACCAGCATCTTCCTTTAGCTGTTTATTTATATCTTGAAAAATGTTATTACACTATTTCGTCTCATTGCATTACCACATGCTGTAGTTTACATATATTTTATAGTATTTTTGTCTAGGAGCCTTCTTAGAATAAATTCAGGAAACTGAAATACATTAGATTACTTAAACGAACTGTATAAACTTCTCAATATCCTCTCAGGTCCCTCTAGTCTGGCGGCGTGACGGACGATATTGTATGTTTTCATTTTGAAATGGCTTAATATCGGAGCTTCGTTTGAGGGCATCACAAACAGTCTAAAACATTATTTGAATCTGGAAGAAGCTCTTCAGTACGCTTGACCTGCCACTGAGTACCTCATAAACTGAAAGCCCTTCTGCATGGCTGTACACATGAGGAACATATTTTCAACAGAATTAAAATAAATTTCTGATGCACTTTAACAGAAGGGACAAAAAAAACAAAGCAAACCACTAATATGAAGTATAGAAATAATTTATACTAAATTATACAGGGTGTCCCTAAAAGGTTGGGACAACGTTTGGCCACATGAAGTACAGCTAAAAATAAGTCGATTTAACTAAATTTGCCTTAGTCAAAAGTTAAAAAACAAGTTGGGCTTTGCTGAATATAGGCATGTTTCAGTTCCACTTATTTTGAGATACGTCTGTAAGATAATTTTAGAAATTACAATTGTTTATGTATATTTTTTAAAGGAAAACATATTTTATCAAAATTTGACACATGTATGTTTTTTTTGGTGCCTAATACGCTAGTGTTATCAGTTTTTCTGTACAAAGTAGAGGGCGCTAGTTGCAAACATGACCGCTGACGTTTTATTCATTAATTTTTTTTAAGTTAGGTTTATCCCATTCTAGATCACGTGATGTTGCATAAAACTTCATTTTACATAAAAAGGTGCTCTTAAAAAAATGTTAATAATGAACAGTTTTCACAAGAAATGCAAAGAACTGTAATAAACTCAACCGAACGATCTGTGTAATAGCAAAGATTACAGAATAAATATTACGTAAACTTTGGTAATATCTCTGGTAATAGCAACTTGTATAGGTATATGTATTAAACCCCGAACTCTTCAATTGATGTCATACTTTGTATAAGAGAAATTTCGGTATGTTGTTTATTCTTCGGTTTAAGGCTTACGGTGAGCGCTCTACCAAACGATATATAAGATCTGTTCCAACAACCGTCGAAAACTGGTTCAGAATCGTGCGAAATGTTTGACCAACACCGTCTTACGTCGCATTCGCCGAGAGTACATTAACAACTGAACTGACTGACTAATTCTGGACGGTTCGGAATCGATTCTTGCTGTGTTGGAACAAACCCATAGTTTTCGCTCAGTATAATAGACTATAAATATCATTTTACATCGACGCTGTGTTTTGAAATTTTGAAAAAGTGTAAAATTATTTTTTTTTTAAATGAATTTTGCATATTTTCAAAATTACAAAACACAGCGTCGACGTAAAATAATATTTGTAGTCTATTAAAAAAACCGCATATTTTTATGTTTTTCGTTGAGGAGTTACTGAGCGAAAACTATAACCCTTTGGATCGAGCGCTCACCGTAAGCCTTAAATAGTATTTTGTTCTTTTAGTGAACATTGTAAAGAATTGTACAGAATTAAGTGTCAGTGAAAGTGCTAGCAAATAGCACCCTCTACCTTGAACAGAAAAACTAATAGTTCCAGCGTGTTCAGCACCACCAAAAATGTAAATATGTTAGATTTAAAAAAAATAGGTATATGTTGTGCTTTAAAAATTTACATCTATAATTTGATTTTCTAAGATTATCTCACATACCTTGTATCTCAAAAATGAATGGCTTTAGAACATAATGTTTATAAGTAAACCCCACTTGTTTTTGAATATTTTTACAGCTCCAGCAATATTGCCATATATTTTTGAAACACCCTGTATACATGGCTGCGTTACTAATCATTATTAGAATTTTATTTGAGGCATTTTGATCGGGTCATAGAAAAACCACTAATTAAAGAAATTGCTACCTAAAGCATAAAGGCATAAGTAGTTTCGTCTATAATGAAGTAAATAAAATTCTAAATATTTTACCGTTGATTTGACTACTTTATTTGAAACCTGATTCCTGAATTGTAGTACTTAAATTTCGGAATACCCTGTATAAAATAACATTTTACATTATAGATATGTAATTTTGGATGCCGTATCTCGATGTTTCTAAACAATTTTCTTGAGCAAACTTCGGTAATAGTTTTTCCTGGTACCGGTTACGAGTCCCGGCAAGCCGTGTCATCAACGGCATAATCTGCAGCACACAAGAAAGCTAATAACTTGAGCAAACTTAATTACAAGTTGTTATGGAACGCGAATGCGGGGTGATGAACCACCCCCATCTTGGGAGGTATTTCTGACGAAACATTACAATAAACGTAGACTGAGGGGTACCGAGGAGAATTTTATATTTTAATTTATCCTCAATTGTCACATGACTATGATTTGACATTGTTTAGATGTCATAATGATTTAAATTATCCAACATGGTGTTTTAAATTTATTAACGCACTCAATGAGATAATTATTTATATCTCAAAGAAATTCATACACAGCCTTACCAAATACTTTTAACATGGACCATGATTTCTTTACTGGTCCAGAGATTTGTAATGCTTTTGCTTTCGTATTCCAAAAATTGTATTCTGCCCCTAGGAATGTGCCTTTTGCCTCAGACATTAATAACTTTAGCCTGCCTGAAATTCGTTCTTTTTCGGAGAATGAAGTTAGGTGTTGTTTAAGGAAATTAAAGCCTAAGTTAACTAGTGGGACTGTGCCGCAGCATTTGCGCCACCATTGTGTAAATTAATAAACTTGTCTTTAAACACATGTACGTTTCCATCACAGCGGAAAATATCTAAGGTCACTCCAGTATTCAAAAAGGTAAAAGATCAGACATTAGCAATTATCGGCCGATTGTTATAATCAGCAATGTTGTTAAAATTGGTCACACGATACATTTGAACAAATTGAATAATTATTTTGGTTTCTCTTACAACTTATTAAATCTTATCTCTCCAACAGAGGTCTACATGTTGTTTACCGTGGTTGCAAGTTCAAGTTCAAGCCACTTCGGGGGTCCCTCAAGGGTCTAATTTGGGACCCTTATGTTTTAGCCAATTCATTAATGACATCATTAATAATTTAACTGTGCCCTGTCTCATGTATGCAGATGATCTGAAAATTTTTAGTACAATCAAGAACGCTGATGGTGCTTCTGAACTCCAATATAATCTTAATGTTATTCAAGAATGGTGCAGAATTAATAATCTATCACTAAATATTAGTAAGTGCCATGTACTGTCGTTTTCTACTAAGAAACAGTTAATTTTCAACCGTGGTTGCAAGTCTGTTCCTGTTCAAGCCACCTCGGGGGTCCCTCAAGGGTCTAATTTGGGACCCTTATGTTTTAGCCTATTCATTAATGACATCTTTAATAATTTAACTATCTCATGTATGCAGATGATCTGAAAATTTTAGTACAATCAAGAACGCTGATGATGCTGCTGAACTTCAATACAATCTTAATGTCATTCAAGAATGGTGCAGGATTAATAATATATCACTAAATATTAGTAAGTGCCATGTACTGCCTTTTTCTACTAAGAAACAATTAATTTATTTTGATTATTCCATCGAACAACACTCTTTCTAGACCTTGATACCTTCTGTGACTTATGTGTTATATTTGAAATTGTCTTTTAATAGCCATCTACATCATGTAACTGCAAGGACTTCTTGGTTTCATTATAAGGAATTGCAAACAGTTTCGGAATTCTAACACTTTCAAAATTTTATATTCTACTTTTGTCAGGTGCAATTGTGAATATGCATCAATTGTTTGGTGTCCTAATTATGCTATACATGTGGATGCTCTTGAAAATGTTCAGCGTAAATTCTTAAAATATATTAGTTTTAAAGCTGATGGTGAGTATTCCTCTGTTGGGTTCCCTCAATTTGAAATGCTTAATAGATTTGGTTTTGAAACTTTGGAAAATCGAGGTAAAAGGGCTTATTTAATTTGTTTACATAAAGTAATGAATAATGCCAATGACTGCAATGCCATCTTGAGAATGTTGGGCTTTCATGTTCCCAGAATTGAAACTAGAAATGTTTTATTTGCCACCTGTTAGGACAAATATTCTGAAACACTCTCCTCTTCATAATATGTGTAATTTATATAATGAAGTTATCTTGCCCGTAGATTTTATGGATTGTAATATTTCAATTCTGAAAAAACTTGTTTTGTAATTGTTATTGTCTTTATCTAGATATTTAGATTGATTAATTTTCATATTTGTCACATGTGTTACGTCTAAGGATTGTGTAATTTGCGTGTGTTCCTATTCTCTAACTGGATCTTTCATCTGTTGAATAGTGTAAAATGAATAAATAAATAAATAAATTACATTATGAATTAAATTAGACATTTATTAAATATGTATTTACATAAGATCATATGAAAACTCCATTATTAATACATTGACAGCAAAATCTTTACAATTGGATACATATTAATAACAGATGCTGACATTTCGAACGATTTGCTTGAACAGGTGAAATATTTTTGAGTGTGAACATAATTTTTAGATGTTGATGAAATTACTTTGGATGTTGAAGGAATATTTTCAATATTCAAGGGAATATTGTCGCTCTCATCTAGCCGTCCGTTTCGTGTTTTCAGGAAAAGTTTCGATGTAGCCTTCAGCGACAGAATTAGACTTCTAGCCAACATGTATTTCTATACTCAAAAGATCTACCCCACAATCGACTAAAAGGAAGGCTGAAGATCGCCAAAAACAGTGCTCAGTGTACACATTTGGATTAGGCAATTTAAGAAACCATACAATCATCGCCAATAGTATTAATAGGTTGTTTGGTACATTTACCAGCTTTATATATAAGAAAGAGGCAATTCTTAATATGACGTATATTCTTACCAATTCTAATAAATTGAAACCATCAACATTTTCAGATGTTACAAAAACTCTCTATACACTATTGATTTGGTATTTGCTTCTACAAGCAGATTTGTAAGTTCTTAGCTAATTTCTTAGCCTAACATAAATATCGGTTATATTTTTTGTTTACTAAAAAATATTTGTAATATGCTACATTCATGAACAGAAATTCATCATCATCCGCATCTGGATGTTTCTTTCTTTGATAATACCATAGATTTGTACCCTTCTGATTTTCCCTTCTGGAATGCAATCAAATTTAAGTATTGTTTTGACATCGATATTCTTCTTGAGTGAAATTTCTGTTCTTATCACACTAATAAGCACAAAAAAGATGAGGCCTTCTGTGTTTTGCTTAGTTCGTTGGAATATACTCATAATCCTGTCACGTTATTGTTAAATATCTTTTTTTCTCTATTTATTATTTATTTATTCGTATTTCTTCTACGATTTGTTTGATACGAGATTGGAGACAACACTGGAAGCGTAATTTTCAATATCTGATGGCAAATCATCGCTTGAACCCATATTTACACTTTCACAATAAATTATAAGAAATAACACAATAGCAACTATCTTTATGACCGTTGCTAGGGTAAGTTCTTCTTAATAGACGATTTTTACATTAAGTTCAATTTTGCGCCTGAATATTCAAACAAAACATGATCAAAACCTAGATCTATAAGATAAAAAATTCTTTTAAGTAAAGTGAAAAGTGTGGTTAAAATTCCACTCTCATTGCAACACAAACCATTCCACTGAATATTTACGTTTCTGTAGTCTGTCTGACTAGAAAAGGATAGGATAAAATTAAATAGCAACACATAGTTACTTCGTTTCAGGTATGTTCACCCAAATTCAATCGCGAAAAAAGCCTGCTATGTCTTACCGGAATATAAATTATATATTATGTGATTATAGAACTCAGCCTGCTTTGTGTCGTACAAACTTCACATGCGTACGATAATAATAACTCTATTCCAACACGGCGCCTGACTGGTTTGAAACCTGTCCGCAGCAGTCAGTCAATGTAATATTAGATATAACTCCGCTGCAGAAAGTCGGTGAACGATTTGGTTATCCACTGGTTATCCAAACAGGTTTCCAACCAGTCAAGCGCCGTGTTGGAATAGAGCTGATGACTAACTATATCCTACTTATTGCGTAAATAATAACTATTAAATATTTATTTATGAAAATTAATAGCGATGAATTCTGCTAATTTAGTTGATAACATAAATCATGTGAATGATGTCATATAGGACCACCAGAAGCAATCCTAGAAATGCAGAAATTGGTTAGATTTCATATATTGTAGCGGATTGGTGTTGATATATGTTCAAAAGTGAATTTGTGTTTTGGAAATCACTTAATGATTTCATTATGCCAGGTTTTCCGTTAGGTACTAAAGTTAACTATATTATTTTTTATTTTATATATTAATTGATTCCAATTTTACCTACAGAATTGCTCCTTAGTATGCCTAGATACGAGTATTGCGTATCAAAAAACATACATGTGACCTCAACGACTCCTAATTTTTTTCTGGTTGTATTCCCTGATTTTTTCAGTAAATGCTAACATAGCATAAAAGCATACTGGAGGAACCGAGTCCAGAGACATTGGAGACCCAATGCACTCCTACCTAGCTTGTCAGTTTATTTCTTGCTATTGAACCGATTGTGTCTCTTGATCCAGCATACAGATATGCTGTGGGCGACTAGGGTCACTACCACTGCCTGAAAGATATGGTTTTCCCCTGCAGATCTAGTTATTATCTTACGATTACGACGCAAGGCCAGCAGTGATTGTCTATACACTTGTCATTGTCTGTGTAGGATTTAATATAGTTTTGCCTGTTCCAATACCGTAAAAAAATTCTTTGTAGAAGTTGAATTTCGAATAAGCATCTAAATCGTAAAAAAGTGTAATAATAAATAATAATTAGTAAATAGTGGAAGCGTATTTATGATATGCCTATGTATTATAACAGAAGTTGAGCTCTTAACGACTTTTACGATTTAGAAAAAATGTCAGTTATATCTAACTTTAACTACCTTCAAAACTCACTTAAATATGCTAAAAATTGAAGAAGTTATCTCAAAAATAATTATTTCAAACAGATTTTTCTGAAGGCACGCAGCTTTTTAACAAATAAAAATTATACTAATTTGATCAAAGTTGGATTACTTTCTTGCAAAACCGTTGTGTAGAGGAATTACCGCTGTTGTTATCAGTATGACCCATCCAGTTCAGGACACTCTGTATTTATAATGTTATGCTGGGGTTGACAGGAAAAAACATTGTGGTGCAAATGCATACAACAATAGCTAGAACAGATCCGATTACAAGTCGCTTCAAACTTTGCGAAGATATCCAACTCATATCACATATTCAAACAATACTGTAAGAATGATCTACTGAATCGACTTGTATGTGCTACAAGTGTCCGAATTTTAATAAAAGAACCACGTTATTGTTGAAGAGGCGATCATGTATAATATATATTTCTTAATTTACAGTTCGTAAAATAAAATAAGTACGTTAAGCAAGATTGGTATCTCTCTGTACAGATACTTTTAGATATCGCAACCCTCTCTGTATTTGCATAAGGCTGGAAATAAAATTTCATATAATCAGTTTCTAGATATTATAGATACTTGAGAAAAGTAATTTGATAATGCTTAGAACATCTAAAGTTTACCCTGTCTTATCTTATTACCACCATTAGACGATTCATAAAATCAATTAGCTCAATGTACGACTGCAACATGTCAAATTTTTCTTAAAGATTCAACTTTTGCGAAAAGAAAAATGCGTACTTTTCCGATATTTATCAACACTACTGCTGAGTAAGAACCCTTTCTACGTCACTGTTTCTTCTTGTCGACATCGAGTCTCAAGTACGAGTTTCAATTAACGACGGATTCGAGCTACAATTCACAGGATTAGCAAGATATTTGCCGAAAGAAGTGCGGCGGGGTCGACACGACAGCCACCTCCGCATAAATTCATTAATACCTTGGAGGCGGCTTCCACAATTGATTAATTAAAAATGTATTTGATCAGTCTGAAACGTTCCACGGTTCTGGATGGATTACGTGGATACGTCAGTACTACTAACAGGTCTAAGTACCAAATATCCATTTTGGAAAACTTTTCTGGTGGGCAATTATTTTAGTAAAATTAGTTTTGATATATGATTCAAACACTATATCAAATAATAAGCCGATCAAGAATGTAGGATCATTTTAGTTTTTCTCTCTCAAAATTCAACAGATATTTCAGAAATTATTCATTTCCGGTATTATACATTTTGACATGTTGTAGGTATAATTGTAGGGATCAACTCATGAAAACAACTATAATAACTTCATTGCCCGCCTTTCACCCCCATTTATGATAAAAAATCAAGTCAAAGTTGTCTAGGAGAACGTGTCACCAGCAGATTACACGGGTTTACGATACAAATGTTAGAAAAAATGGTTCTGATCTGGGTAAATATTGACGACCTTGCGATTTAGCAGACTATGGTGACGGTTTTCGAGGTCGCTGAAGACAAATTCGGCGTCAGAATTTATCTACAACACCATGACAGCTGTCAAAAGAGTGGAAATTCAGAACAAAATCAGGATCCTTAATGTTAAGGAGATAATTCCCAGGCGACATTGAATTGCCATATCATGACGCTGTCGATCAGCTGTCAACACTCGTTTTATACTTTGTGACACTCGTGACAGTGTTTGGAGAACAATAAACGGTGTGGATCCTGCAGCATTCGAGTAAACTGAGCCAGGGCAATATTGAATTCTCACGTCACGACATCTGTCAATATTCGTAAAATCCTTTTTAATAACCTTGATTCGTAACAGCGTTTCTAAGTCAAGACACTCAAAACCAGGCGAGTGCGAGAGTGTACCTTGTTCTCGTCTTGTTCTCGTCTCGCTCTCGGAGAGCTAGTACACATTCGTCGAGGTCACTCGAGACCAGACGAGTACGAGAATGTATACGAAATTCTCGACTCGTCCTAAGGCCTCTCGCCTTGTCTGCGGAGCGCTTAGCCTAGAAGCGAGTCCTTGGCTCTGTTTTCGAGAAAATAAAAATGGGGAAAACCGCTTAAGTCTACCTCTCACTGTTTTCGAGCATTGTAAAACTGAGTGATACCTAAAAACACCATTTAGTTCGAAAACGGTAAGGATAAAGATGGTTTTTGCCATTCTCGAAAAAACAACCCAAGACTCGACTTCAGATTCGCTCTATCTATAACAGAACCATCCGTAATTCTCAAAAACATATCAATTTAAACCACCCTATACTCTAAGGAAGCCTCAGCATTACAGTATACATCTTTCGACTGGTCTGGTGGCATAGTTATTTTAGATTTTCGGAAATTTAATTACTGTATTTTTATGGAGTAAAAAAAAAACAACAACTTTACCTTTTTTGTGATTTTCTGTAATATTTCATTAATTCTCCTTTATTTATGGATAAAGAGCCAAACCAAAACAGCAGTTGCATTCGTTTAACTGCTCAAATATGACATTTAATTTTGATCAATTGTATCAAAAATATAAAAATAGAAATTAACTTTGAAATTCAATTCTGGTGATTCGACTGGTTCATCTCTAGCCCTAGTGAAGAAAAAATAACCTTTCTTTTTATTGATCTAAGCGAATCTTTATTTGGAAAACAATATTAGTCTTTATTTGTCTATTTTGACCAATTAATTTCACTTTTTTGGCAAGTACAAAAGAGTCCATACTTTTTAAAAATTCAGTACCTACCTACCCTATTTAGCCCCAAAATAAAAATATATATACAGGGTGCCTCAGGTATTGCTGGAATCCTTGGAATATGTATACCTAATCTAAATGTTCACCGTTTCCGAGATACGTTGTGTCAAAGATTTTGAAATTATTATATTTTTTTAATTACTTGACAGCATTTCGTAATAAAACAGTAATTGCTAGTAGTTCTAGGTTGTAATGTGATAGGTATCTTTGGTCATTCAGTATGTTTAAATATTTCCATTATAACCATTGGCGTAGAAACCTTGTGACACTTTTTTTATTTAAAATAAAAATGGTTCACCATTGTTTAAATTATAAGAAACGTAATATAACAAATAATCATTATTTAAAAATATCTGCATTTTGTAGTTTGTAATAATCCCAGGAAAAACGTTTGTTTCTTTTTCAGGTAAAGCGCCTTTTCCGCTGAAAATACAGCAAAATAATACTTGAAGAGTGGATTTTCAAATTTCCTTTTGATATAAATTTGAACAAACTACGAAATCCAGAGATATTTTAAATGAACAGTTGAATACGATGCGTTTTAAAGAAAATTGCAAAAAATAATTATTTGTTCAAAATAATCAAAACTTAAAGTATCTTACGATTTTTATAATTAGTATAAGAGAGTGGCATACTATTTTTACTGTAAATAAAAGAACAGTGGCGCACAGTTTCTACACCACTGGTGATAATGGGAATATTTAAACATACTAAGTAATTAGACCTAAGGTATCCCATTACAACCTAGAGTTATTGTTTTATCACGAACGGCTTCCAAGTAAATGAAAAATATAATAAATATTTCAAAATCTTTGACATCCTGTATCTCGGAAACGATGAACTTTTAGATATAGCTACACTTTGGTAAATCTCATTTATTTTTACTGTGCAATGGCCACTTCCAAAGATGCCAGTAATACCTGAGATACCCTGTATAACAAATTGGAAATATTTTTACTTTTACTTACTCTAGAAGTTTGTTCATTTACAACTAAAATCACGCTGTACGAATATATTCAGAAATCCTGCCCAACTATTAAATGTGCACAATTGCCCGCCCTCTACTGTGAAAGGGTGATTTATTCCTTTTCATACAGTAATAGAAAATATTAATCAATTACATACTAATCCGCGTCGATTCGATTCGCATTTGGCAGTCAAATGTATGCAAAACTGAGCCATATGGAGGATTGCCGGCGGGGCTCGGGAGTGGGCAATCACAATAATCACGGTATAGAGTGCATGATTGCAGAGTAAAGTGTAAGTGTACAATTATTAGGGGCGAGGGGTGGCGACGACGGACCGCTACCGCATTCTACGATGGGCATTAGAGGATATACACTTCCACCCCAACGCAGCAGCAGTAGCAGCGGGGCCGATAATGTTTTGGGGGCGGAATTTTAAAATTAGCTTAGCCGGGATCTTTTCAGGAATATGTCCGGGGGACAATATGCCCTTTTTATAATCCGCGCAGATTTGGCGTGCTAAGCCGATTACGGGACTTCTTTAAATGTACGATTCTATTTCGTATTCAGAGAAGGTTGCGCCACATTCAGACATAAAGTAAACAAAACCAAAAATATATACGAAATCAATAAGAAACCTTATTACCTTTTGTAGATTTTACTGTACCTATTACATAGGTATTTAAGGTAATATAAATCAATTTTCATACACTGGGGAAGTTGCATGAATTCATTGATTTGAAATGTATTACAAGGTAATCTCTCAAACATATTGATAGATCAGTATATATGTCTGGCTGCAATAATCACATAATAATTCAAATATTAACATTAATAGCCATAAAATGTAAAAAAATAATGTGGCCGAAAATACGATATAATAATTGTTGTGATGTTACACATCGTTCAGCGCGGTTTACTTCCGTGGATACAGGTACAGGTTACGGTGTTGGTGATGTCAGCAGGCGTTTATTTCTTATATTTCACACAATTTGTTCACAATATAGATGACCTCGTGAAAATTAGATGGTTTTACTTGATATACAGATAAATGATGCCATCTGATTTCACATTAAACTACTTGTTTTAATTTGGCAAATAATAAGTAAAAGTAGGTAATGAAAAATGACATTTAACATTTATTAATTTTATTTATTGCTATTTACTACTGATTTTCTCCTTAAGGTGCCCGTATCTCTCGCCGTAAAATGATCAAATTTGTGGTGTTTTTTAGGTACTGAAATCTCGAAAAATAAAACTCGTAGAGCAAAAGTAATATCAAAAATAGAATTATTGATGTTTTGTTTATCCACTTTTACTATTTAAACTTTCCTCAAATAAAGTAATAAATTTTAAAATGCATTTATATGACACACATAATTTCGCTATTCTAACCCCACATTTTAACAATTATTTTCACATACTTATAAACAAAAGTGAACAATCTTATATGCAGAACTATGTAAGTTTATGTTATAACAATGTTTACATCTATAGGTGAATTTTAAAAAAATACGTATTTTGAAAGATTTCAGTACCTAAAAATTCATTGGATACATCGCTTTCTGATGTTAAATATTGATTTTACTTCGGTACCTTTGAATATTTGCAGGTGGCATGAAATAACATCCTTGTTATTTGCTAAACTCTATATTATTCAGTTCTTAAATGTCTAAAATTATTTATATTTGTAGGAAACACTTTTTCAGGAATACGGCGCCCTTAAACATATTTAAAATATTCTTATTTATTACTTTTGTTTATTATGTTTCCAGAATAAAACAGGTAATTTAATGTAGTAAAGTCCATCATGTAATTGTCCAGTGAAGTTAGGAAAAATAGCAGAAATTTTTAGGCACAGCAGATATCGAGATGCGGTTTTATGCATTGTGTTCAGAAAGGTCCCAGGAAAAAAGTCTATAATATCGTCTGGTTTAGCCATTTTTTGAAAAATGCCTTCTGGGCCGGAAAATGCATTTTCCAATTGCATCATTACTTGCAAGGAAACTCGGAAAAATCGGTCGGAAATCGTTACTCGGGGGTTTTCGGGGCTGCCAAACTCGATTCTGGCATAGAATTACCTGGGGATGCACGGGGGTGGCTCTGTGGGGGTGCGCGGGGTGGAAATTGGGGAGAAATGGCAGCGTGCAATAAAATTGCTTCAAACTCATTACTCGGGGATGCCGAATTCAATTCTGGCAATAGAATTACCCGGGGGCGGCTCTGCGGGGGTTATCGCGGGGTCATTCTGGGGGGGAAATTGCATAGTCCATGGAAAGCGCTCCAAACTCGTTACTCGGGGGTTTTCGGGAATGCTAAATTCAATTCTAGCATTAAATTTCCCCTCCGGGGTGCTCGGGGGTGGTTCTGCGGGGTTGTCTGGGGGTGATTGGGGGAGTGCTCACTTGCATGCAAGCATTGCGATGGTAATTGCTCAAATCAAAAAGGCACTTCCAACGGGGCCGAGAATAGTGACGAGGACGAAGATGAAGAAGGGGAAGAAGAAGAAGAGTTTGAACAAGATGTTTAGTATTTAAGTTAAAAATTTAAGCCCCGAGCGTCCCCGGGGAAGTCTAATGCCAGAATTGAATTCGGCGTCCCCGAAAACTCCCGAGTAACGAGTTTGAAGCGCTTCCCATGGACTATGCAATTCCCCCCCCCCCCAGAATGACCCCCCGGATACCCCCGCAGAGCGCCCTCGGGTAATTCCAATGCCAGAATTGAATTCGGCATCCCCAAAAACCCCCATGCAACGAGTTTGGAGCGATTTTCATGCACGCTGCCATTTCTCCCCCAATTCACCCCCCAGCACCCCCACAGGGCTACCCCCGTGCATCCGCGGGTAATTCTAATGCCAGAATCGACAAACGCCATTTTGATTAAAATACATTCTTTCTTCTGCACGTATTTGGAAAAATCATGTAATTTTCCCATTCCTATCACTGAAGTCATATGTATGTTCTCTGATACCAAATATAAGGTATGCCTATGAACAATTCCATAAACAAAGTTGTACTTAATAATTATCTAATATAAAAATTAATTTAGCTAAATTTGCTACAAAAGTCATACCTGGTTTAATGAAAATATTCTATAACATGCAATCGTTAAATTCATCTTTGAAACTGTGGCATTGGAAAATTCAACCACAATAAATGAGATCTAACCTACTTCTCTATTTTTAGGAATGCTTCTTCAGGTGGCCTTCTTTAAATTGCGTCAAATATCCAAAAATAAAAATTATTATATTAATTAAAATTACTTGAAATTAATTTAAATTAAAGATATTCGCCTACTTCTTCCGGAGATCTACCCTTATCTTATCGTTTTCTATATACATTTTTTATTAGGCATTAACAATATTGTATGAAACTACTCTTTCTGAAATATTAACTGAAAACTGATAAACTGCACACTCTGTTTTTTTCATAACTTTTTTATTTTTAATGCAGATGTTATGAAATTTGGTAAGTTTGTATTGTTAGACATGAGCTTTCCAAGAGAGTTGTAAAAACGTTGTACGTATACTAGATGTCCAACTTTTCATAGCGAACTTGTTTTTCTTAAGGCCATATTTTATTTTTGATGTTACCAAAAAGAACTAAAAAGGGCGAAACTATGTATAACACGTGTATATGGACATTTTTTTTAAATCACACATAACAAAGTAACAATATGAAAATGAAATAGAATTCTTAAATCTAATTAATTTTTCACATAAACTCATAAATGCCAATTTTTTCGTGTTCAAAAAATATCTGACCATTTTTACAAAAGATTAACTTTTCGAATTTTTACACGCCTTGTGAGACGTTGATTTATTTATGAGTATAACGA
This sequence comes from Monochamus saltuarius, assembly GCA_025584915.1. Lineage (NCBI taxonomy): Eukaryota > Metazoa > Arthropoda > Insecta > Coleoptera > Cerambycidae > Monochamus > Monochamus saltuarius. Next base: position 25,575,162 of record CM046722.1, read on the forward strand.
CATTTCTCTATAATTCAAATAGAAATATATTATTTTGCTATTCGTTACTGTCGATATTTATTACTTCATGGAACATTTTTAAGAAAGTTCTATGTAACTTATTATTTGTTATAGCTGATAAAAGAAGTTTAAGTCCAATAATTGATAATTTATAAATTACAAAGTGAAAAAACAATTAATTTAAAATGATTTAAAAAAGTTATGTACTGTTTAAATAATATCTATAAATTATTATTATTCCAAAATACAATATTTAAATTTATAGTAAAAGCACCATCCCAATCATAGGCTTACTTTACTTAATTTTTAAGATTTTTAATAATTGTCTTACATTTGTTACCGTAGATAATATTTACAGTTAAGATAAGTAAAGAAACAGTGCTGGTTAATGATTTTCTTGAGGGGAGGGGAGTCAGTGTGGTAACTTGTTTAAAAATAAATAAATAAATTATTAATTTTCGGTAGAAAAATTACACGTGTTATACATGGTTGAATTCACCTTTTTTTCTTCGTTCTTTTGGTGGTATCATAATCAAGTGTGGCGGCCTAAAGAAAATCAAAAGTTGGTTATGAAAACTTGGGCATCTAGTAAGGGTAGAATGTTTTTCCACCTCTATTGGAAAGCTCATGTAGAACAATATAAATGTAACAAATATCATAGCATTAACTTTTTCCTAAAAATAATAAAATTATGAGAGAGATTTCCATGCGCAACCATACTTTGGTTTTAATGGACATATATATAGCTTAGTTGCTACTTGGACTTGGACGTTCATGTTATATACATTATTATTGTATTTCTATTGATGCAAATAAAGTCCTATTATTATTATTATTATTATAAACAGAAAATGAACAGTTTTCAGTCGATATTTCAGGAACTATACAAAATATCTCAGTATGTGGGGAAGATGGTCAATAATTGTTATAATTTTAACTTTTGCAAAATTTTCTCAATACGTTTACTTGTCTCATTAGGTCTGTTCAAGCAAGGAAACCAGACTGGTTACAGTCAAAAACGTTAGTCTAACGACTTATTGCATGACAAATATATTCATAACTTATTGGTCGAATATTTCTGACAGTTTGAAGAAACTTGAAGAAACCTATTATATTCGATATATTTTACAAACAAGATATAACCTAAATAATGTACCAGAATATAGTGGTCTTTAGGCTCTCACGACCAGTGCCATCATTTCATACATAGTGATTTTCCGGGTTGTTATGCCGCGACCTTGGTAACTGGCAGCACAGTATAACAACCCGGAAAATCACTATATATCAAATGTACCAGAACATTTTTATCATTATGACATTACTCGAACTACCTTAAAAAAATTCTTTATGGCCGTCTATCCCGGACATAACCTAATTATCTTTTTGTATTTCCTGTGTTGTACTATTTACAATTTCCTTTGTGGCTTCTTCTACTATACCGAAAATAAAATCAGTACTATGTAATGTTAATTCAAATATTGATTTTTATCCGGACATTTCTGTAAACGTAACCAGATACATGACTTTTGGAAAAGGAGAAAGACAATACCGTTCCGTGTCCCCGACAAAGGGACTGTCGTCGGTTTCTCGGTGGAGTGCAACACAAATACATTTTGTGTAAACAAACGAAGGGTTGCTTCGTGTCGTCTTTTCTTCAGCGCAGAGAGACTACTTTCCCACTGAACGTCGGCTTACTGTTTTCCGTTATTGTTTGAAATACTAATTACATTAAAAGGCGGACCCAAAGATGGAAATGCTGAGTCTCAATTAGTAATAAGTCCAATAGAATTGGGCCGTATAATTGAATAAAATTTCCCTCTCGTTTTAAATATTGTTTTGCCATAAGAAAAATATGTATTTGTTAAAATGTTTTTGATGGACGGACTTCCGACAACTGTATTTAGATCAGTCAATCAGACTCAATTTTAACATTTGAAAGTATATTTTTTTATAAAAGAAAATTTCTTAAATAGATGAATGCAGAGCAATTAATAAATATTTATACACCAAGTGAGTTAAATGAATATTTATTTACGAGAAGAAACTTTCCATATACAATATTTTATCAGATTTATAAACTTATTGAGTTGCAATATTAATTATAAAGATTAATTATGTATTTGTTGATGTATTTTGATAACAAAAGTTTCTTAACAAAATTGCAGTGATGTAAAAATAGTAAAGTGGTTAATAAAAATTAATTCACAACTAAATAAAATATTATTTGTTACAGTTGTTATGGAGTTAATAAAGTTGTTTTTATCTGTCAGAATTGGATGAAGTAAAATTATGCATAAAATGGTGAATAAAGAAGTTATATTTGTTTTCTGGTAACTGCTCAACAATTTTTAATGTAATGTAATATGAAGTCTACTTTAATAAGTTATGTAGGTATTTAAACGATGAATATACAGGGTGATTCAGAACATATTTAAAAACAATTTTTGAATAATAATAATAATAATAATAATATCTCTACCCCTCATTCTAATCACAGGGATTAGCCCAGAAGTCGGAGACTTGTGCGGGAGAGGGGGCGGCATATTATTATTAAGCAGGCCGCATTTGCGCCCAGGAACGACTTACGTTGGTAGGCCCTAACCACTATTCAGTGCAGGAATGAGGAAAACCTGGAAAACCTCATTAATTAGGGGGGCGGTCAAATATCAACCGGCATCAATCTCTCACATTGACCCAAGCTAACATTATTTCACCCTACCATACCCACAGAGAGGGTGCCAATCCTCTCCACGAATATAGCTTATATACGGTCTACCGGCAGCTGGGCTCGAACCAACTCCGTCCAGTCACCTCGACTCAAGTACTAACGCCTTAAACCGCGCGACCACTGACCGATCCGAATGTACAGGGGATTCTTACAAATACAATTTTGTAAAATGAAAATCAAAAATGATTAAAAAAACACACTTCCTCATGGCACTGAAAACTGGTCCACTGTAAAATCTGATAAGGTATATAATCGTCGACCAGACAAAAAATTGAAAGATATTGCCAAATAAAGAAATAAATCACATTTTACTCCTACCTGTTTTATTTGAAAAAGGTATACTTTGCTGAAGCCGGTAGGCGAAACCATTTTTGAAATAATCCTATTTGAAATGCTCAGTGCACCGAATAAAAACTGTTTTGGTTCAGGTTAAGTACCTTTTCTGCTGAAAATACAGCAAAATGTTACTTGAAAAAGTTGTTCAGAATCATAAATTATGGAGACCTGCAAAATTTCAAGAAGATCAGAAGAGGTTTGATGAAGTCATTTTTCAACAAAGCACAAAGATTTTATGAAAGCATGCAGACCGACTTTGTTAAAATTTTGCACATCTCCATAATTTACCGTTGTGAACAACTTTTTCAAGTAATATTTTGCTGTATTTTCAGTAGGAAAGCCAGTTTACCTGAAACGATAGCAGTTCTCAATTGGTGCACTGAATATTTCAAATAAGATTATTTCACAAACTGTTACTCCTAACGACTTCAATAAGGTATACCTTTTTCAGATATAACAGGTAGAAGAATCGATTGTTTCAATAGTCAGATGGATACACTAAGCAGCAAAAAAGTTCTGTCATTTAAAAGAAACATGATGTGCCATAAGTGGCGCCCTCTACTAGTGACGTCAAAATTAGAAACATGTGAATTCCTCATCCGCAAAAAAACCCGATTTACAAATTTGATGTAAATATTTGGATTTCTTAAGAAATTATTTACAAATATCGAAAATAAAATTTTAACTTTAACACCCTGTAACTCCGTTAATAATCAGTTTTGTACAAAATTATATAGAAAGAGGTATACTCGCGTGAAGAATTCAGACGTCTTACGTCACGGCTGACGTTACACATTTGTTTTTATCGTTAACGTAATTTTCGATATTTGGTCGCGTTAAAAATAATCATTTTTTGCAATTTAGTGGAAAATATAATGAAAACTTTTAGTGTAGTATATAGTCAGTAGGTCGGTCAGTGGTCGCGCGGTTTAAGACGTTAGTACTTGAATCGAGGTGACTAATCGGAGTTGGTTCGAGCCCAGCTGCCGGTAGACCGTATATAAGCTATATTCGTGGAGAGGATTGGCACCCTCTCTGCGGGTATGGTAGGGTGGAATAATGTTGGCTTGGGTCAATGTGAGGGATTGATACCGGTTGATATTTGACTACCCCCTAATTAATGAGGTTTTCTAGGTTTTCCTCATTCCTGCACTGAATAGTGGTTAGGGCCTACCAACGTAAGTCGTTTCTGGGCGCAAATGCGGCCTGCTTAATAATAATATGCCGCCCCCTCTCCCGCACAAGTCTCCGACTTCTGGGCTAATCCCTGTGATTAGAATGAGGGGTAGAGATATTATTATTATTATTAGTTGCAGTTTCTTAAATATTTTGATGAAAATATAATGAATTATTCATTTGTTCGTATGACGTAAGTCGTCTGAATTCTTGTCGCGAGTATAGCATTTATTTTCGGTATAGAATTATCCCCTGAATTTTTTGCTCATCATTTCCGGACACGCTGTATATCAACATATTTTGTAACATCACAAATGATATAAGAAAATGATATGACAAGAAAATGACTTCACAACTACCCAATCAGAACGATGCAAATAATACAATTGACATATTTTTTCTCAGTTTACTACCAAAACGGTAATAGAATTATATCAGCTTATAGGTTTTGAATATTTATAAACGTCGCGCAACCACCATGTCAGGTGTGTTAAAGGAGTCTCTACGTCTGCAGGACGTAAACTAATGGACTTAACTGATATTTTGTTCTTACAAATATTATTTAACTATAAATACACAATTACAAAAACACTTACTGAGCTTAAGCTAGGACGTAACTACCGTCGGAATCGAACACTGGCCTGCAGCTCTTGCAATAAGCTCAAACTCTTTTAACAAATAAATAAATACAAAACAAGTACCCAAGTATACCCTCACATTCTCTACTCGCAAGAAAATCGTTTTTGTTATAAATAAGTCATAAATTTGCAGAAATTGAAAATAAAAGCATGCATCATAATGAATTCAGAAAGAGAGTACGAATGGTCTGAAGTCCCAAGAATACCTTTGTCCCAATTTATAGAAGTTTATCGTAGAAGCAGAAACCTGTACAAAGAGAAGAGAATCCGGACGGCCGCGTACGGACAAACTCATATCGTAGAAAATGTTGATAAAGTTAATAATTTATTCAGGACAAGTGCGCGGCCAGGAGCTGCTAAAGCTTTCATCGTTTCTGTGAGAGCCACTCGAGCCTCTCCAAAACGAATGCGTTCCGAGAATCGGGCCTCCTCAGATTTGTTTAGTTATATGATGAGATTTTCTTAATCGGCTGTTGACCCCCGAGACCTTCCACGTCTGTCATTTGACTCATTTTATTGTGAAGCTAGTTAAAATAGCCACCGAGACTGAGTTATCAACAAATAGCATAATTGCATTCAATGAAATGATAAATGAATATAGTTGGTTGGTATTCCAAATATCGAGAACTGTGTAGTTTGCCAATAACGATAGAGTCATTTAAATAACATTACGTTAAGATGAATTGAAATTTGTACGAATTCTTATACTCGTAAATTTGTGAGAACTAAATAAATGCATTTTTTACTGTATTAGAAAGGAATTTTAGGCTAATATATAGCAAATCTCCCACAATTCCCATCAATTAAGTCATATGTATGCTCTCTGATACAAAACATCTAGGTATGCTAATGAACACTTTCACAGATAAAGCCCTATTCAATAATTATCTAAAATAAATTAATCTAGCTAAATTTACTAACCTGGTTTAATAAAAACATTCTATAAATATCTAAGTTCACTTTTGAAACAGTGGGAACTAGAAAAATCAACCACAATAGATGAGATCTGATCTATTTCTGCATTTTTAGGATTGCTTCTTCAGATGTTTGGTATGAGAGAGCATACATATTGTCACAGAATTTGCCCCACTCACATCCAATTCAACGACTGTGGTACCGCAAAATGCTAAGATTGCCCCGATCGCCCCTGCGCGATTCTGGTAAACAAACAAAATGCCGTGTATCGACGCGGGACTGGAAAAATGGGGAATCGACGAGAAGCGTTCGAGTCGTTCGAGAAAATGGATCTAGAGATACTAGAAAATACCTGGAATATTTGTTTGGTCTATAAAAGAAGAATAAACGGCCGAGTCAGTTAGTCTTGTATTACAGTCTTGAATTGAAGTGTTTAGTTGGAGAAATCAAAGCGATTTAGATAGTGACTAATTAAATAGTGTTTAATTGAGTTGTAATTAGTATTCAGTAGTGCACAAAGTAGTTAATAAAGATAATTAATTAACGTTTGCTTTTCTGGCAGTAAGAAAAAGACGGATTGGGAAATCCGTGACAATATGATTTAATTGATAGGAATTGTAGGAGATTTGATATATATTAGCTTAAAATATCTCTCTAATACAGTAAAGAATGTCACAAAGACTAATAATAAAGAATATATGGGTAGATATTGTGGGTGTAATTCAACACTGGTCGGGGCTTTAGTCCGCAGAGTAGTTAGTTCCACACAATATTGTTAATATCTAAAAATATATATAAAAAAAAATAAACAAATACATACAGGATGATTAAAAAATTACCAAAAAAATATATTTTGAGTGTACAGGGGACTCTTATAAATACAATTTTATGAAAAAAATCAAAAAGGGAAATTGGAAGGAAAGAAATAAATAACATTTTATAACGCCGATTTTATACAGCAAATTTAACTGCTTCTGCCGCTATTGTTTAGATTTAATTGTGGTTTTAATTAATAAAATAGTTTGTCACACCTGATATTACAACAACATTTTGGGCCCGTTTTACCCAGTTTCTACAAACTAACACAAGCATCTACTTCTTGTCCGTTTTGAACTCGTAAGTTGTTGACAGCAACTATGATACGTTTCCGTAAATCATCCACTTCGATGCGATACACTTCATTTTTAAATATCTCCACAAAAATAAGTCCAAATGACTTAAAATCAGGAGATCGTGGAGGTCATGGTACGGGTTCTCCTCGTCCAAACCCTTGGTATTAATGCTTGAACACGCTGTACATGGTATGGATACAATTGAGTTTTGTGTATAATACGCCACACTGCTGCAATACGCCGTGGAAGTCCTGGACCTCCATCTCTTCCACGATTCGGTTTCAAATTTCCCTCGCACTACACTTGCACTCACTGCACACCGCGGTAAAAGTAGATGCATTTAGCACGTTTACCGGGAAATTGTTCTGCTAAAGCATTTTCACAGCGTTATAATTTAAACGATATTTATCAACTTCGAGTTGCTACTATACACGTAAGCCATTTTTGACACTTGATGAACTAATGTAAAGACAAAAACTTTAGTGTTTACAAAAAGGAATCGGATTTCACAAAGTTTTGAGTAGGTAATTAATTGACGGAAGAAAAAAGTAATTTTGCCAATGCTAACTTACTTTTTAATTATTTACGGATACTGCCGTCACATGTTTTCATATTCCATGTTAATAATAATAGTAATCTTTATATTTCATAACCAGCAAATATATTATTCATTATACAACAATTAATTTATTTAACTATGAAAGAAAATGATTTAGAGGGTACACAGAAAGAAATCTAATCTGTATTTATATTAATATATTTAAAATTTTAAACTTCACTCAAGTATATAACGTATTAATTCAGTAATAAAGTATATACATATACTTAATATAAATATTTACATATTACTGACATCCAAGCATTCTTATACTTAATTCCACACTTTTTTAAACAATAGTATTTTGTTAAAATATGAATAAAATATTAAATTAGAATAGGTTATTCTCAATTAAATTATAGGTATAATAGAAACAATCAGGTTCAGTTGTGGCCACAAGATGTAGCTATATGCTGCATCACGTTTACTCAGGTTCACTTCTGTCGGATAAATCGTCACACCTATTGCATACTGAGGTGAGCTAACAAGCTGGAAAGGTATATGTCTGGTGTTCCACTTTATATAAATAATTAAATAATACTCCAGAAAAAATACAAATTAAAGAAAAAATACTAATTACGTTTTATTTTTTCCTAATGCAATGTTATTATATACTGTATTCAAAATTATTGATATTATTTCAAATATTTGTAGAACTTCTTTCAAATTGTACCAAAGTTCAAACAAATAAAACACAATTTTACTTTGAGAATAACAATTAATTGTTGTCTCAAATACTGCTCGTTATCTAAATAAAACAAAGCAATTAACTTTATCTCATATTAAGTATATTAGTTTTCTTGTTTTCAAGCAATGTTTATTATAAAAGAAGAATATGTTCTTATTATGCAAGAATAAGTCAATCCTTCAATAAAGTATTACTGTACTTGAAGAATAGTTAAACTAAGCTACTGTTGGAAAAAGTGTATTAATCTTGATACTAGTATAGTAGTATAGTATATTATTTTTCCGTGTACAGCACGAAATAATGTAAATATTCTGATTTCGAGGAACTAAGGACTGGAACAGAAATTGTCTTTAAAAGTAATATATTTATTTGTAATTATATCTGCTCTACTACTGTTTCCATTATAGATATTTTTTCAATTTACGGAGTAAAAACTCCAGGAAGAAGACTCTCAAAATTGGTGCGGTACTGTGTAAATACCCCGCCTGTTTGCACAATTTTAGATATTCAGGCTACTCTGTAATTGGATTTCAGCTGGATGCTCTGCAGAGTTCGCTCTGTGCACATTTCAATTAAGGGAAAGTAAAATCATTTTTAAACAAATGGAAAGTTATGTCATTATTGCAAATGTCGCTTATCGGATTTAGAAACCAAAAAATCAGCGACGTCGTGAAGTGATTTCGATTTTATCTGCTATTCCAAGAATAACTCGAGTGTGGAAAAATTTTAATAACGTTTTAAGTTAATCACCATTTTGTAAAGAAATCGATGTGAAAATAGTAATATTTTGTAAACTGTCATCAAAAGTAATTTATGGTAAATTATCAGTGGAAAAAGAGAGTTTTTTTGTCACCTATCTGCGAAATACATTAATTTATGTTTTCGTTCTAGAGCATAAAACAAATATCAAAATAATTTGTAATTTTTTCGAAATTTATTTATGATTTTATTAATTTAACAATATACATTTTAATAGTAATAATAATATCTCTACTTCTCATTTTAATCACAAGGATTAGCCCAGAAGACGGAGACTTGTGCAGGAGAGGAGGAGGCATATTATTACTAAGCAGACCGCATTTGCGCCCAGGAACGACTTAGGTACGGTTGTAGACTCTAAGCACCATTCAGTGCAGGAATGAGGAAAACCTGGAAAACCTCATTAATTACGGGAGTGGTCAAACGTCGATCAGTATCAATCTCTCACATTGACCCAAGCCAACATTCTTCCACCCTACCATACCCGCAGAGAGGGTGCAAATTCTCTCCACGAATATAGCTGATCTATGGTCTACCGGCTGCGGCCACATCATCGATTCAAATACTGACGCCTTAAACCACTCGACCACTGTTTGGCAGTAAGTAATATAACATTTCAATGCAAAACAGTAACTATTATAAACAGGACGATTACAATTTATTTTGCACCACATGTAAATTTAAAGTGCTCGATATTGCAGCGAGTTAAATTATTTTCTTTGACATTTAGTGTACTTTTTAACATTTTAATAGGTATACTGACCATAACGTTGAAGGTTTAATTTTATTAATTTGTTCGAAATATGCCAGTAATACTGCTTCGGACACTTTTTGAATTTTCTTTGAACTACATCACCCTTTGATTGCATTTACCTCGTAATGTCTCGACGATTTTTTCCATATTTTTTCCAATACCTCCCCTGGTAAATACACGTCTTCACTTTCCAAACTTATTTCTTCCTCTATAAATATTTATATATATTTTAACGATTACTAAATGAAGAGAATCCGAATAGTTTTTTCCAGATTTGTACTATAGTATGGTATGAGTTAATCAGAATATCTAGAAACTAAGACGACCGTATATGATTTGCCCTCTAAAACTACAGTAGTTTGATCAAAAGGAGACATATCCAAAGGAAATATGAAATTCAACAAATCTATGACTGCGTTGAAAGCGACCAATTGAACATTACAATTATTATTTTTATTAATACAATGTTCAAATATTATCCTACTAAATCTAAACAAATACAGACACTTCTATGACATGTCCAGACAAAACCAAACATAAATGTAAATGAAGAAAGACATCACTAAATTTTAAACTGTAGCATATCAAAGCTCCCATATAAAATGTAGAACTAGGTCTCTGCAAATGATTCAAAGAATTTTTCAACACATTCCTCTTGTAGATAAATTGCACTACAAACAAAACCAAGTGATATCACTTGACAAAAGAATAATAGCTGCGATATAAATTCATATTTAAATTTATGCATGTCTACATTTATCTTTTTACATGCATCGTATCATTAGTATGTACTATTTAATATGCAAGATTTCAACTTGTTGACATATACCTACCTATACCTACCGGCTGTTTGCGAAGAATTAATTACTTATCTGTAGATCTATCTCCACAGTAGTGGCATGTTGGTATAACCACAAATATCTACCGTTGTGCAAGACTATTGGAAGTATTGCAAAAACTAATTCATTATAATAATATTGCGAACCATTAATTAATTAATGTATTACCAATAGTCGTTGTAATGCTGATTTACATTATTCATCGAATGTAGTACCTACCTATCTGATGACTTGGAATCTAACTGGCATGCAAAACATACGCGGAAAACGTTTTTTGAGATAAGCAGTTATAAAATGTATAAGTGAGCTTTAACCTCCATCAAGTAGCAATAAGGTATAACAATTCAAATGAAAAACACATCTAGTTTCCAAAATAAATTGTATATTCTAGATATAATTAAGATCTAGGTACTTAGGCTTTTTTGGAAAAGCATCACCTTCAAACATTTAACATTTTAACTAATAAATCAGCTTATCAACATAATGTTTAGTTAAAGAAACTAAAATGTGTAAGCACATATATTGTGGAAATATAACTCCAATCGTTATACCGGGTGTTCCCTCTAAGACTTTCAGTGCGAATATCTCAGAAACCATCATAGCTAGTGCGACGAAATTTGGTGTAGACACTAGATGGCGCGTAGAATCTGATGATAACATCAATTCTTATACAGGGTGTTCCATTTTTCAGGAAATCGATTTAATTTTGATATTTTGGTTGTCAGCCCTGCTAAATCCTATGTTTAAATTGAAATATATTTCATTATGAACACATTCTGATAAATACACATTCAAAAATTTTAAAATTTTACATATAAATACGCCTCCAAAAAGTACCCAAATATCATTGTTTTGTCATGTAAAACGTGCATAGCCTTGATAGTCTAAGAGCCAGTGGCCGGCAACCTATAAGTAAATGATTATACCTGAAATTTTGCACAGTGAGTCTCTTATACCTATCATTCATGATGTGGGGACTCGCTAAGCCCGGCGAGGCCGACTCAATAGTTACTCAGGTGCGAGAAGTATGAAAATGTAATCAACTTCGTTATTAAATTAACAAAGCTGCCGTTTGAAAATTTTAAAATATACAATTATTATTATATAAAAATAACAAAGGCAGACGATTACCGTGCTTCTAAGATCATGGCAGACACTTGTGGAATTGGCAAAAATTATAAATTTCAAAAGTATTTCATTAAATCTGATTTTTGACGTTAAAGAACTGTCAGAAATGTCAAGCATTGTAATCGACACCACCAAATCTCAGAACCTGTACCAGAAATAGAGGTTATTTGTTACTTATATCATTTTAATATAAAAAGCTGCTAAATATAATAAATAATAAAAATAAATGCCTAATTTGTCAGATCTGAAATTTTAAAATTTTCAAACAGCAGCTTTGTTAATTTAATAACGAAGTTGGTTAAATTTTCATACCTCTCGCACCTGAGTAACAGTTGGGTCGGCCTCGCCGGGCTTAGCGAGTCATCACCTCATGAATGATAGGTATAAGAGACTCACTGTGCAAAATTTCAGGTATAATCATTTACTTATAGGTTGCCGGCCACTGGCTCTTAGACTATGAGCCAGACTTACACATAAGAAACTAACATCGCTAAACGTCAAAACTATGAATTGTCAAATATTAATGGCATAAAGTATTTTATTCGACATAAGGAACGCTAAATAATGTATGGTGTTATTGAGACTTGTCGATAAAAATTTAGACTTAAGGTGAGGCTTTTGTAGCATTGGGGTTGCTGCGCCAGCGCAGTCTTCCGTTACAGCTATGGTTACAGCCGTTTAGCCTGAATATTGTGTAAAATATATGTACATATTTTTAAATTGTTCCATTATATTGTAATAAAACTTCAGTAAATTGTTTTTTTGTATGTTACTACAGTGTACATAATAATTAGGTACTCGTATGTTTTATCACAAAATAATTTACAAAAGTGTATAAGTACCTAAAGAATATCCCTGTTTTCCAACGGTTGTAATAATTATTGATTACTTATTTAGCAACAAATAAATTCTAACAAAACGATTCCTAAAACTTTTTTAATTATAATGTGAACGTGTTTGTCGTTGCAAAGTCAGATATGAATCTACCCCCAACCCCACACAAGAAATATTACGAAAGCATAACCTAGAAATGTTTGATTGTTGTGTCCACATACTTCATCACTTTACTTATCTTTCTGATGGATAAAATATATTTAAGAAGAACTCTACATCTGTAAAATATTAAACAATGAACTACAATTTCTGTATTTCATATGACACAGAACTAAAATAAAGTAACTGGTTTTTGCTAGGAAGAATCACCTGTAAATGTAGTATACCCAGAAGGTACCTATCAAATAGTCGTTTGAAGCTAGATAATAATTTGTAATTATTGTTTTTATCTTTCAGTTATGTGTGTGTAGTGCCACAAATTACATTAAAACAAAAAGATTCATAACATCCGACACCAGAAAGAATAAGAGAAAAATATTACACAGACATTTTCTTGGAAATAATTCTAAACATGGAATGATGGATAATATTATAAAGAAGTATCTAACTCACTTTGAAGAGTATTCTATAAGACATTAAATTCAGTTGTCTGTCGTTTTGTGTATCTATAGCGTTAAAAAAGCCGTCTTTTTGACAGTTCGACAAAAAAAAATAGATAATGACCTTAATTAAAATTATGTCGTATATTTATAATTTTGTTTATGTCACTGACAATAAAACATCGCGATTACAACAAATTTATAAACGAATAAGGCACATAGTTTAAGCTTAAACAGAAAGCTCAAAAATATATAATAGGTACATTTTCACCACTGTTCACCCCAACATTTTACGCCGGTTTGCTTTCCAAATTAAAACAAACAATTTCCGACTTTAAAAATATTTTCAATGTTTAATTTTGGAATACTGACGGGTGGTCCCAATTCACGTATCCAAACAAAAAGTCATATCGTTGCTGGTATTAGTGCGCCGTTTCTTTAAAAATTTCAGGGAATTTATTATCAGAAGGAAGCTGCCGGTAATTAATTTACATTGGAAGGGTGCCGCCCCCCGGCCGCCCTCCTAATTAAATTTGCTCACGACTCCATCATTCCTTTTCTACATGAAATAAATATTCCCATCTTTCTCCGGAACGAGCGATTTTTTGCATAAAGTTAAAGCCAACAGAGGAAACTCTTAATTGGCTAAAATTAAAAAGTAATGAAGTAAATCTCGGAAACGAGGAATGGAAGTCGGGCCGTTCGTTAAACGGACCCGTTTTTTAAATGTTTTTACAGCCCCTGTACGAAACAGAATAATTACTTCGATATTTAATTATGCTTTGGGCGCACAGAGTTAAGTGCATCTGAAACATTGCTTGTTATACATAGCTAATGGAATTTCCTTCTTTAAAAATATACAGGATGTTACTTTTTAAGAACAAATAGGTCAAACAGCCACTTGCAGGTGCACAATGGGACTTATTTCTGATTTGTGCACATTACTCTTTCAAAATACAAGCTGTCAGTCAAAGTTTAAAACATGATTTTCAATAATAATTCCCCCGGAATATTGACGCATCATTTCCGGACACCCTGTATATAAAAGCTGCATGTGATGTGACTCTAGCACCCACACTTCTGCCCGAAAAATGGCATTTGCAGAGAAATGGAAATTTTTCTGCTTAGCGCACATTCCCAATAGAGTTGTAAATCCCGGAAATAAATTTCGATCCCGGAATTAGAAATTTATAATCCCGAATCCCGGAATTGATCCCGGGATTAACTACTGTCGATACATTAAAAAAATAATATTATTTTTAGTTTTATATATTTAAAAAGAACAAAACGATAAATATAAAAAAAACGTTATATTATAATATGAATAATCATATACACACAACGTCAAAAGTTTTGAGCTTGCCCTCATTCTTGTTAAAGAAATCTTCTTGTCAGAAAAACCAAATACATTATTTTTTTGTATATAGTTTTCTGAATCTTTTTTTGTGAAAAGAATATATTCGATACACTGAGCACCTACTTAAAAAATATTTAAACCAGCAAATTTGATATTTTTGACAAAATTTATTAAATCAAAAAGAGGTAACAAAGCAAGTTTTCTGCTTGACTAATAGTCGGTATTACCTTCACCACGTTCCAATATTGGGATACTGACACGTCTGTGCATTGAGATAATCAAGCGGTTAACGATCTCTTGCGGAATATTGTTCCATTCCTCTTCTGCCGCCACGACTAACTCATCTGCAGTCTGAGGTGGAGGAATATGATTATGAATGGCTCTAGCAACGAAATCCCACATGTTTGCAATAGGATTTATGTCAGGAGAGTTGGCTGGCCAATCTAATCTATTGATATGTCCTACTTCGAGTGTCTCTTAAACTTTTCTTGCGCGATTTAGTCGAGCGTTGTCGTCCATAAACACAACATTTTCGCCTAATTCATTTCGTAGGGGGTAGACAATAGGCGTAATAACTTTTTCGATCTAAATTTGACTGGTCATATTCTGTGGTATGCGAATTAATTGGGTGCGGCGGACATTATTCCACCCCAAAACATTACGGTACCCCCTTTATACGGAGCAACTTCACGGGGAAAGTGAAGTGCTGTTGACGACCTGGATCTCTCCAAACTCTCTGTCGATTGTCATAACCAGTCCAATTCTAGTTTCGTCTGTAAGTAAGAGCCACCGCCACTGGCGTAAAAGCCAACCCCTATGCTCTAGCGCCCATTGGAGACGAGCAGCACGATGCCTTGGAAGTAGAGTGAGGACCCATAAAGGTTTTTCTAGCGTGTAAATTTGGGTTGTGGAGTCGTCTTCGAATAGTAGGTGTACCAAATACCGATCCTCCCTTTCATTAGATATTCGAGGACGTCCACTACGTGGTCTGTTTTCCACCGTATCAAATTCTTCATATCTGTGTACTATTCGTACCACACATGATCTAGGAATGCCCAATATGTTCGATATCCGATGATTAGAATGTCTTGCATCATGTAAAGCAGTCATTCTTGCTCGGGTAAACGCAGAAATTTTACGTCCTGGCATTATATTGTACAAAAATTCAAAGGAACACTTGGCTGAATACCGACCAAACTGACCAGATTTGTAAAAACATTGGTAATAAAGTAAAGGTCCATGGTATGCAATTTTGTATTGCCTATTTTGTTCCCTAAGTACATGTACTTTTTCACCACATTAAGAAAAACCAGTAGGATTAATCGAATCATTTTATATACGAAGGGGTCCAGGAGTTTTGATGGTGTGTGTATATGAAATTTATTTTTGATTCACATTTTGGAAAAAATTAAAAAATATACAGGGTGAATAAGAAAGAATGGGTCAACACTAAGCTGGATGCACTAGACATCAAAATATTATGTTTGAGCTCATCATGCCTTACACGAATGTAGCGACATTCGTATAAGGCTACGGGGTTTAAGAAATACAGGGTGTTAAAGGTTTAAATTTTATTCTGAAATTTCTCAATAACTACACGAGTAATAAATCACATGCACGCAAAACCTTTCTCGCGAAACGGCAATAACTTTATGTTGCAAATATGGAATTCCAGGAAACAACTACTCTGGGGCCTAATGCCCCGACCAGCATTACACCTGAAACCGATAGAAGTCGCTAGCTTTCGATATTTTCTACGGCGATGTAGAACGCTTCTTGTCCGTGGCTTTTCAGTCCGGCATGGAGTAGCAAATGGTCGCTAGAGATAGATCTACTACTGTGCGTTATACAATGCAATGTTTATTATCTGTTAGTTATAGTAATAGGGTATTTTTTTTCCCAAACCAGTATACAAGTGCGATTCAGCCTCGCTGTTGTTATATTACGCGACTTCAAGGAATTTCATTGCTTAAGAAATAATTTATTATAACTAAAAGTAAATAAAGGTGTTGTAAATATTTCATTTTATGGCATTCTATGCAGAAAATTACATCTACATAGGTATTTACTGTGAATGGTTTTCTTAGAGCTCTTTTCGCAGCACATAACAATAGTTACAAGTGTTTAAAATAACTTCTGTTTCTTGCAAGTATCGTAGCCCGATAGTTTTGCCTAGATTCGGCATAAATGCCATGTCATGTCAGCTGGTTATAGTTACGATAAACTGTTCCATTTTTATGAACACTTATAACATCAAAGAATAACTAAACAAAATTGAATCACACTAGCTGTAAGCACCATTATGATTAATATTACTTTTAGGTTACCATCAGCAGTGACACACACAGTTTTAATGAGTTTCTTGGAAACTTTAATTGTTTATTTCATTAATACTGATCCAAAAATTAAATTATGAACAAATTACGTTACAGGCGCTTTGACAACCTTAATTGTACCTTAATTTGTAATTTCGTAACATAGTCCTGCTTATTCTTGCAGTTGTATTTTTGATTTTGAATTGTATTTGTAGACGAACTATTCGTTTCAGAATTTTTTTCCATAAGAGTTTTTTTTATTGTTTTTAGCTAAATATATAAGCCCTTACGGCACTCATATTCCGGACATCCTGTATAGGACCTTTTTGTTTATTTTGATGTAAAGGGTGATTCAGAACTTATGTAAAAAAATTCAGGAATGCGCCATGAAAAATGGAGTTAATATTGTAAAAAAAGGTATACGAGTAAAACATTATTGAAGTTGTAATTTCAACCTTTACATCGCTGGGATACTGTAGTTTCTAGCCAGGCGATTCCGATTATTGAAGTCCGATTACTTTTTGTAGGTATTAACCGTTTTTATGGTGCGAGTTTTTACATTAGTTTTTCAAGTGTCAAAAATGGCTCATGTGTAGAGCAGCTCGGAGTTAATGGATATCGTTTTAATTTATGACGATGTGAAAATGCTTTAGCAGCACCATTTCCCGGTAAACAGGTCCAGGACATCCACGACTTATTGCAGCAGTGTGGAGTATCATACACGAAGCTCAATTATATCCGTACCATGTACAAAATGCCCAAGAATTAATACTAAGGGATTGGACAAGGAGGACCGGTACCATGGCCACCTCGATCTTCTGACTTTAAAGCGTTTCGATTACTTTTTGTGGGAATATTTAAAAAAAATTAAGTGTATCGCACCGAAATAGATACCTACTATTGACGACTTAGGCAAACGTATCATAGTTGCTGCCAATAACTTACGAGTTTAAAACGGATAAGAAGCAGTGTGTTAGTTTATAGAAACTGGCGGACCCAAAATATTCTGGTAACATCAGGTATGTCAAATATTTTATTAATTGAAACCACAAATTAATTCTATTAATAAATAATAACAATAGTGGCAAAAGCAGTTGAATTTGCTGCATAAAATAGATGTTGTTATTTATTTATTTATTTCCTTGAGAATTTCTTTCCATTTTTTGTTCGGTCGCCGACTGCATGCTTTGCCACCTTTTCATGTTTTACGGTGTACCAGTTTTCAGTGCCGTGCAGAGGTGTATTTTTAAATCATTTTCGAACTGCCCTTTTTGAGTTTTTCACAAAAATTGTATTTGAAAGTCCCTTGTATATTAAAAAAATATTTTTAGATAAAAGTTCTGAATAATAATAATAATGTTTATTCAGTTTTTAAAATCCAGAACAAATACAGAACAAAAATACATGAATAAAATTGAATAAACAGAGAAAACACAGAAGCAACTAGCAAAGTTACTTGTTTGTGTTGTAGGCACAAATTATTTTAAAAGTCTATATAAGATTCTACAAATAAAAACATTCAGTAATATTAATTTATACATAATAGGGTAATTTGTCATAGCCAGTAAAATTTTAAGTAGGTACATTCAGGTAGGTATAAGGTAGGTATAACTATATATGCATTCATTTTATAAGCAACACTTTATGAACACAAAATAAAACATAATTTGATAATGCACACATAAATATCACAATCAGGTAAGTATACATTCACAAAGACATCAATACATTTTTTTTTCAGTTTAGGTTCAGAAAGATGTAGAAAAGTGTCTATCAAAACTTATTTAAATACTAGGTATTTGTTATAGCAAGAGTTGACTATGTCACTGAAAAACTGTCTATCGGTCTCAAATATCCATCTTTTCAATTTAATTTTAAAACTAGAAAACGTAATATCGGTTCCTATGTGAAAGTGAAAAGGGGACAATGCATACAATCTTGGTGCTATATAGTCTACATCTCTTTGACCTACTGTTTTTTCAGTACGAGGTAGAAATATTCCATCATTTTGTCTGGTATTATATATATGTTGATATGTTGATAGTATAATTTTTTTATTTTTTATCCATTCTAATATTTTTTGACAAAACAGTTGCCTCACATCACAAATTTTTGCTATATTATATAAGCTATCACTAGAAAAAGTGTACGGTTTTTCGAATGTAATTTTAAAATCCATTTTTGTAGGACATGTAGAGCATCTAAGTGACTGTCATTTACACCACCCCAACTCATAATTCCATATGTCAATTGAGACTGAACTAGAGAAAAATACAGCGTCTTTAAATGTTTTACATTTAGAAATTCTTTTAAATATTTAAATTTTGGTAATATCCTCTAATCACCCTGTACACCTGTTAAAATTATTGCATTTAAATCTTTAACACCATGTATGTTAATAATGTCTGAAGAAAATTGTACAATACCTTTTGCAAATCAGAAAAACTTTGTAATTAAGCATCGTTTAGCGCAACAATGTAGTTGTAGAACGCTCAGGTATGCGAATATACCCTACCATCGTCATCTTCCATATGGATTTGCACAATGTCAATAATTTACATTTTACAATGTCGTTTTCTGAAGTTGATAGCAGTTTTTACTTTAATAAGGATATGTGACGGCTGTAATTACATATAATGAGGTGAAAAGGTGTATTATAATAGTTAGGTGTTTGAGTAGTTCATGGGTATTATAAATTACCGGTAATGGATTTACTAACGTAGCATTTCATTGCCTTAATAGTTCTAGTTTTTAATAGGTAGCAGGATATTAATTTAAAAGTAAAATTAGCGAGCTACTGAATCAATGTAAAATGCACGGAAACTACTACTGCTTTACTATTACCTATTTACAACCTTGTGTACTAAAAACACTGGAATGTAGTCAGTGTAGAAGATTGTACACATTTTTATTAACGTTTTTTTGCAATAATAGTAATTCGAAATATTATTCAGATCTAAAGACTACTAGTCTTTACGGTCGTAATAAGGGTGTTTACCAAAGTAGAAAAATCTCAAATTTGTTAACGCATAATTAGAAAAACTTTATTTCATTACTAATGACTGCAAATTTAGAAAAATGTATGTGTATGCAAAAAATATTTTGTTAAAAGAATCGTTTATGAACCAATCATTCGGTAAAATTCAGCAATAGATAAAAATATATAATTTAATTTTTTTATTTCTTTTAGAATGGGCAAAATAAGAACATATTTAAAGTGTGACGCAAAATTTCTCTAAAGATGGCCTATGTTCATATTAAGTGCGACACACGGTTTCAAAATGTTTTCATCTTGAAAAAAAAAATAAGGTCACAGGTTGCTTATACATAACTATTTTTAGTAATATCGCCTCCTGAGTAATTAGACCACATTATGCCACATTATGTGGCTATAAAGTTTTATTTTTTTTACATTTACAACACTATAACTCAGTACGCTATGAGTTTATTCTGTTAGAATTTTAAGAAGTATTTATATATAAATAGTGTTTTCTACAAAGACAAATGATTAAGTATATTAACTTTAACAAATAACGGGAATTTTTGTTTCACGTCATTTGGCAGTTTTCAAGGATACCAAAGAATCAAGAAGAGCAACAGAAAACCATCTAATCAACAAAGCTTTAGATTCTGGAATATATTAAAATATGTATTTTTTAAAATTTAATTGTAGATGCAAATACTATCATAACACAGACTTGGTAATAGATATAAAATTAGTACGATTTGCAGTCACAGTTGTCAATGGTTAAACAGTTTCCGGGATGGTTGCCACGTCATCGCTTTTGGTTTCTTGACGCTTCGAGAGACATACCGCTTTCTTCTTCTGGTACAACTCTGAAATTGGAGATCAAGTCCCTTGGTTCGTATTTATATTTGGTGCGAGCTCTAGTTTTCACTGACTTATGATGTTCCAGCCCTTGATCTCTACGTGAAAATCTCTTCCAAATTGGTTGTTCCAAGTTCTCAATACGATTTAAATTATTGCGTTTTTCTGGATTTCGGGAATGACTTGGCCTAAATCTTCTGCCTCTCTAAAATCTTCTCAAATACCCTCTTCTATCCATCCTATGTTTTACAACTGCTGACTTTCCACTGTTAATATTCCTTCAACCCCGAGCTAACGTGTTTCTCTCTTTCTCTCCAATATATACCTTGCTGCATGTGCATGGTATGCTGCATAGATCAACGTCCTTGGAAAGTATTACCCTTGTAGGTGCTCTTTGGAAAGGTTGTCCCTATCTTTCTTGAGGCATTGTAGATAGTATCAACACTGCGTTTTCTCAGGCCTTGTTAATACATTGTATATAGCAGTTAGGTTGTTGTCAAATATTCTTCCGTTTCCTTAGTTTTAGACGTGCATCAGTTCGTTCAATATTTCTAATAGTGTTTATTTCCTCTAAAAACATATCGTAGATATCGCAGTTCTTCCTTCAAATATTCTGATGTGTAAACGTTGTCCTAATATAGCATCAGGTTTTCTTAAAGACCATTCCATTAATGTGATATATAAATCCTTGTATGTCGTTATGTCATGAGGTCAATATCTCTGAACCAACACTTTGGTTTTAAGACTGCTGACTCCAACCCCTGTTTTTTTTTTGAGAAGATTTCCATGGATTTGCCAAATATTGAGATGAGAGCTGCTCCATAGCTGCTTCTTTAGTTTGTTCATAGAAGTGACTCCTGAAGAAGAAGATCGTCCACTTGATGCACATTAAATCTATTAAATCCTTATCCTTGCATTCTGCGATAAAGTCCCAAAGCTTCAATTATTGGCACTTTTGTGAACAATAACGCTCAACTTGTCAAAGCTCAATAAGACATCATCTGGATGGAGTTGGAAACCATGTTGTGCTGTTGATGAAATATTCAGCACTCTTGACATTCTCTAGAGTTCTTTCTGCCTTTTCCAAGTGGCACTATAGTAACGAAAACTGGTGCCAATTAAGTCAATTAAGTGGCTGTTACGTAGAAATCACTACAACTACCACCATATAGCAAACACAAACTGCAATTTATGTTAGCATAGTTGTAAATACGTAATCCTCATCATTGAAAATCACTTAATGGTTTTGTAATCCTTGGTAGGGTGGTTTGGTGGCTGGAACATTATGAAGACTAAGCAGAAGCACTTTAAAGTTGTTCAAAGAATTCCTTGGACTTGAGTGTTTGTAATAAGCTGAACCCAAAAACTCGTTCCTTGCAATTTACTACATTCAAAAATAAAATAAAAACTTTCATAGCAAAGAAAGATTATTACTCAATAAAGGAGTATTTTGATGGTAGTAATGTTCTTTAATATGCGTGTAATTGCGTAAACTGTGTGTTTGCGTATGACATGCGCTTGGTATGTCACTGGTTTTAAATTATTGTTGGTTTCGTATTTTAGTAGTGATTTAAGTAATTTGAATATTCACTTCAGTATTGTGTATTATTGTTTTTCTATTTTGTACTCGTATTTATTTGTAGTCATTCTTTGTTAGGATTAAAATACCTAAATAATTTATCATATTGTGCAAAATGTATTGAAAACTTATCTAAAAAAAAAATTCTGACTGTACAGGGGACTCTTATAAATACAATTTTGTAAAAAAAAAAACGAAAAGGGCAGTTCGAAAATGATTTAAAAATACACTTCTGTATGGCACTGGAACTGGTCCACTGTAAAACCTGATAAAGCGGCAATCTGCGACCGAACAAAAAATGGAAAGAAATGTTTTGAACTCGATATTTATTGGCAGCAACTATGAGACGTTTCCGTAAATCATCAATAGTAGGTATCCACTTCGGTGCAATTCACTTCATTTTTTAAATTTCCCCACAAAAAGAAGTCCAAATGATTTAAAGTTAGGAGATCGTGACGGCTATGGTACCGGTCCTCCTCGTCCAATTCCTTGGTATTAATGCTTGGACAAGCTGTAGATGGTACGGATATAATTGAGTGTATGATACGTCACACTGCTGCAATAGGCCGTGGAAGTCCTGGGCCTCCATTACTTTCACGATTCGGTTTCAAATTTCCCTCGCGTTGAACTACATTTGCTCTCACTGCACGGTAAACACGGTCAAATGCAGCTACTTTTACCGGGAAATCGTCCTGCTAAAGCATTTTCACAACGTAATAAATTCAAACGGTATCCATCAACTACGAGTTGCTACTATACACGTAAGCCATTTTTGACACTTGATAAACTAATGTAAAGACTGGCGTCACAAAAACTTTAGTGCCTACAAAAAGTTGAAAATACTACCCCTTCAATAATGTTATAACTATACTATACATTATTCCCAAATTCATTTCGATAAGTTCTGATTACCTAACTCTGTATAGCGGTCAATAAATTTGTCTGTCTGTCTATGGTAACAGCGGAGAACTGTTTTTTTTTTCGCCCACCAGGTTTGAACCTAAATTCATCAGAAATTTGAATTTTGTATCAGAAATATGGCGGCATTAAAAATATTTTTGTACGGAAAGGAAAGATTCTTTACTCAAATACATTCTTTTCGCTTAGCGTCCCTAACTAGCCAAATCGCTTCGCGACGTCAAGAATAATATGTTATATATGTCGGCGGTCTGTGCATTTCCCGACCCAAGACCAAAGCCGTCGTCGTCGCCGGCGGCGCTGTCACGTAATGCGGATGAATGGGTGCGGCCGTTCGGCCGTCCGACCGCCGCTAATCGAATTCATAACGCGTATCGCACTTGCCGCCCATTAGCAGATTACTCGGGGGCCCTTCTGGCACGCTAGCTTACTCCGCCGCCCTCCGCCTCCTCCTTTGCCACCGTCACCGAGGAGGCCGTGACTATGTATAAACTCGGAACGCCGAAACGTAAACAGGGAAACGACGGGATCTTGCAAATTCGTCGGCTGTGGCTCGTAACAAAGTTATAAGCGGCGTAAAAGGCACAATAAATTCCCGACTCAAAGATTTATATTCTTTCTTGAAATCGCAACTGATATTTACAAATAAATTTGATATTTAACACAATGTAACGTTGTTCGCGGTAGTAGGTGGCAGGTCAGAAATGTAATAGAATAGATAATTCTGTACTTTGTTTTGAAATGGTAAGCGCTAGTGTGTTTCAAATTCATAGATTCAGGGTGTTGTTATTATTTTACTAAGTTAAAATTATTACCTTTGTCTAAAGAGTTAGGTAACAAGCGAACGACATCTACCATTTCGGAGGCAATAAGTCGGGGTTGCAGGCAGTGGCGTAGCCAGAAAATTGCCATGGGGAGGGGGTTCAGTGAACAAAGTTAAGTATTTCAAACTAGATTTTTTTAATAAAAAAAAATAATTTTTAATAAATTAAAACAATAAAAAGTAAATGAAAAACGATCTCATCATAAACATGTAAATAATAAACAGGTACCAACAATGTTTGTTACAAAAATGACAAAAATAAAATTAAAACTTAGTTACAAATGAACCCTAATGTAGGGTTTGCCGTAGGAGATCTAGTTCACTGACCGCGTTGCCAAATCTTGGCGAATAGAGTGATTGCAGGTTTGTAGTGGGAAATTACTTATATCACCCAACCCATTAGGGGGACGGGGGTTCTGACCCCCAAAACCCCACCCGTGGCTACACCACTGGTTGCCGGTTTGCGAATTAGGCAATCAGAAGAATCGAGTACTTGAGAGGCATTGAAAGAAGATAAACAAATTTAGATTTTAGTTTGAGCGCCAACCTATATAAAAACAAGAAATTACTAGGTATCTTTTTTAATACCTCTGTTCTCTGGGTTGATAACGGAATAATTAAATAAAGATATTAACAAAATAAAATTCACACATTTATTTTTCACTATGAACCCTGGTGCTCCTGGTGGTAAAGATGACAGGAATCGGTGAAAGCTGACAGAACTGACTGCAGATCTAGTAGTACTTCACATGTCTCACCTCTATGGCGTAATTTTGCCAAACGGAAATAGAAACTACATACTCTTTCTCTCTTTAGTAACATTAAGTAGTAATTCGATATAAATGTACTTAAATATTAAAAACAAGAAAAATAATGCAATTAAATAAAACATATTATCTGTGACTTAAATTTTACTTACTTACTAAATATTCAAATATACAAAACAATAAATTTAAAAATTATTAGATAAAAAGAATTATTTTTTATTCCAAAAAAATATTCTGTAGTAAATTATTAAACAGTTAATATACTGCAATTTATTTTCCAATAATTATTCTGCGAAAGAAAGAGAAACTTGATTTAAAACTCTAAAATTATTAATAGCAGACGAATAGTAAAACTTATTTTACATGAATTTGATACTAAATGATAAATAAATAAATAATTTAAGTGGAGTACTGATTACTACCAGAAACAAAGCAGGAAAAGGGCAGTTTGCTAGTTCCCTTCTAGTTTTTCTCAACAAAAAATTAAAAAATTTACGGAATTTTGAAACGTTAAGTTTAAGCAAGTCTACAGTTTAGTGCTGCTACATTGCAACAGCGTCTACTGCGGAAACCAAATCAAATCAAGCTTGAACCTCATTATATTTGTTTATTTTCACCTGGTAAAATATTACAATTAATGGTAAAAAGAAAATAAGATCTATCAGTATTTACACTGGATATTTGAATAATAGTGGTGTCCGTTTCATGGATGTACATAAACATATACAGTAGTCATCACAAAGTAAACACAAGTAAGTTGAAAGAACAATAAAAAATATGCTACTAATAAATTATATAGAACCGTTTCAGAATATGCAGGGCTACAAGTGAAATTCAGATTTACAAAGAGATATTATGGTTTCATCTTAACCTATATTGACAATGGTGGATGAAAATTTCACAAGTTGAAGAGGTCTATTGTTAAAGTATGGAAAAATATTGAAATATTCAAGTGCAAATTAAAAATGTTACACCATTAATAAACTTACATTTAATATTTTTATCTTCAACAGATATTAACACAACTGAATGTTGCATAACCGAAACTTGTGGCCGTAGAAATTTTCTTTTGACGAAAATCTATTTCTTGATTATTCTTATACTCCTGTACCACATTCTGTTGAGAGATAATGACGCTAGACGGCATTTTCTAAAATCGCTATTTTTAGTTTTTCTTTCGCAATATTTCAGCAACGGCAGCAAATGTCTTGGATCTGTCTGGTTTATCTAATAGCCATCAAAAGGCAATTCAGCCACCCTGTATATTTTATTGTTTCTAAGATGGCAATGGTGCGCCATAAAAAACGGACCTTCCATATACAGGGTTAACTATGACTAAATATAAATTTTTCAATAGATAAAGGTAAAATTCGTTGTTATTAGACAAGATTTTATAATTAAAGACTGTCGCGTGTACATTCGAAGTTTTCTATTATCTATTAGTATTCCTTTCGTTCGATTGTCTTAGAATAAATAGGCATTTTATTTAACTGTACGTGGTGTGTTTATTGTTATTAGTAGGTAATCCTGACGGACCTGTATTGAGTGTAGTTTTGACAGTTTGAAACGAAGGAATGAAGAACGAATGCAAATATCAATTTATACCTACTGTCTTACAAATGACCCACAAAAAGTAATTATTAATGAGCCGTATATGTTTGTCTCCTACACGTTAACAACACAACTAAAACGTATTAGGGAAAAGGTTAGGTTGATGTGCCTCTGCGCACATACAACAGAAATCACATGAAAACCTCTGTAAAATTACATAATAAATTGAGTAAAAATAAATAGTTCGATTGTAGTACATTGTATTAGCATACTATTTTCTTTATGTACCTATATTATTTCTTAATATACGAGGGCGGTCCGATAAGTACTTAGCCTCACCGCCCGATTGCGCCACTATCGCAAGAGAAATTTACTACCGTGTAGTACATTCTCCTAGACGGCTACGGTCGAAATTTCAGCCGGATCGAACTCGTAGTTTTGTTTTGACAGCATATGGAACCGGGCGTGTCCGCGGATTTTAGAAAAATGGAAAAAGAGTCAGATCAGTCGGTGATTCAATTCTTGTTTTTGGAAGGGAAATCGTGCAGTGAAATAATCAAAGAGCGCTTGGATGCTGTGTACGGTGACTCTTCTCCTTCGATGGTTACCGTCAAAATTTGGTTTAACGAGTTTCAACGTGGTCGCACGTCTGTTTTTGATGAGCCATGTCCAGGTGCCCCAAAAACGGCTACCACCGAGGATAACGTGATAAAAACTGAGATAGTAGGCATCTCAAATGACCATGTGGGTTATATCCTGCATGAAACTTTGGGCATGAGAAAGCTGTTGGAGCGATGGGTGCCGCGTTTGTTCACTTCGAACAACACGTGCAACCATGATAGCAGTGTTTGACGCTGTTTAAGCGCAATCTGAAGGAGTTTCTGCGTCGTTTCGTGACCGTTGACGAAACATGGATCCACTGGTACACACCAGAGACCAAGGAACAGTCCAAACAGTGGACTTCACCCGGCGAACGTGCTCCGAAGAAGACGAAGACTGACCTATCGGCCGGAAAGGTGATGGCCACCGTTTTCTGGAATTCACAAGGTGTGATCTACATCGACTACCTGGAGAAGGGCACAGGGCTGTACTAAGCCGAATTATTGGGCCGATTCGATGATGAATTGCAGAAAAAGACCCTATTTGGCGAAGAAAAAGTGCTCTTCCACCATGACAACGCACCGGCTCACACCTCCGACCTCGCCACGGCCGAATTGAACTACGAACTGCTGGCCCATCCATCGTATTCTCCAGATATGGCCCCGTGCGACTTGTTTTTGTTTCCAAACTTGAAAAAGTCACTCGCCGGGCAGAAATTTCAGTCGTATGAGGAGGTCATCGCCGCCACGGAGGTCTACTTTGCAAACCTCGAGAAAATGTATTTTTCAAAAGGGTTAAAGGAGTAGCACTGGATCAGGTGTATCGAACTAAAAGGAGACTATATTGAAAAATAAATCGCCACTTTTCCAAAATTTTCGGTTTTTTTTTTGTAGGCTAAGTACTTATCGGACCACCCTCGTACAGGGTGTTTGGGGAAGCTCAATATTCAAAAGGAGTGTTTAGGGGACAAAAGTGAACAAAAAAGTCTAATAAACATATGGTCGAATATCAACGATTACTGAGATAGCAAAGCCAATATTTTTATTACTAGTTTTGCGAAAGCTATTATTACGATATTGTCACGGAATTTGCCCCACTCACTCCCAAACCGACGACTGTGGCACCGCGAATTGCCTAAGATTGCCCCGATCGCCCCTACGCCATTCTGGTAAACAAACAACATGCCGTGATCGAGATCGGCCTGGAAAAATCGAGAATCGACGAGAAGCGTTCCAGTCGTACGAGAAAAGGGATCTAGAGATACTGGAATATATCTGGAATATTCGTTGGGTCTATAAAAGAAGAATAAACGGCCGAGTTAGTTAGTCTTGTATAAGTCTTGTAATACAGTCTGAATTAAAGTGTTTAGTTGGAGATATCAAAGTGATTTAGATAGCGATTAATGAAATAAGTGTTTAGTTGACCTGTAATTAGTAGTGTGCAGTAGTTAATAAAGAAGTAATTAATTAACGGATTGTTTTCTGGAAGTAAGAGAAAAGACGGATTGGGAAATCCGTGACAATTTGGTGTCAGAAGTGGGATTTAGTTGGAAGTTTTAAAGAGCTTTCTGGAACCCTGTCCACAAAGTGGGATTTAAGTGGAAGTTTGAAGAACTTTCTGGAACCCTGTGCGCGGGTGGAATAAAGACCCAAGTGTGGCATATCACTGCACTCGTCGTGACTCAAGGAAGTGAACGGTGGTATTCGCGAAGGACAATCTCGAACATTCTAGAACTTTGTACAGGAGTGAGACAAATACCCAAGTGTGATATATCACCGCACTCGTCGTGACTCAAGGAAGTGAACGGTGGTATTCGCGAAGGACAATCTCGAACATTCTAGAACTTTGTACGGGAGTGCGACAAAGACCCAAGTGTGACATATCACTGCACTCGTCGTGACTCAAGGAAGTGAACGGTGGTATTTGCGAAAGACATTCTCGAACATTCTAGAACTTTGTACGGGAGTAAAACAAAGACCCAAGTGTGACATATCGCCGCACTCGTCGTGACTTAAGGAAGTGAACGGTGCTATTTGCGAAGGACATTCTCGAACATTCTAGAACTTTGTACAGGAGTGAGACAAATACCCAAGTGTGATATATCACTGCACTCGTCGTGACTCAAGGAAGTGAACGGTGGTATTTGCGAAGGACATTCTCGAACATTCTAGAACTTTGTACGGGAGTGAGACAAAGACCCAAGTGTGGCATATCACCGCACTCGTCGTGACTCAAGGAAGTGAACGGTGGTATTTGCGAAGGACATTCTCGAACATTCTAGAACTTTGTACGGGAGTGAGACAAAGACCCAAGTGTGACATATCGCCGCACTCGTTGTGACTCAAGGAAGTTAACGGTGGTATTTGCGCAGGACATTCTCGAACATTTTAGAACTTTCTACCGAAGTGACACAAAGACCCAAGTGTGGCATATCACTGCACTCGTTTCATTGTAAGGAAGTCAACGGTGACATTTACAAACACATTCGAGGACATTCTAGAACTTTCCAAATAGAGTGAATGCCTGTAACTAGAAGCCAAGTCAATATGGATGCACAATTGGCGAAACTGTTAGAAATGATGCAGGCAATGCAACAGGAAATGAAAGACCAGACGAAGACGATGCAAGAGAAATTAGAAGAACAGGGACAAACAATGCAAAATAAATTAGAAGAACAGGGACAAACAATGCAAAATAAATTAGAAGAACAAGGGCATAAAATGGAAGACCAGACGAAGACAATGCAAGAAAAATTCGAAGAACAAGGGCATAAAATTGAAGATCAGACCCAAATAATGCAAGAGAAGTTAGAAAAGAAATTAGAAGATCAAATGCAGATAATACAACAGGAAATGAGAGCTCAGACAACCGAAATGCAGGCAAAGTTAGAAAAATTAGAAAATACAGTAGAGGAGAAACTGTTAGAACAAAGAAAAGAAATCGACGAAGAAATAAACATGGTTAGAGGAACCTGTGAAGAGCTTCGACATAAACTGGACAAAATAAGAAAGGAGGGCGTAATCAAATCAGAAGGATCTGTTATCCGAACTCAGAAAACGAAGCCTCCTGAATTCGACGGCAGGGTTTCCTGGAATGTATATCTGCGCCAGTTTGAAGCAGCAGCTGCCGCAAACGAATGGTCTGATTGTGAGAAAGCTACTGCTCTGATAGTTGCTCTACGGGGGGAAGCTCTTGACGTCTTACAAGGAGTTCCTGCTGGGCAGCAGAGTAACTATGACCTTCTGAAACAGCATATGGAAATGAGATATGGGGATAAACACCTGCAGCAAGTGTACCAGGCACAATTGAAAAATCGTCACCAGCAGAGTGGAGAGAATTTACAACATTTTGAGACAGACGTTGCTCGACTGGTTCGATTGGCATATCCAACAGCCCCGTCCGAATTTGTAGATCAGCTCTCCATCCAAGTGTTTATCGACGGCCTAAGAGATTGCGAAACACAGCAGGCACTACGGCTCGCTAGACCTAAAACGTTGAATGATGCTCTTTCGCATGCACTGGAATTTGAGGCAGCCAAGATGGCATCCGGTAGACATGTTAAAGTTCGGGCCATCAGTGATAACAGCGATAGTATGGCAAATGGAGACATAATCAAAACGTTGAAGGAGGTCATTGAGAAACTCAGCCCAACTACCAATCCGAAGAGAACAACCTGGCAGCCGAAGAGATCGCCCTCTCCAATGTTGGAACTGTGGGCAGACGGGACATCTGAAGAGACAGTGTAGGGCCCCGGTCGCGGATCAGCAAAAGCGCGATTCCCAGGCGGCAGCTGCACAGGAAAACTAGGTTCAGCCGGCTTAACGGGGCAAAAGCCGGCTGCGTCCTCCTACCATGCCCCACGAGAAGAAATTACGTTGTCACGTCTCCAGGACTCTGACTCCTTGCTAGTGGAAGGCATTATTTTTGGTCGTATGTTCCCTATGGTAATCGACACTGGAGCGGCAAGAACTATTGTACGACCGGATATTATTGGTGATTGGCGTATTAAGAGCCCTGCCAAGCGTTATGTCCTTACAACAGCCAATGGACAACAACTGCCAGTCAAGGGGAATGCGAGCTTGACATAGAATTAGGAGACGTCAAATTCAAACACAGAGCCCTGGTAGCAGATATATCGGACAATGTCATACTCGGACTGGACTTACTACGAGCAAAAGAGGTGAACTTAGATTTGAATGCTGGTACGCTACGGATAATGGGTGAGGAAGTAGTGCTAACGACCACCACTGAGAATAACGCTGTACGGAGACTCGTTGTTAAAGAAGATGTGGTACTACCTGGTCAGACCGAAACATTGGTTGCCACTGTAATGGATGGGGAAATGTCTTGCAGTGTAGGAGTGGTGGAACCCAGTAATCCGGATTTGTTCAATAAATCTATAGTCACCGGCCGCACACTGATTAAACCAGAGAAAACGACAATAGTACGGGTAGTTAACCTGAAAACCTTTCCACAGAAAATTACAAAGGGAACTGAAGTAGGAGTCTGTGAACCTGTTACCATGGTCAGAACACTCAAAGAAAACAACGAAATGGAGAAGAAACCAAATAAGACCAGCCTACCGGAATGTCTAAGGGACATCGTGGATAGGGCCAAGCAGAGATTAAAAGAGTCGGAGGTGGAACAACTGGAAGAGCTGCTACGTGAAAATGAAGATGTGTTTGCACTTAAACCAGGCGACTTTGGGAGAACCAATGTTGTGAAGCATCGAATCGATACTGGTTCATCATCTCCTATAAAGCAGCCACCACGAGGACTTCCACTAGCCAAGCGAGAAGAAGTTAACAAGATGTTAATCGAGATGCAAAATCAAGGCACCATAGAGCCATCTCAGAGTCCTTGGGCTTCTCCTGTAGTTCTGGTCAAGAAGAAAGACGGCTCCACCCGATTTTGTGTGGACTACAGAAAATTAAATGACGTCACCAAGAAAGACAGTTACCCATTACCGAGGATTGACGATACTCTGGACACCTTGGCTGGTGCGCAATGGTTTTCCACTTTGGATTTAAAGAGTGGATATTGGCAAGTCGAGGTCAGCCCAGAAGACAAGGAAAAGACAGCATTCACTACCGGAAATGGATTGTGGCAGTTCAATGTAATGCCATTTGGTCTATGTAATGCCCCTGCCACTTTTGAACGACTGATGGAAACTGTACTTCATGGCCTGCATTGGGAGACCTGCTTGATTTACTTGGACGACGTGGTGGTGCTGGGACGCTCTTTCCAGGAGCACCTGAAGAACGTGTCCGAAGTGTTCAAGAAGTTGAAAGCAGCAAACCTGAAGTTGAACCCGAAGAAGTGCAGTCTGTTCCAAAAGGAGGTCAGATACTTAGGCCACATTATTACTCCACACGGTGTGAAAACAGACCCGAGAAGACAGAGTGCATAAAGAACTGGCCGGTTCCTAAAGACAAACATCAAGTTCGAAGTTTTCTTGGCCTATGCACATACTATCGACGATTCGTCCAAGGATTCTCGGACATTGCCAAGCCTCTTCATAAACTCACAGAAGACAACATCCCGTTCGAATGGACGACGAAATGCCAGCAAGCCTTTGAGACGCTGAAAGAGGCCCTCTGCACTACCCCGATTTTGACATACCCAATACCTGGACAACCATTTATAGTGGACACGGACGCAAGCAACATTGGAATTGGCGGAGTTCTTTCCCAAATACAAGATGGCCAAGAGCGAGTAGTGGGCTACTTCAGTAAAGTCCTGTCAAAAGCCGAAAAGAACTATTGTGTGACTCGGAAAGAATTACTTGCCATCGTCAAGAGCCTAGAACACTTTCATAAATACCTGTATGGCCAAGAATTCCTTCTAAGAACGGATCACGCTTCCCTTAAATGGCTGTTGCAGTTTAAGAACCCGGAAGGACAGATGGCCAGGTGGCTGGAACGGCTGCAAGAATATCACTTTGTTGTTGAACATCGAGCCGGCAGGAAACATGGAAATGCAGATGCCCTTTCTAGGAGACCCTGTCCTGTCAACTGCAAACACTGTAGTAGTCTTGAAAAGAAAGAGGACATCTCATCAGTTCCTTGTAAGGTGGTAGCAGCCCAACCTGAAGACAGATGGAGTTCAGCGGCGATTCGGGAAGACCAGCAAGCTGACTGTGACATCAAGCCCTTACTAGACTGGAAAGAAGCCAACAACCGACCCTCATGGGCTGAAGTCAGCAGTAAAGCCCAACATTAAAGAGCTATTGGGCTCAATGGAATTCCTTGGTGTTGGAAGACGGTGTCCTAAAAGAGCATGGGAGAACAATGACGGAACGGAGGTCAAGAAACAAGTACTACTCCCGAGGACACGGGTCAAGGAAGTGCTGCAGGAAGTACATGGAGGTACTGGGGTGGACATTTCGGTATCAATAGGACTCTACAGAAGATTAGGGAGCGTTTCTACTGGTTCAGCTGTAGGACGGATGTAGAAGATTGGTGCCGAAAATGTGACGTATGTGCAGCCAGCAAGGGACCGAAGACCCGTTCCAGAGGCAAAATGCGCCAGTACATCGTAGGAGCACCGTTTGAGAGGATTGCGATTGATATCGCTGGCCCCTTTCCGAAAACCCAAAGTGAGAACCGATATCTACTAGTGGCCATGGACTACTTCAGCAAATGGCCGGAAGTATACCCCTTCCCAATCAAGAGACCACAACCGTAGCAGAAGCGCTAGTCAACAACCTGTTCTGCAGATTTGGTGTGCCCATGGAACTACATTCAGATCAGGGCAGAAATTTCGAATCAGGTGTGTTCCGAAAGGTCTGCGAGCTTATGGGAATCCGAAAAACCAGGACCACCCCACTGCATCCCCAGTCAGATGGTATGGTGGAACGCTTCAACGCCACACTAGAAACCAATCTGAGGATGTTTGTGAACGAGAACCAGACAGACTGGGACAAGCTCATTCCACTCTTCCTGTTAGCTTACCGCTCAGCTGTCCATGAAACGACTGGGAAGACTCCGCAAGGATCATCTTTGGAAGAGCTTCGCCTTCCAGCAGATTTGGTATTTGGTCGTCCTGCGGAACAGCCCACAGAGCCAGACACTTATACCCATGACCTAGAACGAAGACTAGCAGCCGTACACGATCAAGTCAGATCTCGAATGCGATTAGAGAGCGATCGCATGAAGACTCGATACGACGTCCGGGCCAATACAGTCGGATTCCAACAAGGCGACCTGGTGTGGCTGTACAACCCCACGCGGAAGAAAGGAAAATCGCCTAAACTACAGAACCGTTGGGAGGGCCCCTATACCGTCATTAAAAGAATCAATGACGTCGTCTACCGGATACAAAGGACTCCCAGGAGTAAAATGAAGGTCGTCCATCTGGAGCGTCTGTCCCCGTATAGAGGTGTATCCGATCGGGACGATCGGTCCTAAGGAGGGCAGTGTCACGGAATTTGCCCCACTCACTCCCAAACCGACGACTGTGGCACCGCGAATTGCCTAAGATTGCCCCGATTGCCCCTACGCCATTCTGGTAAACAAACAACATGCCGTGATCGAGATCGGCCTGGAAAAATCGAGAATCGACGAGAAGCGTTCCAGTCGTACGAGAAAAGGGATCTAGAGATACTGGAATATATCTGGAATATTCGTTGGGTCTATAAAGAAGAATAAACGGCCGAGTTAGTTAGTCTTGTATAAGTCTTGTAATACAGTCTGAATTAAAGTGTTTAGTTGGAGATATCAAAGTGATTTAGATAGCGATTAATGAAATAAGTGTTTAGTTGACCTGTAATTAGTAGTGTGCAGTAGTTAATAAAGAAGTAATTAATTAACGGATTGTTTTTCTGGAAGTAAGAGAAAAGACGGATTGGGAAATCCGTGACAATATTTTATGTTGTGTAGGTTATGCATTCTAAACCAAACTCACATTAGTGATTACTAATTATCATATTTATTTTGACGTTTGTGATTTAAACGCTTATTTTATAACTGTAGCATTTATTTTTACATGTGCGTTCGTTTAGTCAGTCTTGTACACACATAGCCTTAATCCTGCAGTTGCTGAATACCGACGTCGCTTCCCTAACAGAAGAGTGCCAGATAGAAATGTATCCCAGACAGTATTCAACAATGTATGTGAAACTGGAATGTTTCCCAGTAAGTATTACATCTCAGAAGCAAGCTGGTCCTGGTCTACCAGTGGAAGAAGAAATTCTAAATATGGTAGAACGAAGCCCGACATATACAGCGCGTCCAGAATCTTCAGGACGGTTATAATGATTTGCGGTTGCATTTTTTGCAATTGAATAAACGCAAACCATACACTTTACAAATACATTTTATTCACTGATGCTGCTCGATTCACTCGTGAGGGGGTAAATAACTGTCACAATGAACTTCGTTGGTCAGATAAAAATCCGCACGCCACGGTGGAAAGTAATTTTCAGCATCTGTTCAGCATTAACGTGTGGTGTGGTATGATCAATAATCAATTACATGACCCAATTGGGCTAATGGTCGCCTTACTGGAAGTAGATATGAATAATTTTTAGAATTTGACAGATCTACTGGACGATGTTCCATTGGATATTAGGCAAAACATGGACTTTCAGCATGATGGTGCTCCTGCCCATTTTAGTTGTGGTGTGATCAATTATCTTAACAATCGATTTCCACAACGCTGGATTGGCCGAGGTGGTTACCAAAATTAGCCACCAAGGTCACCAGATTTTAAGCCCCTTGATGATTGCCTTTGGGGATGATTTAAATCATTAGTATATGCAACAAAAGTGAACACAAAAGTGGCGCTATTCGATATGATTGTCAATTGTGCAGCACTCATAAGAGAAAATCACCGTGCACTTCAACGAGCTATCCGTTCAATCCACAGACGAGTTGATGCATGCAACGAGGCGGACGGTGGTATATTTGATAATTTAATTCATTCATTTCGGTTTATTAGATCTTTAATCAGTGTTATAATTGATAATACCTAGAGAATAAACACTTTTCTACTGATGCATTACAATAATTAACTCTGGTAAAAATATTTTCACTGCTATCTCAATAACCGCTGATATTCGACCATATGCTTATTAGGCTTTTTTGTTCACTTTTGCCCCCTGAACACTCCTTTTGAATATTGGGGGTCCCCCCCCAATCACTCTGTATAATGTAAATTAAAATTTTCCAGTAAATATTATGTAAAAAGAGCATAACAAAACGTGGAAATTTTCTCCCATTTTTATCATTGTGGATACTTTTCGGACAGTTATCAAAAAGTATATTGAAACTTAACAAATGATTACTAAGCCACTGTTGCGATGGCAACCAGTAGCGGAGTTAGGGTAGGGCGCGATTGGGCGATCGCCCAGGGCGCCGGATAAAAGGGGCGCCGCAGGCAATGAAAACATCGACTTTGATAACCTTACAAAAGATTTCGCTGATAGAAAGGCCAGAAAAGTAAAATTTTATTATTTTTTTCTAATAAACGGTTATTTTTTATAATAAATAATTATTTCTTTTAATAAATGGTTATTTCATTATATCCTACCCCTTTTTTCGTATGGATTTGAATTGCAGTTGGGGGACGCTGTAGAAATCTCGCCCAGGGCGCTGGTAGTGTTAAAACCGGCACTGATGGCAACCAAAGCCGTTACGAACTTACGAACGTTACGAATGCATCATCCCTGTACAATATTTTAAATCCAGTTGAAACGAAAATACCTGAAGAGCGCAAGCAGTCAAGAGAGAACTAATCTTCCATTTGCACTACCAGTTTACACAGAAAAAATGTGAAACGATCTGCGATAAGGGGACGGTTCCTCGGGCCGCTGATCGCGTCCCGGTGGTATCTTTATTAGCGGCGGCAGCGAGCAGCCCGCCGATACCGACAACGACTTCGCGGAAAGGCCAGACGGGCCCTCGATATTCCGCGTCGTTCTCCGTCCTCGCCGGATTAGATAACCGTTAAATTATTAACCATGAAACATTAATCCAGGACTGGTTTGTTTTGTGGTCCGCCCGACAGCCGTCATACCTGGAATTTTTATATCTCGAAACACGCGAATGAAAAATTACGTGCTAGCGTAACAGGGAAAAGTGTTTTTAGATATACGCGATGTAACCACAAATTCCATTGTTATGTTTTTTTATTTGTTAACCTAAAGCTAGGCACAGTGTGTCCCATTTTCGATAGTTTTCATGGGTATCCCAGAAATTACTGGTTTATTATTACTAGTTTCAGTTTTTAATGAGGGGTAAACCACTACGGTATTTTAGTGTACCCAGTACTGACATTTTTGGTATTTTAGGCACTCTTTAGATTTATTATTGGTATTTTTTATAATACTTTGATATGGTATTTTTTGGTAATTTTCTGGCATTTTTGAAATTTTTTGGTATATATTTGTACTTTTTCGTATTTTTTGGCATTTTTTCTCGTTGAACTAGTCCAATCGGTTAAGGGAAGGTTCTAACCTATAAAAAAATTTATTACAATACAGTCTATTGCAACAATAATTATCTCTCTCTCTCTCTTTAAACCAAATTTATCGATTTGTTTTGAATTGATGACGTATTCGTAATGTTCTATTTTTAACATTAGTTCTCAGTTACTGCAACTCATCAATAGAGGTTTAGATAATGGAATTTCTACTCAGAATTTCTGATATTTCTGATCTGAAGGAGTGCCATTATTATCGCAATGATTGTACTGTGAGATAGGCATAGTGTTGCACTTAACATAAAAATTATTTATTTATTAGTAATATTATAATTAATTGGTATCACATGCCATATCCATTGTTCTTAGTGGGTACACTTACGCATATTACCTACCAACTAGATATGGCAGTTTTGTCGAGTTTGATGTATATAATTTCTGTGTTACACATAAAAAGACGATCAGAATATAAATTTGTAAATATAATAATTAACATCTTTTTGCTTTATTAAGGTTACCTCAGTACTACTTACATTAAAAACAATCTAAATATTTGGCAAACTAAGCAGGGTTTGGAGGTTACAAAGAATTTCATTTATTGGCATTTCCTGGAATTTTTTACACCTAATGGTAATTTATGGAATATTTGGAACGTTTTAATATTTTTCTGAAATTGTTGGTATTTATTGAATATTTTTGCTATTTCCATAACAAAATCTGGTATTTTGGCATTTTACTATACACATTTTTAACAGTGGTTTATCCCTCGGTTTTTAGTGTGCTACTTTTTCGAGAAACAATCGACTGTGTTAGCAGAACTTTCATAGCGCTCTTCCTTCCTAACTTACAGGAAAAATCTGAATAACACGCATCTTGTAACCACTCCTCTAATATATCTACGGTTAACATTTTGGAATCTCTAACCACCGAATTCTACATATATTTTTTGTAGAATCCAATAGCGTACTGTCTTTTTCTGGAAATAATATTTTTCAAGTTTTAGACTGAAGATATATATTACTTAATGCTATATTGTGATATAATCCATTTCTGCTTAAAATTCTCTTTCAAGTGATATACAGGGTGGCTCCGTTTTTTCGTTTTTAACTTTGGGAAAAGATAGAGCATGAAATAATAAGCGTCTTTCCTACAACATATTTCTTTATGACACTCCGTTTTAATGATAGGCCTTCAACTTAAAAATAATATGTTACTTTCTTTATTATCTACTAAATAAATAAATATTTTTCTTTTAAATTTGGTATGGAGTAATTATAATAAAATGTTAATATTTTGTACATAACTTTCCTGAATTCATGCCAATGGCGTAGGTATGAGGTTTTATTCATCCTTGCACTTCCTAAACTTCTACGCCAATAGTGAAATGTATTTTTTCAGTGCAAATATTTTTATTCTCTGAAAAAAGTGCTCTTGACATTTGACTTTTCTAATCAGGATTGCCTACATTATGGGATTACAGATTATACGAAAATTATAGGATTACGTAGGCATTGCTTATTTCTAAGTTTGCAACAATAGTATTGACATATATCATGTGAAATCAGTTTGTTTGTTGTGCGGTTAGAGCATGTTGAAGTTATAAGTTAGTTAAATACGATCTACGGGAAAAGGTGGTAGTCTAGCGCTTGGCCAGCTCAATCAGCGGATCTCAATCAACTAGATTTTTTTCATTTAAAGCAAAAAGTGTGTGTAGCTCCGGTGCATAATATAATAAAAAAATCTGTTATGTACCTTTATCGTATTGGAAGAACTCCTTTTGAAATAAATAAAGAGATATGTAAATTTCCAAAAAAAAGTTCCTAAGAAATTAATGTTATCCTTGCACTAACGAAAATGGATAACACTTTAAGCAGCATTACAAACCGTTGTTTTTGCCTTATAAATGATTCACTGAATTTTTAAAATGTCATAGGATAACTAATTGTCATGTCTACCTTTTCTCAAAGTTAAAAAGAAAAAATCGGGGTCATCGTGTATAATATACTATGGGATTATTTTTGTTTCGTCTAAACAAAATGTTTAGAAATAAAGGGAGAATCCAAAAACTGAAAAATATACTGGGAATTCCATTAAAAAATTAGTTTTACAAGATACCTTGTTTTTGGGACACTCTGTATGTTTGAAAGTAAAATGGTTAAACGCACACTTTCCGAGATAATGCTTGTCAAAACAGCTCTGTATATTCAATTGTTTCCCGAAAAAGTAGCACACCGTTTTGAGCCAAAATGGGACACACTGCATCATATTTTCATCTCAAAATAAATATTCAAAATGTTTTTCAGCTTCTGAGTGAAAGAAAGAAAAACATTTTTAATAGTGTTTTGAAAAGTTGTACAGTTAGTAACTAATTTTCCACACACGCAAAAAATACATTCCTTAAACTAACTTTTCGTTTATTGTCAACTTAAATCATTTGTTATCTTTATTATAAATTTTTACTGTTTACTTCTTTACAATTGGTTATGGTTATGGAAAACCCCGCGCATGTATTTGATGAAGTAGAGGCCACATTTGTATTTATATTGATCTCTCTATGACTCAATATATTTGAGGTTACTTGAAGTTTTTGTTGTGGTAATATGTTTGCTCTTGTAACATGTCTGCTCTTGCATCAGCCAGTATCGTAGCAGACATTCTCCGAAAACCAGTGGCCGGTGTAATTCCAAGCATTCGGCAATTTAAAAAATTCTGCCATTTTTTTAGGAAAACCCCTTATAGATGTATCCTAGGAAGAATCTTGAATTCTCAATTGGCAACATTTCGACAAGATTGACTCCTTCGATGTTCCCGTTACAAATAGTAAATTTTCTTCATCAACATTCCCTCATGATTCATGGTACCTATAGCTATTTGAGCTATTTTTAAAACACTATTAAAAATTATTTATGTACGAGTTACATAAAGTCATGTTTCATAACGTATTACACCCCGGAAGATATAGAAGGACTAAACTTCGTTGACATGATCAGGAAGTATAGAAACCTACGTCTGGAAAATATTAAACACAATAGATTCTTTGTTAGATATAGAAATGGTAAATGTGGTGTACAACCAGTAGGAATTAATACTATTTATTGGTCAGTTACCAAAGAAGATTGCTGAAATGATTGGTTTGCCGAATTGTGCATTATTCCCGGGGCACTGCTTCAGAAGATCTTCGGCCAATATTTTAAAACTAAGACAACACGGCGGCTGGAAGTTAAAAATTTTTAAAAAATTCCGGTGATATCTTGGAGAACCGAGTAATACCAATAACATATCACGGAATATTACTGCATGTTCAACAACAGAAGATTTCTTCTGGAATTAGTTTCACTTACTGTACCAACTGCGTTGTGAATATTTATAATTAAATAATAATAATTAATAAATAATTATTAAAGTGTTATTTATAAAATTACTGACATAAATAAGTTATTTTTCTGTTGCATTTTATTTAATTATTTTTTGCAATTAGTGACACAACGAACTTTTCGTAACCAGTTGCATAATGGTTTTCAATACAACTAGTTACATAAAGTAGAACGTTTTGACACTTGTTTCGAGAACAAAAGATGTTACTTTATATGTCACAATTAGAAAAAAAACATATGTGCAACTTGGAGGAAAATTATCTTTTCTTAACTTATTGCACAAATAGCTTTGGTATTTCTAGAGGTTACATTAATGAAAAAGCTAAATAACAGGGGTTCCAATACCGATCCTTGCATAACACCAGATAAAGTTGTACTTTTAGGGTCGTATAATACTTTTTTTGTTTGAGTTCAATTTCACATCAATTCACCTGCTAAAATTATGGCGTACACACCCCTTACATTCTGAAGATGCTTACATTTTTATCATTTACGCACGTACGCGTCCAGGGACCTGCTCGATAGTATATAAATACGATTGGAATTGATACCAAAGTGGTGCTGCTGCGGGCGGTTGCGGATAAATTAAAAGGGACGAGACAGGCACCCCGCGCCTTCTGTTTACGGATAATGGGGTCACATATCGGGGATGCGGCGATAATAAAGAGAGAATCAAATAGTAACTAGCCGAGTCGGATGGATGAGCGCCCCGCGACACGGGGACGGACGAACAGACGCGCCCGCCCTTATCGCAACATCTGCCCATCTGTCGACCTGTGCCCCGGTACACCGGGGGCTCTTCTATCTCTTTATGGCATCATAATGCCTTTGAACTCTACACGATTACACCCCAGCGGCACCAGTACGATTAATTAAATTCATATTTGGAAATTATCTGATGCGCCGCTAGCCCTATGTACGTTTATAGGAGGCAATAAACTATTAACATTGTAACTAAGAAATTAGACCACCTCAAGCCCAGTTAATTGGTATTTAATGAAATA
The DNA here is from genome assembly GCA_025584915.1 of Monochamus saltuarius. Classification (NCBI taxonomy): domain Eukaryota; kingdom Metazoa; phylum Arthropoda; class Insecta; order Coleoptera; family Cerambycidae; genus Monochamus; species Monochamus saltuarius. The sequence continues at coordinate 25,616,805 of CM046722.1, forward strand.
AATGAATCTATTTGAGTTTATGATGATATTACTTGTATACAAAGTTTATTAAAGCTACATCTACATAAATAAATACCAAAGTAACAACTAAATTAAAAAATAACTAAACTCTTAGTAGTGCTTTTTGCAACAATTGCGGATTTGATGAATATTTTATAAAGCTAACACGCTTAAGCTCTTTTGCATTTACTCAAGGTATACTCAAGATCCAAAATAGTATAGAGTGATTCATTTACAGCACTTAGGTGAGCAGAGGATGTGAGGGTTGCAGGGAACAATATTCTATAGGCGTGTCACTTCAGAAGGGTTCAAAGAACATAAAATTACCAAAAGTAAGTTGACGTTCGGTAAACTTTACTAAATTAATAATGTACAGTGCGTTTCAATAACTTTGATAACATTTTGATCAGCTGTAACTTTTCTGTTTTTAAAGATATCGGAATGAAACCATATTACATAGTGGACTAGCAAGTTTTTTCTTATTTGAAAAAAAAAACAAAAGACCAGTGATTTTGAGAGATCTTAACCTAACTTATATTTTTTTTAAATGGAACGCCCTGTATATTATTGAATTTTTGGATTCTACTCAAAATTCCTAGCATATTTTACAAAGCATATCCTATACCTATATTCAACTGTTTCTGAGAAATAGTTTTACAAACATGTCAAATTATCATAAAAATTGCTCTACTTGTTCATGGCACACTTTGCACTGAGCTAAAGCTGAAGTTCGGCATTGCTTGAGCCGTGCTGGTAACAATCGAGCCTTAATATTTTATTCTGTTGAGGAAAATGGCAGACAAGTAGAGCGATTTTTGTGATAATTTGACATGTTTGTAAAACTATTTCTCAGAAACAGTTGAAGATAGGTATAGGATATGCTTTATAAAAGATGCATGGAATTTTGAGTAGAATCCAAATATCCAATAATATACAGGGCGTTCCATTTAGAAAATATAAGTTAGGTTAGATCTCTCAAAATCATTGGTCTTTGTTTTTTTCAAATAAGAAAAACTTGCTAGTCCACTATGGTTTTTGTTTCATTCCGATATCTTTAAAAACAGAAAAGTTACAGCTGATCAAAATGTTATCAAAGTTATTGAAACGCACTGTACTTTAAAAAGTAGAATGCCGTCCTTTTAAATGGCGAAGGTCAGCCACCACCCACACCTACCTGATGTGCACTCAACCGATATCACACTTTAACACATACTCTACACTATTTACATCCACACTATACACTACTGGTTACTAGCACTGTTACTATAACGACCACACATTAACACTTGGACGATGTTATGCAACAACCGGTTAACCCACATTGTTTAAATTGAACTTTTTTATTTTAAAACATTTATCAGAGTGTCTTCTCTCTGTATTGACTGCTGTAAATTATGAGCGTTTAGTTTAACTAATAATAAGTATTGAGATGTAAGATTATCAGACGTCCGAATTTTACAGAACATGTCCTGGTTTTACAGGCGTCGGAGGAGTTTGACCAGATTTTCAAACAATGCCCGTGTTATTCCACAAATACGTAACTAAACATGGATGATTATTTAGTTTTTTCAAATCGGCAAATGCAATTTTATAAGATTATTTCAAAGGTATTTTTATTTTTGTTGTTGTTTTGTCTAATAAAGGTTTTTTTGTTCGTTATATTTACTATTCGCAACTTCATAGATTCTTTAGAAAACGTCACTCTATTGTATAAATTGTGCAACAAATAAACCATACTAAAAGAGCATTGCATTTTTTAAATATCTTTTGATTTTGGTTTCCATGGAGAAATTGCTTTGCATTTCAATTGTTAGACATATGTCAAAATTGTTGTTTTAATGTCATACTATTGTTTGATTGAACAGCCTTTGAAGTTATTTTGTGCAGCAAACCATTTGCACATATGGAGCATTTCCAGAAATCCATGTTAATCAACTCTAGAACTGATAACATAGTTCCACAAAAATATAGTCATGTTGTCCGGACCAGACTGGTGATTTAAGATGTTTATAAGGTCGTTGAGAAAATTTTAGTTCAAAGACTCTTTGATCCATGGCCAAAGTAATTTCTAGAGGTTATCTGAGGGTCACACTTCTCTCTTGAACGTCACAGGCAGGGGTGTTGATCAGAAAACGAGATATCAGAAAAACTGCCTCTATAATAGTTGATCAGTTCATTGAATGCCACGATACGAATCATAACGAATCAACTCACTTCATCACATATGAGTACGCACCAACTTGTCAATTGTCCCCATTTTTCTTGTAAGACCGCTTTGTCCCTCAAAAGATAAGATATGTGTACGCGATTTCTCTTTCGGTTTGTTCCGTTGTATTTGTGGTTTATATTTACAATATCCAACAAACATCTACCATCACAGTCTATGGCCTACATCATCCGAAATCATCCAAATCCTTGTACAGAGGACAAAAGAGTTCATTACAAGTACAGCCGAGACGACTCAAACCTCTGAACATATAGGTGTAGTTTTCTCGATATCTCGCTATCCGATGTAAACGACAGCTTGTGAAATTCAAGAAAAAGATTTAACCTTCAAATCACCTCTTGAATTTACTTTGGCCATGGGTCAGTGTTTTCGAATATAAAATTTTCCGCTCTTTTAGAATCCGGGGTCAAATATACATTTCTATTTAACAAACAAAAGTCAACTTTCAAATAACCTTGACAATAACTTAATAAGGTAGAACATACCTCGGATTCAAATTCAGCGATCCCAGAACCATACAGATTGACTGGTCTGATCATCGCAGAGTTGTTAGAAGGGGTTGAAGTTTGTTGTTTTGGAATTTAGAATTTTTGAGGAAAGGAGAGAAAGAGAAAATGGAATTCAAGAAAGTGTGAGCGTGAGCTTTCTCATTATTCCCCAATATTTTCCAAGATGTTCCCAAAACAAAACCCTACCAAGTAGAATCGTAAGAAGCGATGAAGGTGAAACCTGCGGAGAAGATACGTCACAGTGGCATATTCATCAGTATAAAACAATACCACTCTAAAGACGTGCCACGTTCTTAAATCCAGAATTAAAACTTCATCGTGCATGAAGAGAGTAAAAACAGATTTTATTATTATCGGCAGGTTCAGAAAGCACATTTCGAACATTTACTCCATTAAATTAGTATTATTATTATTAAAGAAAAATTAAATCATACGTATTGTTAAATATTGTATTCAATCTAACGAGAGGCTTTTCTTCGTTTTTGAACGATCTGTCAAACTTTGGCAGACATTGTGCCATATCCTCTGACTCAGAATTTACCTTAGATTCAATATCACTAACAAAAATATTAGTGCTCCATTTAAATAAAGAAAGGTGACGTCATTTCCGGGAAAACCAAAAGTACCACACAAATGTTGATAACTTGAAAGAAGGTTATTTCGAAAATAAAAATTGACCTGTTTTTTCCCAAAGATATCCTACCAACCGTTTACCAGTTTCAAGGGGGGGCAAGACTTTATTGCCGCACTGTATAATTGTTTTACTAGTTGAGAAATTGATTTTACTAGTAGGTACCTGTTTTCATATTGAAAGGTTCTTAAAACATAAAAAGCCAGTATAATTAATTTAAAAAAACAGACTTAAGTCCAATTTTAGTCGCTAGTTGAAAGATTCAGATCGATTTTGAATATTTTTAATGTTTATTTTAGCCCTAGGAGAAAATCTGTGGAAGTTGAGACTATTCGACCCGATTCGTGTTCAGCAAACACAAAAATATTTATGTTGACTAATTTAACGAATTCAAAACTTGAGGGTATTTTGACTACCGCATACAAAAACAAAAACCATTATGGGTCTGTCATCATTTAGTTCATATCGATCTTTGTGTTCAAGACAGAAAAATTTGATATCTTATTCAATCTACTATTTGATGTAATGATGTAAACGAAATGCAACAAGCTGAAATTAAATGTCTTAGATTTTATATTTAAAAATATATCATTATCTCGCTTATACCAATTTCGAAAACAATTGTGCAACTATAACTGTGCTATAACGTCCTTTGAAACGAGAAGAGCAGCCGAACGCGAGCCAGCTCGCCCGTTATCAAGTCAAAATAATCAGGGCTCATGATTGTTTGCACATGTCGACCCCGTCTTACCCCTCGACGCTTCTGCGCACGGGGGTTGTTCTTTTTGCGGCATACGGTCAAGTTTCGACATAAAACAACATGTGTGTCCCGTGTTACTCACCCGCACTCCATGCTCTGACGACCTCCGACAATCTGACAGCTTTATTCGAACGGGCTCGTGTTACTGTCAAATCACTTCAAAATATGATTGTTTAAACAGCCCCAAGCCCTCGGGATGTTAGGCGGTACGTGCGAAATTATTAAAAAGGAAAAAAGAACCATATTTTAATAATTTCTTCATCCCTTATGATGTAGTCTAAAATTCGAACTAAGGTCATCCTGCGCCCATCTGCTTACCGGATCAAGTATTTTTTATCAAACATAATATGTAAACAAACATATTGCAAATGGGTTGCCTAATGAAATATGTTCATGGCTACCCTTAATTAAAATAATGCGATTACATTTTTTTTCAATATTATGCTCACTTGTTTACCAAACGAATTTAATACTAATCGAAAGTATAAAGCATGAGGAACATGCAAAAGTTAGGTTGCCTACTTTTTACTGGTGACTATCATCCGGTTGCCCAGTATAGAGATGAGGTGATACTAGCAATGTATACTCATTTGCTTGCTCATTGAATTATACAGTGTGTCCATGGATGGAGTTGACAAGAGGAGAAACTCTTTTTTTTGACTTTATCGAAATCTTTATAAAAAGTTCTGCTTCCCGAAAAAATGAAATTCTCATAGAAACTTCTTAGATCAGATATACAGGGTGCTCATAAATTAAGAAAACAAGAAAATAGTCAAGAGAAAAGTACCATTATTTATTATTGTATACAACATTTTTATGAAATAAATCTGTTTATAACTTCAAATAGAGTCCCAATACAAATTTGAAAATCAAAATTTAAATTTTAACATTTACTCTACACACTGCAAATAGTTTGTTATTTCTTCTTTTATGCGCTCTTTTAATATCATAATAGCTAAATTGGCAATGATTCACTTGTCACACACTGATCGAGACTGTTACAAGCCTTCTGCCCCATAAGCCTCAAAAGGTGCATTTCAATTATGCAGTTTATTTAATAGCCCAAGGGTGGCTCGGAGCAGTAAATTTACAAACTCAATAATTATACATGCACGTAGGACCTCCGAATGTGATGTATGTTTTTTAAAGTAACCCATATGTCGGAGTAAATCTAGCGACCGCCGAGGCGAAGAGGGTGGCAGGGGGTCGAGGGTTGAACTCGGCGACGAGAGGACATTTATTTAATAAGGCCCCCCTTCTAATTCCAGGCACGTCTGATTATGATGGCTTTATCTGTGGAATTAGCGGCGCTGGTTGCTCTCCTCTAATCTATTCGTAATCTGATACTTTATAGGTCTTTAATTATTGCGTTAGTATTAATCTAGTATAGTTTCTCGATTCAATTATTCTACGAGAAGGTGTTTGGCGCCTTTAATTCCGTTCAATTTAATTAGGTAATTGCAAATTTTCAATTTTATAAAAAGACTTTATAAATGCCTGGAACTTGAGTTTACACTTCGATTAATAGTTTTTTTTTTACGTTCACGCAAAAAAAACAAAACTTTATTCAACTATTATTTAGTGGAAAAAGTGGTTATTAATTGCACTAGTGCAACAAAATGTTTATTGCATTCATCTGTCATTCTACTACAGCGTTTTGTCATCATAACAAACATAAACGTTCAAATTGACGTCATATTTTCCTAGACTTATTGTCGTCTAAATAAAACATTTTTTGGTTTTTGCAATAAACCCTTACTAACTAATAAAAAAAAGTATAGAAATATTTGTTACAAAAAGGTTTGTTTTTCTTCTACACTTCAATAATTTGTAGAAAAGCACAGTTAAATTTAAAAATAATCAAATATTAATTATCACAAATATTGTAACACTTGGTATATAGGTATGTTTGTTTTAATCGACTCAAAATCAAGTATTCTATCACCTCCTAAAATTATTGTAACGACATGCAAGTATATAATTTATATTCTAGTACGACATAATGTAAAAATCATCTATTAAGAAGTTTCAGTAGCAACGGTTGACAAACTTAGCTGTTACTGAATTACTTCTCGTAATTATTGTGAAAGTGTAAATATGAGTTCAAGTGATGATTTGTCATCAGATATTTAGACTTCCAGTATTGTCCATCCATCTCGTGTCAGAGAAATCACAGAAGAAATACGATCAAGCATTTGGTTGCTATGAAAAATGGTGTCGAGGAAAAGAGATATCTATTTACAACGATATATATAATGTTGATATTTCAAAGTTACAGTAAGTTTGAAAGAAACATATTTCTGACTGACATATATCCAGATGGAAAGTTATATTTACTAGGGTAAATAAGTAAGGAAAGTAATCACTTTCCACCCAGACAAATGTCAACTTTCACTGAATAACCAAAATATTTGTTTAAAAAAATATCTTATTGTACATTAAAACATTCTCAAGAAATTTTATTCATATTAAGTATTACAAATTATTTTATTACACAACATTCAGTAACTGGACCAAAGGGTTGACGACTTTTTGATTTTGTCAATTTCGCAAAAATATGTCAATAGAATAGTTTCAGTAACAGATTTCTGAACACCTTTTTGTGAGCACCAACTTTTCTTAGATAACAATTCTTTTTTCAAATTTTCAGCGGCCTCTCTCAATTGAGGAGGAGTACAAATAATTTCTTCTCAATCGCTCATTGGCTTCGAAAACACTTGTTTGATAACAATCTATCTAAAATGTAACTAATTTAAGTTTGTATGTCTGATTTTTTTAGTACCATAGTAACCATTGTCAAAATGCCAGCTTGACGTTTTTTATCTGTAATCTGGTTATGCAGCGATCTATACTTAGTTAATTTCTCACGGAAATATTTTTGTTACAAAAACCTTCACCTGCATTTAAAAAGTATGGTTGTAAATAAATTAGTATACAAACCAAAGTGAAAAGTTTCATTTCTCAACACTATCCAGCTCGGTATGTAATATACTATTAACACAACTAGCAAGAAATGATTATTACTATACAATATAAGCGAACTAAGAAAATACAGAAGCCGTGTCTTTGGTGCTATTACTCAATGATAAGAACAGAAATTACATTCAAGTAGAAAATCAATATTAAAAATTACTTAAATTTGATTGTATTCCTGAAACAAAAATCAGAAGGGTGGCGGGTATTAGCATATAAGGAAATATCCAAATCTTTAATGAATGCGGATGATGGTGAATTGCTTTCATAAAATTCACCAATCCGCGAAAAATACCTACCGGGATAATCTAATGTCAAAATTAGAAAAAAATATATACCAGTTCACTACCCAACTTTAACGAATATACTGTTTATTATGTATGTTGTCCTGAATGCCAACGCTTCAATACTCGAACCCGTCATCAGAAAATTTGTAGGAGGAGTACCGTGTTACCAATTGTTATGGGTTGATTTGTTATATTTCTGAATACGTGGTACAAATTAATGACATTATGACTAAATCATCCTGCATAAAGAAAGTATTATGTTCTGTGGGTTTAGGTAGATTCAGTTCAGCTCATAAACGACTAGGCAATTTGTCCCATGGCGTTAAATTACCGACTCTAGAGGTTATTTAAAAAAAAACGCACATAATTCTCTAAGATTTTTACAATACTCAAATTGAGTACATCTTAGAATTGAAGTGGATATTCGAATTTCTCTATGTGAATAAATTATAACCATTGTGAGAACATGATTTTCCTAAACCAAGAGTGAAAATTATTTGAAAGAATTAATTTAGTATTACTTAAGCTATAGTATTATTAATGTTAATACAAGCAAGAATATATATTTTTTATTTCAAATACGTATCTTCTTGCGACTATATGGGATTAGCAAATACTCAATACATACTGATGAGATCCATTCTAAGGATTTTTTTGTGTGTGCGGTAAAGTAAAGCCCTCAACCTATGAAGGTCATGAACAAGAAATACTGCAACGTATCTTTAATTGGGTGGATTATGTTTCTTCGATTTAACAATTTTTTTGTCTTAGTTGTCTATCTAGGTTGCATAATAAAACTTGTTTATTCACATCTCTATTACTAATTTGAAATAATTTTACAAACAACATGTATATTTGTTGATACAAATACCTACTAGTACAAATTTAAGTAGCAAAATTTAGATCGAGAAACCAACCCTAAATACAATTTGTGTCACAAAATTAGCAAAATTGTGAAACACTTTTTATTTTGGTATTATAATCTAATAGTTGTTAATAAAATTTCATACATTTTATAGGAATATTTTGCTACTATGTTATTAATTATCAAAAAATAATATGTAGCAATAAATAATTGATTAAATATAAACTATATATAAATTAATATAATCATTTAAATGTAGCCAATAAACCAAATTGGAAACTGGATGTAGTTACAATTATTACGGATCACGGATGTAACAAATAACTCTTATTACATATGTCTTCATGGCCAGGTCTATTTCCAATATATATTTTTTTAATGAGTTCTATAAGAATTTTTAATGAAATGCACCAAAAAGTGGTAAACCATATTTTCGTAAATAAGTAAATCAATGTATATATATACTGCAAATCACTAACATGGAATAAATTTAAACAGGCACATTTTTTCAAAAAGAAGACGTCTATAAATATCGTCCTTACCGCATTTAAACAAAACTATATACGGAGTTCCAACTACGCGATATGACGTAATCGATGATTCTTTAAATGTCAACCATAATTTTTATGGACTTTTTTTGAAGGAAATGTATATACAGGGTGAACCTTAAATAAGTACAAATATTTTAACTAGCAGTACAGTTCACTGTGTAGAACACATAATTCATAGTCTTTTTACAAAAAAATCAGGGATAAAAAAAGTCAAATTTAGTCATTATACTACAGCGTTTTGTCATCATGACAAACATAAACCTTCAAATCGACGTCACATTTTTCTAGACTTATGCCAGTTTGCATAAGAACAACTTAATAAAGTTGTTCTTAACGTTAAGTTATGCATATTTTTTTAGAGTATTGCACCGACGTATTATAATCCATACTTAGCAAAGTTCGTCTTAGTATTGGCAACAACGCACAAATTTAGTAACTTTTGTTACTTTATGTTAGGTATTTCAGTTCTTTCTGTTTTTCTTCAGTTTGTTACATGGAAGTAAGGTTAGATTTCGGTGTAATGCCATGTCTGTGGTGTTTGTTTTTGTGGTTGTCATTTGTAATATAGGTATGGTTGTTGTTGATGTTCATATGATGTTCATCAAGACTAGTTAATATCAGATACAAACTAATAATAATAATTTACTTTATTTTCTCTGTGGTTAGTATTAGTGACCAAATCATCTTCATTCAATTCATCCGTTGTATGGAAATGATCAGATCTCGTATAATTTAATTTGAGAAATGCAAAATGTATAATTTCCAAAGTATCCAAATCATCAAATATCATCTAATATCCATTATAGGTACTTTTTACTACTTACTACACTCATTAGCATTGACCACTAGGTATTTGCACTTTCCGCGTTTTTAAAACTTTTATGCTTGTTTTTCGCACATTTTAACTCTGTTTGAATTAAAGAATTTCATAAGTCACTGTCAAACAGGGGCTTAAATTTAAGTATCTGTTTTCATACTTAATGCCCGTTTGCACCGAAGTTAATAAGCAATACTTAAAAATAAGACATGCTTAAGTATGCTTTTCCTATTGCACCATACGCTAAGATCTTAAGTATGAAAACAGATACTTAAATTTAAGCCCCTGTTTGACAGTGACTTATGAAATTCTTTAATTCAAACAGAGTTAGAATGTGCGAAAAAACAAGTATAAACATGTAAAAAACGCGGAAAGTGCAAATATAGTGGTCAATGCTAATGAGTGTAGTATTAAAGTAGTAAAAAAAGTATCTATAATGGATATTAGATTACATTTGATGATTTGGATAGTTTGGAAATTGTAGATTTTGCATTTCACAAATTACATTATACAAGATCTGATCCTTTCCATAAAATGGATGAATTGAATGTAGATGATTTTGGCCACTAATACTAACCACATAGAAAATAAAGTAAATTATTATTATTATTAGTTTAACTCTGATATTAACTAGTCTTGATCAACATCAACAACAACCATACCTATATTACAAATAAATGACGACAACAAAAATAAACACCACAGATATGACAGTACGCCGAAATCTAACCTTACTTCCATGTAACAAACTGAAGAAAAACAGAAAGACCTAAACTACCTAACCTAACGTAACGACAGTTACTAGATTTGTGCCCTGTTGCCAATATAAAGACGTACTTTGCTAAGTAAGGTTTATAATACGTCTGTGCAATACTCTAAAAAAACAAGCATAGCTTAACTTTAAGAACAACTTTATTAAGTTGTTCTTAGTAAAATGTCGGTGCAAACGGGCATAAGAAGATCTTAACGTATGGTGCAATAGGAAAAGCATACTTAAGCATGTCTTATTTTTAAGTAATGCTTATTAACTTCGGTGCAAACGGGCATAAGTGTCATCTAAATAACATTTTTTGGTTTTTGCATGAACGTAGAAAAAATATTGTATGCCACTCGTACAAAAAGTGCTTATTGCACTCGACGTGTTGTCCTACTCGGCCTACGGCCTCGTAGGACAACTTCACGCCGCGTGCAATAAACGCTTACTTTTTGCACTTGTTGCCTAAATAAGTAGTATACGTTAGTGCCGCAACTCTTAAAATAGAGATGTTAAGCGGTACATTACTTAAAGAAACCATTAGCTTAGTTCGGTTTCAGAAAATTCAAAAGTATCTCATATTAACTTTCAATTTACGTATATTGAAATTATTAAATCCCTTTCCACAAATATTACATGTTTTGATTTCACTTGCCTCTGCCACAGCTTATTCCTTTGTCCTTAACCATACTAATGCACCGGTATCAACATCAACATAGCCTCTATCAATCCTAGAGGATGGGACATGTGCGGGACAATTCGCCTACTGCTTCTGACACCTATCTGTTATCTGCGCCTACGACACCAGTTTATTTTTGCATGCGATTGACGCTGCTTTTAAATATTTTACTTTGCTTCTCTTGATATTTAACGCATACACCAAGCTAGTTATTTTGTTATTACATGTTTTGTGTTTATTTTTCACCCGCCACGAAATTACGAGGTACGAAATGGTTAGCACTGACACATTGTTCTTCATAAAATGATTTAAGGGGATAATTTGTGATAACCTTTCTAACAATGTACAATGGTATTAACTTGTGGAATATGGATAACTGTTTAAACTGGTTTTCAGTAAGTAGGTGAGCTTTTAAGCACGTTTATGGATAATTTTTGGAATCATTAAGCAAAGTAATTTCCTAAACACTTTAATTGAAATTACGTTAAAAAGTGATTTATCTTACAGATGATATGGCAACCTCGTCTTCATTAAATCATATAGTTTATTTTATTAGATTACGTCAGTGGTCTATCTGACCAGCAATCCTCAAAATGTGGGTATTTAAAAAAAATTATATCTCTCTTAAAAATGACTTTCACTAGACACATCTATATGACGAACTACACCTGTTGTTAGATATTTGTACTTATTTAAGCTTTATCCTGCATAGCAAGCCATGAATTTCGAATTTGGTGAAATAGCAGAATTACAAGAATGTCTCATGAAAAATTTGAACGCCCTGTACGTAACAGGCAAAATAAATAATGCAATAAATCAGAACGAAAACAAAACATCAATAATGCCTGGGCATCGGCAATACACGCATATACTCGTCTACACACATAGATGTCGGTGGATCATCCCCGCTCACCGTACCTACAGTTCACATCCCTCCGTGTCCTACTTGATAAAATTAATTATTCATGGTCTGCCCCCTCACTACACCCCAAAAATAACCCCGTCCGCTCCGATACGTACGCGTGAATATACATTATATCTAGATGGTACCATCAGATATTGCATTGTATTCCACGGTACACCGGTATAATTCCGGTATTACACGCGTATTTATCACAATAGAGGAACTATTAATAATCCATGTGGTAGAATAACGGGGCGTGTCTCGTATATATAGTTTTTTTCTGTGGAAAATATTTTTTTGATATGGTCACAGTGAATAACGTTTCCTGAAATATTTGGACTGTATCTTTAGTTTGACGTTCTGTGTTTGAATATAGAGTCAGAAGTAGGTGTAAAAGTTTAGTTGCAATAATAATTTACCAGCACTAATTCTGATAGTTACTAAAAAAAGATGACTGAAAATATTGAAACTATAAACTTTGTTGGTAGTCACTATATAAAAAATAACCTAAAATTGAATTCAGAGTAATCAAAAAATCTAGGTGAGGCGTTTAAAGATAAATCAACATTATAATGGTGCCATACCAATCTCAAAAGCAATTAGAAAATCAGCGCATTTGTCTAATTCAAAAATAATAATTTTTCTACTTACCTTATGATGTCTTGAACTCTATTCGCAGGAGTTTCCTTCGGAGTGTTTCTGAGAACAGTGGCAAGAAGTTGCATTAAGGCTGTACACAATGGTTCGGATGGAAGTGTATCTTCGCAGTCAGCAAATTCCTAAAACGAAATGGAAATTAATATACTAACTATTTAGGGCGTCCTTCTTCAGTCCTAGTATTTTATGGAAAATTTACTAGGTTTATACAGCAGACATAGTAAATTCATTCCTGATGCTTCACATCTATAGAATAAGCAGAAGAGAGATTTTAGGAAGTAGAAAAAATCAATAGTATGTATTTTACTCAAACTGCAAAACCATGTCTAAAATTAATAATTAATGAAAATTGTTGTTAAAACATATTGAGAATTTCTGGAATTCTCCTTAAAATATACAGTGTCCCACTGGGAACTCCCTTGATTGTTATCTGTAAAAGTACTGTAGCAACATATTTCAAAATTTAACAATTAAGGGGTGAATACAACTAAATATCCACCGATTATGCCGGAAGACGACACCAACTTCGTTATTTTAAATAACATCCTGTATAATACTGCATTGCATTGCAATTTCTATGTTTTCGTCATTAACAATATGCTTTCTTCTCTTAATTTTTTCTTTGACCGAATCAAAGTTTTTAAAGTTTCCAATAATTTGCTTCACCGTGTTTAGTTATGGGATATCGAACAGCAAATGTTATTGTTAAAACTTTGTCACATTCTCCATAAACAAATTTAAATAATCTTCGTTAGAGTAATTTAAACGCGCCGGCCTAATTACAATAATAATTGTTACAGTTCTAGTGTAAACTGAGGAGAGACAATAAAACAATACCTATTTGACACAAGTCAAGCCAAATTTGTTGCATTTCAAATTTATATTCATAACAAATTTGATTACATTCCAAATCATGACGAAAACTGCTACAATAATAGAAATTTGCAAATATCTCTAAAAGTAGCAATCGCAACCATAACAATGTAACAATTATTTGGTTTGAAAGACAGTGTTCCATTTGAAATAAAAAAGTATCAGTACCTTCAAATATCCTTGCAAACAATAAATATTTGGTGTATAATATATAGCCTGCATTTAAATCTAGATAAGTGTAATGTATGCTTGCCTAGAAAGTTAAAGCTGGTTTTGTATGGTTATAAAATTGGAGATTCAACTTTGCACTGTCCAAGCACGACCAAAGATCTTGGTGTTACTTTTGACCACAAACTAAGTTTTAATAAACATATTGAGACGATTACTTCTTTGTTATAAAAAATGTTAGCGTTTATTATACACAACTACAAAAGTTTTCATAATATTACTACTTTACGTCTGCTGTTTATTTTTGCAACATCTCGATTGGAATATGCTTCTGCAGTTTGGAATCCTATTTATAATATACACATAACAGCAATGTTCATGGAACATATCCTCCTATTGTCTTTTAACATGAGCTACTGTTAGAGCATTTTTCTCTGTCAATCTGTTTTCAATTTAGAAGGGAGCTGCACTCAGTTATAATTCTGTAGTACAAACTCGTAAACAGTAAATTAGATAGCACTATACTTCACAATCAGATCATATACAGGGTATCAAGACCTGCTTCTCGATGCTCCAATATCTTTAAAATGCGTAGTCCCCGATTGAACCTATAGATAGCTTTCCCGTTTTACCAAATGATCCATAATTATTGTAAAATTGAGAGAACAAGGTTGACATATTTTGCTACACTACTTCGTAGATTAAGTCTGAGGTATTCCCATAGTAAATTAATAGGGTTTCCCTTGTTTATAATTATTACATGTGTCTTCATAAATCATGTTTGTGTGTATTGCTGATTGTAGTTGGTATTGTGTTGCAATACCGTTATTTATATTTTTAAATATGACGTCGTCTACTAATTTACTCACTGTGTCATCAATGTTACTGTAAATATTTCTTTTTGTGTACTCTGTAATTGAGGCTTTTGCCTATGTCCATCCAGTTTGTATATTGTCGATACATTTTTGGTGTAATGTAGAAAAAAATGTAAAGCTTAATTTCTTACGATGTTTGCTGCTATAAATCATTTTGTGCTGGTTAGATGTGTTCTTAATGGTGACGAAATTGGAACACAAAAAAATGTTTTTCATTCCCTCGTGAAATTTTTAAAGCAAAAAGTAAATATAGCGACTAGGCAACACTGGCAAATAAATTCTTGAAGAATGTTTTTGGAAAACTGTCTCAATCTGTCTTACCGTATCTGTCAAAGAAAACGCTGATATGTTATATGGATGTATTCAGTGTTTTATAAGAATAAATATACCACTAGTACCCTACACCTATAATATGTAATATGCTGTTATAAATAACGTTAGAAATATTAATCTATAGCTCAAGATTTTGAAAGTTTCAAGTATTTAAAGCTGGTAATATTGATAAGAAGAATGACGATTTATTCGATTTAAAAGGCGATATGTTATTGGTCCAAATTCGGCTGGCTGGAGCATATATAATTAATCATAAACTACAATATGCGGTACTGAATAAAAACAACTGATACAGCCGACACAGCTTTTCCCAAGCAATAATCTTCCATCAAATTCATAAGCGCATATGAAACGGGACATAAAGAATAAAACGGGACAGAGATATTGGTAGTAAAACTTCGGAATCGGATACATTATTTAAATAGACCTCGGATTAAAAATGGATGCACGATTAGATAGAAAAACGGCAGAAGGCCAATCATGCGTACAAGAAAGGGTGCACGTAGCCGGAGGCTGGGGAAACATATTTCAGCGAATGTATGTAAAAGAGTGGATTGGAATCAGTGAAATTGGCAAATGGACCGCCGGACATTCAATTTTCTCCGTTTGTCTTTTTACATGCCCAATAAAACAGCGAATTTACCTCATAAACTAGTGGGGAGGCATACAAAGGGAACGTCCAAAATTTATTTAAAATTGCTAATAATATAGCATATCTCCTGAACTAGAAAATAAGAAACTATATGAGCAGGGAGTCCCAAATTCGATAATGACTGTGGAGAGAGAAAATTTTGACCGATTAGAGATTTTCCCAAAGTAAACATTAAAATTTTGTCACAATTTTTCATTTTGAAACATTTTTTAAACGCTTTGTGGTATCTTCTAAGGACTGGACATTGAAATTTTGCACAAATGCTCAGTGTGCCATTCTGACAAACTTCTCAATAACATGATGTAGTATTTCAAACAAAAATGACACTTTATTTCTGAAAACCTTTGCCAATATCTGTTTAAACAAAGACGGATTTCTACATGAAAATGTTCTAAAATTATGATTTTGTCAACAAATTGTAGAGGTGAATAAAAAAATGTACGAGTCTAACACCCTTTTTACCCCCTAAACAAGACGCCTATGATTTGAATAACGAAAAATGTTCTAGCTCATGTTATTGGACACAAAAAGTTATGTACGTTCTGTAAATTTTGTCTATTGATTTTCGATCGTTTTGTCAGCAATAAAAAAAAACAGTTTCATTTTCACCCTTTTAAGGGCAACTTTAAGTCACATGTTAATAGGAACATTTTGGCTTATTTTAATAAGTTTCTATTGAAATATAGGGACTATATTGAGAAGAGGTCAAACTGGGATATACATATAAATTATTCTTCTCAAAATGCAATTAATTTGCTATATAGGTAGGTTAGGAACTTTAAACATATATTTAACGATAAAATAATAAAGGTTAAATCGTCTAAACAAGTAATATATTAACCAAGTCACATAATTTACTTAATTTCCACAAAAAAGCAAATTTAATTCGTGCGAAGGCGTCGTCGTCTGATTATACCACACAAAATATGAGAAGCACTTAGAGAATGACAGGACAAAGTACAAAACCGCACACAAATTACAAGACATTAGAGACAAATGAAACACATGTATGATCGATAGGTAGATGGATGGACGGGTTGGGCAGGTACAGAGATGATGAGGGTGACAACGATGCAAAGACAGGACCGGCTTGATTTCAAGAATCTGGCTGGAATCTTTGATAAAAAAAGTAAAAGTTGTAATGTGTGTAATAAAAATGCATTTCTTGAAAACGAGGCTAGACAGCGAGATCAATAAAGTGTACCTTTTCTACTTAGAAGAGTCTCTTTTTTCTTTTAATTTATTATCAATCAGACCCAAATGTAGAAAATAAAAAACTATAGGGGAACGGTTAACTATGACTAAATACAAACAATTTTAACCACGTTGCTCAGCGAGGCCTAAAAGGTAATAAAAAAATTATTCCAGAATTTTAGCTCGATATTAAAAAAATGGGGAAAAACCCTTTTTTCCTGTAGAAACTTATAATTTGTGGATAAATCTTATATCTGTCAACCATGCGGTCGTTTTTTGCAGCGTTGCTAAATTCAGAAACGAAAACAAATGAACATTCTTATTAGCAATAATACCTGATAGATAGGTAACAGTTAATCCAGTTAACTGCAGTATTTTGCATTCGTTTTTCATTATTTCGTTACAAACTGGCAAAACTACATTTTCACTCATTACAACCACTCACTACCAATAAAAGACACTACCCGTAGGTAAAATTAGATAAAATGCCTATTTATTATAAGAAAATCGGACGAAAGGAATAGGTACTAGGTAATAAATAATAGAAAATTTTTAATGCAACCGCGGCAGTCTTGTCCGATAACCTAGAAAAACAAGCCGGCGAACTATACCTATTGTGGGAAAATATCTGTACCCCGCTCAAATTGATTTAATAGTAATAATAATAATTCCTTTTTCAGTAGTGTCTACTATAAGTACTTATTTACTTTCAAACATATCGGTACTGAAACTCGAGGACCTGAAGTATTTAAATGTACGTGATAGTTTGAATCAGTTCAAAATTATTAGGGGGATTGGTCTTATTAGACACGAGAACCATTAATAATTGTTGGAGTTTAGAAAAATCGAAAATAGTGATATAGTTGCGGCAAGAATTAAGACGACTTACGTACACGGCTGACGTTAGACAACTGTTTTTAACGTCAATATAATTTTCGATCGATGTCGCATTAAAAACAATAATTTTTTGTAATATAATGTAATATATAGTGCCAATATTTAGTGTAGTACATAGTTTTATTATTTTCAGTTGCAGTTTCTTAAATATTTTCATGAAAATATAATGATTTATTCAGCTATACTTATCCTGGAAGTTAATCAAAATGTTCATAAATTTTAATGGAACGTTTACCGAAATATTCTACATAGTTCCTGAAAGCTTATCCGCAAATTCTGAAGGCGATTCCATATTCCCAAAAGTACAACAGGGATATTAGATGAAATTTTTATAAAAAAAATGTCATTAATTTTTATATTTTACATTACAATAATGGGTTTGTTTGGGTCGTACCGCTTCAATGAATTATACAAATTAAAAACTTTTAATGATGATCGAAAATCGGTCATATCCGTCGCACTGACACCAAAACTCAGCAAAATCGGTCGATCAGTACCATCCAACCTGTAGGATTAAATAGCGAGTATAATATTTTTAAGAAAATTGCTGATTTTTTTATGTTACCGAATTAAAAATTGCATATTTGCCGTTGTTTCTGCCGCCTTGTAGCCACAATACTACAAATTGTGGTGCTAATCTAAGAAAAACCAAACGTGTAGGGGGACATGTCATCTTCAATGGCCGATACGTGGTGTCCCCCAGATTCTTAAGACCGTTCTATACTTAGATCGCCATATTTAAATTAGTAAATTACTAATTTTGAGCCCCATACTAGTTGTAATGAGCCTATTTTTGGCAAGGAGCTTTAAAATTAAAGTTTACATAGTGCAAAGGTATTCACTTTTATGTCAAACAATTACACGTTTTTAAAAAATGTTTTTTTTGACCAGATCAAAATGACCACCTTTCCACCTTATCTGATATAAAAATTAACAATTTTTTCCTATCAAATTTTTCCATAGAACCACGCCTAGAGGTGTTGCCACAATATTATAAGTTTTGACACTATATTTAAAAAATATATGCTACCCGGAATACAGTTCAACACAAGTGTTGGTGATCTATACAACAGATAACGAAATGGCGTAAGGAACAAGGAAATTCAACTGGATCAACTGGTGTGAGCATTGTTAAGGTCAAAATGCGAAGACATATCCTTTACTTATACGCAAAAATGCACCGTTAAGGAATTAGAGGACGCCAAAGTTTTAGAAAAAAATTTCAATAATCGATTATAAAACGGAAAAGCGTCGGACGATGAAAATGAAATGTTATTTGAAAACTTGGTAGAGTAGCGCCCGCAGAATAGTTGTTTCCTGATTCTGCTTTTGCACATAATATTTATTTATTTAATTTGGCAAATCAAGAAAACGTATATCATTCACATAAGATTTCGGAATACTCGAATTGGTTAAATTCTATAATTAAATCGGCCATTTTGAAAACAACGTAAGTTCATATTCAGGTTCGACTGACTTTTTGTCGCCATGATGTTTCTTATACTGAAATCCATCAGTCCAAACAAAAACCACATACGTTACGGCTTTATACCTATGAGAGTAAAGAGCTGATGTATTTTACGATCAATTAAAAATAAACATATGTTCATCATTGGTGTGATTTTCGTAATGAACTCGATCATGTATTAAATATAGCCAATAGTGTTTTGGACAAAGAAAAATTCGTATGAATAGAATATGAAGTAAATGCTTCGATTTCTGCAAGTAAAAGCAAATCCTCTGTTTTATAAATACGGCCTATTGTATATGGTTCCAATAAAAATTAAAAACATGAATGCCACTAAACAAGTTATGCAATACATTCCTGATGCTTCTTCTGATTTTTCGAATGCTTTATGTAACTGACCTACAACTGAAACTGACAAGAATACACTATGAAGGCAAAACATGAGAATAATATTTGGTTTTCTTTCTACATATATAATGACAACAATATCTCTACCCCTCATTCTAATCACGAGGATTAGCCCAGAAGTCAGAGTTGTGCGGGAGAGGGGGCGGCATATTATTATTACGCAGGCCGCATTTGTGCCTAGGAACTACTTGCGTTAGGTAGGCCCTAACCACCATTCAGTGCAGGAATGAGGGAAACCTGGAAAACCTCATTAATTAGGGGGGTAGTCAACCGGTATCAATCTCTCACATTGACCCAAGCCAACATTCTTCCACTCTACCATACCCGCAGAGAGGATGCCAATCTCTCCACGAATATAGCTTATATGTATACGGTCTACCGGCTGCGGAGGCAGAACCCACAGCGATCTAGTCATCTCGATTCAAGTACTGACGCCTTAAACCGCGCGACCACTGACCGGTATATGTTTAGTTTACATATTATTATATTTATTGTGTCCGCCTACTAAATTATTAAAATTAAACATCAAGTTTAGCCAAAAACAGTAAAAATCTTCATTCATTTGGAAAACAACATAAGTCCTACAATTTAAAAATCTAATGACAGAAAAACTAAGTGAAATTGGCGTTCCGTGTTATCCAAAAATACACATAGGTATATCACGTATGTATGCACTTGCTAAAATGTTTTTATGTTTCCTGTAAAATTTGGTTGTCGTGACTTAAGTTGTCTTCAAAATGACCGATTCAACTAAAGTGCT
Source organism: Monochamus saltuarius (assembly GCA_025584915.1). NCBI lineage: Eukaryota > Metazoa > Arthropoda > Insecta > Coleoptera > Cerambycidae > Monochamus > Monochamus saltuarius. The sequence continues at coordinate 25,637,047 of CM046722.1, forward strand.
TGTTCAATTTTCTCGATATGAATAATTATTGTCAGAACACGATTTTATTAAATGAAGAATATCTGTGTGTGCAAATATTGAGTTTATAATTTTGGCTTATATAACCAATGGTACAAACATATATTTCATTTCAAATAAAAAATATCTTTTTGCGAATATATGAGATTACGAGATATTCAATAAGCTGATCAGGTACATTACTTTATTGTGTGTAGATTTCCATATTTACATCCTATTTGAACTTACGAAACTACTGAATTTCTCTTTCGATACTGTCTATTACAATTTCGTCCTTTTTTCTAAAAATGGCCACCCTCTACATACACCTACACATTTTTTTTTTGGCTTTTTAGAAATTAACAAGCCTTCTATATTGCAATACCATTTTTTATGTGTAACACGCTGGGTTCGGCTCTGTGCGCGTATATTACGAAATTCAAGGCGTGCTTCTCGTTTTATGAGCAAGTCAGTCGGCAGCACCATTCACCGTGCCTAAAAGCTCGACGCTAATGCATTCCTCCCCCGCGTCCCACCGACAGTGCCGTCGGCTCCCGCTGGCTGGCGCAATGTTCTCGATGCCGTGAAGATGACTAAATGCGTCTCATGTCTCGTCCGCAGACGGCTTCTACCCTTTATCGAATGGGATATCAAATACCGGAAAGGTTAAAAATATTTAATAAAACTATAAACGGATTATTGTGAATTATTATACAAAGCTGAAGAGAAAATTACGTCGGGGTCAATAATTTGAAAATGTTAGCTATAACAGCATATACATTTGTAATTGCCATTTACTTTAAACACTAAATTAATACACTAATGAATTAGTGACGAATTATTATAGGATTCTCTCGAATAATGGTTTGCCAATCTTTTATACTGTATGAAATTTGGAAGTCATCAGAGAGTTTTGGAACTACTAAGTATTACGGCAAAGGCGCGTTCTGACTATTCGATCTTAGTTAGTTTAGTAGTAGCACCAAGTCGACTGACAAATTAATGTTCACACGCTTCAAACACATTCCAACTCGTCTGAAAACCAATGATTCATAACTTGAACGAAAAAGTTTGAATGGGTCAATCTTTTGTGGAATCAACGTAACTTGACCGACAAAAATTGAAATATGTGATTTCACAGCATTTTTCCTTCGAATTCCGTTGATCCAGAAAAGTTGATCAACTAAAATCGAGTCGTGAGAACGCGCGAGGAGTCTATTAACTATACGGTCCAGATGACGTCACAAAATTCCCGTACATAAAGACAGAATATAGTCATTCTCGAAAGATGGACTGAGATAGACTGTCATACGTCACAAAAGTCCTCAGTTTTCATTGGCTACATGCTGATGATCCCGACCATGTAATCAATCTAATTGCAATTCTCAATATTAAATTTGATTACTTTATCTCGATCCGTTTTGAAAATATTTGGAGAAAATCAAATTTTGGGGCCCCCCTTTAAAGGGTAATAGCTCCGTTAGGAGGCGTTCACGGACCTATGTTTATACAGATTCGGAAATTGCGGATCTTTACAGAGAAAGTAGAAATTGCCGCTTCATTCCAGGGAAGGTACGAACTTTAAAAGGGGAGACGACGTGCATTGGTCTAGCATTCCCCACTACTACGATAATCGGTTCCGTATCGCCATTGCAAATCTAACTGTCAGATCAACTGATGCCAGTGTTGTCAGATCTCATCCATTCCGAGGAAATCTCATGCTTTCATATTTTGATTACAAAATCTCATGCTTTTTAATAAACACAAAAAGAAACAATAAAATTATTAAAATTACTCTTTGAAATCTACCAAAACAAAGACCTAACGAGAAATAAAGAAAAAATCGAGGGCAAAATTGAATAGATAGAGGTAGGTATCTACAATATTTGGGTACTTGAAATATCCTTTATTGTAGACTGCTCGCTTAATAATTAGCAATGAATACATAAACGGGTATGACAGTCTACGGATATGTGGTGTGTGTGCTGTATTCACGCTGTATTGCAGTGATTCTTAACTCTATTCCGTAAGGGTACCTACATTTTCTGGAAACAACAGATTTTACGACCCGTCACCCTGCGTCACGTCAACTGCGCCTCAACGTTCGCCCGGCCTAACAATAAAATAAATTAGAAAGGTTACGTGGTTAATAACTTTTAAGTAAGTACCTGTAACTACCTACTTACAATGTAATATTATGATAAAATAGCAGAACATAATGATTTTTAATGAAATAAAAATGGCATTACAAAAGTAATTGAAAATTACTTGCTTCTTTGAAATTATTCTCATGCACTGAATTTTTCCCACCTGGCAACACTGCTTGATGCAAACACGCTGTGGTCGAAGTATGCGTGTAGCATGACACAAATACACGCAAGCGGCAAAATACAATTCACCATCAAGATCCTCACTTTCCAAATCTGTATAACTTTTTTTTCTTATTTTTGATCGTAGAATCGACTGTTAATTTTTAGCAGGCTAATTTTGGGACACCCTGTATAATTTTATTACTCTCAGTTGCAGTTTTTTTAAATATTTTGATGAAAATATAATGAACTATTCATTTGTTTGGATGACGTAAGTCGTCTGAATTCTTGCCGCGACTATATATTATTTTCCGTTATTAGAGCTAAATGCAACAAAGACTTCCAACCCCTTATTCGAGAAATATTTTACATAACAGCATCATACCAACAACACGTTTGTATGATGCTGAACATTTAATAATAATGCTAATGCTAATCTAATTTAATAATATGTAAGTGGTTTTAAATAACCCAAAAAGTTTCTTCTCAGTCTTATGTAATTTCAATTAAGAATTATGTAGTCAATTAACTATTCTGCAGTAAAACTGAAAAGAAACATCTTCAAAACTAAATAATTTCTAACAAGAGTAGGTAACTATGTAAACCTGACCATCTCTTACCCTATTTAAAATTCCGATACGTCTCTAAATCAATATCAAATAATTTTTGCGATTTTTTACATATCGGATGTCTTCTACGTTTATGTGATACCTTCTGGAAGGCAACTTCGTTAATCCCCTTAATGAACTACTAATTTTCGAGATACAAGTGTTGAAGTTTCAAAAATGTATTTATCACATTATATTATATATAATTATATATAGGCAAAACTTGTGTGTGAAACTTATATTCAGCTTATTTCAAATTTAAAAATATTTCGAAAATATAAAAAAATATATATTTTTAGGAAAACAAGAATCAAATGCTTTTATTTTACTGTATTTAGTTTGTTGGGGTTCATGATAGTGCCTCCAAGTATACCCACTAGCAGATAAATTTAGTAAATTTTTGTGGGTTATTAGATACTTAATTATGTGCGTAAATTTCATTAATCTAAATCAAACATTTGCATAAGTATTGAGATAAATACGATTTGATTTTATTTTAACACCCTGTATATGACACTATAAACCAACCTCCTAAAAAAAATTCCTGCTCCTCAGTTTTCGACAGTCCCTATTTACAGTATACAGGGTGTTCCATATAAAAACGGCCACAAAATAAGTGCATGTATAGGGGGTCCCAAAATATTGCAATTTAACCAAACATACATACATATATACAAAGTTGCACACAGGCAGAGTTACAGGCCTTCAAAGTGGGCCAAATATTTCGAAAAATTTAAAACATGAGAAAATTTTCCTCTATGGGGAATCACTTGATTTGGAAATCTTCTACACTATTCTTCCACACTTCTACAGTTGCCTTCACAGAAACCTAGCACAAGTAATATGTCAACTTGTTCACTGAATGTAAATTTTACGGCCATTTTCAACAACAAACAATAGCAGAAATAAAATAGTTCTATTACTGTCAAATTTTAAAGACAAAGTCTACTACTGACTTTTGATTTCTTGAAAACCTTAAAATTTTTTGAATTTTAACAAGAGTAAAAAAGTGTTTCAAATTAAATTCTGCACGGGATATTATCATTCTTTTTAAATTCGATTAATGGTGGTTTGGTATAATTTTATTAATACTCAATGAACACCTTGTAGTGTTTTAATTTATTTGAAGGGATTGTATATAGGTATGTTTGGTTAAATTGCACCTGCTCTGTGTCGGTTTTTATGCACAAGCTGTACAAATTACAGAGATGGGTTGTTATTTGCATATCTGTTATTCTATAACTGTTATCTGTTCAACAACGATAACGACTGTTATTTGTCTGCCAAAATAACAGGTATCAGTTATCACAGTCCCAGTGGGAGGCAGCTGCGCAGAGTATGTGAGTACAGGCCGCGAGCTATAGCGAAACGCGAAGCCGTCTTATGGAACGGTAAAGGAACGAACCATTCGCAGTCTTTAGAGTTTTCAACAACGACGATAACCGATAACAGTTCCAGTTCACAACAACGGCGTTTGCAAAATAACGTAACGGTCTAACAGCGGATTAAAAACGACGGTGAATCACAGATCGCAGTTGTTAGGGTTCTCAACAACGACGATCACCGATAACAGCTTAGTTCAGGTCAGGGCAACACGGTGTTTAGAAAATAACGTAACAGTGGATACGTTATAATAGCGTAGACCCTTTCATTTATAATTTTAAATATTTTTAAAAATACTTAACGATGTATGTTAATACCGGCAGAAAAATTAGTTTCAATTTATGTCAGTGTATTTGACATTTTTATTTTGGTAAAACAATGAAATAAGATAATTAGATGTATGATGTATTAAATTTAAGGCTGGATTAGGTTTCTAAATTCTATTTATTTCAAAAAAACAAAATTTAAAAAATAGAACAACCAGATAAAAATAAATGTTCGTTACTATTAAAAAATAGTCTAAATAAAAATAACTATAAATATTTAGACAATATACGAGTAACAAATTGCTTATTTTAAACAAATAATTATGCAATCAAAAATTCTCTTCAGTTTTATGGGCCGTAATTAACGGGTACGGTGTATCCTGTGCCATACGATACCATTCAGAGCACAGTATACTAAGCAATTGTGATTCAGAGAAACATTCTGAATTCTGAAAGTCAATAACAGTTATCTGTTATTTTGAACTATTATTTAAAAACAACGATAACAGTTGCGACTGTTATTTGAAAATAACGGTTTTGCCCATCACTAGTACAAAACCTAAACTTACCTAATTTTTATAATCAAGAAAAAATAACATGTTAAGATAAGTAAAAAATAAATCTGGACCTATCTGGATTTATACATTTCTTGTCTACGGATACAGAGCAACCAATCGAGTTGTTTCTGGTTTAGATTCCTTAAAAATTATTACAAGGCAATAATCTATTGTTTTAAATTTTTTAAGTGACTTTCTTTTAAGAATCCTTAATAATTAAAATACAGATATATACATTATATTAATTAATGTGTAATGGCACAATTTCGTAGTGTTTGTATAATAATAATAATAATAATAATATCTCTACCCCTCATTCTAATCACGAGGATTAGCCCAGAAGTCGAAGATTTGTGCGGGAGAGAGGCGGTATATTATTATTAAGCAGGCCACATTTGCACCCAGGAACGACTTACGGTAGTAGTTACGTCTTAAACACCATTCAGTGCAGGAATGAGGGAAACCTGGAAAACCTCATTAATTAGGGGGGTAGTCAAATGTCAACCGGTACCAATCTCTCACATTGACCCAAGCCAACATTCTTCCACCCTACCATACCCGCAGAGAGAGTGCCAATCTCTCCACGAATATAGCTTATATACGGTCTACCGGCTGCGGGGGTCGAACCCACAGCGATCCAGTCACCTCGATTCAAGTACTGACGCCTTAAACCGCGCGACCACTGACCGATCTAATGAATTCAAATGTCAGATATGTGTTAGTTACCTACCATATTTAGTATTGTTTGCATTTACTATTACTTTTAAATGATTACTAATAACTAATGACTAGATGTATACAGAAATACTTTTATAAACTAATTAATTTAACTAATATCTGCACTACTGTAAAATACAATTAATTAGAATATCCTCTCTTATCTAATCTAGTCTATATCTAGTCACTGGTTTTAATACTACTACTGCCATCTATTACATGGAAATAACATTAGTCTAGTTATATAATAAAGATTTCTATATAACCACTACAATTCTTTTCCTCATGATTTAAATGAACTGAAATCTGAAATCAGTGCAACTGAATTAAAAACCTGCCATAAATTTTTAAATTCAACTAATCAATTGTTTTTATTTCAGATATATTCTGCAAGTTGTGGACAGAAGATTTTGCTTATTATAGAATATATACGAAAATCCACATGGTTCTATTGGGACGCATTATCAGCATCAGTTTAAACCCATTAACGTGTGGGCCGGAATTATCGGGCAACATTTAATTGGACTATTTGTATTGCCAAGAAGGTTAACTGGAGAACTATATTTGGAATTTCTCCAAAACAACTTGCCAGCACCTTTAAATGATGTACCTTTGGCAATACGACGTTATATGTGGTTAATGCAGGATGGGGCACCACCTCATTTTAGTTTAACAGTCTGAGAACATCTAAACAGGCACTTCAAAAATATTGGATAGGAAGAGAATAACCAGTGGCTTCACCTCCTCGATGACCAGATTAAACTCTTTATATTTTTTTGTGGCGATATTTAAAAATTTTAGTATATGCCAATTCAATTTACACTAGAGAAAACTTAAAATGTATTAATTTTCACTGTCTCCAAATAAGGAGAGAATGCATATTATTCGAACCATGTTGGACCTAAATATAAAAAAATATATATTCAAAAACCATTTTCAAAAGTGGTTTATTTTATTGATATCGACTAAGAATACCTTTTTTAATTTAGAGTTTAAGCTATCTAGAAATATTATTTTTGTGTCTGTATTGTACAGGGTGTAAAAAAATTGGCATTATTGTGCTAAAGCTAGTCTATACCTGACAAAGTAAATAAGTCAAGCCTAGTGTAAATCATATTAAAAAATTATTAAATTGCACCAATTATTTTCTTATTAAAAAAAAACAAGTTTCATGTGACTGTATCTCCATAATAGAGGGCTGTAGAAACAAAGTTTATAGGAATTTGTCATATTATTTTTCGTGTCCCATCCAAATCCGGATGATTGCCCACATATTCTGGGACATCCTGTATATATTATATATAGGTACTATACATCTAACATGTCTGTCAAAATTAAGTATATTGTAACGAGTTTGTTGCAGCAGTAGACTGAGACTATACCATTTCAACTTCAATTCCGGAAAATGTAAAATATTTTTCAGATTATTTACTCTATTTCTGAAGAAATTTCTGTTTCACAAAATAAAAATTAAATTTCGGAATTAAATATACCTACTTAAAAACAAAGTATATTCGATTTCGGATAATGTAAATTCAATTTCAGAAGTAATATATTAATGAAAAGTTCAAATTAAACTATTTTTATATCATCAATATTTAAACTTGACTGGAAGCTATTTTGTTGTTGTCTTCAACAAATATGAAAAACCATGAAGTTGTCCTTCGCAGAGAAAAATATAATTTCGCCAGCGATGCGGCTTGTAAACGAATGTTTGAAGAAGCAGAGGAGACAAGGACACATGTAGTTCCATATAAAACAGCAAATGATTGACTTTACAAAGGAAACCAAGAGCAAAAGAAAAGAGGAGTCAATTATATCAAAAAATTACTGAGGACATCCTGGATGAAATTTTAGGATTTTAAATTATATTGCTGGTGTATGAAGACGAGTGAACGACGAAAACGTAGATGGTGCCAAAAGTTCTCCCCCGTGAACAGAAAGACATGCAAAAATTGATCTGCGAGGATTTGTTGCCCCGCATTTGGAGCGATGGGTAGTCACTGGAGATGAGACTTGGATATTTGAGTGTGACCCCGAGACCAGTAAACAAAGTCAGCAGTGGGTGGAAAAGGGTGGAGAGCGGCCAACGAAAGCGATGATGTCCTGGTCACGACTGAAGGCAATGTTGATCTTTTTTTTCGATATCCACGGCATCATTCATCGTGAATATGTTCCTGCCGGCCAGACAGTGACTGGACAGTTCTATGTTGACGTCCTGGAACAGTTGCAGGCCCGCGTTTTCCGTGTGCGACCCAAATTCGCCGAGAACGGCTGGATGTTGCACTACGACAACGCGCCATCTCATTCCTCGTTCATTGTGCAAGAGTTTTTGGCAAAAAAAGGCATTCCAATGTTGCCGCCCCCACCCTATAGCCCCGATATTGCCCCCTGCCATTTTTTTTATTCCCCACACCTCAAGGGAACTCATCATGGCAACGTACAGGAGGTCAAAGAAGCCGTGGTGCTGAACAGGTTAACTGCGGAGGATTACCAAGGGTGCTCTTAATCCTGGGAGTAACATTAGAATCGTTGTGGAGTTAGAGGGAGACTATTGTGAAGGTCGATAATAAAATTTCGGCAAAATTTAATTTGCTTTTTTTTCTTTGACAATTTCCCGGAACTTAATTGCCACACCTCGTATTAACTGGTTTATTACATGCAAATTACCATAATATTCTTTATGAAGTATTTGCACCATTTATCATATAGAGGACTGCTTGCAATTTATAACAATATAATAATATTATGACAGCACTTACTTGCAACCTCGTATTCAGTAGATCAATGACTGGAGCCAATCTGTTTGACAAAATAACATATTCACAATTGTTTTTTCCATATGCACCTTTACTCGCTATTTGCCATAAATTGCAGCAAATTATTAATGTCCTGAAAAATAAAAGATATTTCTATTAATTTAATTTTAATGTTTAATGACATTTTAATATTTCTAGAATTCTGGGTATGATGGGCGCCCGCAGGGAGAGGGAGCAGAGGGACCGTGCCGTGCTGCTAAATATTTTATCTATCAAAATATTGTTCAAAACATATGTACAGTTTCCTTTTTGTCGAATTTTTTATTTACTTGGAAACCCTTCGTGATAAAATAACAATAATTCTAGGTTGCAATGGGATATCTTGGTATTTTTAAATATTTCCATTATCTCCAGTGGTGCAGAAACCCTGCTGTATTTCTTTTATTTGGTATCAAAATAGTACACCACTGGTTTAATTATAAAAAAACGCAAGATACTAAGGTTATATGCTATATTGAACAAATACTTTTTCTTTGAAATTATCTTTAAAATGCATTGTATTTATATTTTTGCACTTTGCAGTTTGTGTGAAGTAAGGCCTACTATGCTTTAGTAATATTTCCTGACTGATGACAAATTATGTAAAATTGTGAAAGTGGATTTTCAAGTTTCCTTCAGCTTTTGATACACATATGCCTGAATTTACACAAACTACAAGTTATTTTAAATGAACAACATATTGCTCACGATGTATTTTAACAAAAATTTCAATGAATTTTTTTGTTAGACCAAAGATATCCAATTACAACCTAGAATTATTGTTGCTTTATCAGGAAGGGTTTTCAAGTAAATAAAAAATATAATCAAAATTTCGAAAGCTTTGACAACCTTTATCTCGGAAACAGTGAACATTTAGATATATTTGTACTGCGTTCGGCAATATGCTCCTAGATGCGAGTGGATTTTTGTCAAGTGACTACAGATCAAACAAACTTATCTGTAATAAACGAACGGAACAGATTGTTTTTCTTAACCTCACTTTTCATATGTGTGATTTCATTTATACTATTTTTGCTAAATCTACACAGATATATAATTGAGGCCGTTAGAAGCAAATGGATGGAGGCGATTTTTTTATCAAAAATCGAGTTTTGTGGATAAGCTCCATACTTTGAAAACAAGTACAATTAATTAAATCTTTAGAAACAATCAAAATCTCAGTAATTTTCAAATACCTGTGATAATTTAATAGATTTTTAACTTCGATCCTCCTTTGCCCAAATTGGTCAAATTTGCATTTTACACCCTTTTACTTCTATCTGAATTATCTATAACTAAAAAATAAATTTCTCTGCAAATCTGCAATCGGTGCAAGAGACAGCATGCAACTGTCAGACTGACGCACTCTGAATTCAGGCAGTTAACAGAAAATTCAATTCAATCGCTTTGCTCGATCTAAAATTCTGGACCATTTTGATGAACGTCAGATCGCTCTGATTTTATTTGCCGAACGATCGAGATTCCTTACTAATAATAGGTACCTATTTATCAACTTTGGTTTATATCCATTATTTTAAAACTTCAAAATATGCGACAATTCCATTCTTGTACTCCACACAACGTGCTTCTATCCAAATATTGTAGACTGTTAATAAAATATACACAATAATAGACTGCTACTTCACTTTCACCATGAAAACACAATACTTCATTATTTTAAGTTGTATCAATTTAAAAATAATGTGTTAACAAAAATGTACACTCAACAGATATTTGAAATTTGTCATAATTTTTAAGGAACGTCAAATTACCGATACAAACAATTGATAACTGTGACATATGTACTGTAGAGTGCTGTAGGGAGTCACTGTAAACAGGCAATGAAATAGACTACATAAAGCACGGCCGCTGCGATTTAGCAGATGATGAAGCAATCATCCCTTGCAAGTAATACTTGGAGACACCCTATAAATATGCACGTTCCTGAAGAAAAGTGACATTATTTCTATGACTTTTTGAGAATACAAATTTTCTAAATGATGCGACAATTTGTATGACTTTGTCGCACTCGACAATTATCAATAGATATTCGACAATTGAGGCCTTGCTCTCAGAGACTGCATCGAGTACAGTAGATTAAAATTTAAAAATATAAAAACACACACACAGTACAGAAAAAAAGGAAGTAAAGGAATAAAAGCATTGATAAAAACATCATTACTTACTTGACAGAAATCGATGCATTTCCATCTTGACCAAGTGCCAGAAGTTTTCCTAATACAGCAAAGCCGCCGACACTTTGAAATACCAACAAGTCATTTCCGTTTCCTTTACTTAGCAGCCTTGTCAGCTCATTCAAAATTCTATCCAACTGACTGGAACTAGAGGGCGACAAACCTTGACTAGCCTGGTTTGTAATAGATCCAATAGTATTGATACTCCTATTGAGGCTCCTCTTATTAGTTCCATCGAGGACATTAGGTTTGTATCCTGTCTCGTACTCGGCACCTTTAACTGCCATGCGCTGCCTGATCTTCTTGCACCGTTTACGATGGGATCGACCTCTCTCTTTAGCTGCCATTTCTCTTGGATCTTCCTTGCCAGCAGGCGCTTCCACTATCTGCTTCAAATTGTATTGTTCGACGTCGTTTGGTGTGAGATTATTGAAATCGGGATTAGCCTGTTTGACGGCTTCCTGATGCATACGACCGCGTAGGTGGCTCATGAGATATACCTCAGACTTGATCTGAAAATAAAAAATAAGTGTTTCATATTCAGGGTGTCTGAAACTTAGGAGAAAAAAATTGGGTGTAAAACTCGTATTATTTTCATAAAAATGATAGTTCCTATAATACTGTTTCAAAAAGATCTATTAAAATGAAAAACAAATATCACCATTGAGTTACTACCTTTTTCTAAAGGTTTGTAGTGTCTCCTACATCAACATACATAGTATCCCAAAATGAATGCAATATAGAGCAAGATTAGATTCCTGATGACAAAATAATACAATGTAGCCTATCTTGCTTAGTTCAAAAGTTGATGGTTAAAAAGATACAGGGTGTTAAAGTTAAAACTGTATTTTTGATATTTGAAAACAACTTAAAAAAAATGCAAATATTTGCATACATTTTGAAGATCAAGGTTTTTTTGGGGCAAAATATTCAAATTTGATTCTAATTTTGACGTCACTAGTAGCATTGTACAATGCTAGTAGAGAACACCACTTATGGCACATCATGCTTCTTTTAAATGACAGTCTTTTTTTGCGGCTTAGTGTATATGTTACACACGATACTCGAATTCGGACAATGTCCGAAAAAAGTATGCAAAACTAGTTCTGAGCTCAGAAAAGTTCCCATACGCAAAATTTTACGTTTAACCGGCTTTTGACAAAGTGCAAAATATGGAAAACTAGTTCTGAGCATTATTTATTGTTCAAAACTAGTTCCCTTCATTTTCTGAAGATTATAATAAGCACATTACTTGAAAAGGTATGCAAAACTAGTTCTAAGTTCAGAAAATGTGATGACGGGACTGATGACAATAAAATAAAGACATAACCCTACTCTTAATTTGTTCATTAATTTAACTTTCAGAAAATGAATAGAATTAACTGTTCTGGTCATTTCAAAATGCACAAAACTAGTTTTGAACAATTTATAATGCCCAGAACTCGTTCTCTGTATTTTGTAATACGCAGTAACCGTTTAAATGTATAATTTTGGTTATGGGAATTTTTCGGAGGTCAGAACTAGTTTTGTATACTTTTTCGGGCATTTTCTGAATTCCAGTATTGTGTGCAACATATACATCTGACTATTGAAACAATCGATTTTCCTACCTTTTTTAAGTGGAAAAAGTAGGAGGTAAGTTTCAATTGTGACAACAAATTTTTTCACTGAAGGTTGCAATACTCTCCAAACATCAAATGTCTCTTTGTCAAAGAACACTAGTGTAAGAATGAATTTTACATAACATTGTAACCGTTTTGGGAAGTTACAGTTTACAATAGTACTAATTATTTAATGCAAACATAATATTTATTTCCCCAACAACACAAGAAGTTTAAAAATTTATCAGCGTAAAGTACACCTTGCACTAGTGGCCTACAGATGGAGACTGCATCAAATTCTGTCAAAGACAAAATATGGCAAACAGTGTTTAGTTTGAAATAATGTTTCAGTACTTCCTCTTCGCAAATTTAATTTTTTATGTATTATTTGTGTATTTACAAAAATGTCATAACCAAATACCAAAACAACGGATATGGTGCTGATTTATGGGAAATGTGACAAGTGCATATTATCGTGTGACAATGTACTACCAATGACATATTTTTTTGTTACCCTTTGTGGTTTTTCCCAAGAGAGGGAATTCACCCGGTCATGGTTGACAGGCCCACCTCGCTTTAAAGAAAAAGAATGAATGGATGAGATCCCAGCAAATACAAAAATCTTTGCAATAACAAGTTTTAATGTAAACAAATAAGAAAACAGAAAATGATTCAACATTATTGAAATTTCTGTAAATATCAATCCTGGAAATAAATATCAGTAAGGTAAGTGCTACTACCCCCCTGTACTACCGTATCGTGTTTGCAATCCAATTAAATCATTAAATAATCATCTACATTCTGTAATTGTTTTTTTTTTTAAGTGGTGTAAATCAATATGTGACAGCGTGGTGCTATCATTACCTTTGACTTAAGCGGAATATAACCTTGTGGCTGACAGGCGACCAGAGTCATTAATAAATAGTGATGTAACAGTTTTGAAAAAAAAAATGTTTGCTTTATAAATAAGTTTTTGGTAGGCAATTCTGTTAATTTTTATTTTTCTCTATCCCCTCTTAAAATTCTGAATTCAAAAATAGCAACAAAAAAAATACCAAACATAAGCCGCATGCATATATTTCATCATTCCAATGATCAGAATTTTTGATATTTCTACGATAAACATTGTTAGGCACTGAATTTGTAAATATAACAAAAATATTGTTGGGCGATGATACACATCAAGCCATTTGGTTCAGGGTTAGTGAGTGTTAGTACATAAAACAAATCATAAAAATGCTGCTCAATTATACTAATATTATTATCACTTACAAGCACATTGCACACAGTACACCACTTCTGGGTGGGATACGGTACCATATTGGGCGCCTGGTTGTCGTCATTCTGACATCTATGGATTGATAGCTCCAAAGCTCTCTGACGAATCTGCTCCATGTTCTCATCATGGCGTCTCTTGGAATCCTCTTGTTTTTGCTCAATTCTCTTCTGTAATTCTTGGGTTGAAGCAAGTTGTTTTTCATGCAGAGCAGATAATCGCTCCTATAATTTTACAGTGATGACCAAAATAAAAACAAAAAAATATAAAAAATAAATTACCTCCCGGTCTCTTGCTTTCTCTCTTGCCAATTCCTGCCTCTCTCTTTCTCTCTGTTGCTGCTGTTGCCCAATTCTCTCATCTCTTTGACGTCTTTCATCTTGTAACCTATCAAGACGTTCTAATCTTTCACGTTCCAAAGCCTTCCGTCTCTCTTCAACTGCAGCTTCTTTGGCAGCTTTCTCTTCCTGTCTCTTCCGTCTGTCCTCTTGAATGCCTTGTATTCTACCTCTCTGTTCCCGGCAAGATTGTAAAAAGTCGTGCCTTTTATTTTGTGCTTCTAATTCATTTATGAAAGCTATTTCTTTAAGTTTTTCCTCCTCATCATGAGCCTTTTTTATAATGCCCTTAATGTGTTTCTTTCTGTTTTGAGCTGCCTTTTGTAATCTGAAAAAGTTTCCTAGTTATACACATATCACTTACCATTGTCTTAATATTACCTCATTTCCATTCTTTTTCGTTTTTCTTCAATTAGTTGAAGTTTAGCTGCCTTCACATCCTCTACTCTAGACCACAAGGCTTGCAGTTTTTGTGCCTTTTCAAATTGGAGATCTTGACGCCTTTGCTGAGCTTTTGCTTGTTTAGCTTGGTATTTTCTGATGGTTTCCGCCAAACTTCTCCTTCTCGCTGGGTTAGAAAGCTTTTGATGAAGTTCATGGGCTCGACCTGGGTGTCTGGCATTTAAAGCCTCTAATGCTGCTAATGTGTCGATTCTTTCACTCCAAGACATATCTAAAAATGTCAAATGTCTAAATCTAAATTTCAGTATGCACATGGTTTCAAATTATACTTGTTAAAAATGCTCAATGCAAGTATAAAGTATTCGGAGAATGTCATATTAGAGATACCTAGTTCAGTTAAAATAAACAGGTTATGATAGATTGTCCCTTTTCAACAAATCTAAATGGTTTAAAATATCTATTTTTTTGCTCTATGAAGAGGACATTTTATCTAGAACTTTAAATTAATTTAACCTATAGTTTTTTTTATCCAGAACCTATCGCGATCGACTCAAATTTCATGTATGTGTACAAGTGACTTCTTTCAAAATGTTGAAAGCTATGTAACAACATTTAAAAAAATTTAAACGATTTTTAATTTCTGAACAAAAACTGTATAAATTAAATTGCAACTGAAAATTAGATATCTCGATTTCTCATCATAAAAAACCTCTAAGTACCAAATTTCGTGCTAGTCATTATATTATTAAGGTAAATATTAACAAAAAAAAGTTTAAAAAAATAAAAACTAACACCCTATATTTTGGAAACTATCAACTTTTGGAACTTTGTGCTAGTGTTTTTTATAGACCTTTTCATAGCCTGTAGGTATATGAAGGTGTGCATACTTTACCTAATTAAAGTTAACAATAATCTTTACCTGCAAGCATTGGTTCATATCTTGCTTCAAGAGACATCTCTTCATCATCAACGTGTGGTACATTACATTCACTGTCTTCATCATTATCACCTTGTAATTCATCCCCATCAGTCTCCGTACCATCAGTTTCTGTATCCACTTCAATTTCCAAACATTGCAACTGTTCTATTTCCTTGGTGAGCCTGTCTTCCTCTTCCGACAATTGTTTCGCCTTTTTTCTATGTTCTTCCTCAGTTGCTATCTCATCTTGCATATCCTTCATTTTCATCTCATCATCGGTCTCTGAATCAACGTCATCAGGTAACTTTTTTTGTTCTTGCTCAAGTTCCTTCCTCTCTGCTGTTTTCTTGATTTGCAGATTCGTCTTGTTTTTCTCCTGAATTGAGTTCTTGTTAATACTTAGTTTACTGAGAGTGGTATGTGATCTTTTTAACTGAACTTTATTAACTTCAGAATTATTTTTAAGGGACTTCAACGTATTCAGATTTTCTTTGACACTCTTTTCAATGGACTTTTGAGGTTTAGCCGAGTCGGTATTTTCAGGTAGTAGAGCCAAAGCTGGTAGACTTGCAGTGGCACTAACTTGATGGAATCTAGTTGCCCATGACAAGGCAGTGTCTGAACGTCTGGGCCTGCTGTTATTTTTGAATCGAGACCTGCATTTAACAGTTAACCAGCCATCTGTAACTTCACTTCTAACACTGTCATTATTTAATGTTTCGGAGGAACTGGCGATACTGTTGCTAGAGTTAGTGATATTTGAAGAATCGGCTGTTCTCTCTTGATTCACTAACGTTTCCACTGAACTTGCATATTCATCTAAAGATAAAGCTTTTGTCAAATGTTCCTTTGTAAGAGTAGTTTTGCTCTTTTGTAATAAAATTGGATGAGTGGTAGGTTTTGCCAGATTGGCTTTTGGCAATTCCGTTTTCTGGAAAGTTTTCTGTCTTGGAGCAGGATTGAAATTGTTTTTTGGGGCCGATTTCATATCGCTAACAGTTTTGCTTCTTGCTAAAGCGTTTTTGTCTGTGGCTGTGGTATTTAATGGTAAATTTCTTGATGAGAATGGTTTAACGGTTCTGGGTAATGTATTAGTTCGCCCACTAGCCGTGTTAGACCTTACTTCCACTTTTGGTCTAGGCGGCACAATTTTTGCAGAAGCACTTTTTGTTAAGGCAGTGGAATAGGCAGCACGAGAAGTGGGTATAGGTCGACAGGTTTTATTTATCTCGGTTTTAGCAGTTTTCACAGGACTAGCTGATTTTTTATCATTTTCTTTATCATCTGTTTGACATTCCTGGTTTATTTTCACTACATTAGATTTTTTAATTGGTAGTTTTGGAAAGTCATCATCTGTACATGTACTCTTTTCAGCACTTAAGACGCCAACTTTACGTAATGTATCGTAGGTTCTCTGGTCCTCACTGGGTGAATCAATATTTTTGCAGATCTGGTTTAAGTCGGATGAAGCAGAAGATGGTGTAGTTTTCAAATCTAAGTCCAAATTTTGTTTCAATTGTTCTAAATCTGTTTTGCTTCCTATTGGAGTTTCAGCAGTAAATTCTTTAGTATTAAATTCTTCAATACTTTTCTTAAACGATTTATTTTCACCAGAAGCATCGCCAGAAGATTGTGTTTCTTTAGTGATAGATTTAATATCATCATTACTTTTCTTTAACAATTTATTGTTATTCAGTTTACTCTGCTCTATTGGTTTCTGCTTTTGTGGCAAAGGTTTAACATCTTTCTTGACCCCTAATTTAATTGGTGTTCGTGGGATAATTTTTGCTTTAGCTTCATTAGCTTTTAAAATTTCGACTTTCTTCTTTGTAGTGTCTAATTTTAATTGCGGTTTAATTCCATTGTTGAAATTAGTTTCTGTTGCTTTTACTTCAACAATAGTACCTTCTTCCTCTACCTTGGGCTGCTCTTCAATTTGTTTGTTTTCATTTTTACCTTGATCACCTTCACTAGATACCTTATTTTCATCAGATTCGATTGTCTTGTTTTGTACATCATTATCGTCTGACTTAGCGGATTTCACATCGTTATTTTCCTTTTGCGATGGAGGTGATTCCAATAGTTTACCTTCTAATATAGGCTGATCAATACTAGGTAATGGACTTGTTGGACAAGATGTAGAATTTTTAGGTTTACTAACTAAAACCCTTGGACTAATTTTTCCTGACACATTAGGACTGTTTCTTCCAGATCCTAGATTTGGACTTGATTTTCCAGATCTGTTATTTTTAGTAAGATTCGTTTTACAAATATCCCAGGCGAGAGATGTTGGTCTTTCTAAGGCAGGCGTATTTTCATAATCCCATTTAATGCGAAACCAATCTGCTAGTGCATTGAAATCTCTCAAATAATTTTCTAAAACCAGTAACACCTCCTGGCATTCAGTTAAACTTTCATGTGTCTCAACAGTATTATAGATCTCAGCAATCTGTAATGTTAATATTTAAGATTTCAGAACTGGTATATGCTTTAAGTCGATTTAATTAATAGTATTAAAACCTAAGAGGCTGTTTTGTCTTGAATATTTAATATTTTCTAGTTTTTTTTATTTATTTTTATTTTTTTATTTCAATGAAATATTAGTGGACCAAATAAATATAATATATTCAATGATTTACACATCAAATTTAAACTGATGTCCTTTGAATTGTGAAGAATAATGTTTTCCTCTATTTTTTCTCAGTTTAAACTAAACAATAAATTTTAAAAACTTTTTATTTATTAAAATATATCGACATGATTATTGATGAAACTTGCATGGGTTAATAATTTATCTAGACATATAAATTGTTTAAATTATTGTACAATATACCTCTCAATCTACAAATATGTCATCTAATGCTGAAGATACTGGATCTTACTGTCAGAGAAGATTTAAATTATTGGACTAGCTAAAGTCGTGATTTTACTGGTGCAGTACATGTATGTATTGGGGTGATGAAAAATTATACTGTGACTAGTCTTTGCATTTGCAGTTGCAATATACGCCTATCACATTCTTACAAGCATAACTAACCTTAAAGGACAGTTCCCACAAATATTTAAACTTTCTACATCATTTATTATTTTAGTACTTTTTTTGTATTTTCAATAGTTGCACAGTTATTGGGTACGTACTAATATTGATTAAGATTAAAATTAAGTACTGCAATCAAAAAATCTTTTGGGCAAAATATTTTGCCAACATTGAAATGTAAATTTGAATTTAGAATATATTTCGATGTAGATTGCAAAAGAAATAATTAAAAACTCGTTCTTGTTACTTCAGCAAACTTTTTTTGATTTCATGGCAACTGGACGCACAGCACAAAATTTTATCTTGCACTTTTTTAAGTTAATCGGCATGTAGGAAAAGATATTTTTTCTTATAATTTGGACTTCAACTATTTTGGGCGGTAATTATAATATTATAGTGTTATTTTATCGATAAAAAATCCCTAAAGTGCTTTTCTTAAAAATGGTTCCATATAAAAAATTGTAACAGGTCAGAACTTTAAGGCAATGGTAAATCAATAGTTGCGAAATGGTCACTTTGTAGGATGCTACCCTTAAAAAAAATAGTTGGTCATAATTTGGCACGTCCCTAAAAAAGTATGCACCATTTTAATACATTATATTCTATTGTCTATTATCTCTTTTTATGAATCTAGTAGATATTAACATATATTATTATAATTTAGAATTTCTTAAATAGATTATTGTAACATTTGAAGTTTCAATTTTTGTTGTTATTCAATAAAAAATATCTTTTTCGTAGGTAATAAAATAAGGATTTTGAAACATTAAATAATTTTTAATATTATAATACAGCCTTGTTATTATAAAATTAAATTTTAATATATCTAGTCGACAAAACATATTATGTAAATTTTGGTCAAATATTTATCAGCACTATTTTGACATTACACTAAAAATGATTCACAGTTAAATTTTATTCACTGCTTATATCTCGAAAAATATATTTAATAGAAAAATCATTACTCTTGCACCCTTGCAGTGGTATTTATAGAACTGAATAATAAAATAGGAATGCCATGATCAAAGCTTTTGTTCAGTATGATGCCATACCTTGAACTAGACCTAATTTAAATACATATACATACAGATCTTTGTAGATTTCCAAAAAGCAGTGCCCAATATCTAGCCCTTAATTCAGATCTTTTGTCCCTTCCTGTAGAAGCTGACCGTACTCTGGCACCTGTGCGACCACGAATGTTGGGAGGTTTATTTACTTGCGACTGCTCCAAGTTTCTTGGGGGACAAGGAGGTTTTCTAGATACCTTGCCTGCAATGTCTACATTTGCAGTAAAGAAACATGTTTTTCTGTATAAATATAATTAACTTACTTCTAAAGTTATCGTTTTCAGCAGAAATATTAAATGCCAAAAGGTTCCTAGCCTCTCGTCCTTGTTCTTGTACTAAAAGTCTCACTTGTTCCATTTTATGTGATACAATGAGAATTATAAGGGGAAAAATCGTTTATTTTTTACAGAAATTGCACATTGTTTAAATTTTTGACACTTCTTTCAACTGGCAATAACATTGACAGAGAAACGTTTTCATAACAGTTTTGACAGATAGGATAGGAATGAAAATAATTCAAGGTTAAGTAATCAAATTCCACTTGTAGGCAACTAGTTATACCATCAGCTGTAATGTTGCTTGCCCGCTATTTCTAAATTAATTTAAAAATTTTAATTAAATTTTTATATAGTGAGTATGAAATGCTAAATGCTTAACGATATCTGGTTGATAGATAACGAGGAAATTACATAAAAAGTTTATAGATCAATATATTAGAGAGCTATTAGTTCTAGAAGTTAAAAATTGATTTTATTACAGTTGCTCATTAAATCTGAATCATTTTTAGGTACAAGCATTGTATAAATTTATACAATGGTACAAGCTATACAGGGTGTTTGTAAAAGTGCGAACTAACTTCGCACGAACGTCACTGATGCAAGTAGAAATATTCGGATTACCCCAAAAAATACACATTTATCCCTCCAAAGCGTGTTTCAAATTTCTAGTCAATATCTTTAAAACTGAAATAATTAATAAAAAATAAATAAAAAATTAAATTTAAACATTGTATCTCAAAAACGAAGCATATTTCGACCTACGTTTAGCATAACTTCGGCAACCACCCCCTAAAATATTTCGCACCTATTTACAAACATCCTGTATGTTATTTGAAGTTACTTCCACACATTGAGAGTGTATTTTTTTATAATTATTCATTATACCACTTTTTACATGACAATGGTGTTACCAGTTTGTTATTTAATCAACCGTTTTAGATATAAAATAAATATGCATTTTATAAAAAAAATACTTCGTACCTATTTTATCTTCAGTACTTGAATCGTACGTACAATCGTTTGCAATAATAATAATGACACTATTGTCTGAAGCTTTTTATTTGTAGCCTAATTTTAGTGTTTCTTTAGTTTGATTGGGTTTTTGCCACACTTCTGAAAAAAATAAAGATTAATTAAATAAGCCCTTGCGCCAAATGAATCAGTCAAGGGTTATTTTTGAAACTAAGTTTACCTAATCAAAAAATTTCACACTGAAAAAAGCAGATAAATAAAAAATAACAAAAATCATATCACTATCGCGCACTTCCGTAGTATTGACGTTTCGAAAAATTCTCTGTTTTCGTTCTCAAAATAGTAAATGTATTAAAAGCATGTCAAGTTTGACAGTTTAGAATTTGTTTATCTGCTTCCATAGAGATACTAAATGATTTTTATTTTATTGTTACTTACTTCTTCTTGATACAACTGTAGCCAACAATGATCGATGTTAACTGAACAATTAGACACACACTTATCTCCGTTCAACGAAATAATCGCGGTCTCTTTTAATTTTCTTTTTGTCGCCATCTTCCTTTTCTAAAATTTTTGCCGAACCCCATTGAATCAAATGACCGTTTTCCCAAGCGTGTTGGCAAATTTTAGATTTTTCAAATTCCCGTCTTTTTATATAATCTTTATGTTCAACTGTAACATTCATAGGCCGAGACGTTTCTCCAACATAATGTTTATTGCATCCACAAGGTATACTGTAGCTGCAATTTTTTGAATTTTGTATATCATTTTGTGGACGCGTTTTAGACAAAAATGATCGTAAGTATTAGTTGTCTGAAAAACTGTTCGAATATCAAATTTAATACCGATTCTTCTTAACCTTTCTGATAATATAGGAATGTATGGAATTTTTATTGTATAATTAGTTTCTTTTGTTTGTCTTAAAGTGTTCGTTTTATCTGTAATATTTTTTTATGTTGTTTCAATAAAATACGGAAGTGCGCGATAGTGATGTGATTTTTGTTACTTTTTCCTTATCTGCTTAATATTTTTTAATGTTCTATCAACAAAATTTGGAGGGTATTCATTATTTATTAAAACATTTTTAATAAATTTTAGTTTGTTATTAAAAATATATCATTGTTTGATGAAACTAATTTTGCTCTATCATGTAAACATTATTTAACCACACCTTTCTAAATATCAATGTGATGGTTAGATCTAAAATTTAAATATCTATTGGTGTGAGTTTGTTTTCTATAACACTTGTTGAACGAATATAAGTGTGTGTCACTGTTCAGTAAACATTGATCATTGTTGGTTACAGTTGTATCAAGAAGAAGTGAGCAACATTAAAATGAAAATCATTTAACATTTCTACGGAAGCAGATAATCAAATTTTAAACTGTCAAACTTATTGACATACTTTTAATACATTTACTATTTTGAGAACAAAAACAGAGTTTTTCGAAACGTCAAAAATACGAAAGTGCATATTTAGTGGTGTGATTTTTGTTATTTTTTACTTATCTGCTTTTTTCAGTGTGAGATTTTTTGGTTAGGCAAAATTAGTTTCCTTGACTGATCTGTTTGGGGCAAGGGCTTATTTAATTAATCTTTTTTTTCAGAAGTGTAGCAAAAACCCAATCAAACTAAAGAAAAAAAATACTCTTTAAAATGAATTTTGCCATTTCTTGTGAACTGCTGACGTATTTGCAATGAAATCTACTTTCAACTTTTAACATTAGTCCTTAGTTATTTCAATCACCAAAATAGATTTAATGAAATATCTACTCAGAAATTCAAAGACTGTTTTGAGGAAGTGTTATTATTATTGCAAAAACATGTATACCTACATAGCTACTACAAAAATGGCTCTTGTAAATAAGTTTGAAGAAAATAATAATCCTGGAACAGTGATGAAATATTTTGAAAATGTTAATCAAAATAACAAAGAAAAAAATATTTAAATTTAATGAAAAAAAAAAATGATAAAAAAACGATTTCCAAAACTCAAACTATATGAACTACTTTAATAACTTTGCATGCTTAATTAGTTATACATGTAATCTTATGATGAAATCATTTTCGTAAGATTTACTATAATATCACAGATAAATTAGCTAATTTATCTGTGGTAATGGCCAAGGGAATAATGTAAGTAAGAATAGTAATGTAATAAAATTATAGTGATCTAATTACATAAATAAATACAAAAAATAATGTAGCTCTGAGTTTTTTTTAGTAGATCAGAAAACATTAAAAAGGTGTATTTAAATAGTCTCTGACATTAATGTTGTATAAAGAAATATTGCATAATACCAAGGATAATACTTAAGACTCAGACTATAAAATGTTATCAACCTCGTATCTCATTTCTTGGGAAAATGTCGTTTTACCTTGAACCTAAATTACAATATGACGTAATAACTAAAACTTGGAATTTTGGAAATAATTAAATAATAATTACGGATGACTAGAGACTACCTACTACTATCTGAATAATATAGTGGACTTTGGTCGTCGTACAGTATAGGTAACTATATGTATGTATACAGGATGGGTGGCGTGTATAATGTAGAGAAATTAAGTCTTATACGAAAAACTTTATTCAAATCATGATCATCATCGCATCATTTCAAATTTCATATAATTAAAATTTTATCCAAACATTGAAAAATTGTCACTAGGACGGTCCTGCACGTAGCGGTTATAAATTAAGTGAATACTGATTTCACTTAAATAACGAAATACAAAAGTCAGCTGACTACTCACGTGCCGTTTTTTGTGACAAAATGTAGATAATCTTCTTTTAGTACGGACCTGCAAAGCATGTTCGTGAAGGTACCCATGTTTTTTAATAAAGCATCGCACACTAGACCTGCATCACAGTCTATTTCAGTCCGGCGTCTTCACGTCGGCTCCTTTGATGTAGAGGTCCCAGATTTCGTTTTTTTTTAAACGGCCAAAAGACGACTGCGCATTTAGCCACGCACATTGGAGCGCTCAAGAAACACGATGATTTGTCAAAAGATAGATTGTTTCGCACTTCGTCGTGTACAAATGAATTTCATTGGTGTTCATTGCGCATTTAGCCACAATCTCTGGAATCTTCACTCGGCGAACTGTATAAATACACTGTACCTGCACCAACACGTCCCGTCACCTTCAACGACCGTCAATGCAGATCTCGTCTGCAATTTCTATGCCTGGCTGCGCTTGTACTACGTAAGGTCTGTTCCGACAAAAGTCAGGAATTTGTCGAACTGTTAGAAATATACCAGTTATGTTGTGAATATGTAGATAAACTGTCGGGTCTTTCGTCGGATAACACTTCTCGTGTTTTGGTGCTGTAGGCAAGAACAATTCAAGAGCTCGAAAAAAATTGTTTGTGTCATTTGGAAATGCTGAAAGAAATTTTTCAGTTCAGGAAATAAATGAAGAATTTCACCATACAGTTTTCTCTCTACAGTTTTATTGATAGTATCAATCCAAAATTTTCTCATTTTCCTGGCTTCTTCCTCTTCTTCGTCCTCATACAACATCGCGAAAATTAAAATTTCTTCTTCCGAGAACTAGACTGAACTAATACTTAAAAACTTCAAAACATCTTTCACACACATAACCCGCACAAAAAGTTTGCTGGTCCATGCTGGACAAATGTGCGGAGTCATGCAGGTTTGTACGTTATGTTGGTTCATACAAGCATAATATGCGCGTACTTTTAAATTTTACTGACCTACATACGGTTAAATTGAATGAAAACATTTCCGAGGTATTCAATAACTAACACAGGGTCGGCCTTCATTTAAGTTTAATAAGTGCAAATCCCAAATATAAAACTTTTTCGTATAAGACCTTCCTCCATTACAAATATCGTCAAGATGTATTTTAATTTTTATATATTATAATCGATGCACCAAGTCTACAAGGAAAATAAATTGAAAAATGTCATTAAAACATAAGTAAGAAGTTATACTACCGGGTAAATTTTAAGTTGATTATGCAATTTTAACCGTGTATTCTATTCATTGAAATAGATAACATGCAAGCGGTTTTCCCCACAGTATGATATATTCGGGCAATCAATTCCTATTTAAAAAAAGATCACAAGGGTTAAGATTCGGTGACCTCGGTGACTACGATACTGGTTCATCGCGATTAACCTACTTATTTAGAAATGCGTTATGCAAAAATTCACGCACTTCCTGGCTAACATGGGCAGGTGCTAACTCAAAATCGTGTTCACTTTTTGTCTGCTTGGTCTGGACCTGGCATAAGACAACCACGTCGCGTCCACATGACCGTGTGGACTAAAATCGTGTAATTTCATCGCGCTACAACACAGCAAACATGGAACGTTACTTTCAATGCATAAAGTGATTCATTTCTCTATGTTCTAATCAAATCATCTCTAAAAATTGGAGTTCTACCCTTAGGATTAGGAAGCATTCTTGTAAAATACGATTTATGTTAAATCGATATGAAATTATCCCTAGAATTTGCTGTCTTCATTTGTCGGTTTAGTTTCCGGATACCCTGTATTTAGCAATAAAAAAGAGTTTTCAAACAAAATGTCTGCCACAATAATACCATATTTTCAATCTTAAATTGGATATGTGATTGATACCATTTTGAATAGTTCCCCATTAAAGCAGTAATCTAGTATTTATGAGGATCATTACATAATGTCAAGGTGTTTATGTAAAATCTAGATGATATAGTGGAGATAATATGAAATTTTCTCTTTTCTGATTTGCACTAATATTATTTCATTGGCGCCGAGTAGTAGGGTACCTTCCTCACAAACCGTTGTCAAAAGATACAGAAATAATAGAAATTTCAGAAACTGAAATTGCAAAATTATAGTAATAAAATATTTCTACATTTTTTATTCGAGCATAAAACTGCCTTGCATAGATAACATGCAATCAATTCCTATTGTATATTTACTAAATCAAGATCAGGGTTAAGATTCGGTGACCTCGGTGACTACGATACTGGTTCATCGCGATTAACCTACTTATTTAGAAATGCGTTATGCAAAAATTCACGCACTTCCTGGCTAACATGGGCAGGTGCTAACTCAAAATCGTGTTCACTTTTTGTCTGCTTGGTCTGGACCTGGCATAAGACAACCACGTCGCGTCCACATGACCGTGTGGACTAAAATCGTGTAATTTCATCGCGCTACAACACAGCAAACATGGAACGTTACTTTCAATGCATAAAGTGATTCATTTCTCTATGTTCTAATCAAATCATCTCTAAAAATTGGAGTTCTACCCTTAGGATTAGGAAGCATTCTTGTAAAATACGATTTATGTTAAATCGATATGAAATTATCCCTAGAATTTGCTGTCTTCATTTGTCGGTTTAGTTTCCGGATACCCTGTATTTAGCAATAAAAAGAGTACTCTCTTACAGTAGCGTAGCAAATGACAATAATAAGAAAAAATTACAGAAGTGTTCATATACAGTGTACCTTCTTTTATCTGTGTATAAATACAAATCCGAAAAATGTTATTCTTCAAGATAATTCAACAAATATTATTTTCTTTTAAATTCAACCTCAAAACCCTTCGTGTAAAATTTGAACAAAAACTATACAGAGCGTTTTCTTTTACACGATCTCAAAGTTTTATTTGTGTACAAGTTTTCTGTTATCTACTAATATTCCTTTCGTTTTCTTAGAATAAATGACCATTTTATTTAACTGTACACAAAATGTATGTTTTAGTGGGTAATCCTAACGGACCCTAATGAGTGAAAATGGCACCACATTTGTTGCCTCTGACTCAAAGGAATGTTGCATTTGTTGCCTCTGCCAAAAACTCATACAGTGTTTTCTGCAGAAAGTTGAGGTAAGCAGCGCCTGTTAATCGGTTTGGTAAAACAACAGGACCTAGAAACCTGTCACCTACAATACCCGGATGTTTAATGAAAAACGTGCCTGATGTCCAAATTCTATTAGAGCATGAGGATTTTCGTCGGCCCAAATATGCGTATTGTGAAAACTACTCGTTGCACATGGTATGGATAAAGCAGTTGCTCGTGAAGGATTATTCAAACAAGAGGACCACTAATTCCTACCTCGGCTGATATTATCCGCACACTAGAACCTGGATTCTGCTCTATCAGTGCTAGAATTTCTTCTTCTGCTCTAGGAGTGGATACCGACCTTGGTCTTCCGGATAAATGACACTGTTTGCTCAAGGAACCGGTATCACTCAATCTTTGGTGAATTCATCCAAACATGCGTTGTGAAGGAATCTGGCAATTTGGATAAGCGTCAACATAAAGACGTCGCACTTCGGTGGCGTTCCCATTAGCACGACCATACATCAAATGCATGTCTGTTAATTATAGTTATAGTGACCAGCCATAGTGAAAGAAAACTTGTGCACTGAGAACAAATGTCAAATACGTACTGTTTTTTTTACTAAACATCAACCAACTATTATAAGAAAATACACAACGTTTTTGCAAAATAAACTGAAAGCTGAAAAACATAAAACATTCCATATATCCGCAACCGTTACTTTGCGTACCCATGTTTATTAAGACTTTTCTGCTTATTTTGGTTCATACTATTAACCTCCTTAAATATTTTATACTCTTTTTTTAACACCCTGTATACCTACATTGCACAAGATTATTGTCTCTATATAATTTGCAATATATACTTGTTTTCAAACATCTTGTATAACGATACACAAGAAAATTGTCAAATAACGTGATTCCACTATTTTTAAGTAATTAAATAATTATTTTATATGTCTCCCAGGACAACATTAGTCTTTCTAGTAAGAACAAGCTTAATGGTTTCAGGCAAAGCCAGAAAAAACTAAAAGAGGTCATTGTGTGCTATATATAAATAGCACTAATATTCGCACTAAATCAGACAGTATCAGTATATTGTTGCAATAGTTAACTTTGATTTTACCACAATTTCAACAATGCTTAAGGTATGTTATTGGATTTTTATATACCCTACGTATACAAAATTTTATATTTTACAATTATATTCTTTACCACCTTTTTATTATTATTTTTCTATTAAAAGAAACATTTCAACAATTGCAGCATACAAATGGTTAAATGGTTAGTTTCATAACTTTATTTTTTCCTTGCATATTATGGAAATATTCGATTTAACTGAAAATATTGTCAATTAAATTAAAAACAGCAATCTATTTTCCCAGTGAGAAATATTTTTGGTTACCTACTCAAAAATATGTTTATAAATCGACTATATAAACTTGACTTTTTGGGGCATAATATCATTTATTTTTTGTATTTAATTATTATTTTTTTTTGGTGAAAACATAATTAAACCCTGCAAAAAAATGTAAACACTACTCAAGTGCTAATGCAGCTAACTAATGAAAATAACATTATTTTTGTAAATTGAATGTTTAAACAATGTACAGTGTTATTCATTATACTTAGACCACCCTTTATTATCGTTATTATTAGAGATACGTAATAAAGTTTCGAATAAAAGTTGTAAGGCTGTAACTGAATCCATGCATACAGAAGTTGAGAGTTTCAGCAGTAGTATATTTATTAATGTTCAATAACCCGAAAACGGTTAAATATAGGAATATCGTTTATATTTTTGAAAAAAGAAAAAAATATTTCAAAAATTCTACAGTACATAGGGCATTCCATTAAAACATGTATTATTATTGCTTCTTGCACCCCTCAATTTCTGCAGGCTACTGTACTTCCATTCGTTTATTAAAATAAAAACATTCAGTTACAGCCCTACAACTTTTATTGGAAATTTTATTTTGTATATTTAATAATAAAGTGTGGCTTAAATATAACAAATAACTACTTATTATTTTACTTTTACTTATAAGATTATAAAAATGTGAATCAAATTCGCAAATATAAATATTTGTCACAAGTAAAAATTTACTTTTTCTGATATCCACATTAGCATTATACCAAAATTAGAATTAAATTGCTCCAACTAAAATACTTTAGAAAAACCTATTAAAACAGTAACTCATCTTACCTTACCTAGAAAAAAAACTGTGATAATAATAATATAAAGTGATCTGTTCCATTAATTGCTTATATAAAAATATGTACGATCGTTTGCAATAATAATGGCTTTGTTTAAAATGAATTTTACGATTTCTTTTGAATTGCTAACCTATTTATAATGAAATCTACTTTCAACTTTTAACATTAGTACTTAGTTGTTTCACTCACCAAAAGCGACAAAAATAGTTTTGAGGGAGTGTCATTGTTATTGCAAAAGCATGTATCTACCTATATACCAAATACCTAAATATACTATATTTAGTAACTATGAACTAACAATCTGCTAAAATTATATTTTTAGGTAATAGCAATATTTATGGTGATGGCTGTAGCTCTCTGTGTGGCACTTCCTGGATATGGCGGTTACAGGGGTTATGGTGGATATGGAGGATATGGTGGATATGGTCGTTCATACTTTCCCTCATACGGATATGGTGGATATAGAGGCGGTTTCGGCGGTTTTGGCGGTTACAGAGGATATGGCGGTTATGGCCGCTATTACTAAAATTTAAATTAGTTTTTAAGATTTAAGAATAAATATTATACCTAAGTACCTACAAAGTGATGGTTTTATTATCAAGGATTATTTTTGATCTTCTTCAATACAATTTCTATTTATTTATTCCAGTACACCTTGACAATAAGTTATTATAACTATTAGTAATATTTGCAATTTCATAAATGTACAAATTATAATATATTCCTAAAAAATAATTACTATCGAACCGAAATATTAGGCTGAAATAAAAATAAAGATACAGGATGTAGAAGTGAGAATTTTCAAATTGATTTTTCTCAATATTTCAAACAGTTTTAGATACTTTTTTAAATTTAGGACATGCCCCTCCTTTTGAGGGACATATCGTATCGTATGTTCACTTTCAATATACCTATCACATACAGTTCTCTGTTTACAGTGTGGGGCATTCCACGCCAACTCAGCAGTCAATCCCACATCACCCTGTCAGATCTGGTTCAAAATTGGTACATCGATTAGTACTATCGAAAAAAGGATATTCCCAAATTTTCAGCCCCTAAGACCGCTTCCTGTCATCAGGGGCCCATAGTGAAGTTTTCGACCATCATTTCACCTCCAGGGGTCTGAAATCGGTTTTTCGTGTACTGACACGGCATTTTGGTCTAAAAAAATGATCAAAAATACATAGGAGATGCCAAATTTCCCGTAGAACACGATGCCACCATCCGTTTTCCGATATCTAGCAAGGAGAGCCCGGAAAACGCGCTTTGATAAAAAATCTGATATCTCAAATACGGTCGCTTCAAACTGGCTGAAAATTTACCAAAAGGCTCTTCGATTATAGCTCTTTCGAATATTCATACGCGCGTGGTGATCATTATATGTAAATAAGAAGTTACACGCAATTTACGGGTTTTATATGGGATTTTCTGTAATTTTTTCATTATAACCGCTCCACTAGCCCTATCCAGTTGGGTAATAATTGGATTTTTTTCCCTCACCAAGCGTCGCTTTTGTCACCCTGTCTTTACAAACACAGAAATTTCTCTCTCCAGCCAGTATTAGAGAAAACATTATTTATTCAATGATTTATTTCACATTTTTTCGTCAATTTTATGATTTTTGAGCAAATTTACATTTTCTGCACCTTACTTCTATTATTTGTAAAATATATGAATATAATATAACGAATGAAAATCCCAGTAAGAAATAAGAAAACCCACATTACAATCATTGTTGACACTATACATCTCGATATTATTTTCACTATTTTACACGTCCTTATACATGAATCAGCATTCTATCTAAATAATGTTTTCTCTAATACTGGCTGGAGAGAAATTTCTGTGTTTGTAAAGACAGGGGACAAAAGAGACGTTTGGTGAGAAAAAATCCAATTATTACCCAGCTGGATAGGGCCAGTGGAGCGTTGTCTAAACTTGAGGCATACGGTATACGAGGTCTGGCACATGACTGGGTTGCTCCTTTCTAAGAAATCGAAAACAGTATGTCAACTTGACTTATACAGACAATTCGGGCGTAAATAATTTTAGGTCAGAATACGGCGAAATTAACGTCGGGGTTCCGCAAGGCTCCGTGTTGGGTCCCATCCTATTTCTGCTTTACACTAATGAGCTTGACACTTTGATTTCGAATGCGTTTCTTATTACATATGCAGACGATACATCCATGGTCATTTCGAATTCCAGTGATAAACTACTAGAATCTAAATGTAACACTGCATTAAACATTTTAGGTGATTGGTGTGCGGCCAATACCCTTCATCTTAACGGTGATAAATCTCATTTAATTAGATTTCACAACAGACAAAACATTGTGCAAAACTGAATATCAAAATAAATAGTAGTAGTAGTTATTTAAATTTCAGTGAAAATGTTAATTTTTGGGAATTGCCTTAGACGAGTGACGAGTAGACGACATGGCACAAACACTGCGCCCAATTAGTGGCAAAGCTAAAATCGCTCTGCTTTATGTTTAGAAACTTGAAAAGTATTTTGACATTAGATCAATTAAGTTTAATATATCACGCTCAGATTTCTTCCAGATTAACATACGGTATATGTTTCTGGGGCAACTCCACTCGATCGTCGGATGTTTTTATAGCGCAAAAACAGATCGTTAGATGTATCGCCGGTGTTTCCAGTAGACACTCTTGTAGGAAAATTTTTAAAGATTACAAGATTTTACCTTTAACATGTGTTTTGATTTTCGAGTTGTGTATGTTCGTTTTTAAGAATAAAAATAACTTTATTTTAAATGGTAATGTGCACGGGTTAAACACGAGACAGAAGGAACAGTTTTTTATTCCATATTTTAAATATAAAGCGACAAGTAATTCACCAAATATTTTAGGTTTAAATATTGTCCGATCGCCCCTACGCCATTCTGGTAAACAAACAACATTCCGTGAATCGAGGCGTTACTAGAAAATTGTGGAAACGACGAGAAGCGTTCCAGTCGTTCGAGAAAATGGGTCTAGAAATGCTGGAATATACCTGGAATATTCGTTGGGTCTATAAAAGAAGAACAAACGGCCGAGTTAGTTAGTCTTGTATTAGTCTTGTATTAGTCTTGTATTAGTCTTGTATTACAGTCTGAAGTGAAGTGTTTAGTTAGAGAGATCAAAGCGATTTAGATAGCGATTAATTAAATAAGTGTTTAGTTGACCTGTAATTAGTAGTCAGTAGTGTACTGAGCAGTTAATAAAGAAGTAATTAATTAACGGAGTGTTTTTCTGGAAGTAAGAAAAAGACGGATTGGGAAATCCGCGGCAATATATTTAATAAATTACCATTAAATATTAGACAAA
This sequence comes from Monochamus saltuarius, assembly GCA_025584915.1. Taxonomy (NCBI): domain Eukaryota; kingdom Metazoa; phylum Arthropoda; class Insecta; order Coleoptera; family Cerambycidae; genus Monochamus; species Monochamus saltuarius. Next base: position 25,669,112 of record CM046722.1, read on the forward strand.
TTAAAAATGTAATCTCTTTTAAAAAACAACTGAAATTATTTCTTTTAGATGAATGTTTTTATAATTTGGATGAATTTCATAAATTTTATCATTTGACGTAATTTGTGGATATGGAACTCTTTTCTTGATTGTTCTGGTATTCTCGTATTTCTTTTAATTTTTATTGTATGTACTAAGGTTTACGTACTTAGGTTTAGGTTTATGTATTTCTTGACTATTCCTATACAAATGTAACTTTGTCGAAAGGAAAAATAAATTTATTATTATTATTATTATTATTATTATTATTATTATTATTATTATTATTATTATTATTATTATTATTATTATTATTATTATTATTATTATTATTATTATTATTATTATTATTATTATTATTATTATTATTATTATTATTATTATTATTATTATTATTATTATTATTATTATTATTATTATTATTATTATTATTATTTTTTTTTTTTTTTTTGAGAGGGCATCGACTGCTAAGGTCATTAGCCCATTTTTCTTATATTCTAAAATATTTTATTTTTAAGTAATATCTATTTTCATGCACTATAATTGTTTTAATAGATTGGTTTCCCTCAGGAATTGTATTAGTTTACTTATATTATCAACATTGTTGTCTAAACATGTCCTTAATTCTTCTTTTAATCCAATTCTTTGTCTGACTGCAGTGTATTTCGTACATTCTATTAGGATATGTTTTATAGTTAGATATGTTTTGCATATTTCACACTTGGGACGCCTGGAACCTAAGATCATAAAACTGTTTGTAAGTCGGGTATGTCCAATTCGTAGTCTTGTTAGAGCTACTTGTTCCCTTCGTTTCAATTCGATAGGTAATCTCCATTTTTCTATAGTGGGTTTGATTTCTTTGAGACGCATCGTGGTGTTGAGCCATTCAGATTGATAATGTGATTGAATTATTTGTCTGACATAGTTCTTTGCATCGAGGGGACGTATGAAGGTGTTATCATCTACAGTGTGGTTGGCTGCTTCACGTGCTGCGTGGTCAGCGAGTTCGTTTCCTCTGATGCCAAAGTGACTAGGGACCCAGATCAATGTTACCTTTTTGTTTGCATTTCTTAATTGCGTAATCGTGGCTAAAATATTTTGTACGAGAGGATCAGGATTATTGGGATTACATAAAGCATTTATAGCGCTAAGTGAGTCTGTGCAAATCAGTGAGCTTACATGTGTTTGTGTTTCTAAGTATTGCACAGCTTTAAAAATAGCAAATAATTCAGCTGTGTATATGGAAGCTTGTATCGGCAGAGACCATGTGTGTGTAGTTTCCAATGCATAAAATGCACATCCAACTCCATTAAGGGTTTTGGATCCATCCGTGTATATTTTGATGCTGTGAGGATACCTTTCTAGAATTGACAAGAATATGGAGATAGATAGGTTTCTGTTTATTTCTGTTTTTTTGTCAATGTTACATTCAAGATTCACTTCGGGTTGTGTGACTGTCCATGGGGGAACTACGGACTGGCCATGAGGGAAAATGCAAGGTAAGTTTATATTAAATGAGTTTATCTTTTCATTTAAGCGAATGCTGACGGGTCGAGTAATAGTGTGACGATCTTCAAACATAATTCTTCTGGACTCATTGAACAATATTTCATAATTGGGGTGGTCTGGTTGAGAACGAATTTTTACTGCATAATTTAAGAGACATTGGTTTCTTCTTGCATGTAGAGGAAGGATTCCAGCTTCACAATTTATGGCCTCAAACGGGCTCGTACGGAAGGCACCTAAAGCACTTCTCAGTGCAATGCCCTGTATTGAGTCCAATTTTTTTAATTTACTCTTTCGTGCTGCTCCATATATTATGCATCCATAGTCGATTCTTGGTAATACTAAAGTTTTGTATAGTCTAATAAGAATTTCTTTGTCACATCCCCAATTTAAACTGGATAGTGTTTTTATGATGTCCACGATTTTTCTACATTTTGTGATAAGTTCTTGAATATGCGGGTTCCAGTATAATTTTGTATCTAGCGTTAAACCTAGAAATCTGTGGGAGTCTACAAAGTCTATAGTTGAGCCCTCCATTTCAAGATGAGGGTCTCGATGTGGAGTTCTTAAGCGGCAGAAATGAATGGCTTTTGTTTTTGAGCTAGAGAATTTGAATCCATATTTCATAGTATTATTAATCATGGTATTTATTGTGTTTTGAAGGACCTCCTCTATGTCTTCAATGTCTCTTCCGGAGTAAAATACAGCTAAGTCATCAACATACATACAACTCTGAACCGGTGCTTCTATACATTCAATGATGTTGTTTACTGCGATGATGAACAGAATAACACTTAAGGTTGATCCTTGTGGTATACCATTTTCAAGAGTTTGATTCTCTGAAAGAATATCCTTCAATTTGATTTTAAAAGACCGATCACGAAGAAAGTTTTCAATGAATCGAGGCAGATTACCCCGTATACCCCATGTATGTAGTTTTTTAAGAATACCATATCTCCACGTGGTATCATATGCCTTTTCAAGGTCAAAGAAGATTGAAACCAAATGCTTCCTGTTTGCAAAACTATGCTGTATACTATCTTCAATTTGTACTAGGTTGTCAATAGTAGACCGCCCTTTTCGAAAGCCTGATTGATATGGATTAAGCAAATGTCTGGATTCTAGAAACCAAATTAGACAGTTACATATCATTTTTCCATGATTTTTCCCAAACAACACGTGAGAGATATTGGTCTGTAGCTGAATGGTTTTGTGGGATCTTTGCCTGGTTTGAGGATTGGAATGACGTGGGCTTCTTTCCACTGATTTGGATAATAACTTTCATTCCAAATTTTGTTATAAAGACATAGTAGATTTCTCCTTTGAGTGTTAGGAAGATGCTTAATGATTTCATAGGAGATTTTATCAGGGCCAGGACTATAACTATTACAGGAGGATAATGCTTCCTCAAATTCATCGGAAGTGAGGGGTAAATTGTATGAATGTTGTTCTAGACTGTTAAAATTTAGAGGAATCTCGGATACGTTTTTTAGGTCAATGAAAGTCTCATTGTAATTTTCAGATGAGCTAACGTATTGAAAGTGCTCTGCCAAACCATTTGCGACCTCTAAGGTATCACTTGTTTCAATGCCATTGATTGATAGCACAACAGGGGGTGAGTTGAATTTACGTCCTATTATACACCTTATTTTATGCCATACTTCTTGCGTAGGGGTATCTTGGGATATTGTTGATACATACCTCTCCCAAGAAGAACGTTTGCTTTGTATAATGATTTTTCTTGCTCTAGCTCTTAATTGTTTGAAGTTAATTAGATTCTCAAGGGAGGGATGTCTTTTGAATAGGTTAAAAGCACGTTTTTTCTCAGCATTTGCTTTTGCGACTTCATTGTTCCACCACGGAACTCTTTTGCTCCTGTAATTATTGCCTGATTTTGGAATAGAAACTTCAGCTGCTCGAATGATAGCTTCAGTTATGGCTTTGACTGAATTGTCGATGTTTTCTTGGGGGATTTGCACTGTTTCAAGTAAGTTTTGATACAGATTCCAATTTGCGCGATGAAATAGCCATTTGTTGGAATAAAATGAATTGATTGTGTAATTGGCAAATTCTATTATAATTGGTAGGTGATCAGTGCTGTTATGATTTTCCAAAGTATCCCAACGAAATATTGGAGCCAACGCAGGAGAACAAAGGGATAGATCAACTGGCGAAAATGTCTGCGACCTGCTATTGAGGTAAGTTCCTTTTCCTGTGTTTAGAATTATTAAGCCATTTTCATTGATAAATTGTTCAATGATTCTTCCTCGTGTGTCTATCTTTGTGGATCCCCATATATGATGGTGAGAATTGAAATCGCCAACTAATAGTAATGGTGGGGGGATTTGTTGGATTAAGTCTCTTAGTTCATTGATATTCCACCTATTGTCAGGTAAGTATACATTGCAAATATTCATTTTTATGGGGTGTGATATTTGTACTGCAACAGCTTGGATATTGCTTTCTAGATTTATTCTTGAGGATGGTATTAAATCTTTTATGAAGGTGGTTACCCCACCTCTTGTTCTCAAATTTGGACTTTGGTCCTGTCTGAAAGACTTGTATCCTCTTAGGGTAAATTTTTCTCCAGGTCTAAAGTGGGTCTCCTGCAGAGATATAATGGATGGTTGTTTTTCCGTCACAATAGACTTTAATTCGCAGTAATGGGTTTTGCAACCATTACAATTCCATTGTATGATGTTTTGTAGTGTATCCATTAGTTGTTTAATTGGGTTAATTTAAAACAATTATTGATTATATTTATTAATAATTAAAATGTAAGTAATAATTATCAAAGACTCTGATAAATAATAAATCAATCAGAAGTCTTTTTCCGAGGTTTGCCTTTCGGCCACCCCGGTTTACGTTTTTTCTCTCTAGTATCAGCTACTTGAGAGCTTAGAGATGTTTCATCTCCTGATGATTGGGAATGGTATTCGCCTCGTTTGCGTTTTTCAGGATAGTCAGGAGTAAATTGTAATGAAGGTAATTGTGGGTTTTTGAAAACAGTCGTTGATAGAGCGTTTACAATTCTGGGGATAAGTTCCTCAATTAGTCCGGTATAATCCTGTTTCGATGTAGATGCTACTGCATTAGCATAACTGACATTTGGTTTAGGTGTTGATGTGGTCGACTTAACTTTTCTTTTGGCTTCGCCATATGAGATATTTTCCTTGACTTTTAGTTCCTGGATAGCTGCCTCCTGTTTAAAAACAGGGCATTCACGGGATCGAGCAGAATGTAATCCATTGCAGTTCACACAGACTATGGGTTGTGTACAGGGTTGACCTTCATGCAAAGGTAGGCCGCAAATGCATACCTGTGGACTATTACATCTAGCTGATGTATGGCCAAACTTTTGGCATGTAAAGCAACGCATGGGAGATGGAATGTACATTCTTACTGGTAATACATAAAACGCAGCTTTGATATTTTTGGGTAGTACGGGAGTATCGAATATCAGTACATGATTTGGGGTATCTATTAATTGTCCATCTCTTTTTGTTTTAATGCGCCTCACATCCACCACCCCTTGGTGTTTTAGACCTTCGAGAATATCTTCGGTGGAACAATTGAGTAAGTCGGGGCAATGTATAACTCCTTTACAATTATTTAACGTATTGTGAGGAAATACTTCTACATTGAAATCACCTATTTTCTTTATTTCAGATAAGCGTCTTGACTGAGCTGCAGACACAGTTTCAATTAATAAGCCATCTTTAATTTTTCTAACCTGTTTGGCATCTCCTATTACGCTGTATAAACTTTTGTGGATAATGAAGGGATTCACCTGGGAGAAATCCCCTTCGTCTCTCTTCACGACCAGGAACCGGGGGGAGCCCGCCGTCACCTGATTCGTGTTTTTTGCAGTAGTTTTTTTGTGTGGACCACCAACCACAGCCATGTTTTGAGAGGTGGACGCCTCTATAGTAGTTTCATTGGTATCAGTCATTGCTGTCCCACGAGTAGCTCTGAAATATTCTCGACCATAGTAGAGCAGGCTTTCCATGGAAGGGCTACATTACAACCGAAGGGCGCCAGGTATCCGGAGGCAGCCGTTCGAGACTCCCGTAACGCGGAGCCATGCGTCCCTCAGCACGGCAAACACCTTAGATTGCGGATTTATTTTCCTGGTTTACTCCAGTAGATCCGCCGTGTTCGGTTTAAACAGGGTCACCTCGGGAAGGGTGTGGCTCTTCACCACGCACGGACGATCTTGGGATAGCTTCCTCATGGGTTTGCCATTCCCACTCAGCTATTCCCCTGGAGTCAGGGCTAGCAGCTGACTCCTTGACCCCTATTATTATTATTATTATTATTATTATTATTATTTTTTTTTTTTTTTTCCCAGTAAACACCTTCCGAGGCTCCGACACACTCGGATATGTTCTGGAGAGTCAAGCAATGACCACTCTCCACTCCGTGGAGTCAGTAATCATTGCGCCCGTAAATCGTGTGTTCTGAGCAGACGTAGCGAACCAAGGACGATTGCCTTCTGCATTCTGCCGGCTAAGATCTCTGCCGAATTTCGACAAGCCGGTATGATCTTTAAGTCAGAAAGCAACGTATGTCTCATTCCACCCCGGACGCCTATAATTAGCACCACAATCTTAACAGAGTGGTCTGGATACAGCCTGCGGAGCTCGGAGAGAAGATCTCGATACTTCCTCCGTTTTTCCTTCTCTTTTAGGACGATGTTGTTCTCTGCGGGAGCCGAGAACTCAATCACAAACATCGTCCTAAGCTGGTGGTCGAGGAGGACTACATCAGGCTTATTGGCTTGGATTTGCCTGAGGGTGGGGAATGAATAGTTCCAATAAATTCGGCACTTCTCATTTCCACTACGGATTCTATATCCCCCGGAGCATAAGGCAGCACTGGCGTCTTGTCTATCTCATACGAGTGTCGTAAATGATAATACAACACCCGTAAGGCTGAATCGTGTCTTTGGATATACGCTGTGGCCGCATATACCGGACAGGCAGACAGGAGATGCATAAGCGTCTCCGGCGCTTGGCGGCAGGCCCTGCAGCTGGTATCAGGAACCTCGATACCCAAGACACGACTACGATAGACGAGTGTGTTAATTACACCATCTTGGCAAGCCATTATGAATCCCTCGGTCTCAGAGTTCAGCCCCGCTGACCTCAAGAAAGCAAAGGTCAGCCTTTCAGATAAGCCAAGCCCCTCTAGATGACGGTAGAAGAGGCCATGCATTGGCTTATCCTTATGTAGCTGCAGAAGATGACGCGTTTCTGCAGCTTTAACTAGGGCTTTTAACTGAGCAGGATCCGACTCGGTGACAGAGTCTGGATTTTCCCGCTCAGTATCGAACACGAGACCAAGTTCATCGGCTGCTCTTCTCGCTGCCTTATAATTTATTATTGTTATTATTATTATTATTTTTTTTTTTTTCAGTAAACACCTTCCGAAGCTCCGACACATTCGGAGATGTTCTGGAGAGTCAAGCAATGACCACTCTCCACCCCGTGGAGTCAGTAATCATTGCGCCCGTAAATCGTGTGTTCTGAGCAGACGTAGCGAACCAAGGACGATTGCCTTCTGCATTCTGCCGGCTAAGATCTCTGCCGAATTTCGGCACATCATAAGTGTAAATGTAGAGGGTAGTTCTTATATTGTGTTCTCTTTTCAGGTTTACGACAATACCTTCCGCAGTATGTGAGCAGTGCCTAATATTGCCGTTTGCTGGATCTGCTCTGGGCGATGATCTCCAGGGAGTTGCTCGACGCATATTTTAAATTCTTGGCTAACATATCCCGTAGCCCCAATTATGACAGGTACTATAATTACTTTAGTCCGCCACATTCGCTGGATTTCGATTGCTAAACTCTTATATTTCATTCTTTTTTCAGTTTCCTTTTTGATAACATTCGTGTCTGCGGGGATGGCTACATCTATTAGGTAAGTTACCTTTTCAGCTCTTATAACAATGTCTGGTCTGTTTGCACCTCCTCCTTCGTTAGTCCCCGTCACTGTTCTGTCTGTTCTAATGGGGTGATCGTATAAAATTGTGACTCTTCCGTTGTTAGTGGTTACATTTTCTGGCTTGTGTTGATACCATTTTTGTACTGACAAGTGACAGTTATAGTTGCGACATACCTCATAATGGATTAGAGAGCACACGCGGTTATGGCGATCTATATATTCGCGCTGTGCTAAAATGGAGCATGCAGTCATGATGTGAGCGACTGTTTCAGAATTCTCTTTGCACATTCTACACCTTTCATCCTCTCTGGTTTTCATAACGCGGTGTTCAATGTATCTTATTTTGAGGCCTGGTCTTGTGCAGCAATCAACAAACTCTCAGTCTCAGATTTTAGATAACCATTTTTCAGCCATGCATAGGAAATGTTTCTATCTATATTCAGATTTTCAATGTCTCTTATTAGCTTACCATGCATTGGCTTTTCCTTCCACTTAGGTATCATTTGATTACCGATTTTTTGGATTATTATTTTTGGGAGACGTAATTCATCTATTACAGGCTCAGGTTCCTCATCATTTCTTAACTCTTTTGCTGTTTTTAGAGCTTTCTTTGTTAATGAGTATGCTATTTGTTTAGTATCACATTGCATAGCAGCTTGAAGCAGGTAGGTAATCTTTATGAGCGTTATGTGTCATATAATAAGCTAAGCTATAAATTTCTCTACATGCTGTTGCCTCTATTTGTTTTAGTCCTCTCCCTCCCTGTTTTCTTGGCTTTTTTAGTTTATTCACCCCTGTTGTTGCGGTTACGTGCAGCAACAGGCCCTGTGTTTATCTCAGAACTATCAACTACACTCATCAAGATTTCTTCTTCCTGTTGGACAATCACTATTTTTTTTACGTCAAAACCTACTTGACTTAGGTGATGAACATTGTTGACTGTTATCATAAAGTCAACGTACATTGAAAGATTGAAGTTCAAATATATCGAAAACGAGGTGGTTTATCGAAATGAAACAAGTATACCTCTTTTGTTTAAAGATGATTGAGGATTTGTATGTGCTATAAAGAAATTCAATAACTATACCTACAAAAAGTTTAATCCGATTATATCCACTCTGTAGGTGGTACATTGAAAGTGAACTTACGATACGATATCTCCCTCAAAAATCTCCATCCGAAACTAACGAAAAATCTCTAAAACCTTTTGAAATAATGATAAAAATCTATTTGAAAATTTTCGTTTCTACAGCCTGTATCTTTTTTAATATTGATATTCGGACTGAGACAATATGGCTCATGTGGTAGGTATATTTTAATATCTGCAATCTACAGTTAGTTTATGGTGCAGTCATTACAGACCGTCCTGTATAGCTCAATCCTTGTGGTTCTCATGTGACTAAATTGTGGAAGTTACTCTCTCGGCGGTTCTATATGTTTTTTGGTGCTGAATCCGAATGTCAAGTTTGCTACTTTCTAGGAGGTCGGTTTCATGACAAAAAACCTCAAAACTTTCGCACATTTTTCAGTTTTTACTTATTTTTCGAAAACTATGTGTTTTTAAGATGACCAATTAAAGTAGACAAAATTTCCTTCAAAATGCACTAATCAACTATCTCACGAGGGGTATTGGCGCTTGAACGCGCTGAAAAATGCGATTGTTTTACTCATCTGCGAAAACGTGAAAAACGACCACTCTCAATATTTTCCTTCAACATTTTTAATACTCTGTATCTTGGAAACTAAGCATTTCCCCATTCATATTTATATGGACTAGAAAGTTTCAGCACCTGTTAAAGGTTGGTCCCTGCAATTCGAAACATCCTGATTTCATTTTCTTCTTAGTTATTCAATGTTAAAAAATATTAAGAAGACTTCTAAATAATTGAGAAAGGAACTAATAAATCGTTAAATGTTCAAGCTATAAATTTATGTACAGTTACATCTCATTTAAATTTGTGGGAACGTCTTTGAGCCTTTCTGAATAAACCGAAACTTAGAATATCATTAACATTATAAGCCTGATGCATCTACTGACGTTCCAACACTACTTAATTATAAATATCTTCTACTTCTGCAGCGTAAGATACTGTTAAGTCATCATAAGCCAGTTCTCCAGAACTCCATCCTAGCTTTCTAGGGCAGTGCCCTACGCAGAATGACCTCTAAATCGATTTTTTATTCTGTAATTAACATTAAAAATTGATGCACCGAGTACATATATAAGCAAATCATCTCCATCGCCACGTTATAGTGACTTGATCTTGATAGATGCGGTTATATAGGTAGTGATATTTTAAATAAAAATGATGAAGGTAAGTAAATATTTTAATAATATTAATATAAGTAGATCATTTTCAGGTAAAAATATTTTCTTAATTCTAATTACATAGCTAAGAAAAACGATATATTTTATTTAAAAAATGATAAATTTTCTAAATTTTAACTATTTTAATTTAAAAATAAGTTCTAGATAATCGCATAATACTTACAAAAAAATTAGATAGATAATATTGATACTAAGTTAACTATTTTTGAAAATATGTACATATTAATAATTCCACCAGAAAAGTACACATATGTATACCAATATTTGAAATTTTGTCATTTGCTGACAAAATCCCGTGTGCCTCCGATTGGGACACACTTTTAATTTTTGTATTGTTGACTAAAAAAAAGTTGGTCATGATAAGAAGTCGTGCTTATCTTGAAAAGTTATGAGCTGTAGATACAACAACAAAAAATTCAAAATGTAAAATTTTCGTTCAGTAGAGTGCCTTTGTTTTATGTTTTGTAAATAAGAGTAGATATTAGTAAAGAAACAACAATAATCAGTAAAGCTATAACTGTTCAATAAATAATGGATTCACATATTAACATGGATATTTTCTTTGCCAATGTCAAAATATTTATTTGCCATAGAAAGTATTCTGGAATCGGTAATTTTCGTATTGGTATGCAATACAATGTTTTAATGAAAAGCATTCAAATGTGACTGTAACTTGTACTGCTGTTTCGTAAGTTAATTCACTTCGATTCCACTGCTGATGTAAATAATATTACAAATATAAAAACTATATAATGATGACAAAACTGCTACTGTTTTAGTTATGAACTTTGTACAAGAAAATCCAAAGATTTCACTAAAGAAAAGGTCAGAAAACATAAGTGTTAGCAGATCACATAATCAAAGAATTTTAGTATGATAAATTGCTTGATGGTGATGATAGTTGTCGTTTGGACATTTGTTTAATAATGGGCCAGAAAATGATTAAAAACGGATTCATCAAAATGTTTTATTTGCAGACGTACAAAATCATTTTCAGCAAAGGGTGTGGTTTCATCAAAAAATTATTGGTACTGGACTGAAAAGAACCCACATTTTGTATTAACAACGAACATTTCAAGAAGTAACTGTGTGGTGTGGTATAATGCAAAATACAGTATATAATTAATCCTTATTTTTGAAAAAAATCTTAATCAAAAATCGTGTTTGGAAGTTCTGGAAGAAGATAACTAATGTTTCAACAAGACGGATGCCTTGCATATTCCGTACTTTTAGGCAGAAACTGGCTTGATATTCATTACTATAAAAAGCTATTGTCACCGTTCCATTATTTCTTATGGTTACATAAAGCAAAAATTATACAAAAATGATTTTGATGATAACACTGATTTATTTAAACAAAACATTTGGGAAGCTATTACCATCATAAGCGTATCTGTATGCAATGAATTTAGAAAAGGGTTAGAAATATTTCTATTTAGTGGGGTACAAGTTGAATAGTACTTTAACTTACTGCACGTTTCTTAATTTTAGTTCTAATTTGTTATTTTTAATAACAAAAAATTATTATTCATTTAATGTAATTAAAATAAAAGTGTAACTGATTTTTATAATTTTTGTTGCTTAGAGATGATTGAGTTAAAAATCACGAGACTATTTATTTGTGTGGAGTATGATTGGTATTTTTCCTGGACTAAACTCCATATTTAAGCAATTATTGAGTTTACAAACAATTATGTTAACAACAATTTATCTGCTTCCATAGAGATGTTAAATGATTTTTATTTAATTGTTACTTACTTCTTCTTGATACAACTATATAGTGATATGATTTTTGTTATTTTGTACTTATCTGATTTTTTCAGTGTGAGATTTTTTAGTTAGGCAAACTTAGTTTCAAAAATAACCCTTGACTGTTTATTATTTTTTCAGAAGTGTGGCAAAAACCCAACAAAACTAAAGAAAAAGATATTCTGCTTAAGAAAAATTTAATATTTTGAAATTTTTTGGACGTCCTGTATAAAGGCCACTTTTGCCAAGAATATCTTTTGCTTCTAAATTTTAATAATTTTGTTATTGTCGAATAGATAAATCACATATATTGTTTGTTCTCGTTCTAAACCATATAAAGGGAGGGATGAACCACTTAGCACTCAGTGGTTTATTATGCATTAATTTTAACAAACTAAGTGAATGCTAAGAAATTTAAAACCAAAAGGTCATCTGGCTTCATAATAAAACGATTCATAAGAGCTAATGTAACACATATCATAAATTTATCATTTAAATCGGGAGAGTTTCGATTTATTGAAAAATAGCAAAATAGTGCCCATTTTTAAGAAACAAAAACCTACAATGGAAAATTATAGACCAATTGCCGTACCTTCTGGATTTTCAAAAATTTTTGGGTATTGCTTTTTGGATAGATTCCATAATTTTATAGAAAAATTTTATATAATAGAAAAAATCAACATGGATTTCGGAGAGGTATGTTTTAGCTGTACGCTCCTTTCTCAGTAGGATTTTAGACTATATATATTGATGCGGGAGAGTGTCCTGTGGGAATATTTTGTGATCTCAGGAGGGCACTCGATTGCGTCGATCACAAGTGATTGATGTCTAAATTGTCCCATTATGGTATTAGCGGATTGGGTAGCCTCATTTCTTGAAGGTTTAAGGCAGTATGTGATTTTAAAGCATTCTGAGCAGCATATAGTAAAATGTGTAACATCTTAAAAAAAATGTTTTTATTCTTTAGATGAATATTTTAGTTTTTAATTATTAGACATAAGTTAACTGGACTATTCCTATACAATAAGTATTATTGTCATAAAGGAAAATTTATTTAAAAAAATGCATTTTGTACATTGATATATCTATATGACAGAGAAGTTGCCATTTAATAAAATTTCTATAATAAGGTTTCTTATGAGGAAGGAATTTTACATGTAAGTAGTAATTTTGAAATAACTGAGCTGTACCATATTTGAATACCTAGTGCTTAAGACAGAGGTCAAAAACTGTCCTCTAGGTCGAATTCTTGAAGGATTGTAGAGTCCTTCCAACGGAAATATATTTTATCCAACAGCTACTACTTATACAGCCATTATTCGCTTGCATGCATACACATAAAAGGAAGAATAACACACATGTGACTTATAAGTCACAGCACACTAGTATGTTATGAGTTTTAAATCACGCTTTTATTTCTAGAACCACTCAAGCTTTATTTATAAATTTATTTTAAGATTCAGAAACGGAAAAACCTTATATGGGTTCAGTACTTGAACTAGGCTCTGCATTGTTACATCAGCTCGTTTTGGGCCACCTGAGGCAAACTGGATTTTTTTTAAATCTCAATTTTATTGTTGATTCTTCTATATATCATTCCGCCATTTCATTACTGATATCCATCTTCTACGTCGTTATAATGCTGTGATATTTGCTCCCTACATTTGGTAATAACGTAGTGGATGATCTTTTCCATACAGTGACCGATATATAACTTAGGGTGTTGTAGACTCAAGTACGTAGCAATTTTTGACAGTATTCCAAAGTATTGCAACACATTGTGTCGTACACTTATCATTTTCATAAAATATAAAAAAAAATTATGAGTGGTATTTTTTGGTCTTCGAAATATGTATTTTTTGCAAAATTCTACAGGATTGATTGGAAACCCTTCTTGCATCATTATGAAACTACGAGATTTCTTGGTTTGTGTATCAGTTACAATTACATACAAATAGGAATCCATGTGTTGAACATTTTCCACACTCAAATTAGTCAAAAACTTGTTAATATCATTGCGTTCAATAGTTTTTCATTTTTTTGGCTTGTGTTCTTCTGCCTTGATCTTCAAAAAGCTTAGAAGTTATGGAAAATTAGAGATATCAATATTTTTGTAAAGCTGGAGTTGACTTAAGCATTGAATACTTGATCCATAATGGTGCAACAAATTGCTCGAGCAGTTTAAGAAAAAAAGTAAGCAAGCAAAACACTTTCATTTTTATATTTAAAGTGCGTTTGTTTAAAAACCGGTTTTTCCTATTAAAAATTCACTATTTATCGTCAACAAATTAGGAAATAACTAAATGACGTCTGAATGACAGCGTTGTTTATTATTTTTAATAAAAAACGCACATCCGTGATCCATAGTAACATAAAAGCGCCTTGATGATTTGTGAATTCGCAACAATGCCATTCTAAATAAACTGCTAGCAAAAAAAATATTCTTTTGAGATAACATAGTACTACTGTTGGACAAAATTTTGTATGGCACTCATGTGTTATATTATAGTAAGGGTGTCTTACCAAGTGTTACAATATTTGTGGTAATTAATTTTTTAATAATTTTTTAAATTAACCGTGCTTTTCTACAATTATTGAAGTGTAGAAGAAAAACACACCTCTTTATAACAAATATTTCTATTTAACCAATAAACTCCAAAGTGGTTTCGTTACTTACCGAGAACTTCATAAACATGGTTTTTCTACTTTGTAAAAGCGCAAAGTCAAATTTAAACGTGGATTTTATTGAATCCTTTGTGTGTAGGTTTATTCAGATATTATTAAAAACTTTGCTAAGCAATGCTTTATCAGTTGTTAGAAAAAGTTTCTTGATAAACATTCTACAAATTAGGGAAATTAATCTTAACACATTTAAATATTATGCAGGGAGCACATTCGCCAAAACAGAGGACAGCCGTTTAGTATGTAATAAAAATGGTTTACGAAATGAAGACATTTGCTAACAAGAACACAACCTTTCGAAAATATTGAAGTTATTAAAATATCGGAGGATTCAAAACGCTAAATAATTATTGCAATTGCTCAAATCTTAAAAGCCAACATAATAAAAAAAGTCTGATGTAGATAATAATAAGTACTATAATTATCTTTCGTTTTCAAAATGACCCTCTATTTCTTATACAGTGCCGTGCTCGTCTTCTCATTTCAGTTGTAGTAACTCCAAATAAAATCTCTTGTTTCATTTGTGTAAATGCAGCGTTGATTCTTTCGATTAGTTGTTCCCGAGAAAAAATTGGCACTGCATAGACTAATTCCTTTGCTCGTCCCCACACGTAATAATCGAGCGGAGTCAAGTCGGGAGATCTCGCGGGTCACAAAATTGGCCCATTTCTCCCAATCTAGCCATTGGGAAACTGTTCATCTAGAAACTCCCTTACTGTAATTCGATAATCTGCTGGGCAGCCATCATTTTGGAAGATGATATTATTTCTAACATTTAACGGAATTTCGTCCAAAATATCAGGAAGAGTTGTTCTTAAGAAAGGCAAATCTCCGTTTAAATTATCAGGTAAGTAACACGGTCCAATTAAGGTTCTGCCTATAACAGCTGCCCAAACATTCGTGCTAAATTTTATTTGAAAACTGGCCTCTCGTTTAGGATTTTCTCTGATGTTAGTCCAATAATGGTGATTGTGAAAATTGGTAATTCATTCTCTGGAAAATTTGGACTCATCGCTCCATAAAATGTTTTTTTTTAAATAAAGTATCACTTGAATATCAGCATTTAAGATAAAACGACAAAAATTCATTCTTTACACAGGATCACCGTCCTGTAAATCCTGCACGGGTGTATAATGAAATGAATATTTATTTTCGCTTCTTAATACTAACCAAACTTTCTATTTAGATAAATTCAACTGGCAGGCGACTTGCTTTTTACTTAATGTAGGATCTTCTGCGAATACGTTCAATATCTGTTCGTCAATGTCGGGAAGATGCTTGTGGTGTTCATCACGCGCTCCGAGCTCCTGACTGATTGATACTTCAATCTTCACTTATTCGACGATATTTGTACATAAAAACTCGAATATTAGGAAGTCTTCTTTCAGAAAATCTCTGTTGGTAGGGTCTACGAGCAGCAGCAGCATTTCTATCAGCTCTTCCATACATAAATGTTGTTCTCGGGCAAGGCTCTGTGGGGACTGACCCTCTATCGGTGTGTCTGGGCCCGATTTCGGTTCCTATTATTGGTATTACGACTGCTACGGTCGGAACCGTTCTTCGGATAATGGTGGTTCTCCGAGACGTTCTGTAGCCGCCGCTGTAACTGGTGTCATCCCATGCTTCCAAACGTTTCGCCGCTCTTCACTATCGGCATCTTCAGTGGTGACTCTGCAAAAACCTCGCCGCGACTCGCCGAACCAGGGCAGGTAAAAGAGTCCCGGCTAATGCTAGCGATGTGCATTTTAACTCTGTTTCTGGCGGCTACCAGTTACCGAGGTCACGGCACAACAACCCGGGAAAATCACTATGTATCAAATTACAGCACTGGCCGTGAAAGCCTAAAAACCACTGTATAGTTTGACAGTTGATTTTCATTTATGGTTGCTATGGAAAATTGTTTTCTCATGGCATACCAAGCTATTTAATAGAAACATTGCTTTTCCTTTTTAAGCCGTAACTTTAAATTAGCTTTTAAGATTTGAACAACTGAAATAAATATTTAGCTTTTTGAATCCTCAGGTATTTTAATAACTTCAATATTTTCTAAAGGTTGCGTTCTTGTTAGCAAATATCTTCATTTCTTAAACAATTTTTATTACATATTGAACGGCTGTCCTATTTTGGCGAATATGCTCCCTGCATATTTAAACGTGTTAAGATTAATAACATGTTAATTTGTAGAATGTTTATCAAGAAACTTTTCCTAAGAACTGAAAGAGCATTGCTTAGGTAAGTTTTTAATAATATCTGAATAAATCTGCAGACAAAGGTTTAAATAAAATCTACGTTTAAATTTGACTCTTCGCTTTTACAAAGTAGAAAAACTATGTTTAGGAAGTTCTAGGTAAGTAACAAAGCCACTTTGGATTTTATTGGTTAAATAATTTAAATAATCCATTCATTCCTAATAAAAAGTGTAGACATATTTGTTATAAACAGGTTCGTTTTTCTTCTACACTTTAATAATTGTAGAAAAGCGCGGTTAAATTAAAAAATATTAAAAAATTAATTATCACAAATTTTGTAACTCGTAGTATATAGATATGTTTGTTTCAATGGATTCAAAATCACGTATACTATCACCTCTTAAAATTATTGTAACGACATTCAAGACACCTTAAAGTCACTTGGAAAAATTACTCAACGTGGCATATATAAGAACACACTTGTACAATGGTCGTCAGCTTAAAGTCACCAGTTCCATAGTCCATTCTTTTCTAGTGCCATTTATTATACACGGTGCTAGAAAGAGACAAAACATGGAAGTGGTCACATGAAGCTGACGACCATTGTACCATAAACCACATTTATTAAAATTATTAATTTAGTCCAGAGTCCCAATCCCAAAAGTTTTCCAAAAACTCTATTATCACACCCGATTATATTACTTAATTATACTACGTTACTTTTTATCACTATTTTGTATTTTCAGAGACTGGTACTTTTAACAATCGCCATAACACTTTCCACCGGACTTCCCACAATCCGCAAATCAAAACCACCTGAAAAGATTGTGGCCATTATCCCCAGTAACACAGAAGATCTCAAACCAGCTGAAACTTTTTATAGCGGCTACAGCACTGTGTATCCTAGTTTAGGCATCAGTTCGGGACAATATGGAGGTGGCTACGGATGGAAAGGTGACCATAAACCCATAGCTGGTCCTGTATACGGAGCTGGATATGGAGTAGGGTATCCCAGTGTTGGCAGTTATGGAACTTACTTGCCGGGTACGCTGGTGGTTGGTAATGGACCTATAATCACAGCAGGAGGAGGAGGATACGGATGGAGGAATGGAGTTAATCGATGGGCTGTGTAAAATTTTAAAAAATTTAAATTATTTTTTGAGAAGTTCATGTGCTTGATCTGGGACGAGAGATAATATACGTACTCACTTTGATTAATATCTATAAGTTGTTCCCACGTCAAGTTTGGATCAAATTGTTTTAAACATTTATTAAAAATTTAAAACAAATACTAACTTTATTTCAACAAGTATCTAATATTTGAGAAAATGTTACTGTTTAAATGTAACAGTTGACTGTACATTTATTCTTACATTACGCACAAGTCAATAAATAGGAGTGTATAATAAAAACAAATGCAAATAAAAATAATTGCTACTTAATTAAAGTATACTAAGTGTTTTATTACTTTATTGGTTATAATAAATAATACAGCTTCATAAAACTAGCTACTAGACTAGTCAGCTTAAGCAGGTTTTTTTAAATATGATTTTAAAAGATTTAATACATACAAATAATAGTATATTATATACTTAGCGGGGAAGTAGATTATTACAGCCCAGGCTTTGTTATTGCTAAAAGCCGTGGCTGGAATAATCCTTCCCGCGTGATATGTATACTATTTTATTCACAATGCATAGTTACAAGTTTTTAAATACATTAATTTTAAGAAAATTTGTTATCATAATTTAATATTTTTTTCTGCAAAGTACTCCATGTAACCGTTGCTAGGCAATATTACTAGTTTATTGGTTTCGACAATTAAGTCAAAAAATATTCTTTTCGTTACAAAATTTGAATTTTTTTGCTTAAACAAGTACATAATGTCTGATTTTGAATTAACCTGTACTCCTCCGGAAGTCCGAGAAGCTGCGGACATTGCGCTTGAATAATTCCGGAGAAAAAGCAAAGAAAGGTACCAGAGACATTTTTCGTCTTACATTAAATGGTGCGCAATTATGGGTGTGCAACATACTTCAGAAACGATACTGCTTGCATATTTCGTTGAAATGAGTAAAGAAAGTAAAGCTTCAACATTATAGTCTCGGTATTCAATGGTGGGAGCTGTACCTACCTATTAATATCAAGCAACTTATCCAAAAAGATTTGAATGTACAAAGGACTTACAAGGACTGGTCCACTGTAAAACCTGACCTTGTGCATGGCGAAGCATGCAGCAGCGACCGGCACGGCGGCAAAGTGTAATTAAAAATGAACGGACAAAAAATTGAAAAAAATTCCCATGGAAATAATTATATAAAATTACGTACCTATGTTACTTATATCAGCAAATTCCGCTATTTTTATTATTAATTAATACAATTAATTTGCTCTTTTTTATTAATAAAATAATTTTACATACCTGATGTTACAACAACTGTTCAAAATTTTAGCCACCGACGTGTAAACACATTTGGGCTCATCCAGTTTCTACGTTTTCAACTCGTTATTAGTAGCAGCTATGATATGTTCGAATAAATCATCAATAGTCTCCACTTCGGTATCATACATTTCATTTTTTTTTAATTCGTGTGAAAATAAGTCCAACGGATTTATGTTAGGAGATCGTGGCAGCCATGGTACCGGTCCCCCTTGCCTAATCCATCGTACCCTTTGATCTTCATTAAAATATTACCGAACATTTTGTCGAAAATGAGGGGGAGGACCATAGTGCAAGAACCACATTCGGAGTCGGACAGCTAAGAACACATATTCCAAAAGTCCAGGCAGATCATTTCGAAACACTGAATCCTATTCAATCGATTTGGTAATATGAATAGTCCAATCAAGCGATCATCAATCCCTGCCCAAATATTAAAGGAAATACGTTGTTGGAAATGATCCAGTTGAATCGCGAGTGAATTTTCAAAATCCCAAACATGAGTATTATTTATTTATTTATTTAGAAGTACTGCTGCCCAGACAGAAATCCAATTACAGGGCAGGAAAAACATAACATTTAAGAGAAAAAGATAAAATAAGACAGAACATTAAAAAACTACATACATATAACAAAAATTGGTATAAAAATAACAATAGATAAGTAATTAAATTTGAAAACAAATTAAAATAAAAACAACAATAAACAAAGAAAATTAAAATTAGGAAAAAAAAACAAAGGAATCATAATGACAATTCAGTGTAAACTTACTTTAATATACATTGCTTTATAGTAGCAGTGGAACAGTTGAAAATGTCAAAGTGTGCTTGATAATTCAGATACTCCGTGCACATTCTATAAATAGGAGAATGTTTAAGCGCGTTAGTTCTTGCAGTAGGCAAATAAAATAGTGTATGGGAACGAGTTTGAAAACAAGGAATATTGAAATTAAAGTTACCCAAAATATCTGGAGAGTCAATTACAGCAGACAATAATTTATGTAAAAATAAAACTGAAGTGCGTCGTATGGCTAATTCCTTTAAGTTAAATCTACTTAATAGCTCTGATTGCGGAATCCCGCGAGGTGGATAGTCTAAAACTAAGATATTTAACATATTTCCTCTGAATGTTTTCCAAACTGTTTATATGAACCTCATAGTTGGGATCCCAGATAATACTACCATTTTCCAATTTTGGTCTGGAAAGCGAGTAAAAAGTAAATTAAGGGTAGACACCTTTGTGAAGTGGATTGAATTTCTTATAACAAAACCCAAAGTTTTGGAGACATTAGACATTACCTGCTCAATATGCGGAACAAAAGACAATTTTGTATCAAAAATGACGCCTAGATCCTTGAGCTGAGTACATCTGTTTAATGAAGTATTATCCACTATATAGTTATATTGAATAGGAACAATTTTTTTAGTAAAACTCATGACGTTACACTCGGATAAATTTAATGGTAGTTTGTTATTTTGGCACCAGGAGTTAATTTTTAACAGTTCTTGCTGTAAATAGTAACAGTCCTGAACAGAATCAACAGATGGTACATACAAAGTTGGATAATTTATGTAATAATAGCCCATGATCAAGCCTATCAAAGGCTTTAGATAAATCCGTATATATAATGTCAGTTTGACCACCCTTATCCATAGTATTAGAGATAAATTGTGTGACAGTTATAAGGTTAGTTGTTGTAGATAGACCAGAAATAAAACCGTGTTGTGAGAATGAAATAAGTGATTTAGCATGGAAACAGAGAATATTGTATATAATCATTTCAAACAATTTTTCAAAATTACAAAGAATAACTATAGGTTTGTAATTTTCAATATTCATTTTGTCTCCTTTTTTTGCAAATTGGGCATATTTTTGACTTAGTCCAAATTTGCGGAAAAGTTGCAGAATTAAATGATAAATTAAAAATAATGCTGAGTGGCAAAGCAAATATAGGTGCACAATCTTTCAATAAAAAGCAGGAATTCCATCAGGGCCAGTTGTTAACTTATTTTTTAATTTTTTCAGTGCAGTATAAACATCTTGCTCAGAAACTACAGGAATATTAAGTAACACATTATTTGTGATATCAGACATAGACTAATCAAAAGTTGATGACTGATTAAACGCAGATTGAAAAATTGTGCAAACGCCTCTACTATACCCTGAATATCATTGGCAGATTGGTCTAGATAGGTCATCGAATTAGGAATATTATGAGTGTTTTCATGATTTGTAGAAAAGACCAGAAATTACTAGGATTTGACTTAATATTCGTTTCAGCTTCTCTAATATAATAATCTTTATGAGCAGCATCAATATCCCTCTTTATTAGAGAACGTAAGGTTCTGAATTCATTAAGAAATATTATATTATTCGTGGACTTGAAACGACGCCATAGGCGAGATTTTGCTTTAATATTATTAATTATAGATTTATTGAACCATGGTGGATATGATGTTTTACGTCTATTCGTAGCTGTTAAAGGAACATATTGCGAAAAAACTAAATTTAATTTCTCATAAAATTCAGGGCAAGCTTCATTAACGTCTGCATAATCGGATAGGTAAGACCAGTCAATACTAGATAAACTCTGATATAATTTAATAAAATTAGCTTTCTTAAAGTTAAACGATGCTTTTACATTTTGATTGTTAAATAGTTTTTTATTATGATCACAAGTAAAGTACAAATCCAGGGGTGGATATCTTCAGGAACTAAATAGTTTTCCGATTTGTCAACAGTCAAAACTGACCTACTAAGTACTAATTCTAAAATTCTGTTGTTTCCATTCAAGATACTGTTATATTGAGCAAGACCAAAAAAATCTGAAAAATGAACAAGAGACCTGAGGCATTCATTATTGATTTCACCAAATATGGAATAATTAGAATAAGAAGGGATATTGAAATCACCTAAAATTATCAATTTATCCTCATTTAAAAAATCAGGTATTGCTGACAATGCATCAAAAATAAATTATATGTTTCAGCACAAACGTTAGGAGGAATATATAATACCACAACATAAACTGAAAAAGATCCTAAATTTATTTTAATTCCAATAATATCAATGTTGGGAAATGTAGCGTTTAATGGTCTAAGATCAATTAAAATTGCAGGAAATGAATTTCTCAAAGCTAATAAATCACCACCTCCTTTACTAGTGTTAGTCAGGTCAAAATTGCGGTCCTTTCTAAAAACAAAAAAGTCACTGGAAAACAATTCAGAGTCAAGTACACTTGAATCAAGCCACGTTTTACTTAAAGCAAATAAATGATGGGGACTTGCTGATGAGGCATTAAACAAATCATTTATTTTGGATTTTAAACCACTAACGTTCTGATAGTACCTATATATGAAACATATTTGCAAGATCAAGACCACTGTGCAATGATTGGTATTTATTACCAAATAATGAATCTTTATAATTAATAATTTTTTTTTATAGACTGAACATTTTACGCTGTCCCACACAAAATGATTACAATCAGGTAACTTGGCGTTAACACAATTGATACACTTAGGAATCGCATCTTCCGGACAGTCATTAATATTATGTGCTTCAGAACATTTCGGACAAAACAACTTCTTACTGGGGCTTGCTTTTCCATAATGATTAAATCCGCTGCACTTGTAATAAATTACTAAATCAATTGCATCATAAACTTTGCACACATCGTAGTTAACAAATAAATAGCCTTGACTCAAAATTTTGCAATAAGTTTGAGGATCCAACGATAAAATGGCGTCATGTATGAATGTCATACATCCCATTCCGTGCAAAAATAGCTTTAACTGTAACTAACACGTCAGTTGTAAATTTGGGATTTTGAGCATTTTGTTGCAACAACCATTGACAACATTTAATTAGTAAGGGATAATCCCCTGGTATTAATGCTTGGATACACTGTATATGGATATAATTGAGCCTCGTGTATGATACGCAACATTGTTGATTGGGACATTCTTTATACTTATTGTGCGATTTGCCTGGTACGTCTCTTCCACAATTCGTTTGTAAATTTTTCATGTCACGTTGCACTATCGGGGTGAAAATAATTGCATTTGGCACATGTTTCCCGGGAAATCGTTCTGCATACAGACGAAAAACTGCTAGTATATTTTTCCTTGCTTCACCATAAGTTAAAACATTATTCATCAACTCCGAGTTGCTATACACGAAAGCCATTTTTGACATTTGAAAACTATTGTAAATGCTATCGCAAAAACGTTAATACTAAAATCGTATTTCAGAATTTGGAATCGCCTGCATTGATGACGCTAGATACAACATACAGTAGCCCAGCGATGTAAAGGTTAAAAATACTCCAATTTCAATAACTTTTTTCTCGGAAACTATAAGGATTTAACATTTTTTACGATATTGAATTCATTTTTCATGACGCATCTCATGTTTGTTTGGATAAGCTGTGAATCACTCTGTATAGGTAGCTAAAATAAACATAAAATGACGCATTCCCAATCAGCATCTTCACCAATTATTGGTAGATTTGCATATATTTCAGTGAATTGTTATCCTTATTTCGTTAAGACACAAACTTAAGTTTGAAGTTCATGAAATACCTTTCAAGCCATTTGCCACTTACATGATTTCAAACACTTTATCATTCTGTTTCTGAAAAACTGTTAGTTTAGGATGTTTTCCCCTTAATATTTCCCATTTAAGAACCACCTCATATAAATATAAGAAAATATTAATTTTTACTGGATGACTATTTGCTAGTCTTTGACTCGAGAGAAGTTTGATTTCAGTTAATAATGTATATAATATTAAACATTGCAAATAATTTATTCAAAAGTTCATTGAATAATATACTTGGGAGTAACTTACAAACATAAGTAATAAGTCTTCTCTAAAAGAAGCAAATACTTTCTCAAATTGTTCATTTAACTTATCTATCTAATTGTGAGTACACTCAATAACTTTGGTAAATTATGCATTTGAATATCTTGTTTTCAACAAATTTTCTAACCGAATAGTAAGTCGCTCTTAGTCAACAGCTAAGCAAAGTGCTTTGGAAAACTGTGATTAAATTATCTTGCCCATTTATCAATGATTGTGAATTATTAAATCAATAATTATTGGTAAAAACTTTCTATCTTATGTTAGTTTCTTCTTTGCCTAAGGGAAATGTGAAAATAATATTGCCCATTACGCGTTACACTGATCTTTTGTGGAAATATATTTTTTCAATAGACAATGTAGGTATAATTATTAAAGTGTATTTTTTATTATTAATGTTATTATTTCTTTGAATTATTAATGACTAACAAAGGGAAAATTTCGCTACGTACATTTTAGGTATTAAGTCATTAAGACTTTCAGAAAATTAAAAATTCACGTGGAAAACATAATGAAGGTAATTGGGTTGTGGTTACGGTTAATTATAACATACAGATTTATTCTAAATTACAGTAGATAATTTACTATACACTTCTATAAAATAATGGTAAATTGCAAAGTGCATAGCAAATTACTCTAGATATCGAACGTGTATAAACTTTGTGCCTTTGAGTTTAAAATGGGTGTAACTTTAAAATGTGTAAGTTATAATATCTACTAGTTGAATTATTGAAAATGTAACTTTCGCAAAGATGATTGATATTCATAATTTATTAACATATTACAAATAAATGAAATTTAAACTTGACTTACTTTTTACACAATGGCAATTTTAGAGAACGAAAACAGAGAGTTTCTCGAAACGTCAAAAAATACGGAAGTGCGCGATAGCGATGTAATTTTTGTTATTTTTTACTTATGTGCTTTTCAGTGGAGATTTTTAGGTTAGAAAAATTTAGTTTCAAAAATAACCCTTGACTGATCCTTTTGCCGCAGGGGTTTATTCAATTAATCTTTATTTTCTCAGGAGTGTGGCAACATAATAAATTAAATTAAAGAAAAACTAGAATTATGCCATAAATAAATAGCCTCAAAGAATATTTCTAGTAATACAATATTTAAATTTTTCATAATTAAAATAAAAACTGCAATTCTAACGACGCAAATGGCCCTCCTATTCTTCGTATTCTAAATGCAAGTAAACGGTAGCGAGCGCAACCCTGCATTCTATGTAGTGACGTCACACCGCGATATACGAGAGTCCATGTTCTCAAATTATTTTAAAGGCTTTAGAGGCGTCAGAAAATTATATATTTTTTCAAATCGCACTAAAATTACAAAGTCACTAAAATAAACACAGCACACATAAAAATGACCCCATTCTGACGGATAGAAACGTCAAAATGTGTGACCGATATCAACATTTGTAACGGTTCCATTTATTAATACGGCGCTAGATACAATTAACCCCCCAGCTAAATATTTTAAGTTGCCTATTTTAGTATTTGTATGTGGAATGTGAAATAAATCACCTAATTTATCTGTCTTCCTTGTGCCTAGTTCGTTGTTCATGGGCGCTACGAGACTAGAAAAAACTTCAAAATAAGCACAAGGCAAGTTCCTATATGCTTTAAACTGCCTGCCCCATATTATTTACAATACCTATTATCTTCATCTTCAACAACTCTCTTAAAACCTGTTATTAATTAATTTTCCTAATTCCCACCTTTGGGTGTGGTTTGGCTTCCGTTAGTAGGTTGGTATTTCTAATTTTATGCTTAATTATTTTCTTTTATATTGGTACCTTTCTTATTTCTCTCCAAATGTTTTCTTAAACAACATTGAGTCTTTTAGAAAAAAAAAAAAATCAGTTGCTGCTGCTTTTAAGTGGTGTAGGACAGATTGGCCAAAACCTTTTGTCGTAATTGGAACCACCCTTATTGGGATTCAAAGTGATTTTTTGCCATATTATTTTACTTTCGGTGTTGGTTATTGATTTACCAAACGTATAGGCTTTTTGAGATTTTGTGTCGTCCACTCCACTTCTGCAGCTACTGGTGGAGAAGTTTTCCTCATTCTACCACCTTCTAACTCAAGAAATCTCTCTATAAAAGAGGTAGGTACTTCAGAATAATTTTCTAGTTTATCCTGGATGTTCTTGGGCGTTAATTAACGCATTTTCTTTGCATATCTAGGGTTTTTTTACGGGGTTTTGTCTTCCCCGCAAATAACGCCTGCTTCAGGTGCTACGTAACCTCCCTTGAGGATCACTACTACCATACCAACCGATGGGAGCTAGGATAGTCTTCCATAGCCCTTCACCTGGTAGAGGAACACGTTGATTTCAAGCCTCGAGTGGGATTTCACCTACACTTGACTCTGCTGGATCTTCCGGAATCTGCTTACTCTTGATGTTGGCCAGATTATTGAAAGTTGTGCAAATTCTACATTTATTTTTCTTGCTAAATATATATTAACGTTTTTTTACCGATCATTAAACTCAACCCTCCACTGTTGAGCAACAAATATTGCTTGAGAACAAATAGTTTTAATATATGTTAGTACTTAGATTAAGTATAGCTATACTTAGTATATTGAGTAAATTTGTGGTCTCTTGATCACAACATTGTGACTAATAAAATATATAAATAATAAGTAGAGAAACGACCTTTACCAGCTGTACACCAAATCGTGGATATCCATTTATTGGTAATATAACGATACTTTTAGCTTTTTGTTAGATGTGTCTCTACTAGTAAATTTGGCATAAACTTATTTGCTAATATTTAACTTAATACACCGATTCTCTCTCTTGAAGTTGTATATTTGAATATTTCCTTCTACTCCGATTCTAAGAGAATAAACTAAAAAGAAAAAGAAAAATTGTTAGTTTTTGGGTATTATCCGTCAATTGTTTTTTTGGGGGGTACTATTTTGAGGTTTTCGAGACCTCAGGTATGCAAGGGGGGGGGGGTAATCAAATCACACGGCGACCTATTTCACAAAATCTTAGATAATTAACTTTAAAATCATAGAAAGGCATTGCCCTCTTGGTTTTATTTGAATATTGTTATTCTTTAATTAATGAAACTAGAAACAGCTAGCTAGGGCATATGGTGTGCCACATAACATCACATAGTATTTGTTGGTAATTAAATAGCACTTTCTTTGTTTGTTAACAACCCTGAGATTTCGGACAGATTTCTTTGTCCTATATATTTATTGAGCTGCACAGCATTCTGATTGATTGTTTCGACACATTTACTTGGAAAATTGCATGAGTTGTGTAAACTTTCTGCTAAATAGAATAAAGAAATTTCCCTTCATCTCAATAAAGAAGCAGATTTGATCTAAATGTTTTAAGTTAAAATTTCACGTTTTGAGTTTAATGTTATCCATTTGACGTTGTCCAATGATTAATGAACACTCTGTACATGTACATGCTTTTGCAATAATAATGACACTTCATTAAAACAGTTTTTGAAGTTCTGAGTAGAAATTTCAATAAATCTCTATCGGTGAGTGAAACAACTAAAGACTAATGTTAAAAGTTGAAAGTAGATTTCATTACAAATACATCAGCAGTTCAAATCGCAAAATTAGTTTTAAAAAGTGTTATTTATTATTATTGCAAACGATTGTACCTACATGCAAGCAGACTATTTGGTTTCTAAATTGGGTTCTAAGTTCTGTGATCTTGTTTTATACCTACCATCTTTATTATAATTAATGTGTTTTTAAGTTTTGCACTAAATAGGTGTACATACTATTTATTCAGTATAATTTAAAAAGGTAGATATGTACAGAATTGAAAATAATGATTGTTCTTTTTTCAGGTTGTCTTGATAGCCTTATTATTAGTGACTTTATCTACAACCAGTTCTGCAGGAAAGAAAGGCGGAGGTGGCGGGGCTAAGAGTGGCGGTGGAGGAGGAGGGGCAAAAGGTGGAGGATCTGGAGGCGGTGGTGGATACGGAGGCGGTGGTGGATACGGAGGCGGCAAAGGAGGAATTAAAAAAGGATAAACAGCAGAGAGAACCACCAATAGCGATTTTAGTGTACATAAATAACATGTAGTGTTATGTAACTTACATATTACTAAAACTGTAACACCTATTAAATAAAATATTAGCAATCAAGTTTATAGTCTATTTTAAAAGTATAAATAATACACAGTACTTGCTAAATTATGAAAATACGTAAGTATATTATCATTAGAACCGGGGTCGGAAGTAACAATTTGACTTTCAAAATTAATGATGAAAAACTGTTACAGTTACTTATATGCAAAAATTTTAATACTTTATGTATACTTATATATAATGTTGTGTACTGCATCCCTTGTCAAGATTGTAATAAAGAATATATAGGACAAACTGGCCGTTGCCTGAAAGATCGTATCAGAAACAGCCCTGATCTTATGTAAAACCAAAGTGCGACCTTGAAGAAATTGTTAGTGTAGTCCCGCTGTTATGTTCAGAGCTTTGTCAAGTTCCTTAACAATTTTGCTGTCAGATGTCACACGTACCAGCCTAAAAGTAATTTTAACTTTTGACGTTACAACATTTCCATTAGTTTACCAAACAAAAATTGTTAAAAATGGAAAGTAACTTTAATAATTATATTTTAAGGCAAAAAAGAGAGAAACAGTTAAAAAAAGCTTCCATTTCATTTATTATTGCTGCTGCTCGGTTACTGGTTAAATATTTACATTTATTTTAGGTTGGTATTCCTGAATTGAAGTAAAAATTGACGAAAAATTAGAACAACTTTTAAGTCGTCAATAACTTGACAAAGTTCTTCATCAATTTATTTGACGTCCAAGTTTTAGTATTACATTTGTCAATTGACCAGACGAAGCCACTTGATCAATTAATTGACAAAGAAGTTGTGAATGTAAAGCGGGCTATTTAAATGTGTGCGGATATTGAAGTTGTTACTTTCGCATCATGTTACTTTCGACCCCGGTCTGCCCTACACATTATCACTTCCGAGAACCCTATACTAGGCGTCTTAAAAGTGACCAGCCTGTACATTTTTGTAGGTGAACCTATTTTAAGTGTTAAAGTTGCATTAACTACGAGGCATGACCAGGAAGTAAGGCAAAGTTTACAGAATAAATATTTATATTATATTTATTATAATATATTATATTATATTATATTATATTATATTATATTATATTATATTATATTATATTATATTATATTATATTATATTATATTATATTATATTATATTATATTATATTATATTATATTATATTATATTATATTATATTATATTATATTATATTATATTATATTATATTATATTATATTATATTATATTATATTATATTATATTATATTTATTATAATATATTATAATTATATATATATATATAATATATTATAATATTTATTTATATATATTATATTTATTCTGTAAACTTTGGTAAGGGTACTGATTTTGTGAATGTAAAATCCCACTTCATACACTTCTTGACACTTGGGATCAACGTCTTGATGCTGGTGTCGAAATATTCTTCTGCTACTTTCTTACTTCATATCTTGACTACGTTCTTCACCTCAGCGTCGCCTCGGTTGAAAATAGTTTTCTACTCATGTGCATCTTCAGAAATATGGAAATATCTGAATTTTCATTTAAGGTTTTCGACACTATTGAATTGAAAAATATTTACAATCGGTTTTATCTGAAGTAGACGTCAAGTCGCTTATTTTAAATATAAAATATTTTTCATTTAGTTTTGTCAATAACTCACTTTTTTTAAATGGAAGACCTTAGGTATACTATATTTTACCATTTTTTATATATTTTTTGCCTTTCTTGCCATTTTTGCCAAAATAGTTTTATAATTTTTAATATGTCAGCAGTTCAAAATGGCAGAATTCACTTTAAAGTGTGTCATTATTATTGCAAATGATTGTATCTACCTCTTTGACACCTCATTACTCCGAGTTACATTAGGAAAAAAATTTATAGGAAGTACTAGTATTATTATGACCTCCTCTGTACGCTCTCAAGCGATTAGGAGGTACTGGACACTATGTATTTGCAATATTTTCT
The DNA here is from genome assembly GCA_025584915.1 of Monochamus saltuarius. Lineage (NCBI taxonomy): Eukaryota > Metazoa > Arthropoda > Insecta > Coleoptera > Cerambycidae > Monochamus > Monochamus saltuarius. The sequence continues at coordinate 25,698,902 of CM046722.1, forward strand.
AATTTGAACTTAACTTTAATCATGTAAGAAATAATAATACTTATTAGTTGGTATTAGTCACATTAATCTTGACTGAGCATCTCCTGTACTTTTTAATGATTTTAAGAATTGATGGAAAATACAAATTCCTATAGAAAAATTGATTAATTGGTCATGTTGTAATTACAGTAAATAATATATTATTATATGAATAAATGACGTGATAACCCTCACTAAATTTTCTATAGATTATTTAAAAATGTTACAAACTGTGCAGTGCTACAGATCATCAAAATATCTCAAAGTATATGTGTGATCAGTTTTGGAAATGTTTTCTTGTATTCTAAAAGTGGTAAGTTGAGAAAATATGTAGATGTATAAACATGTAAATATCATTACTACTATGGTAGGGAAGATCAATAATATTCCTAAATTGTAAAATTTAGCTGACTTGGAATTAATAACGAAACTATAACCAAAGAATGCAAACAAATTTTTCTTAGGAGCATATCATTTTTTTACAAATATTGAAAGAACTTTCCATTTGAAGCTTTTTGTCCAAATAACTTTTTCTTATATTTGTAACGGTTTAAAAGATGCAGACCCGTTATTGTGTATCTAAGAACTGGGATTTTTTTGATTACCATATCAATCTTTAATTTAGATCAGATGGGCAGTAGGCAGTGTTTTTGTTTTATTTTGTTTCCAAATTATACATAATTATGTAAAGTAACGTTTTAAGAAAACAAATGCTCTAACTTGCAACAGTATATAAATTTAATTATTGACTACTTATTTAATTTTTTGTTACGTTTATTATTACCTGACCTTTACAAACACATATAATAATTCCATCACAAAAACTGATTTTTTTTTGATAATTTTCACAGTAGTAGTGGGCAAGCCAGTGTTAAGTATATCTAGTCGCAGCGTTCCCAGCATTGTTGTCATAATTCATTACTGAAGTGGAAGATGCGAAAAGAATTATGGCCATTTCCACCGTTTGTTTTAAGCTACGCTTACGCTTTAAGGAACCTTAAAAATACAATTTGCCTTCCACCGTTTACTAAATCCGACATAAAATATCTTAAACCTTCCTCGAAATTCTAGGCTTATCTCTTTTAATAATGATTTAGATATATTAAAAATAATAGAGTATGGGTGTCCTCGAAAAGTGTACGAGAGAAGTGATCACTTCCATATGATGGATAATTTAACTTTTTTTAGAAGATGTATAAAGAAACAGCTGCACATTTTCATCTTAATTGAAGAAGATCTTGAATTTCCAAGTAATATGTAAGCTCTTAAAAAGAATCACTGATAAAATTACAAAAAAATACATTTATTTTTAATCTTTAGTAATAATTCTGTATCGCCAATAAAACGGACTTTTTTTTGTTTTCAAAAAACTTTTTTAATGATTCTGCTGTTCTGTGAATATTATTTGGCGACAGTGAGTTAAATTCAAATGATATCATTTTTCTTGTACAGACATTATCGGTTTTTTATTCTCCACCGTACTTTTATAATTTTCTATTATGTTTAGTAATACTTTTTATTCATTGCTAAAATTTGCTAATTGTGGTTTTTTTTTGGGAATTATTTCCGTTATAAATCCTACCAATTCGAAAACAGAACTTAGCAGAACAACATAAAGTCAGAACAGTGAGAGGAGAGTGAAGTGTCACACTTTTGAGTTTTGAGGTTAAGAAATAGTTATGAAGCTAACAACTTGTGCAAAAAACCGAAAAATTATTAATATTGGCTTTTTAGGTAGACTTTACAAATGAAACTTAATAATTGTGCGGTGGAAACCTTACTATTTTAAACTAGGCCTAAAATTTTAACCGTCCTTAGTTAACTACACTTAAACGGCAATGCGGTGGAAATGGCCATTAGAAAGCAAATGTCCACGCCACTCGTGAGGTACAGAAGCTCTATTATCCCATATAAACAAAAAATTTATTCTTTTACGTATAATACACTATAAACCAGCAACAAGTCAACTAACAGAAACCTCAATAAGAAATAAATAAAAATAAATACATAGGTAATCCTTTTTACTTACGGGACTAGAGTACTTTTCTACTGCGTTTAAAATGTTTGATAAGATTCTTACTTTCTGATTTTGTTCTCGTTCAACATTAGCGTACTGGCGTTCAAAATTTCCATAATCTCTTAAATGTTGTGTTACCATTGTAACAGGTGCGTGTTAAGGGCACCGTAGACGGGACACAATCACGTATGGGAACATTTCAAGTTATACTCTCCATTTTAACTTATATGTCTTTCTCATATCTGTATATGTTTTACATAAAACGACGCTAATTTTGTTTAATATAATTATGTACAACATGTTCATGAATTATACACAACATTGGATACAAGTAAATCTGCACAATAGAATGGGCAACAGAAGTGTAAATGTGATTTTGACCATTGTCGGGCACAATTCGTATAGAAGAAATGAATAACACACATTTTAATCGAACGTAAGTGCCATATGTCGGACTCTTTAGGAGGTACCCGACATATCATATCCATCGTCCATCCTTGTCTGGTTTGATGTATTGTATGCAGTATTAAGCGATATTTTATAAACTAGGTTAATGTCAGGGTTATTTAAGGGACATTGACAGTGTTTAAAAAAATAGTAACAAATACTTTGTATTAAAAACTGTTATTTTAAAACATATTTTAAAGCTATTAGATTAATAATTTACTCATTTTTAATTATGTACATTTTATAAAACAACAAACATTATTTTAAAACATTAAGCTTTACAGACAATATTTAGTATGAAAATCTACCTCTCAAAATTGTTATTGATTAACAATAATTTGTGAATACATCGGTATAAAATCTTTATTTGTTTTATTCACTTTTCACTCACAGTACCTACATTTTTACAACACTCGGAAATTGTTATTGCAATCCATTCTTCGTCAGGATTGACATAAAAAAAGTATGATGAGACGCAATGTCATAAAAAAGTAGTGTATTTACAAGATTATTCATTGCAACTTTTCCCCTTTTGTAGCTCCGTTACTTACATACGTGGTCACAACTGGCAACACTGTAAACATGGATCTGCACTGAAACTCGGATGCGGTTCAGGGGTGGCGTGGATAGCAATTTGGGTATCTACAGTTTAAAAAATTAATTAAAACTCGGATATTTATTTAATTTAAAAAAAATTATAATTTCAGATTAGCAATCTAGGAAACACGTACCTACTATTCTCCCCAAGAGGGGATCCCCACTTAAAGTTACACTCTGTATAAAAAAATGAGATATCGTAGCAAATGTACTTCAATATACAACACAGATATTTGTATTTTTTTTTAATGATACCACTATCTTGGCACGCAAATGTCACACTGTATTTATTTACTATTTAAGATAAAACTAATTCGTTCTGGTAATAAATAATTGATACTTTGATCATTTTAAAAGAAATAGTTTTAGATTTAAATCTATCAGAAAGAATATTTTATATATTTTTATTAATTTTTTAATGTTTTGTAGACAGTCATTGTAACACTGTTACTGCCGATCCACGCCAACCCCACATTCAATAAATTTGGTGGCGGCAAGGGTGGTGGTGGCGGTGGTGGAAGTGGAGGAGGAGGTGGAGGATATTCAGTCCAACCAGTAGCCGTTCAACCTATAGTCGTGCAACCTGTAAGGCGCGTGGTAGTGCAACAGCCAGTTCACCAGCCAGTTTATCGGCCAGTTCAGCAACATCCCGTGACACAACGCTCTTGTGGTTGTAGAGGGGGAAATCATGGAGGTGGAGGATACGGTGGCGGCGGAGGTGGAGGAGGTGGGGGAGGTTCTGGAGGTGGCGGCGGTTTTGGTTTTGGTGGGGGCGGCGGTTATGGAGGAGGAAAGAAAAGATAAGACATGTAGTATTAATAATATATGTATATGAATTTTTGTTAGGTAGCTTAGCGATTGATATAAAGATTAATGTAGATAACCATATTACAACAAAGTTTGTATACATCTTTCTCAATTTTATTACCTATATCTATTTATATATATATATATATATATATGTTTTTTCTTCTGTGCAATATATGTACCTATGTATATATAAAATGTTAAAAAGTATATTAGTAGTTGTGTTCTTAGATAAACCATGTAAGTAAGCAATTCCAGCTTCTTTCGTGTCATCAAGGGCGTCTTACGTATTCCTAAAATAGTGTTTTTTAAAAATAAAAGTAATTTTAGACATTTAAGAACTGAATAATATAAAGTTTCGCAAATAACAGGAATGTTATCTCAGGCCACCTGCGAATTTTCAAACATACCGAAGTAAAACAAATATATAACGCAAAAAGCGGTCTAACCAACAAATTTTTAGGTACAGATATTTTTCAAGTACATAATAATACATGCTAAGTGTGAATAAACCCTATGTAAAACTGTATCTGTAAACATCACAAAAAAAACTAAAGAACAAAATATGCAACAGAGAACAAACAAAACCACAAAGAAATATAGCAAAAATAATAATGCAGTAATAAGTATTCAACTATTACTAGAACATCAAAGAGTGTGTTCAGTGTAAAGTCGGATGTGTACCGCATTCAGAATGAATAACTGAGAAAACGTTACTAGGAAGTGGGGCATTCCACGCCAACTCAGCAGTCGATCCCACATCACCCTGTCAGATCTGGTTCAAAATTGGTACATCGATTAGTACTATCGAAAAAAGGATATTCCCAAATTTTCAGCCCCTAAGACCGCTTCTTGTCACCAGGGGCCCATAGTGAAGATTTTCGACCATCATTTCACCCCAGGGTCTGAAATCGGTTTTCGTGTACTGACGCGGCATTTTGGTCTAAAAATACTACCAAAAATGCATAGAAGATGCCAAATTTCCCGTAGAACACGATTATGCCATCCGTTTTCCGATATCTAGCAAGGGAGTCCGGAAAACGCGAAAAATCGCGCTTTAGTAAAAAATCTGATATCTCAAATACAGTCGCTTCAAACTGGCTGAAAATTTACCAAAGGTTCTTCGATTATAGCTCTTTCGAATGTTCATACGCGCGTGGTGATCATTATATGTAAATAAAAAGTTACACGCGTTTTACGGGTTTTATATGGGATTTTCTGTAATTTTTTCATTATAACCGCTCCACTAGCCCTATCCAGTTGGGTAATAATTGGATTTTCCCTCACCAAGCGTCTCTTTTGTCCCCTGTTTTTACAAACACAGAAATGTCTCTCTCCAGCCAGTATTAGAGAAAACATTATTTATTCAATGATTTATTTCACAATTGTTCGTCAATTTTTTTATTTTTGAGCAAATTTACATTGTCTGCAGCTTACTATTATTTGTAAAAAATATGAATATAATATAATATAACGAATGAAAATCGCAGTAAGAATAAGAAAACCCACATTACAATCATTGTTGACACTATACATCTCGATATTATTTTCACTATTTTACACGTCACATGAATCAGCATTCTATCTAAATAATGTTTTCTCTAATACTGGCTGGAGAGAGAAATTTCTGTGTTTGTAAAGACAGGGGAACAAAAAAAACGTTTGGTGAGAGAGAAAAATCCAATTATTACCCAGCTGGATAGGGTCAGTGGAGCGGTTATAATGAAAAAATTACAGAAAATCCCATATAAACCCTGTAAAACGCGTGTAACTTTTTTTTACATATAATGATCACCACGCGCGTATGAACATTCGAAAGAGCAATAATCGAAGAGCCTGTTGGTAAATTTTCAGCCAGTTTGAAACGACCGTATTTGAGATATCAGATGTTTTTACTAAAGCGCGGTTTTTCGCGTTTTCCGGACTCTTGCTAGATATCGGAAAACGGATGGCGTCATCGTGTTCTACGGGAAATTTGGCATCTTCTATGCATTTTGATAATTTTAGACCAAAATGCCGCGTCAGTACACGAAAACCGATTTTAGACCCCTGGAGGTGAAATGATGGTCGAAAACTTCACTATGGGCCCCTGGTGACAAGAAGCGGTCTTAGGGGCTGAAAATTTGGGAATAACCGTTTTTCAATAGTACCAATCGATGTACCAATTTTGAGCCAGATCTGAGAGGGTGATGTGGGATCGACTGTTGAGTTGGCGTGGAATGCCCCAAGTGGCAGTGGAATTTTACAGCTACTTTAAAATAACGCCTCGTTTGATACTTTGTACAAAATATTACTTAAAAGTTACATGTGGACAGTCCCCATTACGGATGCTAAAGTATCAATTATTTTCATGTTGCGTTTCTTAGATTCAAATCATCAAATGATTTCAAAGTAAAAACATATATTTTCCAATCACTTACTGGGTTTGGAAGTTTTATTACTGTCTGTCAACAAAATTTCATTCGCTTTAATTTTGGAGTTCAATAATATTTATTTCGAAGCACCTACCTTCATATTTCACTTGCGTAAGTAATACATACTGCATTTAGATATATCTGCCTAATACCTACTTAATTCAGAGTTAAGGAAATGGAGATGGAATATGCAGAAGAAATGAAATGTAACGTTTCTATTACGTTTCCATGGCTAGTGGCGAAACACTTTAAAGTACCTGCAATGACTAATTGTGTTAGTTGTTAAGTTTATCTACCTAGAAAGTATCCTAAAGAGAATCTTTCTAAAATTTGAAATGTTGCTAAATCTTGAAGGTAGGAGAAAACATTATTCTTCTGTATCTTTGGTTGTTAAACAGTAATATTTAATGTTTCTAATAAATCTTTCTAATAAATTTGTTTGCTTTGTTATTTCATATTCGAAGCATAATTTGATGCTATCTTAAAACCTTATGAATTTTTCGTGCAATCTTATTTACGCATCTCGTGTATTTTTAAACAATTCTAAGAATTTCTATGAATACAAATTCCGTGCATGAAAAAAATGCATTAATTTGATGTGTGATAATTACTGATAATGGCACATAATTACTGTGGGTAAGTCACCATTGGAATATTAAACTTCTCAGATGGGTATAAAAAATATTACAAAATATTGCACACCGTGCAGAATTACAAATCATCAAGAAGTCTCATAGTGACAAGTATATGTGAAGTTCATTTCAAGAATGTTTTGTGGTGGAATGATAAAATTTGTAAGTTTTCAGTTAGAGATCCTGTAAGGTATCCTAAAAGCTTTTTCATGTTTTTTGGATAATAAATCGATTTAAATAAACTCACCTAAGGGCCATGTGCTAGACAGACCTAAAGGTCAAGTTTTGATTGTTTTATTTTTTGTTACAAACTTAAAATGACGATTGTGTTTTTCTTAACTAATACTGTAATAATTTGGAAAATTTAACTTTTCTTTATTTATCATAGCATTAACTGAAATCAACAAGCATCTTGACAGGTACGACATTTGCTAACTTTATTTTAGTAAGTATTATAACTCTTTATAGATAAAAATGAAGAATGCACTGATAATCTTCCTTTAAATTATTAAGTGTTAGAAATTTACAAATGGTTCAGCAAAATGGCGCATGATCTAATATCTAATCTATCTATCTAATAAGACTATTCGTTCTAGGTGTTTAGCAGTAAAATGTAGGCTTGCTTCTCGAATGAAGTCTTGGAACCAAAACGTTTATTTTGTGTAATATAGTTTCACAATCAATACCGTTATGCAACATACATATGAAAAGATAACTGATAAAATTTTCCTTCTGTCGGCTAACGAAATATATTGAAACTGGTTCAAGTGTTACTTCCTGATCCGTACCGCTCTCAGAATAAACTCCGTCAGTCCGAAAAGCCAACTACTTTAGACATTTTATTTGAACGCCTTCAATACTGAATGCATGGCCCCTAGATAGATGATTCCAAATAACAGCCCCGTACTCTAATTTTGATCTGACTAAAGCAAAATAAAGAATTTGAAAAACAGTTGTATTGTGAAAGTTGCTACAATTCCACAAAATAAAGCCCTACATTTTATTGCAGGTGCAATTATTTGTTGAAAATGAAAGTTAAAAGACAGCTTGTTATCAAAGAGTATTCCTAAATCTCCAAAGTCAGTGCATCTATTTATGGCAGTGTCATTTATTTGGTAATGAAAATAAATTGATAAAACTTTCGTGTTAAAAGATAAGACAAAACATTTGAATATATTTAAATTTAACTTATTCCTAAGGCACCAGTTATTAATAGCGACTAAATCATGTAACAATGAACAATCATTGACCGTATTGATAGTTTGAAACAGTTTCATATCATCTGCATATACAAGTTTATGAGTTTTGACTTCATCCAATAAACTATTAATAAACAATAGAAGGAGCAGAGGACCTAAATTGGATCCCTGTGGGACATCCGATGTAGAAACAAATTGTGACAATGCAAAGCCTTCATACTCAACATATTGTTTTCTTCGCAATAAATAGGACTCCTTTAAATTATAAAGCTGCGGTGAAAATCCGTCTGCAATGAGTCTGTTGAAGAGAATGATCAATTTGATCAAAGGCCTTTTGAAAGTCAAGATATATAACGTCAACCTGCCTCTGATCATCCAGGCCGGCAACATATTGAGCCAAACAAGTAAGGTTTGAGATGCGCGATCTTTGTCTTTCTTCTTTGGATTTATCCGAAAGATAAAATTTATTACAATACCTGAAAACTACGCGACAAAATTTCTGCTGCTTTTAATTTTATTTCACAAAATATTCAAAATGGTAGATTAAGAACTGAACTTTGTGTGCGGGAAAATGAGTTTCTTGGAAGTATTTATGTAGAATTTGCAGAATATTTGCATATTTTGTTTGGTTGAGTATTGCATTTTGCTTTACGTTGAGAACAATTTTTTTATTTAATTTATAGTATTTTTTAAATTTTGTACGTTATTCTTGAAATAAAATAGTAGTGGTACATATTGACGTGTTCGTAATTTTATTACTATCAGGACTTATAACAAATAATAATAATAATAATAATAATTGCATACCCGAAACTAGTAGCCGTAGATTTTTTCTTTCGACGAAAATCGATTTCTTGTATATTCTTATTCCTCTGTACCAAATGTTAGCTCTTTCTGTTCTGTTGAGAAGTAATACCTACCGCTAGACGCATTTTCTAAAATCGTTATTTTGAACAATGGCAGCAAATATCTCTGATCTGTTTGGTTTATTTTAATGACCATCAAAGGCGAAACATTTTTTTAATTTGAACCAGTCTGTACATTTTACAATTTCCGAGATGCCAATGGTGAGCCATGACCATACTGTATACTTCATGATCCGGAACCGAAAAATGGATGTAAAGTTAAATGTCAATATTTTGTTTATCGATATACTCGTATTTTACAATAACTATTTTCCATAATGAACACGTTCAAGCAAATGAAAATCTGTGTTCATTCAATCTTTAATATGAGTTTGAAATTACATGTGGGCAGAAAATAATCGGTATCTAACTGTATATTACTGCGATTCTTCCGCAGTGGTTAACTAGAGAAATGTATTTCTAAAATGCACTGTCAAACTTTAGAGAAATTTTTAGTTTATACAAGATAGTGCTTCACCACCTGTCATGAAAGTTAACAGTACGTGGGCACAAATAGATCGGTAGGAATCCTAGCGATCCATTTACACACATCAGTGATGTGTCAGTTCAGTGTCAGTTCAGTTTCACTGTTATTTGTGGTCGATCACTGATGCCAGTTTACACGGTAGTGTTAGTAGATGATTAAACAAAGTGATCTTAATATATTTATCACGCAATTGATAAAAATTCCGTACCAACTAGATAAGCTTTTCATCCATTCTAAGCAATAGAAATCAGCTCGTCAGTAAAATTACAAAAATATCGGCTTCGTCGTATTTTAACGTCTATTTACACACATCAGTGCCGTGTCAGGTTCGTATCAGTATCAGTGAAAAAGAAAAAATTGTTGCTTAGATTTTATATTGGCATGTTTAAACTCATCCATTACAGTGCCGTATCAGTACTGTCAGTCGTGCTTCAGTGTCAGTTCAGTGATTTTTAAATACGCCAACGACGATATTTTTATAAATTTGTTGACGAACTGATCAGATTTTTGTATTGTTTAGAATCGATCAAAAGTTATCGAGCTGGTATGGAAATTCCATCAACTGCATGATAAATATATTCAGGTCACTTTGTTTGAAAACCTTAAAAGCTACTGAACGGACACTGAAGCAGCACTGACAACACTGACAAGGCACTGTGATGGACGTGTATAAACATGCCAATATAAAATCTAAGCAACGATTTTTTATTTTTCTCTGATACTGATACGGAACTGACACGGCACTGATGTGTGCAAATAGACGATTAAGGTCCATTTACACACATCAGTGACGTATCAGTTCAGTGTCAGTGTTATTTGTGATCGATCCCTGATGCCAGTTTACACATATCCGTCTGTAGTCCGTAAAAAGGAATTAGTAGACGATCAAACTAAGTAATCTGAAAATATTTATCATGCAGTTGAACAGCATTTCATGCCAACTCGATAAGCTTTTCATCCATTCTAAACAATAAACAAATCTGGTTAGTTCGTCAGTAGAATTACAAAAATATCGTCGCCGGCGTATTTAAAATCCACTGAACGGACCCTGAAGCAACACTGACAGGCTCTGTGACGGATGTGTATAAACACGTCAATTTCAAATCTAAGCAACGATTTTTTTATTTTTTACTGATACTGATACGAAACTGACACGGCATTGATGTGTGTAAATAGACCTTAAAGCTCCTATAAACTGATCACAACTATCTCCAGACTTAAATCCATTAAAATAATTTTTATGAGGGCACTTTACCCTCTGTGGTTTACAAGATATATGTGAATAACGAAACAGAAATTTAGCAGTGTATTAGGTATGTATGAGGTTATAACGAAGTTATGCAATGAGTACGATTTATTTTACATATAATCTTTATATGTGCGTAAGTTGTGAAGGTTTAAATAATTTTTAATCGTTAGTGCATGGTCAATATGGGAAAATAAGACCTGATTTTCCCACTGTTGAAAAACCAAGGCTACTAGGCTACTAACTATCAATTGTTTGCAACATACTGTTGAGGTAAAGGTAAAGATGATTTTTTATCATCTTTATTTGTATTCATGTTTTTGTCAAATCTATTACCATTTATTAAAACACAAATTACGAAAAAAGCCACGGAGTATAAGTTTTTTGTTCTTAATAAATAAATAACCTACACATTGTATAGTATAGTACATTCTATTTTTTTAAACTTTTTTTATTGACGTAGAAATTTTAAATATTCATTTATAAAAATACTTCTGTTCTACAAATGTGGATAAATATTTATCATAGGTTTGATAAGGAACCTTTTGACATTTCAAGGCGCTCAAACCACTCACATTTGTACTAGGGTGAGCTTATTTTAAAAGTCTTATATATTCATTCAACTTATTTAAATGATACATACTTCACATAACCAACATAATTATATGCAACATATAACTGTGTCAAGTAAAGGAAATAGTATATTCTTTCAAATACAGTAAGGAAAGTATACCGATCGACGATTCTTTTCGCTCAGTCGGCAATATTGGAGGAGATTGGTAAACTCTTTACTCTTCGAGATGCTTATACTATTTTTTGTACGACCATTATATGACAACTGACAAGTGACAAAATATCTCGAAAATATTAAAATTATATTTGTCTCGTGTCTCCTATATCCACTAAACTAAGTAAAAAGATTATTTCTGTTTAATGTTTTCGATTATTCCAAATTAAAAAAATAATTTGAGACAACAAATGGAAACCGTCGAGGTTGGATATAAAATTACTTCATTTTCTTATAAGATACAGAGTGACCTGCATAAGAACCGAGCCAGAGAACGTGCATGTAGGTATATACAAACTTGTACACGGACGTAGTTACAGGTCTTCAAAGAGGGGTCAAATTTTCTTGACAATCCAGTTTCTCGAGATAAACTTTTAGTACTTTTGCGGTTCATTTGCAAAATATTTTCTTCATCTTGTACCCTTATTACCCAAAACTTTCCTGTCTCTCGAGCTCGTCTTTTAGCATTAGTAAATATTTCTCTATGGGGCATCACTCGATTTAGAAATATATATTCCTCCACACTTCTTCTTCAGTTTGCTTCACAGCAACCTAGCACAAGTAACATGTCAACTTGTTCGGTGAATGTAAATTTTTCAGCTATTTTCAACAACAAACAGTAGCAGAAATAAAATAGATTTGTTGCTGTCAAATTTTAAAGACAAAACCATTAAAATACTGTTTTAATTAATGCATTTGTTCTTAAAAAACCTTATTTTTTTATTTATTTAACAAAAGTTAAAGATGTTTTAAATTAAATTTCCTGTGGTATATTATCTATTTTTAAATTCCATCAATGAAAAAAAATTGGTATAATTTTAGGAGTGACTTACCCTTATTGAACACCTTGTAGTGTTGCAATTTATTTGAACTCATAGTTAAAGAAAACCAATAATAAACTTAAATTGTGTACCAAATTTGGTTATTCCTAGTTAAAGTAAATCAGAGATATTAATTCTTTTCGAAATATATATCCCCACTTTGAAGGCCTGGAACTCCGTAATGTGTGCAACTTTGTATATACAGGGTGATTCATTAATAACGGGACAGAGCTTAAGGTCATGCTGCTGACCTCAAAATAGAGCGATTAAGCTAAATATGCCTTATCCGAATGTTGCTTCTTTTCGATCTACAGGGTGTCAAAGTTGAAAAAATAAATCACTTTTTCGTTATTATTTTTCGATCGCATCGACCGTATTTTATGAAATTTGATATAGTTGCTTGGGATTAGAAATTCGAATATGTCAACGATTTTGGTGTATCTATCTGCTAGAGAGCGTCACCAACGATGGTTTAAATCGCTACGACATTTTTGTGCTACACTGTATCTCATTTTGGACTGGAAAAATTTTCTTCCTTATCTTTTCTAGTTAGAAAAGGTATACCGTGTTGATGTAGCTAGAAGCAATGGTTTCTGAGAAAAACGCATCTAAATCTCATGATGCATGCAATTTAACTAAAATTAAAGTCAAATTGTTACGCAAGTAATGGGCCATACCGTAACGGCATAATACTGCGACCAAAATAAGTGAAATTCCGTGAAATTTTTTTCAAGCGATCGAAAGATAAGAAAGAAAATGTGATATATTTCTTCAATTTTCACACCCTATATCTTTGTTATTATTGATTTTGGTGGATTTTTGGATTTTTTAGAATAAGCTAAAGTAAATCGACTTATTTTGATCACAGTATTATGCTGTTGCAGTATGACCCATTACTTACGCAACAATTTGACTTCACTTTTAAATAAATTGCATGCATCATGAGATTTAGATGCGTTTTTCTCAGAAACCATTGCTGCTTCTAGCGACATTAACAAGGTGTACCTTTTTTAACCAGAAAAGGTAGGGAAGAAAATTTTTCCAGTCCAAAATAAGATACAGTGTGGGACAAAAATGTCGTAGCGATTTAAAGGGGTTCAAACCATCGTTGGTGGCGTCCTCTAGCAGACACGCCAAAATCGTTGACATATTCGAATTTCTAGTACCAAGAAACTCACCTATACCAAATCTCATAAAATACGGTTGAAGCAATCAAAAAATAATAAAGAAAATGTGATTTATTTTTTCAAACTTGACATCCTGCAGATCGAAAAGAAGCAACATTCGGATAAAGCATATTTGGCTTAATCGCCCTATTTTGAGGTCAGCAACATGCCTTCTGTGCTCTGTCCCATTATTAATGAATCACCCTGTAGATGTATGGTTAAATTTAAATATTTTTGTACTCCCCCCCTGTACCTGCTCTATGTTGGTTCTTATGCGGAACACCCTATTATATATACCTACTTTACTTTTTGAAAATATGTTTCAGATCGTTGTTGTGACATTATTACTGTCTGCATATGCTAGCCCTACAATTAAAAAGTTAGGTGGCGGCAAAATTAGCCGCGAAGGAGGAGGAAGCGAAAAAGCCCAGCCGATAGTTGTTGTACCTATAAACGCTCAGCCTGAACCAGTTCATCAGCCAGTTAAACAATCATCTGGAAGTAAAAAAGGAGATGCTGGGGATGGAGGGAGACTTGGAATTGCCGGTGGTTTTGGAATTATAGCAGGCGGAATTATAGGAGAAAAGAAAGGATGAAGAACAGACAATATAACAAAAATTATTCATTTGACGTATTCAGAATTAATGTAGCTTAGTTTGTATAGTTTAAAATCAACTGATAAAGAATATGCATAAGTATAAATAGTGTTTCTCAAAACCAAGTAGATACCTAATGGTCCATTACAAACAATTATTTACATTAAAGTATTAATTAGAAGTTTCATTTTCATTTCTCTATAATTAATTAAAATATTGGTACTTAAATTAGATAAGTTTAGGTAAGGGAATCAATGCTAATGGAGTGTAAAAAAATTTGGCACACAAAAAACTGTTATGTTATTAATGATACAGACAGGGTAAAGCAAAAAAAAAAAATATATATCATGGTCAATTTTTTGAAATGATAACCCCCTTTTTATTTAATTTGCCAGGAAATTCTGAGTATTTTTTTATGACAATTGAAACTTCTTGACAGTTGCTTATAGTGGTTTAATTTATTGTACGATCTGGATACTTGTTATTGCATTATTTTTTTGGAAAACGGTTAAAAATAGGAATAGCGCATCTCACATAAAAAATACTCAGAATTTTATGGGAAAATGAATAAACATACAAAAATTAATATAAGTATATGAATAAATATATTTTATAAATGTGAAAGACGAATATGAATATCGTATGTACCTAAAGGTTAAATCAATCATTGTAACTTTTTGTTTTTATTTACATCTCTTAATTTGTGGTTTCAATATACTTTAATATGTATTATCAATAATTATTGAACTGGGAATTTTATTTTTATATATATTTAAATGTAAAAATACAATTTATTGACATACTAATAATAAATAAATATGTTTATATAAAACACTTCATGCCATATGATACCATTTTTATTGTTCTTATATTATCAGCAGTCACAAGTTGAGAATTAATAGTCTTTTGGCTATACTTAATCCTTTTTAGAAATTTTAAATATATATTAATTTTTATTTGAATTTTTCATTTTTATGGAATTACATTTAGTAGTATCGCAGAATTACTATATTGTATAGACTATCAATAATACATCAGTGTAAACAAATATGTCTGCCCTCCAAATTCTAAGCGTATCTTTATATAAACACTGTACTATTTCTTGGACCTTACGTGCCTCGTAATGTTGTAAATACTATGAAATTAGATTATTGAATTATGTTTTATATATTTCCTTGAGGAGAAACGATGTATGTAATCGCACCCTTATTATTAGGAAGAGTTAAAAGGAAACTATTACACGAGACATATATTTCTTGATAGGGATTTCTTAGTAGACTATATTGTTTTACTATAATAATAGTGTTTATTGCCCAACAAATTTACATTTAATTAGATACCATAATCATATAATTAATTAAATTAAAAGCATGTAACCAAAACAATTTATTTTTATTTAACGAACGAATAAGCTATTTATATTATTTATATATTTACCTATTGACAATTTTTTTGCCTTCTCTCCATAAAGTGCCATGCTTTTAAAATTAGGGGAACTACCAATACATAGCAGAATAATTTATTTTTTATAGCGTTAACTACCTGTAAGATAGCATAAATTATATGACTTTGTAAGTAGGATAGTCATTACTGCAGTGACGTCCTTCAGATGGAAAAACCAACTAAAATGAAAATTTAATGAATGATAAGATTAAACAAACTGGGATTTTTCTATTATTATTATGTCAACTACAATCAGTAATAAACATGAATAAATCATTACAGACATAAAACTCATATAATCTGTTTATGCATTAATTTCTTTATTACCTATATGTATATAACTCATTTAAAATGATTTCTACCTATATTTAGTTCATAATTCCGTAAGAAATTATGCATAGGTATGAGACCACATATTCCTTAGGTGAAAATAAATGGAACAGTTGTTCAAACATAAACAAATGAGTTTTGTCATAAAAATTTAAATAAGTGTATAAAATATAGATAACTTGAATTATTTCCACAATTGGTTATAAGAAACGAAGAAGCTCCTCTAGAAGGAGCTTTGTGAATGTAAAATATTATTTTCAGCTGTAGCCAAGAATTAGATAAAGAACTACCAATATAACCAATTTGATAAGGACAAAGGATAACTCAGTATATCCAAAGAGACACAACGGCAGTGGCGGTAAAGGGACATATTTTCACATGCATAAAAATGACACATATTTTACTCTGTACGTACCTAAAAGTGTTATCTTAAGAAAACGCGCACGTTAATGACCGCCGCATCCAACTACGTACTATCTCCGAACTCTCGTCGATGACGTCCGATCGTACCGACAATTTGTGTCCGTTGTGGACAGTTGCTTTGTTTATGTAGATTAGCAAACAAAGTCTGAAAAGTCTCCTTCTAGGGGTTAGAACTCGTTGATTATAGGTATTCGCTATTGTACTAATGTTCGTACATAAAAAGTAAAAAAAAAAATTTCTATTTCATTTAAATACTAGTCACGGAAGAGTTAAAAATATCTAAAATAAAAAAGGATAATTTTTGAATTTTCAGAAAACCTGGGTGTAGATGTTTAACAAAGAGCATATAAATAATATTTTCTTGCAATTTGTTGGTTACATTTTATACAGGGTGATTCACTTCTAAAAAAATAGGGAATACATGCGGCATGAAAAATGTCAATATCGTAAAAAATTATTGAAGTTCTTGTATTTTCAACCTTTACATTGTTGGGCAACTGTAATCTCTAGCCAGATGATTACGAATATTGAAATCCGATTACTTATAAACCGTGTGCCGTGTGTTTATTTTTATGGTACTGAATACAGTTTTTCACGTAAAATCAAAATCTGCGATAAAAAATTTCATTTAAGATTTCAAAATTGACCCCCGCCCCATTTGATAAATTTTTGACCTTTTCCATAATTCTCCTAGGGTATCAGGATAAATCGTTTTTCTCCGATTATAGCGTTATCTATCAACATTTTCATGATGAATCCAAAATCTGCAATAAAAAATGGGGGTCCCATATAACATTTCAAAGTGAAAAAATGAAGTATATTGCACCGAAGTGGACACTATGGATGATTTACGCAAACGTTCGTAGTAAAACGGATAAAACACAGAAACATTTGTGTTAGTTTGTTGGAACTGGGTAAGACAATATAATAATGAATAACAATAGCGACAAAACAGTATATTTGCTGTATAAAATAGGTGTTATAAAATGTAATTTCTTTCTTTCTTTGGGAATTCGTTCAATTTTTTTCTCCCGTTGTCGATCGTATGCTTGGCCTTATCAGCCTTTGCAGTGTACCAGCTTCCAATACAGTGCAGAAGTGTATTTTTAAATCATTTTGGAACTGCCCTCTTTGATTTATTTTTTACAAAGTTGTATCAAATTGTATTGTATTGTATCGATTGTATCTGAATCAGCCTGTATATGTATAGGATGGAAATATGTAAAACGAGACAAGTAAGAAAAAAAAAATGTTGATGTTGAATGATACCGTTGATTTGAGATTTCACTGCTTGTTTGTGAAAAGTGAAACATTGAGATTTCCTATCCGTAAAATCAAATAAACCTTTGAAATTTTGAAAAACCTTATTTTTTTCGATACACCCCATTTCTCAATGAATTTCAATATTCTAGATCTACTTTAATTGTTGTTATCACTTTTTCTACATTAGTGATAGATCAAACTGTATTAAGATAATTTTCTAAAAATGAAAAATTGAGAATATATGCAACATTTTTATTCCAGCTAGATTAAATTGGATAGTTTATAAAACTAACCGAAGAAAAAGCGCTATTTTAGAATTCATTATCGCTTATTAATAGTTAGATAGACTATATATTATTATTCTGAACCTAACCGTTTACAACACCGATGTTCATGGGGAAAAACAATCTGTCAGCCATGTGTCGTCAGATTCACTTTTACAAATCCGTTAACCGACACGAAACTCTCCTCAAATAATGACGATAGATCCAGACATGGTGTTAATATGTGTTGCAATATTTTTGTTGTCATGTATGCATAAATTTAATATTTTCATTAATAATCTTTGTACATATTTGATAATAGCTATAAACACCTACCTACTTGATGTGGAGTAGAGACCCCCTATTGACCATTGCCCTAACTAAGAATGGGAATGAACAATGCAGAAACACATAACGTTTATTAATTTTGGATATATCTACTATTTATTTCTTAAATAAAACTGATAGTTTCCATGTATACACCATTGACAAAACATAAATTTCAGAATTACTAATAATTATTGTTCGATCTTCATATGTTTTTAAAAATACAACAGGAGATCCACTCTTAAAAACCCCATAAAGATGAAAAACACTTCAAGAGCATAATACACTATACAGGGTGTTCCTAAATGATAAGTGAATATTTAAGGAAGTGATTCTACATCGAAAAATAATGGTAGTTGCACTTAATGTGTTTGTTTAAAGTGAAACTTTAAACTGTAATCAGATGTTAGTAATGTTGCGAATATTGGCGGTTTGAAACTAAATTGCCTGTTTTTTATTTAATTTTCCATGTTTTTTTCTTAATTAGCATCAATTTTACTATTACCCAATACTCGCTGTGAAAATAGGTTATAAATGAAAAGAAGAAGAAAATTTGTCTACAATTATTATTTTATATTTCTCATATTAACAGACAGTTAAAATTTAATTTTGGTGTTTGAGATTGAGGTACTTACCCGTGAATGTGGAATTATTAAAAATATTCAACAGTCTTTAAGTTTCATTTTTAGGGTAGGTCAGTAATAGATAGGGAAACTAATGGGTGAACAACAAAATTTAAAGCAAAAACTGCTTAGTTAGTAAAAATGGAGAAAAACAAAGTGAGCTGATAGTTTGTTGACATAATAAAGATGAATTAGGTATATACTTATATTTTGTAAAAAAAATCTAAATTATAATATTTTTGCTTTTGATGATTACATAAGTATTATTTGTTAAATATTACTATAACTAAAAAATTACAATGGTTTCGATACAATATACTCGCAATATACTTACTTTAGATATCGAAATATGTACCATTCTCATCATATAACAGCTTACCAAATATGGGATCTCTTGAAATTAATTCAACATTAAGCATACCTGAATCAGAATCAGTGAAGTATTTAGGAGCCACCAATGACAGAAACTTGAAATGGGTTTTACATATTAACAAATCATAAAAAAATGTAGAGAAACAGTTCCTTAGTTTAAACACCTAAAACATTTTCTAGATATAAATTAGTTAAAAATAGTACCTATATTTTTCTTTTTGGTTCAGTAGCAACTGATGTACGGCATTAAAGGATGGGGGTGGAGTATATTATGATATAAAAGTCTCAGTATGGTACAGAAACATATATTAAAAATTATATACGGGAAGCCATTTACTTATTCTACTAATATCTTTTCAGAAGCTAATGTACCTAAGTGATATAAGGCAACTCTGCTGTCTCAGCTTATTAATGAACTTAAAAAAAATTAATTTCAACAAAATTCTTAAACTACACTCTATTACACTAGATGAAAGGACAGTAGAATTGCTAAACCAATGTCTCATAAATCTATTGGACAACGTAGTTCTGACTATTTAGCTCCGAGACTAATTGAGAAATTACCAGGAAATATTAGGAATACCTATAAATAGTATCAGAATATAAAAAAAAGAATTAAATCTTGGATTTTTAAATCTGGAAGAGATCACATATAAGCAATATCTTTAAGCTAAAGTTTCTGTAAATTTTAGTTTATTTATTATTAAGCACTATTGTCCTAATGTACACTCTTTGTAGATATTGTTATAAATAAACTTATTATTATTATCCACAATATTCTTTATGTAGAACATTTAAAATTTCCAGAAAACAAAATATAGTTGAAAATTGGCTTTCATACAGTTGTTGTACGTTTTTACGTTCTACCATCGGTATCAGAATTTCCATAAAAATTAAAATTTCCACTTTATATTATCTCGCAATTACATGTAATAACAAATAATTACGGTGAGTGAAATATAATAAGGATGAAATTAAATCAACAAAGCGTCTATAAAATATTGTAATCCGTAAAAAGACTATCAGATAAATCAAAACGGTGTAAGTGCAAATAGTATTTTATAAAAATGATTAATAGTGCCACAACTAATGTAAGTTTGTTTTATATATAGGTAATTTTAAGTAGTAAGTTTAAGCTAAATGATAGTAATAGTGAAAAGCAGATTCAATTTTAGACACACAAATTAAGTGGAATGTGGAAGTTAAATTTTTATGTTTCATTTGTTTTTATTTGCATGGTGGTACAAATGTATTACCACACCAAAATATTTATTAGACTTCAAAATTTATTTCGAGAGATGTAATGAAAATATTTTAAAAAAATGTGATTTTTCCATCAAAAGTCGACATTTTCATTAAATGTTCAGTTGACAAAGTGAGTTCTTCTTGTCCCTTAGGTGTGAAATACCTTTATATTCTAGGACACCACAGGCTTATTTGTTCTAGAACATAAAATAAATTTCAAAATAATTTGTCAGTTTTTCGAAACTTATTTATGATTTTACTAATTAAACAATATACATTTTAAGTAATATAAAACTTCAATACAAAACACAAAACAATAACTATTATATACATATACAAGACGATTTTTTTATATATATATATTTATTTTCCAAAAGACAATACAGCATTGTATAGGAATAGTCAAATGAGAATGAAATCCAACAGGATTTTAAAACATGTGCACATTAAACTAAATTTAGAATGACAAAAAATCATCTAAAGTATAAAAACATCGTTCTAACAAAAACGGTTTTAGATTGCGTTTAAAAAAATGTAAATTTTTGCTCGATTTTATATAATCCGGCAAATGGTTAAAAATTCTAGTACCACTATGAGTCGGAGAATTTTTTACGATTTTATACCTTGCAAATGGCACATATAAGAGATCTTTTTGCCGTGTGTTGACATCATGGAGGTCTTTATTAAGCCGAAAGTCGTTTTTGTTAGTATATACATACACAGAAATTTCTAAAATATAAAGTGAGACAAGGGTTAAAATTTTATAATCATAAAATAAGTTTTACATGTATGAGTCTTGGGAATATTTCCAATACAACGTAACACGCGTTTTTGAGCTGTAAAGACATTTTTTGCCATGGTGGAGTTGCCCCACAAGCAAACACCGTATCGCAATCTAGATTCGACCTGAGCGTAATATACGCTTATAAGTTGATCTTTGTGTAAAACTAATCGTAAGTTTCTGAAGATATATGTTATAGAATTTAGTTTGGAAATCAAATGTGAGCAGTGTGATTTCCAGTTTAGGAATTCGTCAATGTATACACCTAAAAACTTCACATCTGAGTTTTTGTCTTGCAGGATAGTGTTGTTTATATTAATTTTAAGCGGTTCGATCGTTTTATGTGCGTTATGAAATCGCAACACTTGTGTCTTACCAGTATTGAAATGCAGACCATGTTTATTGAAATAATTAGAAGTCGCAGTTACGATTTGTTCACATTTATATTGAATGTTTTCAATATTCTTTTCCGAAATAAGTAACGACACATCATCTGCATACATAACCATATGAGAGTGTGATATCGATGCTTCTAATTGATTTATATATAATATAAAGAGAATGGGGCCCAATACAGATCCTTGTGGGACACCCATCTCAACTGGTCTTATTTCAGATATTGCATTTGATATTACATTGTCAGTTTGATATTTTAGGGAAACATATTGTGAACGATTTGACAGGTAAGAAGAAATCCAGCGTAGAGAAACTCCTCTTAAACCACAAGATTCTAAAACACACAGCAATTTTTCATGATTTACGCAGTCAAATGCCCTGCTTAAGTCGCAGAATACGGCAGCAGGACATTATCCTGCGTCAATAAAGTTTATTAGATCATCATAAAAAGCAAGTAACGCTGTATGCGTTGATTTTCCTGGACGAAAGCCATATTGCCGCGGTGTTAAAATTACATCGTAGCTTTTAATTCTGGATGTTCAAGAGGCTGCTGTAATTGTTTTTGCTGCTCACGTTGTTTTATTGGCAAGTTCCGTAGGCTCTGCTGAAGATGGTAACAGTTTATTTGCAATTGAAATTTTATTTTGTATAGAATCTTCTATACCTATATGTCTCCGCTACCGTACTAGAACGCCACCCCCTACGTCGTTTAATGGTGGGAATATCCTCCTGCGTCGGCTAACAGAGTGGCGGAAGAACGTCTAAAGCAGTGTCCTGTATAAGTTTTCGGATGAGGCAAAATGACATAAGTTGCTATTTCATTTGGCACATTCCTTATTTTTTTGACATAAACTTCATAAAAAATCTTCGACTTGTTTATCTTCGTTTGGTCTGGAATTGAAATCACAAAACATCTCGGAGTTTGAGTTTTGAAATCGGAAATTCTTATGATAATAATTGAATCTTTGTCTTCTATATCATCATTATCTTTAGCAGTTCATCTCTTTGCAAAGCTCCACAAACACCAATTATTAAAATGACTTGAAAAGTTGTCCAACATTAGTTAAATCGATCGATTAATATTAATTTGAATCACCTCTTCCAGCAGAAATCTATTATCAGGTGCTTCTTGTAAAATCAGTCAATTTCCTCTTTTGTTAGAATTCTAGATTTTTTGGACAGTATCGAACTGATTTGCTTTTGAAATATGGTATTAGTTTTGGAAATTTTCTGATATTTACATTTTTTTGGCTTTTGATGTATTTTTAACATGGAACATCCATAGTTCTTCAAACTACACCACGCTTTGAACTCGTTTTTGGCAATCTCGTACTCTCTAGACGATTTTTTGGGAATTAATTGTGAAACAGCACTTTGTGCCGCTTCCAATACTTCCCCTGGTAAATCCTCGCCTTCACTTCCGAGCTCATTTTGAATTAAACACTTAGAATATGAATTGCAATATATGTACAGGGTGTTTTTAAATAAAGTAGCAAAAATAGGGCCAAAGATTCCTAAGGTAATAGTTAATTGATTTAACCTAGCATACCTATATCCCAAATCGCATGATAAAAAAGACACAGGGCGTCAAAGTTAAAATTTTATTTTCGATATCTGTAGATAACTTTTTAAAAAATCCAAATATTTACATAAAATTTGTAAATCAGGGGTTTTTGCGGGCGAGAAATTCACATTTGTTTCTAAATTTGACGTCACTAGTAGAGGGCGCCACTTATGGCACATTATGTTTCCTTTAAATGGTAGAACTTGTTTGCTGCTTCGTGTATCTATCAGACTATTGAAACTATTGATTCTCCTACCGGTTATATCTGAAAGAGGTGTACTTTGTTAAAGTCGTTAGGAATAAACAGTATTCGAAATAATCCTATTTGAAATATTCAGTGTACCGATTGAAAACTGTTATCGTTTCAAGTAAAGTGCCTTTTCTACTAAAAATATAATAAAATGTTACTTGAAAAAGTTGTTCAGAGGTAAAGTATGGAGCCGTGCAAAATTTAAAAAAGATCGGTCTGTTTTGATCAAATCTTTGTGCTTTGTTAAAAAGTGGTTTCATCAAACCTCGCTGATCTTGTTGAAATTTTGCGCGTAATTTACCATTCTGAACAACTTTTCCAAAAACATTTTGCTGTACTTATTTTCAGCAGAAAAGGCACTTTACCTGAAAACAAAACAGTTTTCACTGGGTGCACTGAGCATTTCAAATAGCAGGATTATTTAAAAAATGGCTTCAGCCGAGTATACCTTATTTAAATAAAACAGGTAGGAGAATCGATAGTGAAATGAATACACTAAGTCGCAAAAAGTTTTGCCATTTAAAAGAAACATGGTGTGCCACAAGTGGCGCCCTCTAATGACGTCAAAATTAGAAAAAAATTTGAATTACTCGCCCGCAAAAACCCCCGACTAACAAATTTTATGTAAATATTTGGATTTCTTAAGTTATTTGCAAATATGGAAAATAAAGTTTTGACTTTGACACCCTGTATCTTTTTTATTATGCGACTTGGGATATAGATATATTAGGTATGTATGTTACTCTGTGTTGGTTGGGTATTTTTTATCTTTACTATCCTGTGCCTCAAAGAATGGAGATGTGAATTTTTGTGTTTTTTATTATATATTTTCAATTTATGTTGTATGGGAGGGAGATACACATGTTCAAAACATGCTGTAGATACCAGTGTGTTCATGTCATCTTTTATGTTAATTTTAATGTATTTTGCTAAATAAATTATGTTATTCTTATTTCTCTGCATCGTAATATGCAAGCGTTTATATAAACTTTTTTCTTGTTTTGCGCTGTAAAATACTAACTTCACATTTTTTATTGCATATAAACCAAAACATTTAAAAGACTTTGTGCATATGAATGAATGAAAATCTTATGTCCTTATTGAACCTTCATTTATTTTCAGGTGCTTTGTTTGATATTAGCACTATCAGTGTTGCCGTATGCCGACTTTACCTTAAAAAAATACTTTGGTGGAGGAAGAAGTTATGGAGGCGGTAGCAATTATGGAAGCAGTGGCGGTTATGGAGGCGGCGGCGGATATGGAAACGGAGGTGGTTACGCAGTACCAATTGCTGTCCAACCGGTGGTAACACAACCTGTGAGACCTATATCAGTACAACCTGTAGTACAACCAGTAATAGTAGAAAGACCTGTTCAACCAGTAGTAATCCAGAGACCGGTTAGACCTGTAGTTGTGCAAAGACCTGTTCAACCAGTGGTCGTTCAACAACCTGTTCATCCTGTTGTTGTTGAACAACCTGTACATCCAGTAGTAGTTCAGCAACCCACTTACTCGTATTCTAATGAGGGAAGTAAAGGGGGTGGTTATGGGGGTGGTAAAGGGGGTGGCTATGGAGGAAGTAAAGGAGGAAGCTATGGTGGCGGAGGAGGAGGTGGTGGCGGGGGAGGTGGAGGAGGTGGAAGCAGTGGTTATGGTGGGGGAGGCGGATTTGGATTTGGAGGAGGAGGCGGTGCTGGATATGGGAAATAATTTTTCAGTCAATTCATTGATATACATAATTAATTACAGTTGTCAAACTACGTTTTATATATTCTATATTAATAGAATGCTTATAGAAGAATATAATTTATGTTTAATTGCAAGTATCCTTAATACAAATAGATATTTGCTAATATAAATATTTTTTTATTAGTTTGTGGGTTTCCGAAAACGAAACAGGTGCTATATTCCAAGAACATAAAAATATATTTCAAAGGTTCCTAACTTTAACCCCTAAGTGAAGGTTGTCACTATCTTCAAAATTTTAAATGGAATGATGGGTCATGTCTCCTTGCATAAGGTCATATCTCAAGTTTTATTTAAAATGTTATTTTTTCGTATTCAGTATCACATAATGGTTGTTTCGTCCTCTGACAAAGAAATGTATCTCAAAAATCAGTGCAAGAGGTATTGTGCTGTCATCGTATCTGCTTAATCAGTCTAACATAAAGACTCTAAATACGCCAGTTTGTTATTATTGTTGTTTTTAATAATATGTTTAAAGAAGTATAAACTGTTACAGTGAAACTCTGTTTAATTACAATTATCTGAAAATGGCGAGTTCTATTCACAACCTTTGCATAATGTTAATGTAGTGTATACAGTGCCTTCGAAAAGTAACGAATAAATTCAGTATTTTTGAAATTGAGAAGGTTTCGAAAAAAAAACCCTGACACGTCGACTTTGTTTTTAAAAAAGGCACTTTTTGGCATACGACCCACATTTGTGACGTCATCGTTGTTCGAGATATGACGTCATCGACAATTTTTTTAAATAGCAACCAATAATTTTGACCATGCCATTTGAAATAACGTGTCATTCTACATACATACGTCATGAAAAATTATGGTGTTACATAACAAAAATTGGAAGAAAATCATATTTGAAAATTTTAAAATTTAATTTTAACAACACTGAAAATGATAATGATTATGTAAAAAATCGACTAAATTAATATTGAAATTGTGCACCGTTTGTTGCCTGACAGTAGCCAAGATGACTAATAAATTATTTTTGAACATTATCATTAACTTCAGGAGGTATACGATGTATCTTGTGACGAATTCTTGCCTTTAAATCTTCTAAATTAACCGGTCTAGTAACGTACACTTTGCTTTTTAAGTATCACCACAAGAAATAATCTACGGGTGCCATATCAGGCGATCTGGCCACTCAATCGGCCTTCTCCTCCATGTGTTGCATAATGGGGAGGTGCACAGTATTGTGAAAATTAAATTTTAAAATCTTCAAACATAATTTTCTTGAAATTTTTGTTATGTACCACCATAATTTTTTATGATGTATGTATGTAGACACGCTCTTTCAAATGGCATGATCAAAATTGGGGGTATTTAAAAAAATTGTCGATGACGTCATATCTCCAACAACGATAACGTCACAAATATGGGTCGTATGTCAAAAAGTGCCTTTTTTAAAAACAAAATCGACTTGCCAGGGGATTTTTTCTCAATTTCTCAATTTCAAAAATAATGAATTTATTCGTTACTTTTCGAAAGCACTGTATAAAACTTTGGAAGGCTCTGCTGAAAAGTAGGAAAATTGATATACTCCTATTAGCAAAGAATTCTTAATACATAAAAAACGTGTTCTTGGAAATTGTTCCGTCTGCTTCGTTTCCGTTAGCTTAGTGCATATATATACCGGTGAAGAAACTGCTCCATTTCAAAAATGAACTTAGATATTTATAGAATGCTTTCATTAAATCAGGTTAAAAAATTTAGCTAAATTAATTTTTTTACATAATTATTGAATAGAGCTTTGTCTGTGGAATTGTTTATTAGAATACCTAGATGTTTAGTATCAGAGAGCATACATATTATTATAACATATGACTTCATTGATAGGAATTGTAGAATATTTAATATCAGTAAAAAATGTAACAAGAGCTAATAATAATGAATATATGGGTAGATATTGTGGGTGTAATTCAGCGTTGATTGGGGTTTTAGTCAGCAGAGTAGTTAGTTTCACACAATATTGTTAATACCTAAAGATATATAACGATTACATAAAGGGTAAACATTATTTAAGTAGGGATTTGTCATGTTTAATTTAAAATTCATTGACAGGTTAAAGTCACTTTTCACATTGTCGATATTTAATTTCAAATAATTTGAATTTATTGGTATAATAGTTTTATAGTTAGATATTTGACTCAACTTAGAGGACACCACCTGAATAAGTAATTCTAAAAATGCAGAGTTAGGTCAGATCTCATCTATTGTGGTTGTATTTTCGAGTTCCCACAGTTTCAAAAGTGAACTTAGATATTTATAGAATGTTTTCATTAAACCAGGTTAGTAAACTTAGCTAGATTAATTTTTTTCGATAATTATTGAATAGAGCTTTATCTGTGGAATTGTTCATTAGCATACCTAGATGTTTGGTATCAGAGAGCATACATTGATCATTGATAGGAATTGTAGGAGATTTGATATATTAGCTTGAAATACCTTTCTAATACAGTAAAAAATCAAGTTGTTGCGTCCGCACTTTGTAATTTAATTATCAGTTATTTTTAAAGACGTTAAGAAAGCATTTTTTGTAAAATTAATATTATAAATATGTGCTAACAATTCCATTGAGAAATTTTTTGTGCCGGCAATTTTATTTTTGCGCTTTCTTATAATACTTTTTGTACAAAATATTTTTCGCGAAAAAACGTTGCAAGCGGCACTTCGAAAACTGATTTGCTATGACACACATCGCTAGAGTGAATTTTTGTTATAACTCAAGAAAGATACGGATTAGTTAAAAACCGTTTTACCATCATCTATGGCACCAACAAAGCTGCATTGGTAAGTCGTTTTGCCACCCGTCGTTCTTTAGTTCTATTGTTTAATCAATGTTTTTATCATTCACCTACAGTCCATTAAAATTCGTTAAAATTTCGTATCACAAGTACTTTCAACAACCAGTGACGGAGGTATAGGTATACGCTTAGTACCTAGGTACTTTTAATTTAGAAAAAAATGTACCACCCTGTATAATATTAAAATGCTTTCGATTTATTCAAATTACTTTAATATCAAAGAAAATCTGTACTGTTTTCGGTTACATGACATATTTGACTTTATTTTTCTGTTTGGTTTACCAAAAAATAGTTATTATTATTGTTACCTGATTCCAAATGCGTGTGTACAGTAAAATTACCTTTTCCCTGGATTGAGGAGCTAATAATAAGAGTTAAGGAGTAACAATTATTATCCATTAAAAAAATAAAATAAAGTGAATATTATGTGTAATTTTACCATATAATATGGTCATTTTTCAGGCTTTGGCTATTATTCTCTATCAAGCAATAATTATTTAAGCTGTTTTTTTGATAGGAACAGGAACAGGAAAAATAAATGAGTCAAATTTACAATGTAACTGTTACAATAGATACGAAGATAAATAAATTCGAATGCTATTTTTAGGGCGATTTCTAAATTAGAGATAATAGGTGCAAGTACTTGTTTCACCATTGGTTGTTGAATTGTTATTGCTTGATACTAATATTTATTTCACTATATGCCAAATCTGACATTATTTGGTAACTATAGGTACAAAAAGTCAATATTATTTGGAAATTTAAAGAGCCTGTATTGCCCTTAGGTAAATAAACCCAAAATAATTAAAAAAAAATAAACTAAACTAAATCACCCTATATAAGCAAGTACGGCAGACACTAAACTAATAATAATGTACTGGGTCTTAATGTTTTTAAAGGATTAACGACTGTGACAAACCTAATGCGTCATAATTTTTTGGAAGAAAAATATCACACACTTATTTACTAAATCGCTTAGAGATCTCCATTTGTTTACCTTTTCCATTGACGACGAGATATATTGATTTAAAACTAGAAATTCAGTTTTTTTTTGTGAAACTTCAGAGTGATGCCCATCGTAATTTACATAACAAATTACTTAAAATCTTTAATAACAATATTTGGGAATTCCACCGTGCCTAATTGGGTATTAAATCTCACGGTTATACATTATTATTTATTCTACTACACAATATTAATAATGTGTTATGTTCATATCAAACAAATGGTGTAACCTGTACAACCTAAACACATCGTGTAAGAAAATCATTGACCAATTATCGCAGTTGCGTCATGCCTCTGTAATTTCACGAGGATCTCGTGCGTGTTATATCCGTGTGTTACGAGTGCGTTTGTAGATAAAATAGATGATTTTTTATAAAGCAAGAGCCCCTAAGAGTCCGCACTTAATTATATGAAATAGTTGTCATTATACAGAGTGTTTATTTATTTATTCAAATATTGCAATCTACAGACAATCCAATAATCGATTACAACCATTAACAAACAAAATCATAATTTCCATGTCAGAAGTTAGTAACACACACAGAATAATACTTACAATACCAACAAAAAAAACAACACTGTTACATTATGTTGTTCTATACAGGGTGATTCAGAACTTATCTAAAAAAAAATCTGAGTGTACAGGAGACTTACAAATACAATTTTGTAAAGAAACAAATCGAAAAGAGCAGTTCGAAAGTGATTTCAAAATACACTTCTGCACGTCACTGGAGACTGGTCCACTGTAAAACCTGATAAGGCGGCAATCTACGACAGGACAAAAAAAATAAAGAAATGCTCAAGGAAAGAAATAAATAACATTATAACGCCGATTTTATACAGCAAATTTAACTGCTTTTGCCGTTATTGTTGTTAATTATTAATATATTAATTTGTGGTTTTAATTAATAAAATAGTTTAACATCACGGACATTCCTGATGTTACAACAACATTTTGAGCCCGTCTTACCCAGTTTCTACAAACTAACACAAATATGTCTGCTTCTTACGCATTTTGAAGTCCTAAGTTATTGGCGGCAACAATGATACATTTCCATAAATCATCAATAGTATGTATCTACCTCGGTGCTATACACTTAAGGCTTACGGTGAGCGCTCGATCCAAAGGGATATAGTTTTCGCTCAGTAACTCCAAAAAGAAAAATTATAAAAAATTCGGTTTTTTTAATAGACTACAAATATTATTTTCCGTCGACGCTGTGTTTTGAAGTTTTGAAAATATGCAAAATTCATTTAAAAAAATTAATTTTACACTTTTTCAAAATTTCAAAACACAGCGTCGACGTAAAATAATATTTATAGTCTATTAAAAAAACCGCATATTATAATTTTTTGAATCTGCTTAACACGATTTTTATAGGTTTCATATAGAGGCGACCAAATAATACATGCATATTCTAAAATACTTCTAATATAAGTGTTAAATAAACAAATAAATGTTTCTTCGTTCTGAAAATTACAAGAATTTCTTATTATAAACTCTAACATACGAAAAGCTTTTAATAGTTTCATTTATATGATCATTAAAGTTTAATTCAGAATCCAACAATATACCAAGGTCTTTGATAGTTTTCTTATTGGTAAGTAATGACATTTTTATTATAATCAAAAATGACATTATTAACTTTACGAGGAAAAGTAATAGGAAAACATGAATAGATAAACAATTCTGTTCCGACCACTGAAATATACTCTCCATATCAATTTGTAAAAGGCAATTACTTAATTCCCTTATAAATTTTAAAATCGTCTGCAAACAACTGACCTTGTGAATATTGAACATCAGGTAAGTCATTTACCATACATAAAAAAAATAATGGCCCCAAATTAGACCCCTGTGGTACGCCTGACAATGTAAAAAAAAAATAATTGATTCCGCGCCTCTATAAACGACATACTGTTGTCAATTTTTTAAATAAGGCACAC
This sequence comes from Monochamus saltuarius, assembly GCA_025584915.1. NCBI lineage: Eukaryota > Metazoa > Arthropoda > Insecta > Coleoptera > Cerambycidae > Monochamus > Monochamus saltuarius. Next base: position 25,729,825 of record CM046722.1, read on the forward strand.
ATAACTGTAGTAAATTATTGGAAAAACCAAGTCCATATAATTGTTTCAACAATATAATACATATCATGATTAACTTTATCAAATGCCTTGGTGAAATCTATAAACACAATATCAACCTGATCATTGCTATTTGTGCCAAATACATCAAATTAGTAACAGTGTTAATTAAGTCCCCACAATCTTTAAAGGGTTAATATTTGAGTATTTAAGACAAAAAATTCTTATAAGCATGGGTCCACTACGATCTTTTTTTCAAATACAGGGCGTTAAAATTAAAAAAAAATCTAAGAATTTTTATGTAATTTCTTAATAAAACATTGGCTCACCCTAATTGATTTTTACAGACGTCAAAGTATTAAATTGAATTGAACCATTAACGTGTCTCTAAAAGGTCTGTACAAAACACTAGCACAAATTCCTGAGGTTAAAATATGAGGATCTAGTCCAATTTATTTTAATTCAAAAGTTGATAGCTTCCGAAATACAGGGTGTTGATCTTTTAAAACTTTTTTGTAGAGTAAGATAAATATCTTAATAATAGCATGATTCACACTAAATTTGGTAATTAAATTTCCATTTAAAAAATATTCTTCCTTTGCATCTTTTATTCAAACAAGGTATACTTAGTCGTTGTCGCTTCAAGCAGCCGTTTCTGAGATAATCGAATTTATATCGAGGCACAAGACATTTATGAAGCTTTAGATGAAGGCGAAATACTGCTAGTGGCGCCCTCTGCAATATGAATCGAAACTGTGATCCGAATTCGATTCCACATCCTAAAAAATCCATAAGTATCAAATTTGACGTGCGAATCATGCTATTGTAAAGATTTACAATAAAGTTCTAAAAAATAATAAATTTGACACCCTGTATTTCGAAAACTATCAACTTTTGGAGTAAGATAAATTAGACTAGATTCTATATTTATTTTGAACTCAGGAATGGTCGCTAGTATTTTGTACACACCTTTTCGAGACAGCCTGCAGAATTTTTCAATAGAAGGAATATGCTGCCGACTTTTTATTGTGGTTAAAGCAAGTACACAATGTTAATTTTTGATAGTCAGCAAAAATTAGTACGAGGTAAGTCACATGGAAATAAATAACGAAAAATTATAGGCATGTATTAGAAAGCGTTAAATTTCTAAGATACATGGTATTGAGTGATAAAGGATAATGGCAATTTCAACAAATAACTGACTGATTTTTTTAAATACCTATATAATAACGATAAAATTGAAGTAACCACAATGCAATCATCTATTGCAAGGTGTTTTTAAATGAAGTAGCAAAAATGGTACCAGTGAATGTAGTCAAAAATAATAGGATGGAAGTAAAAATACCCTATATGAAAGTTGCACCCCTGTGGCGATATACCCTCTCAAAGGAGGGGATTGAGGATTATGTAGAATTCCATTATGCACAAAAAGACGATCTTAGTAAATTTGTTAAGACTTCATCCTTTTAAAGTGCGAAAAACTGTGGTAAAGTCAACCAGGCGATGCCTGTAATAGTACTTACCTATTTATCAAGGGTGTATCTGTCAAACTCAGCACTCTTCCACTGATATGTCATTTTGTATAACAGAAATTACGATAAATAATTTATTTTCTGATTTGAATAGTAATTTGTTCCTTTAGTGAATATTGTAATTTCTTTAAATTTTTACTGTGCTCTGCTTGTTACGCGCTACTACATAATAATAATGGAAACTTATACCACCAGTGCAGATGCTAACTTTGGAGGAACGGTTTAAGAGTGCCACTGCAGTAAAATATTCCGTAAAAATTTTTATACTTTTCTATAATGATGTGGATGCAATTGTTGTTCTTTTGGTATCCTCCACGCGCTAGAAAACGTCGTACTTATCTGTACAAAAATTATTCCTACGTTAATGTCTGGATCTTCGGAGACCAAATCTGAATCCAATAGAAAAACAAGAAATAAATCGAAAACGTTTAAATTTATCAACATAGAACAAGTATATTTATCTTATTTGTGAAAAAAAGATAGGAGAACAATATATTTCAATAAAAACTTTCATACACACACTGATAAAAGAGTTGCAACCAGTTTTTATCAACCAAGAGTACATTTAGTAACGCCCTCTAGCGTCTACAGCAAAATTAAGTACGGATCCGTTTTTCTTGTCCTAGAAAACCAACTAATCTAAATTTTCAAAACAATCCTCTGGAAACTTTCTAAGAATTTTAAGAATTTTGAATTCAAGATTTGAACTTTAACGCTAACGCCCTGTAACGTTTTTATTAGCCACAAATGGACTAAGGTAAGTTTGGCTTAATCGCATTATTTTGATGTAAGGAATCTACTCTTGCTCTGTCGGGACTCCCTGTATAAAACATACATAAATATGATATAAAATGGAAGAGTTCGGGGTTTGACACATATACACATGATAAATAAGTACTATTACAGGGATCACCTGGTTCACTTCACCACAGTTTTTTATATTTTTCTCGAAAACGGTGCATTTTTAACAAAATTACTAAGGGCTTGTTTTGTAAAATTTTACATAATAAAACAAGTGTTAGAATGGAAAAAATCAAACTTGAAAAAAATTAGTGAATAAAATTTGTAACTAGCGCCCTCTACTTTGTACTAAGAAACTAATAATACCAGCCTATTCGGGCACCTTAAAAACATAACTGTATCAAATTCTAGTCAAATCTGTAGGTCAATACAAGAATTATATTCATGATTTTGAAGTATCTTACACCTGTATCTCAAAAATGAGGCTCGTATCTCCTACGTTTATTTAGCAAACCCCACTTGTTTCTGTTCTATCAGCTCTAGTAATAGTTTATTTTTGAAACACCTTGTAGATTTAATGTCGATTATAAAGTCATTAAATGCATGCACCTAATTCCATGCATGTACTTCTTAAACGATGTAATAAAAATAACAATAACTAATAAAATCACACAGTTAATGATGTGGTTGCGTAGTCATACCAGTAATTTATTAAAAACATAGGATGACAACTGCAATATCCATAAATAAGACATTTAATTTATTGATGAAAGCTTACTAGTTTTGTAATATTGCATAATGATTGGTATGTTCTCCGCACAGGTTCGTCGTAATCGTAACAAGAAACAATCTGTAAGCTGATGTATAAAAAATACCAATTATTTGATTATATTTTAGGTTGACCTTGAATGAAGTCGTTGGAGTAATTATCATCATTATAGATGTGTGAAAAAAAAGAGCAGGCAGACGTAAATTATCATCATTCTTCTATTTTGAAAAGTATTTTTGGTGAACTTATTGTATTTTAAAAAAAGTATGAGCAGGTAGCAAATATTTATTTTTTGTTGTGTAACCATGTGTTTTCTTCCAGACATTCGACCTTGTGAAAAAACTGATTTATTATGAATTAACTATGTATGCTTTACATGACTACTGTTAGCTGTTTTTTCCAATTTCAAATAGGTATATGTCGAAAATAAAGTACCTATATGAACTTATTCGTTCTGATGTTGACATTTGGCGAATCATTTTAGGTACCTTCTGTATCTCTGCCTCAGTTCTTCGATTTTTAAGTTTAAAAGAAAATGATCTAGACTTCATTTGGGAGCAAAATTTATTATATTATGCAGAGTGTTAGAGGCTTGACTGTCATAATTTTAACAGACAATAATATACGTATATGAAAATAAAATAGTTCAATAAAACATGATTTCCGTAATTTTCTGCATAGGATACCATAAAATGCAATGTTTACTATAACTCGAGTCAAGAATTCAAACGTCTTACGCTGACGTTACACATTTGTTTTTATTGTCAACGTAATTTTCGATATTTGGTCGCGTTAGAAACAATCATTTTTTGCAATTTAGTGCAATATATAATGCAAACTCTTAGTGTAGTAGGTATATAGTTTTATTATAATCAGTTAAAGTGTCTTAAATATTTTGATGAAAATATAATGAATTATTCATTTGTTCGTATGACGTAAGTCGTCTGAATTCTTGTCGCGAGTATACTTCTGATTCTCTGGTGAGACAACAGCGGAGCTGAATCGCATTTGTATACTTGGTTGAGAAAAAAGGTATTCTATTACTAAAAGTAAATAAAAGAGATAGTAAACATTGCAATTATGCATAAAATTGCAAAGCGGTTCCTAAATTAATTGTTTTGCACATCAAACCCGATATTTTTATAATTATTTTCTCAAAAACTGTTGTGTTTAGGACCCATTTTATATGGAAGTTTTTTTGATTATTTTTATATATACTATTGTTTGTCGAAATTGTGGCAGTCAAATCTCTAACACCCTTGTGTTACCCACAACACATTGTTCTTGAACTACTAAGTATTTCCAATTTTAGCAAAACAATGTGATATCTTATTCCATTTCTTGAATAGCTAGAAGAATACGAACGATGGTACATGTTACGGAACTATCAGCTATTTATAACGTAGTTGTGTACGTCTAGAATACTAAATTATGACGCCTACTACTTATGTCATAAAATTACCAGTTACAAATCACAATTCCTTAAATATCTGTTTACTTACATGCAGAAAGTTAATATTACACAATTAATTTATTTTATATGCAATGAAAGATATTGAGTTAATTCAAATTATTATTTATGAAGTTTCATCAGATTCCCTTTTCTTCCTTGGATATCTACTGCATACCATGGTACCTATTTGAGTGTAACCTGATTGTAAGCAGGCAGAGTGAGAAGGCGACAGTTTCAGTTTTGAGATGATCTTGTGTCTTACCAAAAGCCGAAGTAGATAAGGATTATATTGCCTTTAAATCCCCTCCTGATATCCTTTACTTTAGCTTGGAATTGTATTATTTCCAATGATACACATGGTTTAATTTAGGGCTCACAATTACTACTATCCTGCTGCAGTTACACTGCCAATTTAAAATCTATCAGTACTGTTATATAAAAAAAGGGAAGCATTTGGAGTTTATATACATCTAGTTTTGTTATTGTTTGATTTGCCTTTGGTCACCAGTTTATGAACCGATAAGAAATTATAGGTCCTACCACAATTGTATACAATTAATGCATAATAGATAGATTTACTTCCAAGGTTTTACTCGCTGCTACTTTCCTTTATTTAAAGATTTTGATCTGATTCCAGGTTAGTTTACTATCCATAGTTACTCCTAATTATTTTAACTCCTGGTTGATGTAGGTACAATTGTATGTTAAAGAGGTTAAGAGTCTTTAAGCCTTATTTTCCCTTTTTATGAAAGGTGTAAGAATATCATTAGCAGGTTTGCCTTTTAGGCTTTCCTTACCACACCATTCCACAGTTTCCAGAGCCTGTTACACATAGTTCTAATACAGTTTGGGCAAGTTTCTTGATTATAACATTTCTTGAATGACTATACAACTTTTCCATCTCATTTGCGTCATACAACTGCAACCAAATTCTACAGTAGAGAAGATAATATCCGTCATCAAATAGTGTTTAACTTAGTTAACTCCACATTCCTTCACAAAAGTTATCATTTTTTCAAATGGGACTCGATCAAATGCTCTTCCACTATAATGCTAGAACTACGTATTTCTTTGCATTTGCAAACAATCTCAGTTTTTGATACCATTAGATGCAGAGTTCAGCCAAGATGTTTCTGTTTGATAGTGATACTAACTAGGATGTGATCTATTAACCTTTTTGTAAGAAAGTTTCCGATCACAATTGTATCAATAATTTTCGTTGCCACATTAAGTATAAATAGCAGTAATATGTTCTGAATCATTTTGATTGATATTACTTGAATTTTTCATTTTCCTGACTATAATTTAGTTTTATTCATTTATGCTTAGTGCAGTTTACTTGTTTCGCAAGATATTGCTGAAAATGACGTAAGTGTTGTAACTGCTTCTTTACTGTAATATCTTTCAGTTGACAAAACGGGCTTCAACAATGAATCATATCAATAACATTGACGCAGGGAATGATGAATACATATAGATTAATTTTGTCATACTATTCAGTGGACAGTTAACATAACTCAGAGTATTTTTCTTAACTCAAAGCTATTTCGATTACTATTTATGTTATGTTTCTGTTTTCGCTGAAATCAAGTGTTTTTGTATTACTTCTTAATAAAAAGAAAATTAAAATACTTGCAAAAAGTGGTATTTTTTATGTTATGCATTTAAAAAATCAAACTATCTTATTTTTATTATTTGTTGCCGTACGCTGATTGCCTTCTGAACCCTCCAGCCTTCACACTTCGTCATAATTAATTAGTAGTGTTCTATTGAGATTACATTAAATGATATATCGAGAACTACTGCTTTCTGAAAGCTTGTAAAATTTTTGTACTTTGTCTTACGCGAATGATGTCAAATTATGAAATATTAAATACATTATCGGTCAGTGGTCGCGCGGTTTAAGACGTTAGTACTTGAATCGAGGTGACTAGACGGAGTTGGTTCGAGCCCAGTTGCCGGTAGACCGTATATAAGCTATATTCGTGGAGAGAATTGCCACCCTCTCTGTGGGTATGGTAGGGTGGAATAATGTTAGCTTGGGTCAATGCGAGAGATTGATTCCGGTTGATATTTGACTACCCCCCTAATTAATGAGGTTTTCCAGGTTTCTCTCATTCCTGCACTGAATAGTGGTTAGGGCCTACCAACGTAAGTCGTTCCTGGGCGCAAATGCGGCCTGCTTAATAATAATATGCCGCCCCCTCTCCCGCACAAGTCTCCGACTTCTGGGCTAATCCCTGTGATTAGAATGAGGGATAGAGATATTATTATATTATTATTATTAGTATTCTGTAGATTTCCTTATACAGGGTGATACGGAACTTAATTAAAAACATTTTTTTTAATGTCAGGGGACTCTTACAAATACACTGCACGGCATGGGAAACAGGTTGACTATAAAGCTTGACAAGGCAAAGCATGCAATCGGCTACCGGAAAAAAAAACTGAAATAAATTCCCAAGGAAACAAATAAATAACATTTTATAGCACCTATTTTATACAGCAAATTCAACGGCCTTTGGCGCTATTGTTATTAATTATTAATATAATCCATTTTTGGTTGGTTTTAACTACATTAAAACGATATGCATCAACTGCGAGTTGCTATACACGTAAGCAATTTTTAACATTTGTAATTACTTTGTAAATACTCTCATCACAGAAACGTTAATACGATAAGTAATCGCATATTTGAAATCACCAGACTAGAGGCTACAGTTGCCCAGCGATGTAAAAGTTCAAAATACTAGAACTTCAATAATTTTTTTTCTCGGAGGGAGTTTACAAAAAATTTTGTACGGTTTTTAATTTTCCCAAATTTTTTTAGATAAGTTCTGAATCACTCTCAAAACATCCGCTGAAGAAGGTGTCTTCATTTTGATATACTTACATCCTTAGCAAATTCTAGGTTTTATATTTGTCTAAATACAAAAATATCCTATACCTATACTGATACCAGTGGCGTAACTAGAGTTACCTAATGGGGGGTTTACCCCCACCAGTCAACCACTCCAACATATTACTCCCTTCAAAAAAAGATTTCTCATAATACAGGTATAATATATTATGCTATAATCATGTAGCTTCAAATTAAATAAATATCGCTAGTAAGAGAGGGAATTTTGAATCCTGCTTGGGTGTTTATAACTTTAAATTCATTTCATCAATTTTTTATATGTTTAAAATTGTTACTTACAATTTTTTTGTATTTCTTCTAATCAATGGGGGGGGTACGTTCCCAAATACCCCCCACCCCCTCATTACGCCCCTGACTGATACTAGTAAGTAAATCTTTCAAATGGTGTCCATGCACTTTAGGACGATTTAATTCAATGTCAGTCAGCATATATCCTGTCTGCTGAAAGATCAATAACCATACAATCGGTTGAAGGACAAAACTATAGGTACATACAAATAAACTTCACAGATAATGCGGTATTTGCTTCTGAGTTGAATTATTGTTATACACCTCCTTAATCACAAAAATTAATATTTATTTTTTCAGTTTATTCATCTTGTAATAATAATTATTTTATAATTAGAGAAAACCTAAATTATATTAAACGATATAAAATATTTATTCATTCAATAATTTGTACTACGTGTGTTAAATATTATTATGCTGGTATTTATTAAACACTTCTATTTTTAAATTCAAGAAAATCCGTTTCATAACCAAGTAAATAGATTCTCTTAATATTTAATAGTAATACGTGTAGAAAATATAAAGTAAGTATAAATCATAAAGGAATGTATGTTTCACATATCAAATTTATAAAGCTAATAAAGTTGTATCGTAATTACTAAAATGTAATTAAATCCCACATATATATTTCTTGATGTCACCTGTTTAACAAACACTGAACATTAAAAACAGCCATTAAATTTCCCACATTATAGGTAAATCCTTTGGTATTTAATGATATAAAACATGTTGATTATTAATGACGTATTTATTTTTTTGTCAAATTCAATAAATAATGTTTCCATAAAAATTCTATAAATTAATAATAATCGAATATAAATCTAGACCATCCTTGAATTTTTCAATTGGAAGAGACAAAAATCCTATAAATAGCTTGAAAATTTAAAAAACAAGCAAATGTGTAAAGCGAATGGTGTTAGTTATGTTCTACTGAAGTTTTTGTAAATATTTTTAAGTCAACAAAAATGAGATCTATGAGACTTGAGGTAATTATAATTAGATAATAATAATATGGTAGTAACATTTTACTCAATTTTATTTTATTTGTTTTTTGATAAATTTCATTTTAGACTACTAAAAGAATAGTCCAGGGCATTTAGATCAAAATCGACCGAATAGCGGAAATTTTTAGGCACAGCAGATATCGAGATGCGGTTTTCTGAATTGTGTTCAGGAAGGTCCTAGGAAAAAAGTCTATATCGTCTGGTTTAGCCATTTTTGAAAAATGCCTTCTGGGCCAGAAAATGCATTACACTATTATAGGAACGACTGGAAACTCGGAAAAATCGCTCAGAAATCGTTACTCGTGGGTTTTCGGGACTGCCGAATTCGATTCTGGCATTAGAATTACCCGGGGATGTACGGGAGTGGCTCTGTGGAGGTGCGCGGAGGTGAATTGGGGGAGACATGGTAGCGTGCATGAAAATCGCTCCAAACATGTTACTCGGGGGTTTTCGGGGATGCCAAATTCAATTCTGGTCCTGGAATTACCCAGGGGCGCTTGGGGTCGGCTCGCAAGGGGTATCCGGAGGGTCCTTCTGGGGGGGGGGGGAAATTGCATAGTCCATGGGAAGCACTCCAAACACGTTACTTGGGAGTTTTCGGGGATGCCGAATTCAATTCTAGAATTAGATTTCTCCTGGGGCGCTCGGGGGTGGCTCTGTGGGAAATGGTAAAGAAGAAAGTATAAAATCACAAATTATGAAATTAATACTTCATTCAAATAACAAATAGGAATTTTTATTAATGTTGAATTATTCATTATAAACTTTAATTTTTCCCCCAATCACCCCCAGATAACCCCACAGAGCCACCCCCGAGCGCCCCCGAGGAAATCTAATGCTAGAATTGAATTCGGCATCCCCGAAAACCTCCGAGTAACGAGTTTGGAGCGATTTTCATGCACGCTGCCATTTTTCCCCCAATTCAGCCCCCGCGCACCCCCACAGAGCCGCCACCGTGCATCCCCGGGTAATTCTAATACCAGAATCGAGTTCGGCAGCCCCGATTTCCGAGCAATTTTTCCGAGTTTCCAGTCATTCGTATAATGGTGTAATGTATTTTCCGGCCCAGAAGACATTTTTCAAAAAATGGCTAAACCAGACGATATAGACTTTTTTCCTGGGACCTTCCTGAACACAATGCAGAAAACTGCATCTCGATATCTGCTGTGCCTAAAAATTTTCGCTATTTTTCTTAACTTCCCTATACTATTTGGATTTGATATTTAATATTAAAATGTACTCCATAATTATACATAATCATTAAATTTTTTTAGTCGCCTTGAAATACTAAAGTAAGAGGACATATTTATGGATGTATTTATTCATTTAAATTTTTAACTCCCTCTAACGTATTTACAAAAATACACAATTGTCGAATTTTCCATTGAACTGTTGTCACTGCCTATGACTGTAGTCAAACATGAAGTTGATGTTCCACTTCTTTCATTGACATGCCAGCTAACATTTTTTGCAGTTTTATTTTTCAATTCCATGTTGTCGGCCAAATACCCTTCTGCTACCGTTAAACTTCGTCATCCACAATGTCGTCATATTTGCTCCTGTATTGATTGCCCAAGTTAGTCACGGAAGTTCTCCGCGGACTGTTCCGTGTAAGCTTCTGGTTCTGGCAAACCCAAAAAACTAGCAATTTTGCTTGGCATTTTTTCCAAATGTATTTTTCCCAACGGTCTAAAGTGTGCAACGCTTTTCACGATACGTTAGAAAAAATCTCTCTGAACCCGATGGACGCAAAGATATATACTTCCTCCCTAGACCCAATGCAGAGAACCACCATAACCGCGCCTCATCTTCAATATGGTTAATCTTCATTTGAAATAGTTCTTGACCTCTACAACTTCCGAAATAATCCATAATAAGAACCACCTGTACAATAGAGCAATAAATGTGTAATCGTTATAGTTTAATGCATTACCTTATGTAGTAAATGTTCTTCATCGGAAGCATCCTTCAAAAATTTGACAATGTCATCCCGACTAAACACTTTAGACTTTTTTGGCTCATAGCCTTTACTTTTTCGTTTGAGAAACGCTTCCAGTTCATGAAACTTTCTCCCATCTGTATTATTATAAATTGTCATCATTGATTTTAACATTGACCACTTAGTCCACAGGGAATTAGGACTGTACACTTATTTTAGAACGTGGAAGAATAAATACATACCATGTCTTGAAAGTAAGCCAACATTATAGTTCCGCTTATATTTTTGTTTTCAATACAGTTAACTTTCAGCCACTGCAGGAATTTGTCATATTTTTTTTATACTTCGGTTCCGACGTTGTTGGTGGTAGTGCGGCACGAGCTTTCTCAGCCTTTTGTAATACATCGCCTGAAATCTCACTTCTCTCCAAGTTTTCATTTACTTTCACAAATTAATAAATTATATAAACTTTTATTTACAAACTTGTCAGTTGTTATATCGATGGTAATCATGGATACTTAATTATTAAATAATGTTCGTTTATCTACTCCTATTCATTTATATATTAATTATTCAACTGCTTTTGAGCAATTAATAGTATCAATAAACAAATAGCGTGAGTTTTTATAGTGAGTTATTATAACTCACGCTGGGCATCTACAATGATAATTCGGTATGTAAATAGTGTACGCAGTAAATTCTTGGAAATTTTTAAGCCGATAAATACGTTCCATTGGTGTAAAATGGAAAGAATTTGTAACAAGTGGAAAGGAATGAATAATTTAAAGATTTTAAAATTATTTAATTGCCAACGCCTGTCAGTAGGCGGTACTGTCAATTATTATCATTGAGGGGACTAATGTCATTTGATATTTTAACAAAATAATTTTGACGTTTTCAAATCAATTTCTAATAATAGTCCTAAAAAAGATGTTATAGTCGCAGATAAAGTATAGTATTCAACTTGCGGTAATGGTCATAACTCACTTGATGAATTACATTAAAACTTCATCTGCGTGAGTTATGACCTGCATTGCCGCTCGTTAAATAATATACTATTAATTTTTAAAATCAAAAAATGTTTGTTTTAATATTTCATTAGTATGAAATAAAAATATTTTTCTACAAACATGTTAAAAATGCAATTTTTAACACTCCCTTGTAGCATTCAAAATATTGCTTCAAGGCACCAGTGTCTTAAAATGATCACTTTTAAGCTCTAGTGCCTTAAAGTAAATGTCAAATTGTGACAGTTATGTTCAGTAAATTTGCAATACATTTAATTTGTATTTTCTTTATTAACATGAATACTTATAATACAATTCACACAATTTGAAAAATTAAATCTTTCCACAATTCTACCACTATCAACTGAAACGACCGCATTCCTAGTTAACGTTTGAGCAAAATCCGCTGGTATTGATGGCACTGAAAGCAGTTTTCGGACAATCGAATTTTTACCTTCCAACGAATCTTCGATGTATCCCTCCGCAACTGTTGAAGATTTCCATCCCCCATGCCGCTTAATTGTCCTTAAAGCTCCACTATTCGCTAGTAAGCTTTACGACGAACGCCGAAAACAATGTCCAGTATAGAGGTTAGAATTTGGAAGTTGCAGAAATTTTCCAACCGTATTTATTCCCACAGGGTTTTTCGTACATTTGCCTCACATACTTTAGGAAAAGCCTCCGATGTCCCACATTTGCTGGACGAAGAGCCATGTATCTACGGTAAAAATCCAATAAAATCTGATAGCTTAAACAATATTGAATTGGAAGTGCCCACAATTTCCGAGTTGTCGAGAGTCAACTGGCAAAGCTCCTCTCTACGGCAGGCACCAAATACTCCCAAAAAAGTAACTACTTTATCATAAGATACTCGTCATCCGGTGCGCACTTCAAAAACTGTTCAATTTGGTCTCTGATCAAGATTTTTTGGGTTGATAACCTTCTCCTTGACGCCTCAGAAACGCAATGAGCTCAAAATGCTTTCTGATATCTACGTCGCTATTTAGGTATTCGTAACATAGGCTTTGATCATAGAATAATAATTAGACCATAGAGATGAAGATTTCCAAACCTTCGATTTCTCCTCAAAATAGGCCAAGAATATATTTTCAGTATATTTTCCAGGAACGCCTTTTTCTTCACACCACTTCACAAACTTATAGTATGCAATTTAATATTGAATCCGGGATTTTCTTGGTAATAAGTCCAAAGTAGCTCAGTTGGCCGCTTCATCGATTTCTTTAAATGGATTGTTCTTTTCCATATTTTCTTTATACTTTTTAAGGAAAAAAAGACACAACATTTAAAAGTGATAAATCCAATGCTTTCAAACACTTCGTAAATGATGAATACAATGGTTGCCACCATGGTTTCTATATACATTGGCAAGTGCCCACTTCGAAAATTTGATATAGTGCCTACGATGCTATTTAAAACTAAACTTATTTCTACCCTGGTTAATTATTTTTAATGCTGTTTGTAGAAAAAATATTGTATATTTGGTATTAAAAGTGTTTTTAAGGCACTGATGTAAATTGCAGAATTCACTGCGCTGATTTTGCATAATTTTACATGAGTGCCTTAAAATTGCACTTTTAACACTCACGACCCTCACGCCTAGAGAGACTAACGTCTCTCGGGATTGTAATCTGTTGCACTCGATAATAATTAACACCCTAATAATTCTCTTGATATATAAATAACTATAAATGGAAAGTGGTATTACGTGATACATCATTTTTAAAGGCATTCAATTATTATTATCGCTTAGACGCCATTTGTTTTTTTAATTTTAACTGATCAATTCTGGATCTGTGTTGTGTCCACTTTTATTTTTAATTTCTGCTGCAGATACATTTAACCATACAAAATTCACGAAATTTATTGCTTATGCAGATGATACTCCGTTGTTTTATTCCTTCAATCTAAAAAACATAAAAATTGC